>CM059432.1:92676473-93276473 GCA_030390025.1 Squalus acanthias
GGGGGGGGGGGGGGGGGGGGGGGGGTTGTGGAAGCCACGGGGGGGGGGGGGGTGATGACGCCCCACACTCACTCACTCACCTTCCTACCGCCCAGGCTCTCCGGCTCTGTCCGTCGCTGCAGGTCCGAGTGCAGCTCGTAAGCGACCGCGAAGCCGCTCCGCTTCTCGCCGTCCGATGAGTAGGGCCTGGCGCGGAGACCCCGCGGGATCGGCCCTGGGCCCCGACTCGCCGCCTGTCTCAGCGCTGCTCCGAGGCCGCCGCTCCACGCCGCCGCCATCTTCCCGGCCGGCCCCCGCCACCGAGGAGCAGCAAGCGCCGAGAGTTCACCCTCCGGTGGGGGGCGGATCCGACCTCCGCGTACAGCGCCGCCCGCAGGATCCGCTACAGCTCAGGGTTCGGCCACTTGGTATCTCGGGGCCGAGTAGAAGTGAAGCGGCTCCAGTCGGCAGGGCTGGTTGTTGGCTGCAGCGGTTTCACCTCTTTGTATCCCGCGGGGCCCGAGGCTCTGTCCTGTTGCAGTGTCCGTCCTTCGCCCCATTCTCGGCTACTTTGAGGCCTGCAGGCTGCTCTTTGCCAGTGGCAAACCGGACGTTTCCTTTGTAACGTGCTCACAGCGAGTATAAAGTATTTGCTGAGTGGCTCACTTATCAAATATATTACAATTGCTGTGAGGACTTTAATGAATAACCTGCCGGTTTACCATCGGCAAACAGCAGCCAGCAGGTCCGGGGAAAGGAGAGACAAGATCAGGATGAGGGGCTGGAGAGGGTGGCACATGGGGAAGAAGATCACATCACATGAGAGCTGTAGATAAAACAAGGGCAAAGACAAAGCCACAGGATGTGAAGAGGGGCACAAGCAAAAGGCAGTGGAGAAGAACAAGAATGGTGATGCCGGTAGAGATGGAAGGCAGTATGAAAGCAGAAGCGGAGAAGAGAGAAAGCGAGAGAAACTGTGAGGCAATAGTGAGGGGAGGGGCGAAGAAAAAGGCAAGGTTGAGGACACAGGAGGCAAGTGAAAGAGTGAGGTGGGAGGCAAGGTGAAAGGGTCAGGGAATGAAGAGGAAGGAGAACATGATAGAAAAGGGAAAGCAAGAGTTGAAAGGGCACTAAAGAGATGAGGGGCCCATGGTAATGTGCAGCAGGGGCAAACAGTAACTGAAAATAGGATGCCACACTACACGGTGAGGAGGTAGTATATTAAGGGAGAGAGAAATTAAGGCTCAGGGAGATAGAGATGTTCAGACTAGAGAGAGAGAAATTCAGCTATGTAGGGACACTGGGTGAAAGAAATGTACTGCAAGAGTGTGCTTAATGTCATTTCCATTCAGTGGCTGCAAGTTTAGATGAGTGTGTGGTGTGATTGTTGGCCATTAATGTATTGGTTCAATAATAAGTTTAAATGATGTACAGTTGTCGCTTGGAAATGGATAGGACGTTGAGGAAATGGCGTGAAGAGAAATTCTGTTGCACTGCTCCCTCCTTTGCTGTTTCTGTACTGGTAATGATTCGATTTCAGCTTGACCTTTTGTTTTAGATCCAATTGCTTTTGTTGCTCAAAAAATTGGTCTGCGGATTAATAATTCCTTTTTAGTATTTCCTGACTTTCATTGTGATACCAATCATGTACCTATGACATAAGAAGGGATTACAACCTCAAAAATAAAGGAATCCAACAACAACTATATGCATTTATAGCACCCCTCATGTAGAAGTCCCACATGAACCATTTAACAAGGGGGAGAAGAGGACATCAAGCAGAGATGTGAAAGAAAGGCAGGGACTGTCAAAAGCATAGCTGTAGAGATAGGCTTTTGAAGGAAGGGAGAAGGGTAAAAAGGCAAAATGTTTTTTGTAAAGTTTCAAATGAGCAGCAGTGTAGAAAATGAAAGATTGACCTCTGCTGGTGGAGCAGGGGTGAGCATTACTGCAGACGCAGAGGAGCAGATTTGGCAGACTCGACAAATGACTAGGGATTTTGCGCGAGTCCTGAGCAGCAAAATGAGGGTGTAAAATGGGAACAAGATTTCTAGCAGGGGAGTTAAAGTGGACAGGACCTGGAAATGTCTGGTCTCCACCCACAAGAGGGAGAAGCCAGAGATGGAGAAGCACGAGGCATGCTCCAGTGTCAGCTGTGGCTCAGTGGGTACCACACTCGCCTCTGAGTCAGAAGGTTATGGGTTCAAGTCCCACTCCAGGGTCTTGAGCACATAAATCTAGGCTGACACTCCAGGAACTTGAGCACATAAATCTAGGCTGACACTCCAGTGCAGTGCTGAGGGAGTGTAGCACTGTCGGAGGTGCTGTCTTTTGGATGAGACGTTAAACCGAGGCCCCGTCTGCTCTCTCAGGTGGACGCAAAAGAGCCCATGGCACTATTTTTCGAAGAAGAGCAGGGGAGCTATCCCCGGTGTCCTGGCCAATATTTATCCCTCAATCAACATAACAAAAACAGATTATCTGGTCATTATCACATTGCTGTTTGTGGGAGCTTGCTGTGTGCAAATTGGCTGCCTGCATTTCCCACATTACAACAGTGACTACACTCCAAAAGTACTTCATTGGCTGTAAAGCGCTTTGAGACGTCTGGTGGTTGTGAAAGGTGCTATATAAATGCAAGTCTTTTCTTTTCCCAGCTCAGGATTCTTACCACACTGCTCCAATCTTCACACTACATCCTATTAATTTTCAGAAGAATTAATCTACAAGTAGCCATATAGCTACACCGCAATGGCAGCTGCTTTCTTGAACAGTGTAACCAGCTAAATTGTTCAGAAGAAGGGCTCTTAACAATTTCTTCTTTTGTGTCTCTGCAGTTATGGCAGAAGTTTTCTTGGGATCATCATAAGTCCAGACACCCAGAATCTCACCACGCACTTTGTCACACTGTCAGTCTTGGCTGAGTGGTAGCACTCTCGCCTCTGAATCAGGTCATGGGTTCAAGCCCCACTCCAAAGACTTGAGCACATAATCTAGGCTAACACTTCAGTGCAGGACTGAGGGAATGCTGCAGTCAGATGTGCTGGCTTTTGAACATATCAAGTACAGTAACATAGTGGTTCTGTTACTGGAATAGTAATCCAGAGGCTTGGACTAATAATCCAGAGAACACAAGTTCAAATCACACCATGGCAGTTTGAGAATTTGAATTCAGTTAAAAAATCTGGAAATAAAGAGTTGGCATCAGCAAAAAAGTGACCATGAAGCTAGCAGATTGTTGTAAAAACCCAAATGGTTCACTAATGTCCTTCAGGAAAAGAAATCTGCCGTCTTTACCTGACTTGACCTATATGTGACTCCACTCTCATATCAACATATTTAGCTGCCCTTTGAAGTAGCTTAGCAAGGCACTCAGTTGTATCAAACCGCTACAAAGAATACCACCTTCTCAGACCAACCAGGGATGGGCAATTAATGCTGGCCTTGCCTGTGCCGCCCACATCCTAAGAATGAATAAAATAAACTGCTGTGATGGGTTCTGCCACAGATCAACAGGCATGGAGGCAGGGAGCAGCGGCCAGCCAGAGTCGGCTTATGTTTCTGTCTCTCCCAACGGCAACACATCCGTAGCCTGTGCCTACCCAGGAACCGAATAGCAGGCAGGACCAGGCTGAGGTCAGAAATGTGCTGGGAAATGAGTAGGGTGGTTCTGGTGTAGATTCTTTCAGATTGCATGGTATTGGAAAGATGGTGGGAGGTGAGTAACTGGTTAGGTTTGGTGGCGCTCAGGAGAATGTTTCCTCAGTTTGTTGATGTAGCTGCTGCTGGCTCCTTTGCCTATTATCTCCTGCTCATCTTTTGGACGACTCCTGCTGTTGCTTCTTAAGCTGGATGCCCCTTTAACGGCAATGTTGTGAAGCATGCAGCAAGTGACAATAACCCTTGCAGGATTGTACTGGACTGTCTGTCTCAGTCGACAAAATGCTATTTTAGTATGCCTATGGCTTTTTTCGATGCACACTCAGGTGGTGGCATGGGCTTGTTTATACTTTTGCACCTCTATTGTTGCTAGATGACAGAGAGGGCCAAGGCAACAGTGGATAGCTGTAAAGTAATGGAGTAAAATCCCTTTCGATTCAGGTGAAGCGCACTCCTTTCTACAGGTGCATTTAAGACCATGTGTGCCAACTAACATGGCCTGCATTTTGAGATAACAAGTTATGTAAAAGCAATCTATTGCTCTGAACTACTGCTCATGGGGATCCATGGGAAAGTTGATGTACTAGCTGGCTTTGGCAAAGAGCAACTTGCTTAATGCAGCAGTGCATTGCTGACCGATTGCTAATTTCACCGAATTAGAAGTGGACATCCATTTTCAAGGTTTAAAGTATAATGAAATAGTACACAAGTGGCGTCTTTACTGTTTTGGATATATTGTGAAGTATACCAAAGTTTAAATTACTAATTACGGATCATTTACCTGCTCTATGTCACATCTAGGCTCAATCGCTAAAATGTCCTCCCTCCTGTTCTTCATAAATTCTCTGGTCTGAATGCCAACCTTAGCTTCAGAACTTTGCATTTACTTGCCCATTCTCCACTCCACCTTCCACTCCATTGCCATCCATTATGAATATTTTTTGTGCATCTTTTCCATGCCTTCTCAGCTATTTTCAACTTATGCTTCCCCCCTCCCCTCAAATTTACACTACCACAAGATGATTTTTGTATATCATCTTCCAATTATCTTATTTTAGGTTTAAAAAAAACTATTTTCAGACCATTAAACCCTGTCGTCTCTTTCTGACAGAAGTGTGCATTCCTGATTCTTGATTTTTACCCGATGTTCTATCTAGCTCAGTTATGCTCAACCTAGAAGGTCCTTTTTCTCTAGATTCCAATTCTAATAAAGAATTTATGCATAAAATGTTAACATGCCTTCTCCTTTCAGATGCTGAAAGACTGAATTTCAGATTTCTAGAGATTGTAATTTTTGAGAAATAGAAGCCAGATTGTAGTTTTTTGAGAAATAGAAGCCAGTGTAAGCATCATATACACTCATAGAATAATCAGATGTAAAGTTCACCCTGACTCAGGCTGCGAACGGCATCCCCTACAGAACCAGTTCAATTATTTTTATTTTCCCCCCTCAGCAGTTCTCTTTTTGTAGTCTCTTTGTGACTGCTAATTTATAGGCCCAAACTCTTAAGGAGCTGGATTGAGACTTCCTTTTCACATGGGGAGCAACTGGCAGAGAGAAAATTTCAACCCATCGTCTGGGCTGGATTCCAACCCAGATTCTGAAGTGAAGAGGCAGTGTTCCAGACCATCACACCACCAGTGTTTAGTTGGATGGTCAAACTCAGTTATTTGTATGTTCGTTAGTCTTCTCCAACTCAAATCATACAACACCCTAATGTTACACAATGGTGGAGCTGGTTTCAACAGTGTGTGACTAATTTTTGTCTAACTGAGTAGAAGAGCCGAGATAAAGTTTTTTGTTTGGATTAAAAGGATAGAGGAATAGAGCACAAAAGCAAGGAAGTTATGCTAAATCTTTATAAAACACTGGTTAGCCTGGAGTATTGTTTCAATTCTGGGCACCAAACTTTAAGAAGGATGTTAAGGCTTTGGAGAGAGTGCAGAAGAGATTTAGTAGAATGGTACTAGGGATGAGGTAACTTCAGTTACGTGGAGAGACTGGAGGAGAAGGAGGAGAACTTGTATTCAAAAAACACCTCTAAGATAGTAAAACGTCCCAAGGCGCTTCACAGGAGCGTTAACAAAATTGACACCGACGCACATAAGGAGATATTAGGGCAGATGACCAAAAGCTTGTTCAAAGAGGTAGATTTTAAGGAGCGTCTTAAAGGAGGAAAGAGAAGTAGGGAGGCGGAGAGGTTTAGGGAGGGAATTCCTGAACTTAGGGCCTTGGCAGCTGAAGGCACGGCCGCCAATGGTGCAGCAATAAAATTGGGTATGCTCAAGAGGCCAGAATTAGAGGAGCGAAGATATCTCGGGGGTAGTTATGGGGCTGGAGGAGATTACACAGAGAGTGGCGAGGCCATGGAGGGATTTGAAGACAAGGATGAGAATTTTAAAAATCGAGACGTTGCTTAACCGGGAGCCAATGTTGGTCAGCGAGCACAGGAATGATGGGTGAATGGGAGTTGATGCAAGTTAGGACACGGGCAGCAGAGTTTTGGATGACTTCACGTTTACGGAGGGTAGAACTTGGGAGGCTGGCCAGGAGTGCATTAGAATAGTCAAGTCTAGAGATAACAAAGGCATGGATGAGGGTTTCAGCAGATGACCTGAGGCAGGGGCGGAGTTGGGTGATGTTACGGAGGTGGAAATAGGTGGTCTTCATGATGGCATGGATTCTGTGGTCAGAAGCTCATCTTGGGGTCAAATATGACACCATGGTTGAGAACAGTCTGGTTCAGCCTCAGACAGTTGTCAGAGGGATGCAGTCGGTGGTGAGGGAATGGAATGTCTGGTGGGGACCAAAGATAATGGCTTCAGTCTTCCCAATATTTAGTTGGAGGAAAGTTCTGCTCATCCAGTACTGGATGTCTGACAAGCAATCTGACAATTTAGAGACAATGGAGGGGGTCGAGAGTGGTGGTGGTGAGGTAGAGCTGGGTGTCGTAAGCGTACACATGGAAACTGACGCTGTGTTTTCAGATGATGTCGCCAAGGGACAGCATGTAGATGAGAACTAGAAGGGGGCCAAGTATAGATCTTTGGGGGACACCAGAGATAACGGTGTGGAAACAGGAAGAGCAGCCATTGCAGGGGATTTACACAGTGAGTTGTTGTGATCTGGAATGCACTGCCCGAATGGGTGGTGGAAGCAGATTCAATAGTAACATTCAAAAGAGAATTGGATAAATACTTGAAGGAAAAATTACAGGACTATGGGGAAAGAGCATACAAGTGGAATTAATTGGATAGCTCTACCAAAGAGCTTGCACAGGCACGATGGGCCGAATGGCCGCCTCCTCTGCTGTATCAATCTATAATTCTATATCATTTCACTTCCCTTCTTTAACATGTTCCTAAGAAAACTCAAAGCAAAAAACAAAACTATAGAAAATAATCAAACTGCATTGGTTCTTGAAAATGTAAAAATAAATGCTCGACACAAGCGCCACAATTAGCTAGCACTGACCAACCATGTAAACTTTACGCATCAAAGCCCTAACACTGAAAAGATCTTGCATTTATATAGCGCCTTTCACAACCTCAGGATGTCCCAAAAGCACTTTACAGCCAATGAAGTACTTTTGAAGTGTAGTCACTGTGCAAAGATCACAAGATAATTGTGATCAGCCCAATTTAGTTCATCCAATCAGAAATGCCCCAATCCCTTTTACAGCATCCAATTGTTTCTTAAATAATTCCAGGGGTTTTGCCTTCACTACTCTATCTGCAAGTCCATTCCATCTGTGATCAGTGTGTGTGAAGAACTTTGAGATCAGTTTACCAGTGTTAACCAGCATCCCTTTGTCATACTATTGCAATTTAATGCAAAGCAATATTCTGGATTTACCTTTTCCATTCCCTTAAGAATCTTGCATACCTCCAAAATCACCTCAGAGACTTCCTTTCCATACTGAAGCTCATGTCTCTCTAAATTTTTCCTCATAGCTCAGACCCCTGCCATGAGGGAATCAACCTCACGGTTCATCTTTACACTACCTCCTCCAGCACTTGCTTCGCAGTGACCAAAACCAGACAAAGTACTCAAGGTGCAATCTAACCAGAGTACTAAATAGTTTGATCACAATTCCCTCTGAAACAGGTTTCTTTCACCTGTAATCCCAGAGCTTCCATACATTCCAGAGCCATCTACAATGGTTCATTACTTGGCTTATTTTCCTACTGTAACTATGACTGAGTCCTTCAGAATTCTCAACCTTTATATATCATTACATGACATTCTTTCACTATATGGCATTCCTACATAGCTCACTGAGGTAAACAAGTAATGTAGCAGAGATTACACTTGAAATATTTCTTGGCTGCTTTAAACTGTTTTCATTCTAAATTAAATTAATACAGCTCAGAGGTTCCTATCATTTTAATATTTTACATGCTTATCAGAGTGCATTTTTTTAAACCCGAACAGATCTTCCATGGTGTTGCTCACTGCAAGTCAGAGGATAAATACTCTGCAAGGACAGGAATGCTATACCAATAATAAACAATTTATTATTCTAATTTTAAAAAATTCATTTATGGGATGTGGACATCGCTGGCAATGCCAGCATTTATTACCCATCCCTAATTGCCCTCGAGAAGGTGGTGGTGAGCCGCCTTCTTGAACCGCTGCAGTGCGTGTGGTGAAGGTACTCTCTCAGTCCTGTTAGGTACGGAGTTCCAGGATTTTGACCCAGCGACGATGAAGGATCGGGGATATACTTCCAAGTCAGCATGGTGTGTGACTTGGAGGGGAACTTGGAGGTGGTGGTGTTCTCATGCACCTGCTGCCCTCGTCCTTCTAGGTGGAAGAGGTCGCGGGTTTGGGAGGTGCTGCAGTGCATCTTGTAGATGGTACACACTGCAGCCACGGTACGCCGGTGGTGGAGGGAGTGAATGTTTAAGGTGGTTGATGGGGTGCCAATCAAGTGGGCTGCTTTGTCCTGGATGGTGTCGAGCTTCTTGAGTGTTGTTGGAGTTGTACTCATCCAGGCAAGTGGAGAGTATTCCATCACACTCCTTACTTGTGCCGTGTAGATGGTAGAAAGGCTTTGGGGAGTCAGGAGGTGAGACACTCACTGCAGAATACCTAGCCTCTGACCTGCTCTTGTTGCCATTGTATTTATGTGGCTGGTCTAGTTAAGTTTCTGGTCCTTCAACCACCACAACCATCTTCCTTTGTGCTAGGTATGACTCCAGCCAGTGGAGCATTTACCCGCCGATTCCCATTGACTTCAGTTTTACGAGGGCTCCTTGATGCCACACTCGGTCAAATGCTGCCTTGATGTCAAGGGCAATCACTCTCACCTCACCTCTGGAATTCAGCTCCTTTGTCCATGTTTGGACCAAGGCTGTAATGAGGTCAGGAGCCGAGTGGTCTTGGCGGAACCCAAACTGGGCATCAGTGAACAGGTTATTGGTGAGTAAGTGCCGCTTGATAGCACTGTCGATGACACCTTCCATCACTTTGCTGATGGGGCGGTAATTGGCCGGGTTGGATTTGTCCTGCTTTTTGTGGACAGGACATACCTGGGCAGTTTTCCACATTGTCGGATAGATGCCAGTGTTGTAGCTGCACTGGAACAGCTTGGCGAGAGGCGCGACTAGTTCTGGAGCATAAGTCTTCAGCACGATAGCCGGGATGTTCTCGGGTCCCATAGCCTTTGCTGTATCCAGTGCACTCAGCTGTTTCTTGATATCACGTGGCGTGAATTGAATTGGCTGAAGACTGGCTTCTGTGATGGTGGGGACCTCAGGAGTCGGCCGACATGGATCATCCACTCAGCACTTCTGGCTGAAGATGGTTGCAAACACTTCAGCCTTGTCTTTTGCATTCACGGGCTGGGCTCCACCATCATTGAGCATGGGGATATTCATGGAGTCTCCTCCTTCCGTTAGTTGTTTAATGGTCCACCACCATTCATAACTGGATGTGGCAGGACGACAGAGCTTTGATCTGATCTGTTGATTGTGGGATTGCTTAGCCCTGTCTATAGCATGCTGCTTCCGCTTTTTAGCATGCATGTAGCCCTGTGTTGCAGCTTCCCCAGATTGGCAACGCATATTTAGGTACACCTGGTACTGCTCCTGGCATGCTCTTCTGCACTCCTTATTGAACCAGGGTTGGTTCCCTAGCTTGATGGTAATGGTAGAGTGAGGGATTATGCCAGACCATGAATTACAGATTGTGGTGGAATACAATTCTGCTGCTGCCCTACAGCGCCACATGGATGCCCAGTTTTGAACTGCTAGATCTGTTCTGAATCTATCCCATTTAGCATGGTGGTAGTGCCACACAACACGATGGAGGGTGTCCTGGGTGTGAAGACAGGACTTCATCTCCACTATGACTGTGCGATGGTCACTGCTACCAATGGACAGATGCATCTGCGACAGGTAGATTTCGTGAGGACGAGGTCAAGTAGGTTTTTCCCCTCGTGTTGGTTCTCTCACCACCTGTCCACAGGCCCAGACTGGCAGTTATGTCTTTCAGGACTCGGCCAGCAGTGGTGCTACCGCGCCACTCTTGGTGATGGACATTGAAGACCCCCACCCAGAGTACATTCTGTGCCCTTGCTACTCTCAGTGCTTCTTCCAAGTGGTGTTCAACATGGAGGAGTACTGATTCATCAGCTGAGGGAGGGTGGTAGGTGGTAATCAGCAGGAAGTTTCCTTGCCTATGCTTGACCTGAAGCCATGAGACTTCACGGGGTCCAGAGTCAATGTTGAGGACTCCCTCCCAGGGCCACTCCTTCCCAACTATATACCATTGACCCACCACCCCTGGGCAGGACATACCCAGGGATGGTGATGAGGAGTTTGGGACATTGGCTGAAAGGTATGATTCTGTGAGTATGACTATGTTGCTTGATTAGTCTGTGGGACAGCACTCCCAATTTTGGCACAAGTCCCCAGATGTTGGTGAGGAGGACTTTGCAGGGTCGACTGGGCTGGGTGTGCCGTTGCAGTGTCTGGTGCCAAGGTCGATGGCGGGTGGTCCGGCAGATTTCCTTCCCTAAAACGGACATTAGTGAACCAGATGGGTTTTTACGACAATCCGATAGTTTCATAGTTACCATTACGGATACTAGCTTTTTTTTTTAAATTCCAGATTTATTTAATTAACTGAATTAAAATTCCCCAGCGGCAGTGGTGGGATTTGAACTCACGTCTCTGGATCATTAGTCCAGGTCTCTAGATTACTAGCCCAGTGACATTACCACTAAACTATGGGGGGATTAGTATCACCTAAGGAGACAATGTCTACACTGGCTGTCATTCAGAGCTTAATTGTTTGGTCAGGGACCTTTGCAGATTGGAATGTGGTCATTTTCAGGCAAGGTTAGAAGTAGCACAGATCTGAAGCATCCAGTAATAAGACTGTTTTGCATCAGCAATAAAGTATGAAATATTATTTTAATACATCAATGGGCCAAATCTTAATTCTGGAGAGACAAACAATTTCACAGTAAACATTTTATCAGCAATCTTTATTAAAAGTGTTGCTTTTTCTTACAGAACATACCAAGATAGTGCTGTGACTGTACAGCATTTCATCTAGCTTAGTGAACAAAAACAAAATTACCATTTTACAATGTTAACATTGAACTCATAAACCTCAAATATGCATTAATGCGACATCTTTTAATCAATGCCATCCATTCATTTGGTCTTCAACACTCAGACCCAAAATTCTGAACCTTAACTGCTAACTGCCAACATGCATTAAAATGAGAAGCAAGTGTACATTTATAATCACCTCTCGTAGATATAAACAGATCCAAGTCACAAAACTATAAGCCCTTACGCAAGAAAATACTTCGCCATGTATTAATGCGAAAACTAGATGAATAGGATTTTATTTTAAAACAGCAAAAGATCCATACAATTCCATGTTGGAAGAGAATGCTAAGTAGTGGAAACTTCTGTTGAGATTATGGCATTTTCCTACAAATGTGTCTTGTACCATATAGTTGGAACAGATAACACCTCCCAGAAGCAAGACATATCTTCCACCATGTCTTTAATAGACAGTTAATATTAATAACCTTACACAAAACATAAGCCATCACTTTTAAGCTGAGCCATAGCTTGGGTCTGCTTGTCACCAAATTCATGCCATGCAGTTTTTCAATAGTTCAAAATAATCCACCTCTGGAAAAACAGGTGTGAAAATGTAATCCATCTCAACTGAATATTACATACATCAAGATAGTTTCTCTGTGGTATAATGTGAGGCGTGGCTTTGGAACAGTCATTCAAGTCTGAGGAGCATTTATCATCAAAAAGTATTCCACTTAAAACAAAGCAATTTTCGCTGTTGAGGGCCGAAGTAGTTTAATTAATACAAATGACAATTTTAAAATGTAGTAATCTAGGTCCAGGTCAGATCCTGTGAGCTGTTAAATACAAGATGCAATGTAGTGAGACATAGGCACAACTGATGGAAGAAAGCCATTATTTGCAACTACTAGTACTATGTGCTTGATTTGTAACGTGTCAAAGGCGAACCAGACTTAAACAGCATTTTAATGAGCTTCTTGAACATCTGAAACCTCTTCTGTAATGGCCTCTGTGGCACTTGCGTTTGCTGCAGAGTTTAGAACGTTCCCAAAATCACCACCTCCTTCCTTGTTGCCTGAGACCTTGGACTTAAAAAAAAAGTCAAATGAATACAGACAACTATAAAATGTGGTTAAAGTACAATGCGAAATGAGACTACTAAAAAGCACTTGTACTGAAAGTCTTGCAAATTCATTACAGTAATGATTTGACAAGCCATTAAAAATCAGCATGGAAATGGAATTATGTTTCACAAACTTATTAAAACATCAAGCTAATACCAGTCAATGAATTCACAGAATCCCCACAGTGCAGATAGAGGCCATTTCGGCCCATCGAGCCTGCACCGACACATATCCCACCCTATCCCCACATATTTAATCCCCCTAACACTAAGGGTCAATTTATCATAGCCAAATCAACCTAACCCGCACATCTTTGGACTGTATAAAAAAGCTTGACTGCACTGTACCCACGTTGAAATTAACAATCTTGCAAAATTCAAAATGGAACAAAATATACAGATTTTTTAGATCACTTAACTAGAAGCTCACATCTATTCTCCCTTCTACCAAAGCCCAACTAATAGTTCAAGCTACCACATAGCAGGATATCCACAATCTCTTTTCCCATCTCACCAGATACATAAGGAAACACATACAGCCTTTCCTTCTGGCTTAATTTATGGAAATGTAACCTGTAACCTCCCACTTTGTGGAACTGTATGTTTGCAATCAAGCAACAGTGCCACACCATTTCTTTTGAGATGACTGGCTCAGGTGCAACACAAGAGCTCAAGATCGTGCACATTTTTAAGACTATAAGTAACAGAGGGATCCATGATCCTTCATATCATTAAACATCAGAACAAGTACTGCTGCTTTTCCACCTTCAGGCAGCACCAGATTGAATCTCCGCTGCCAACCCCAACTAAAATGGATGGAGTTGTTCCAGGTCACGGGAGCCCCTCCCTGTAACCAATATTGTTAGGGAAAGGGATCTGAAGCAGAAGGTCTCCACGTATCAGCAAATTTGATGATTTTTTTTTTTTATAAAAGACCACACATATACACATCCATCCTCCGGGTTTACAAAGGGGGAGGCATGAGAGGCACTTCAAAGTTCTGGCACTCTACATTTTATGTCCCTGGAGCCATAGGTTTAAGCTTTGTATTAAAAAAAAGTTTTCTACACCAACCCAAGCAGTTTTTAAAAAAGTTAACAAATGCACTGTATTGCAACTTTCTTGCATCATTTACCTTTAAGTTTTCAACTCTATCTTCAAATGACTTGAAAGTTGGTGAATTTCTGAAAGAATAGAAAGAAAATGTTTTAACACTTACACATCCAATAACAGAAAAAAATGACAATTTCTACCCTCATTCCAGGTTCAGCCATAACATTTTAAAAAGTCAATTTAGTTTTGTTTCCTAAACTATTGCAGAATGATAGACAGACATTCACCTTCCCCCATTTTTTTTTTAAACTAGCATTTGATAACTGTACAGGTCATACACTTGGGACAACAAAGTCGACAGAAAGCACAGTACTAACAAACAGAACTGACACAGACCAATATAAAATCAACTTTGGTGGCAATACAGAAGAGAAAGCAGTGATGTGTACGTCCATGAATCATTTAAAAACATGCATTTAGACCATTATTTCAAAACAAAGATAGAGGATCAATGTAGTTCAATGCACAAAATGTTCAAGCAACTTGAGTGCATCTACCCTAAAAATTATTTTAAACCTTTATCATACTACTGTAGCACTGGAGGAAAGTGAAGTTTCGAAAAAACTTGTTTAAGGCATGTTCTTCCCTTCTTTTCTTGGGACTGCCACATTACATACTATTCCCTGCTGGAAAAATGGGTGTGTTGCTTTTCGCCTTTACCAATATAGCAATGAAATCAGCAGTGAGGAGACATGCAAGAACAGCTAGTGAAACTTGGATTTGATTTTTTCTTCATCCTGAGGGGAAGTGCTTTTACTTACACTTCAGCCGAGTGTGAACCCACACCTTACTACTCAGTTGTACAGGATGGCTGGGGTTTTGTGCAAATAGAGCAATGAGGTAATCCACACAGCTCCATCAAAAATAAACTTTCCCCTCTCTCCCACCCATCAAAACCATGCCAAAAAGGTGACCAGCAACTGAATTTAAAAGTTGTAGTTTCTACCAGCCCTGCAATGAAGGCTAAAATTTCAGATCAAGGAAAGCCACAACAGCACGATGGCCGAGTCAACATTAAAATTTGCAAACAAAACTTTCAAATATCACTGATATCTGCTAGCTACAATGTGGCTAAACACAAATTTTAAACACAATGAATTAGCAATAACATTTTACTTCAATGTATTGTTATAATACAGTACCTCATAGCAGGCATGCTAATTGAGTGTCGTAGGGAGTGAATGCTAATCGGCCAGCATTAAGGAAACAGCAGAAAGTTAGTTTAGAAACATGTACAACTCAATTTACTATATTAAAAACAATCACTAGGAAGGCATGATGTTCTTGATGCAACTGTTCAGCAGACTACCCTTCCACATACAACATTACAACCAGCCATGCATTTCTATTTCCAAGTAACGTTTAGTTTCACAAATTGTACACTGATTGATTTTGTACTTCAATATTTAAAAGTTCACCTTTCTTACCTAAAAGAATGTGAAAAAGCATGTAATCTGCAGGATGCCATCATGAGACGGTAAGCATTAACAAGAAAAGTGAACACAAGACAGATCACTACCACTGTAAATTTGATCGATTTTAAACATTTCAAACTTTACTATCCTTAGTAATAGTAAGGGATAATTCTAAAGTAGCCAGATTTTTCAGAAGTGGTTTGCAGGATATATCTATAAGCTATGGTCAGCTCCTGAATAGGCAATGGCCTAATCACAAGGGTGTAGATATATATTCTTGCAGAAGCTTTTTAAAAATGTTTAAAAATAAGGATGTACAAGACTAAGTGCATCTGAAATACTAACTCTGCAGTGCTCATTGACCTATCTTGTAAGTTTATAATACTCTCAGCCTAAATACATCTCGGTTCAAGATAAAGTTATATGCAACAACTCTGGCCCATTTGCTCCAGGGCTCAAGAAAACCAACAAAAAAATTTAATTGCTCAAATTTGTGGGTTTTTTTTTAAAGTCAATTATTGTTTCAGTTCCAAAAGCAGAGAACAATATAGTAATGACAGAATAATTTTCCATAATTCTACTTCATAGTTTGAACATTGGGTCAGATGTTAGTAACATGCACTACAAAAACCTCTAATTATAAAAAAAAAACCTTGGTTTTGATCAAGAATCAAATAGCATTAAAATATAACCCAGCAGAGTAAAATGCACTACAAAATGAATGCAAGCAAAAATTCAGTAGCAACTCTGGTCCAAGTTTAAAATTCTAGTATACCGTTCCCATTCAGAAATCACAATCAATGCATAAAATGTCTTACAAAGTAGTCAAGCTTCAAGTAATCAAGATTCAACTGTAGAGAGGTTACAAGTGTTAGTGTTAAGTGATCCATCACATAGGTTAAAAGGGTAAGTATATGCTGCCAAATTTACATATAATCCTAAAAGGAGAATTCCTGACATTTAGCAGGGTTACTCAAGTCACATGATTACTGTATTTTATGCTTCAGAATTGGTGGTTAGAGGCAACTTGTAACAGATACTTGTTGAACTTCCCCCAAATATAACATGGAAGTTCTGCTCCAGCACCATTATGAATGGTGTTTGTAGTCCACAATCCATTCAGTGTCAAACTGGGGCATGTCACGAATGTTTGTTTCCAGAGTGCTTCCAACCAGCAGTCCCTACTTCTTTTTTCTCCCCCCCCACCCCACTCCTCAATTTTTCTTTCCTCATGGTTCTGACTTGAGATGGAGTATAGCGCTGATGCCAGCAGCCCTCCAGTACCTCATGCAAGTGGCTATTCTTGGCACACAAGCCTCGACAATAACTGCCAGGCCATTTAACCAGAGGAGAAGGGCATCACAACAGAGCCAGATCCTGCCCTCACATGATGAACTTGTGTACTTTCTGGTGTTGGTCACTAGAAAGAGATCAAAAGTGTCAACCCCTAAATGATTTCTTCCTCTATAGCCGAGTGGCATTGAAGCCAATTGCTACACCCCTACTGACGACCATATCACCTAAAACACCATAAAGCAGAACTTGGGACTTCTGAATGATTAGTACCTAAATAGGTGGTGCATTAACCAGCAGTTCTAAAGCATAAAACAGTAGCAAAGAGAGAGAGAGAGAGAGAGAGAGAGAGAGAGAGAGATCAAATGTAAAAGTATGTTCTTTCATAAAAAGGATTATGGCAAACTTCAGTAGAATATAATTCCTGTTTTGAATAAAGTCAACAGACAGGCAAATATCCTCATTATGCTATGATTTGTCTGCAGCAGTACAATTGCAACACTTCAGAGGGCCTGAAAATCAATCCATTCAGAGACCGATCCAAGGTGGTATGCAGGCAATGAAATAATGCTGTGGCAATTCTAGCAATGCCTGGGCCCAAACATTCCTGTGGCCGGAGAGAGCAGAAGTCACATTTACACCCATGAGACAGAGGGAAGGCAGTTTATGGGCTGCATCCCGGCTCATCCATCTCGTTTGGTCCAGACCTTTAAATTCCGGTCGGGTGGGGGAAGGGTAGGGAATATTTATCTGCCCTCTTCATACAAAGGGGGTGTTTTTGGGTAACTGTGGAATTCCCAAGCTTTCCTGGGAAGTTTCTCCCTTTATACCCTTGACAGACCTCAGCAAAACTCATACCAGTTAAAACATGGCATGAATCCCTTTTGAGGCCTTTTACGGGCCCCAAACCTTCTCTACAGCAATGTAAAATAGATTGCAGAGGTGCTTCATTACCATCTCTAGTTGTAGTGGGAGCTGAAGAGATTTAACAAAAAAAAATTATTCATCCCACTTAGGCTTCTTTACAAAGGAGCATTGGCTCAATTTAGCATGGCCACCACTGATGTGCTCTTGCATGTGCAGGTAGGCCACACTCTCTATGCAAAGGACCCGGGTCCGTGGAACATGTATGCACGCACACACATTTCAAGTTTATGAAAACCGGAAGAAAACTGTGCGCAATCAATATGTTTAATGCATTTCACTTGTGCAAACAGGTTAGTAAAAGAACCCAAATTAAATGTTTTTGAAAGAAAGCTGAAGGTTGCTCTCCTGGTGAGATATCTTGCTACAACAGAGATGCAGCAAAATAGGTGTATAGAGGTATAATGTCAATCCAGAAATAGAGTTCTTCCTTACTTCAAAAAAGGACAAGTCACAAGCACCAGTGAATGAGCTATCACTTCAGAGAATCACCATACCCGATTTCAGAAATTCTCTTTTGAAGGTTATATTTTTGGATTATTATATTTGTCAGCAATTAAGCACTGCAACAAACTCACTTCACACTTCATGTTCAGCAGCTGTTCAGTCTTGAAAATCAATACTAAACTACAGCAGTACTAAACTACATATGTTCAGAACAGGACAAACATGATGTCTTAGGCAAGCCTTATAGGGCCAAAAAGTCTTAATACAGTATCTGCAAAACCTTACGATCATTTTTCCAAAACTAGAAAGGGAAAAACAAGTGTACATGCAGGAACACAATTTAACCAGCTGCTTACAGACATTACTAAGTTATTTTCAAATGGCAAGTCTGTGTGTCCAGAGCTGTAAGCTACTACATTGTTGGATATCCTTATTGGGAGAAGGGGGGGGGGCGGAGAAAGGAGAGAATACTATGGGTTTTGTGGCAAATAAAGCAGTAAGAAAAACAACTGCATTACCTGCCTTCAAATGGAAGCACCCTCTACATACTGGAGAAGGAAGCCCAAGTTGACAAGAGGGGAAAAGTGGGGTTCCTCCAAGACAGTGGGACATCATCCAAGTGAATTTTCCCCTCTGGTACTGTATAGAGATGCTCTTTTGGGAAAAGGCATCAGTTCGTTTCCAGACGTGGCAGAACACAAGAGTTAACTATTTTATAACATACAGGAAACTTTCGTTTATCCGGCACCCAAATATCCGGAATTCTCGCTTAACCGGCAAAAATCATCCTCCGAAAACTCCTCTCAAATAACCGGCAATGTTGCCGAGTCGCAGTCGAGTCTCCGCGAACGCCGAGCACTCCGAAAACTCCTCTCAAATAACCGGCAATGTTGCCGATCCCGAGTCCGAGTCCGAGTCCGCGAACGCCGATTTAGTCAGTAGGGGTACTTTTCAAAAGTGCCACTACTCGGCCTCCTGGCGCTGTCGGAAGTCTGAAACACTGCAGTAGCAGGAGTTGATTCTCCCGCGCTGCCTGGAGTCTCTTTGTTAAAAATAGCCTCGGTAGATATAACTCTCCGTTATCCGGTACTTTCGATAAACCGGCACCACGCCGGTCCCGTCGATGCCGGATAAACGAAAGTTTCCTGTATAATCCTCCAACAGGTTGAGTGAGATCTTGGTATGTAGAGGATACTTCCATTCAAGAAATGAAGACAAAGAATGTTTAGATTGCCTACCTTTGCTCTTCATTCCAGCATCTTCCACAGGTCACACTGTCAGTAGTATTTAAGAGGAGGGGTTGGTTGTGGGAGGAAAGGCAACCTTCTCAATCTAGACGAAACACCTTCCTCCAGAACAGACCTGCCAAAGTGCAAGTCATCCTTAACCAACAAACCCAAGGAATAATGCTAAGAAAAACTATGGGTTGTTCCAAGTCACAGCCTTGCATATGCAGTTTATAGTAACCTAAAGGTTAGCCTACGATGCAGATCTAGTAGAATGACTATTAAAATTCTACCTGAAGACTTCTACATGCTATATACTACAATGCAGAATACATTACAGCAGTTGTTTTTCCAGTCATTGTTTCAACCATAAATATTTGTTCCATGTGATACAAATAGTTGGCTAATAGTCTCGAACATCAATATAAGCCAAAGTCGTATTTGTAGCTATAAAATGGAATCTATGCTCGAACACATGTTCCTGAGGTGGAGGACAAGGTAAAGGGAAAATAGTTTTGCTGCAAATTAAACTAAATCACTTTGGTATAAATTTGAGGTAGCCAGAGGATATCTACCATGCCAGACTAGATACAATTGTTTAAGTACCAATGCCTGGAGTTCACTTTTCCAGTTGAGACAAGCACAATGAGAAAAGGTGTTCTCCACAGTAGAAATTTTAATTTTTGAAATGCAAAAACTTGAAAAGAAAATACAGTACACAAGGTTACAAAGTACTATGTTAAATTCCCAAGGAAAAGTTGAAGGAACAAAGTAGGTCCAGATTTCCAAACTTCTTTCACAAAACAGAATACAAAATTATGTTCCTGAAAGTGAACAAGCTTGAGAAAAGCTAGGAAAGCTTGCATTAGCTGCATCATGAAACCCCACTAGAACTTGGTTGTAGACCTAGGCTTAAAAGATGTTGAGCACACTCCAAAATATCCAAGATTTCACATGACAATAAATACATGTTCACTGAAACTAGATTGTAGCTAGCCAATCTCCCAAGGTAGACTGCATGAATAATTATCAATCTTCTTTTCATAGATGTTTGTGCAGTTTGTACAATACCCAATATTTCTTCCAAGTTTTTTGGGGATCACAAGATAATGGAAACATAACCTTTCATTTCCTGACTGTAATGGCATTCGTTAAAAGGCAATTCCTGTATATGTAAGGAATTTCAAGTCAAAATAAAAGGGACAGACCTTGTTTCTGTATTGAATTCCACTAGTAAGGTGTGAAAAATAAACAGCTCCTCTCTGCACCCTCATTAGTCCCATGATGGAAGTGTCATTGGTGCCAAGGGATAGGGACTGGGTTTGGGCCAGATGGGTTAGACTTTTGTGCATATCTGCTGATTAAGGCAGGCCAGAATGTTTCTTCTGCACAGTCCTTAAAGCGGCCTTAATACAAGCCTTTCCTTGATCTGCAGGCAAGAAAATATTCACCCGGAAATTTATTGCTGAGCCGCAGAGCATGTTCCTAAATTAGAAATAATAGAAGCATACGGCTACCAACATGGTACAGTGAAGCATGTAAATATGGTCTACTCTGGTTATCACAGCCCAACTCCTACCAAGATGAAGTAGAACAAACTAGAGGAGCTTCAAGGCTCAAAAGAGGTGTTTAATTCCAGTCACCTAGTAAGCTATTTCAGTACTGTGCACTTCTTAAGCAGTTTTAAGAAAAACATACATTTGGTTAATGAATAGCAAATATAAGCTGCCCTTTTGTTGATCTTCCTGTAAACCTCAACATGGGCCCTGTTCAGCAACAAGGACTTTTGGGGGTGTAATCACCAAACTTCACTAATGCTGATCTGTGGGGTGTACAGCGAGTTTCAAACAGGTGGTACACGGGGAGCTGATTAGAATGTACAAGTGGCATCAATAGTGTGCTGTCTCTAAGGTTTAAACACTACTTCAGATCAGAAAGTAGAGATTAAGCTCTTGAATGGGGCATGGGTGTAAGTTTTAAGGGACCAAGGTGACACTTTCACAATGTATTATGGCTCCTTTGACTTATACCTGTTGCAAATGCTACTATGAAGGACAGGCCGCCATCTCTAGAGCTGGTCATTTCTTATATACAGAAAGAAAGAATTGACAAAACAGGTTTGTAGACACTTATAGGGTGAAGTCACACCATGTGATGTTAGCATGCAAACAGGTAATTGCATTTGTATGCTAAAACCATATAGCATG
Organism: Squalus acanthias; assembly: GCA_030390025.1. Taxonomy (NCBI): domain Eukaryota; kingdom Metazoa; phylum Chordata; class Chondrichthyes; order Squaliformes; family Squalidae; genus Squalus; species Squalus acanthias. Next base: position 92,697,430 of record CM059432.1, read on the forward strand.
ATTTCATCCCATTGATTGTTCACCAGCAACTTTGAAAGTCAAAGAATATAATCTAACAGGTCTAGAAGAGGATTTTGCCAATAACTTAGGAAAATTCTATGAAATCACCACCTTTGGAATGAAAAGAGTAACCAACTTTGGGAAAATTCCAGGGGGGAAAAAATAGCTTTATACAGTACAGAGGAGAAAGATCATGACCACGTTCAGTGATTTTCCCTGTTGTCAACCTGGGTTCAACTCTAATGGTATTGGAATGAGCAAGAATATTGAGATTCTCTTCAAAAATGATTTTAATTCCGAACGGAAAGCGATAGAGTGATGGATCAGAGCAGCTCAGATTTAAAATATTGCACCATTTTAAATAGAAAAAAAAAGTACATGCACAAGCGTCTGACTTGTAATCTGTTCCAATTCAGCGTATTTCTAAATTTTCTAATTTTGCATTTGTAAGTTTTCCATTTAGAATTTATTTCCAAATTTCTGGAGCTACTCTCTAGTAATCAAATGCTGTTGGCAACACTGGACATGTGGAAATTTCTGTTTGGTTGAATACAGTATTCCTGCATACATTTTGAAAATGACAATTTTTTTAAATCAATTTTGAAGTTTATAAATGGATATCTATTAATTTCAAGATAAAAGTCCCAAGAAAGAAGTAGAAGGGAAGCAGAATTCATTTTGATTATATATTCAAATCTACTATATAAAATATTGAAACTAAATAATCTTAACAGTAAACATTTAATTTATTGTCAAGCGCAGAAAATGTGAGTTTAAAAATAAATATGTTCAACACGTAAATAGTAAAATACACTGGTAAGGGTGGGGGGGGGCGGGGGGGCGGTATGGAGAAGAGAAACCATGATACACTTAACTTCAGGCTACAAAATTCTCCGTGTGGAATGCAGGTTTTGAACAAACTACACAAATCTAGGAAGTTCAGATATTTCACTAGTAATCCAGACAATAAAAGCCAACAAAAGTATTGCATTAATAAAAAGATTCAAATTCTAGGATTGAATAACCACGAGAATGGTTACCATATTCTCATCCTTGTATTTCAATAGCAATTACAAAATGGGCCCAATGTTGGTGTCATTGCACTAGCATAACTGGATGGTAAAGTGTAATTTTAAGCAACATTTATAGTATAGTAGAAAATAATTTTCCCACCATCATACAGACAAGAATCTAGTTATATAAATCCAATTCAGATTCCACTGCCTGAAGATGTTAAAACTACCAAACAGTTGCTACGTTAAAGGGGAATTTTACTTCTCATTTTTCTTGGGAGCTGGGGGAGGAGAAGAAAGGAAAGAGGGAAGGAGAACAAAACAAAATGTGAACTTCTATTCCTTCAGATTCCAGTTAAATTTCTGATTTGATTTACAATAGCCTTTTTAGATATTTACACCACATACAACTTAACTGCTGCAAAATTTTCCATATTAAAGAAAACATCGGTTTATCTGTCCGTGATAAACCAAAATATCAAGATGCACAGGACTTAGTCTAAAATACTTTAACTTCAATATTAATAAGTTAATTGCTGTCACAGAAAACTGTAATGGTCTTCAAGTAGACCATCGTCATGGTCTCTAAAATTCATCAACTAAAGTTAATATATGCACCCCTCAAAACAGACGACAAATACACAAAGTTCTGGATTGTTAAAGCATTGGGTTGATTTCAACATTCAAATCATTCACAACAGCCAACTGACAGTTAATTTTACTTAAAACATTATACTCCAAAAAGGGTAGAAACATAAATTTCTATGTATATCTAATCAAGTTTACTTGAGAAATTAGAGGTCTAACAAGAACTGGAGAGATCCTGGAAAACAACAAAATTATTCAGTTCTGTTCGGGCAATCTCAACAAAGTAGAAATCACTCGAGGTGATGCAGTAATAGGTATTTAAACTATTATTTTTGATACAGTTATGTGACCACTGCTGTAAACATGAAGGGCTATTATGGCAAAATAAGTTTTACTTGTTGGTTCATACTTCCAACTAGGTTAGGTCACACTTCCAGTTAAAATTTTAAAAAATTGCAACTACATCAATCCAATAAGTTTTATTGAATTTCATGTACCTTACAGTTGGGCATGCAGAATGTAACACTTCTCTTCCATGAAAAAGCACACAAAGTGATGACAGAAAATGTCTTCTGAAACAAGTATTGCATTAACAGAAGGGTGATGGAGCACCAGGAAAATCATGTGGTGGTCCAAGGCCTACAATGCGCCTGAAGAACCAGCAGCATGTACAAATGAGATTGGCAGCCAGTGCGCAAGTTGTGCACCAGGTCTATTAGGCCTTTGACTTGTATTTGCATGGCGTTGCTTACCCCATATGTGGCAGAAGGCCAAAGCAGCAAAGCATCCATTTGGAACAGGTGCTGAAAGGGAAGCTGCCTACAAGTTAAAAACAAAATCAACCACCTCTGCACTTTGCCCCACCTTCACCAGAAAAGTGCCCAGCGCATAATGAGCAGTCAGCCAGATGATGCAACTCTGAAACTCTTGCTGCACAAGAGACATGCCTGGACACAACTAATGCACAAAGGCTAACCACCTATTATTTGGGGAGGCCAGCTCATTTGTGCCAAGGTAATTGCGTGGCAATTAGGCAAAATCATCAGTCCCAGGATGTTTTATCATTTCAAATGAGCATAGATAGATCACACTCTGCTCACCTCAGTTCCACAGTGCTGACTAGGTTAAAATGGGCAAGTGCAACCATAGTGCAGGACACAATTAAAATACTCCACATAATTTCTATCACACATGTAACAGAAAGTCCATTATACCACCCATTGCCTTCTCCAAACAGATTCAGATCCATCTGCACCTCAGGAAATAAAAATACATCATGAAAAGAAGGCAAGGTGTCCAACCTTTTGGAACAGGGGGCTAAAGCGACAATGCATAACCATTCAGTGGGCTGTTTATGACTCAAAATCCAAGTGCCATGTACAAAATCCAAATCCCCATGCTAAAAATTGAATCTTCCCATGCAGAGACATGGTTGCAAGGTGGCCAAGGTTGGGAACGAAATGTTCCAGGGTACTTGACGTTTCGAAAACACAGGCAGAGTGGAAAAGGAGGACAGTAGCGAGAAAGGATCTTGGCTCGGACGATCAGGAAATAGAATCAGTATGGGTGGAGATAAGGAATAACAAAGGGCAGAAAATACTGGTAGTAGTAGTATATAGGCCCCCTAACAGTAACTGTACCGTTGGACAGAATATTAATCAAGAAATAGTAGGAGCATGCAACAAAGGTAATGCAATAATCTTGGGGGACTTTAATCTTCATAGACTGGACAAATCAAATTGGCAAAGTTAGTCTGGAGGACGGGTTCATGGAATGCATTCGGGACAGTTTCCTAGAACAATGCGTCATGGAACCAACCAGGGAACAGGCTATTTTAGATCTTGTACTGTGTAATGAGACAAGGTTAATTAGCAATCTCATAGTAAAGGATCCTCTGGGGCAGAGTGATCATAATATGATAGAATTTCACATTAATTTTGAGATTGACTTGCCTAAGTCTGAAACTAGAGCCTTAAACTTAAATAAAGGCAATTACAGAGGTATGAGGGGCGAGTTGGCTAAGGTAGATTGGAAAAATAGATAAAAGGTATGGCGGTAGATAAGCAATGGCTAGCATTTAAAGAAATATTTCATAATTCGCAACAAAAATACATTCCATTGAGAAACAAAAACTCCACGGGAAAAGTGATCCAACCGTGGCTAACTAAAGAAGTTAAGGATATCATTAGATTGAAAGAAGTAGTTTATAATGTTGCAAAGAATAATAGTAAGCCTGAGGATTGGGAGAGTTTCAGAAACCAGTAAAGGTTGACCAAAAAAAAGATAAAAAAGGGAAAAAATAGAATGAGAGAAAACTAGCAAGAAATATAAAAGCAGATTGCAAGAGCTTGTACAAGTATGTAAAAAGGAAGAGAGTAGCAAAAGTAAACATTGGTCCCTTAGAGGCTGAGACAGGAGAAATTATTATGGGGAATAAGGAAATGGCTGAAACGTTAAACAAATATTTTGTATCTGTCTTCACAGTAGAAGACACAAAAAGCATACCAAAAATGGTGGGGAACCAAGGGTCTAATGAGGGTGAGGAACTTAACGTCATGAATATAAGGAGAGAAAAAATACAAGAGAAACTAATGGGACTAAAACCCAACAAATCCCCTGGACCTGATGGCCTACATCCTAGGGTTCTAAGAGGTGGCTGAAGAGATAGTGGATACATTGGTTTTGATCTTCCAAAATTCACTAGATTCTAGAATGGTCCCACCGGATTGGAAGGTCGCAAATGTAACACCGCTATTCAAGAAAGGAGGGAGAGAGAAAACAGGGAACTGCAAGCCAGTTAGCCTGACATCAGTCGTCAGGAAAATGCTGGAATCCATTGTTAAGGAAGTGGTATCAAGTCACTTAGAAAATCATAACATGATTAGGCAGAGTCAACATGGTTTTATGAAAGGGAAATCGTGTTTGACAAATTTATTAGAGTTTTTTGAGGATGTAGCTAGCAGGGTAGATAAAGGGGAACCAGTGGATGTAGTATATTTGGATTTCCAAAAGGCATTCGATAAGGTGCCACATAAAAGGTTATTACACAAGATTAGGGCTCACGGGGTTGGGGGTAATATAGTAGCATGGATAGAGGATTGGTTAATGGACAGAAAACAGAGCGTAGGGATAAACGGATCTTTTTCAGGTTGGCAGGCTGTAACTAGTGGGGTGCCGCAAGGATCAGTGTTGGGGCCTCAGTTATTTACAATCTATATTAATGACCTAGATGAAGGGACCGAATGTAATGTATCCAAGTTTGCTGATGATACAAAGCTAGGTGGGACAGTAAGCTGTGAGGAGAACACAAAGAGTCTGCAAAGGGGTATAGATAGACTAAGTGAGTGGGCAGTAAGGTGGCAGATGGAGTATACTGTAAGGAAATGTGAGGTTATTCACTTTGGAGGAAGAACAGAAAAACAGAATATTTTTTACATGGTGAGAAACTTTCAAATGTTGGTGTTGAGAGAGATATGGGTGTCCTCGTGCAAGAAACACAGAAAGCTAGCATGCAGGTACAGCAAGCAATAAGAAGGCAAATGGCATGTTGGCCTTTATTGCAAGGGGTTGGAGTACAAGAGTAAGGAAGTCTTGCTACAATTGTACAGGGCCTTGGTGAGACCACACCTGGAGTATTGTGCACAGTTTTGATCTCCTTATCTAAGGAAGGATATACTTGCCTTGGAGGCGGTGCAACAAAGGTTCACTAGATTGATTCCTGGGATGATAGGGCTGTCCTATGATGAGAGATTGTGTAGAATGGGCCTATATTCTCTGGAGTTTAGAAGAATGAGAGTTGATCTCATTGAAACATACAAGATTCTGAAGGGGATTGACAGGGTAGATGATGAGAGGTTGTTTCCCCTGGCTGGAGTGTCTAGAACTAGGGGGCATAGTCTCAGGATAAGGGGTAGGCCATTTAAGACTGATGAGAAGGAATTTCTTCACTGAGGGTTGTGAATCTTTGGAATTCTTTGCCCCAGAGGGCTGTGCATGCTGAGTCTTTGAATATGTTCAAGGCTGAGATAGGTAGATTTTTGGACTCTAGGGGAAATCAAGGGATATGGAGATCGGGCGGGAAAGTGGAGTTGAGGTCGATGATCAGCCATGATCTTATTGAATGGCGGAGCAGGCTCGAGGGGCGTATGGCCTACTCCTGCTCTTACTTCTTATGTTCTTATGTTCAAAATCCAATCCTCACATGCAGAAAATCCAAGCACAGCCATGCAGTAAAACTCTTCACAAAAACACACAAAAAACTCTTAGCTTTCTTCTCTTTCTAAACTGCTTGCCTGCATCCTCTTCTACACGCCGGTCTGGTCCACTAAGGACTGCTCCTCACTGCCCCACAGTTTGCAAGTTGGAAACTTTCAAGCTCTAAACTTCCCTGCTCTTAAAGCTGCTCCCAGATTGGTTCAAAAATGTTGCTTCCTTGGTGCATTTGGACCGATAAAAGGAGCAGCATTTTTGAATGATTCATTCAGGAATCGCCTTTTCCAATCTTCAAGGCCCAGGGAGTTTGAACCACTATGGGAAGGGTTTGTTGCATGCAAACAGAAGGAGTGAACTGCAGGCAAGCAGAAGGAGGCTCGCAGGCTGTGTTGGACACTGCTGCAGTATCAGATTACAGGGGACAAACATTGGAACAAACTGGCTAAACATGTGAACTGCTACTACATGATTACAGGGCAAAAAGAATGGAATCAAAATGAAAGAGGGTAGGAGAGAGAAAAATACCACAGAAAACAAATGCAAATGCAAATTTGAGAATGGACATAGAATTGGAAAGGAACTGTAAGGAAGAGAAGCCCCCTTTTGACAATTTTCAAGCTGGACATTAAAACCTGCTGAGCTGTGGCAAAGCAGCAAAACCAGACGGTGCGATCAAGAAGGAAGTGTAGCTAAAGGAGACGTCTGTGTAAACAATAATGAGAAGTCGCACAACACCAGGTTATAGTCCAACAGCTTTATTTGAAATCACAAGCTTTCGGAGCGCTGCTCCTTCTTCAGGTGAAGTGAAGAAATACATATGGGCACAGCATAAATAGTCAGAGAACAATGCCAGTCGACTGGCATTGTTCTCTGACTATTTATGCTGTGCCCATATGTATTTCTTCACTTCACCTGAAGAAGGAGCAGCGCTCCGAAAGCTTGTGATTTCAAATAAAGCTGTTGGACTATAACCTGGTGTTGTGCGACTTCTCACTTTTGTCCACCCCAGTCCAACACCGGCATCTCCGCATCATGTGTAAACAATGAGGAATTAGACTTTGACGAGATAACAGAACTCAATGGGCCTCTTCAATAAACAATCCTCATCAGAAAGTTTGCCAGCTAGATGGTTGAGATTTGCGTGAGCTATCCAGCCATTCAACTGTTAGTGGTCTTTACATGATGGAAATTTACTGAAAAGGAGGTTTTAGATCATGCGGGCTTTAACTTTTAAACAAAAATCGCGATATATTATTGGTTATCATGATCTAAGGCTATCATCGATAGGTCAATGAGGCCTTGGTGATGTAACATCCTGTCCACCATTGAAAGGAAAAGATACAAGAGAAGCTGTTACGGTAACTTCATTACTGCAGTCGGAAGGTGGTGGCCTGGCCAGTCATCTCACCTACGAGGATCAGACTGCAGTCATGGGGTCGGAAGGAGAGCTGCAGTCAACAAGAAGGGAAGCCGACCGATCATCGGAAGGAGAGCTGCAGTCAACAAGAAGGGAACCCGACCGATCATCGGAAGGAGAGCTGCAGTCGAGGGGTCGGAAGGAGAGTTGCAGTCAACAAGTAGGGAACCCAGCTGATAGTCAGAAGGAGAGCTGCAATCAACAGGAGTTGGCCACTTCGGGGTGATTGTATGACCAGTTACTTAGAACATATTTGGGCATTGTATTGCTGGAGCATCTTTATTGCTGAGAGTAGACTAAGAAGGGCATTGTATTGCCAGGCAGACGAAGAAGGGCATTGTATTGCCATGTAAATCCATAAGCATTTTTTTCCCCTTTTCTCTCTTCTTTTCCTTTAATAAACGACCTTATTTAACTTAAGAGCTTTTGGGTGATTCACTAATTATTTCCCTTGTAATTCGCAGGTCAAAACGAACTACAAGCCTGAGAATAGGACAGCAAGGCTTACAGAACATGCAAGCAAGCTCATTCAGTGGGAGGGGTTAGAAAAGGAAGATGTTTGAATGTAATAGAAAGATAACCTAGGGAGTGTTTCACCAGCAGGTAAATACTTAGATCATACTCTAATCAGGAACTGATTACTTTTACACAGTACAGAAAACAGTCAATTGCAGATTGAGGAAGAGAGCAAAAAAACTAAACAGAAATGGGGAGGGGAGAAAAAAACCAAAGTGCTATGAATGAACAAAATCTACTTGCATCTATGAAGCCAAAAATAACAAATATAGAGAGTGTAGTCTTCAAAAATTATGGGAGCAAAATGTATTTTGCTCACGACAAGAACAGGGTGGGGGAGAGGAGGAACAGACACAGAAATTGAAAGTTATATTTGGGTAAGGTAAGCAACAATTTACTAAAGACCTTTTGTAGTAGCAAGTCACAGCAACATTAATTTACAATGGTGTTACCTGTATCAGTACATTCTAAAGGTACTGCAGCACTTGTAAATGTTCCAAACTATCAGATAATCCAATTTGACTTAAGCAGCTAGTACATTTACAAAGGAATACTTGAGTATAGACTCAGAACTGTGAACTTGTCACTTACGAACAATTTCAAATCATAGTCAAACAGGAAAACAAGCTTGAAATATATTCATGGTAATGTAGATGCAAGATTCTATCTTTTGGAACAGTTTTAAGTAAAAATGCAGCAAAAATTCATTATTTCTACTCGAGAAAATAGCTTGAGACTTACCTAACATCTTCAAATTTTTTGGTAATGGCAGAACCAAAATTAGTAAATGCAGAGGAAGCCTTCTGACCAGCCTGAGAGAGGGTTTCAGATGTCTTCTTGAATCTGTAGAATTTAAAATTAAAAAAAATATCTTGCCTAAAGCCATCACATTTAAACATAGCACAAAAAAGGTGATAGGAAAATGTGTGACAACTTTCAGATTGGTTCCACGCTTGTTTCTCTGTACAAGTACATCTCAATTATTTCCAAATCCTAGGTCTGCTTCCCTTCTTAGATCTTTCACATTTTCTATGCATAATGTGCTGAATTTACATCATATCCTGCAACTCACCCAAGAGCAAAGCCATGGGAAATATATAATACTAGCCAATCTCCCATAGGATGCACACAGGGAGACAAGACTCAGTGTAGTCTTCAGGTGAAGTGGGTTAGAAGGCAAAAGATAACTGTACTAGCGTTCACAAAGGAACACGTCGCCATTTTTTATCATATATTCAAGGAACATCGGAACAGGAGTAGGCCATTTAGCCCCTCAAGCCTGTTCCGCCATTCAATGAGATTATGGCAGACCTGCGACCTAACTCCATATACCCGGCTTTGCCCCATATCCCTTAATACTTTTGGTTAACAAAAATCTATCAATCTCAGATTTAAAATTAACCATTGATCTAGCATCAATTGCCATTTGCAGAAGAGTTTTCCCAAACTTCTACCACCCTGATGTGTAGAAGTGTTTCCTGAATTTCACTCCTGAAAGGTCTGGCTCTAATTTTTAAGACTATGCCCCCTAGTCCAAGACTCCAAAACCAGTGGAAATAGTTTCTCTCTCTACCCTATCTGTTCCCCTTAGTACCTTGAAAACTTTGATCAAATCACCCCTTAACCTTCTAAATTCCAGGGAATACAACCCTAATTTGTGTAATCTCTCCTTGTAATTTAACCCCTGGAGCCCAGGTATTATTTTGGTAAACCTACGCTGTACGCCCTCCAAAGCCAATATATCCTTCCTACGGTGAACTGCTCGCAGTACTCCAGGTGTGTTTTAGCCAGGGCTTTGTATAGCTGCAGCACAACTTCTACCCCCATTGTATTGTAGTCCTCTAGATAAAGGCCAGCATTCCATTAGCTTTTTTGATTATTTTCTGTATCTGTTCATGACATTTTAATGATCTATGTACATGGACCCCCAATGTTTTTAGCTTTTCACCATTTAGAAAGTACCCTGTTCTATCCTTTTTAGGTCCAAAGTGGATGACCTCACATTTGCCTACATGGAAATCCATTTGCCACAATTCTCCCATTCACTTAATCTATCAATATTTCTTTGTAATTTTATGCTTTCATCTACACTGCCTGCAATGCTGCCTATCTTTGTGTCATCAGCAAATTTGGATATGTGGCTTTCTATCCCATCATCTAAGTCATTAATAAATACAGTCAACAGTTGATGCCCCAACACAGATCCCTGCGGGACACCACTAGTCACATCCTGCCAATCAGAGTACCTGCCCATTGTCCCTACACTCTGTCTCCTGCCGCTCAGCCAATTTCCTAACCAAGTCAATAATTTGCCTTCAACCTTAGTTAACAGTCTCTTATGAAGGACTTTATCAAATGCGTTCTGGAAGTCCATATAAATAACATCCATAGACATTCCCCTGTCCACTACTTTAGTCACCTCTTCAAAAAATTCAATCAGGTTCGTCAGGCATGACCTACCTTTTACAAATCCATGCTGGCTCACTCTGATCAACCTGAAAATTTTCAAGGTGTTCAGTCACCCTATCCTTATAGACTCTTAGTAATTTCCCCAACAACAGATGCTAGGCTAACTGGTCTACAATTCCCTGGTTTCCCTCTCACCATTCTTAAATAGCGGAGTGTATGCGCAATCTTCCAATCTGAAGGAACGGTTCCTGAATCGAGAAAAATTTGGAAGATTATACTGTAGTTAAGGCATCGGCAATGTGCTCACCTACTTCCTTTAAAACCCTGGGATGGAAACCATCTGGTCCTGCGGATGTCACTCTTTAGCGCCATTATTTTCTTCATTATTGTTATTTTGCTTACATTACTTTTGTTGCATCCCTGTCCCCGATTCAGTATCAGTTTCCTTGGGATTTCCGGCATGCTATCCTCTCCCGCTACTGTAAATACGGACGCAAAGTACTTATTCAACATGTCTGCCATTTCCTCATCATTGACAATATCACCGTAATCAGTTTTCAAGGGGCCAACATTGCTCCTGACCACCCTCTTTCCTAAACTATAAAAATTGTGTGTTGATTTTGATATCCCTTGCAAGTTTCTTTTCATATTCCCTTTTTGTAGCTCTCTGTTTTGTCACCCTTCACTGTTCTTTGTACCATTCGCCAGGATCTGTGTTTTTTTGCATTTTTGTATGCTTTTTCTTTTAATTTTATATAGTCTCTTACCGCTTCAGTCGCCCATGGCTTTCTTTTGGCAAGCAGAGCTCTTGCCCCTTACGGGTATAAACTGGTCCTGTATCACCTTAAATTTTTTTTTTTTTTTAAAAAACATCTCCCACTGATCTTCTGTCGTTTTACCCATTAACAGATTTGCCCAGTTTACTGTGGACAGTCTCTGTCTCTTTGCATTGAAATCAGTCGTACCAAAATGTAGAATCTTAGTAACTGTTTCACGTTTCTCCCTTTCAAACACTACGTTGAACTCGATCATGTTATGATCGCTATTAGATAATTGTTCACACACCATTAGGCTAGTAACTAAATCTGGCTCATTACTCATTACTAAATCTAATATGGTATGCCCATTGTTGGTTCTAGGTCATATTGTTGCAGAAAACTATCCCGGACACACAAGAAATTCACTACCTTTCTGACATGTGCCAGTCTGCTTATCCCAATCTATATGAAAGTTAAAATACCCCATTTAAACCACTCTGCCTTTACTACATGCCCATCTAATCTCTGCATTTATACAATCTACCACTTCACAGCTACTACCAGGGGGCCTATACACAATTCCCACTAGTCTCAAATCCTTTTCTATTTCTTAATTCTATCCATAAAGTCTCCACTGCCTGCTTACCTCTCATTATATCACTATTTCCTCGGGTAGAGGCAGCTGTTACAAGGGGGCATAACTATAAGGTGCATGGGGGGAGATATAGAAGGGATGTCCGAGGTAGATTCTTTACTCAGAGAGTGGTTGGGGTGTGGAATGGACTGCCTGCTGTGATAGTGGAGTCGGACACTTTAGGAACTTTCAAGCGGTTATTGGATAAGCACATGGAGCACACCAGAGTGATAGGGAGTGTGATAGCTTGATCTTGGTCTCGGACAATGCTCGGCACAACATCGAGGGCCGAAGGGCCTGTACTGTGCTGTACTGTTCTATGTTCTATATCCTCTCTTCTCACTGAAGTAATTTTATCCTTAATCACGAAGGCTACTCCTCCCCCTCTACCATTTTCCCTATCTTTCCTGTAGACCTTATAACGTGGTATATTTGGTTCCCAGTCCTGACTATCTTGCAGCCATGTCTCAGTAATGGCTACCATGTCATACCCTCCAAGTTGAATTTACGCCTGCAGTTCATAAAATGTTGGTGTCCAGAGAGAGTTTGGTGTCCTTGTACAGGAAACACAGCGAGTTAGCATGCAAGTACAGCAAGCAATTAGGAGGGCAAATGACATGTTGGCCTTTATTGCAAAGGGGGTTGGAGTACAAGAGTAAAGAAGTCTTCCTACAATTGTACAGGGCTTTGGTGAAACCACATCTGGAGTACTGTGCACAGTTTTGGTCTCCTTATCTGAGGAAAAATGTGCTTGCCTTAGAGGCAGTGCAATGAAGGTTTACTAGATTGATCCCTGGGATGAAAGGGTTGTCCTATGAGGAGAGATTGAGTAGATTGGACCTATGGACTGGATTTTCATTGACCTGTGGAGGTGGGTTTGGAGGCGTGTGGGGGGTTAAAATTGCAAAAACTGGCGGGCGGGCACAAGTCTGCCTCCATACAATTTTCATTAAATCGTGTCTGCTGGTCCCGACTGCGTCCCGCCTCAAGAGGCGGGATAGGCTGTTAAGGCCCTTAACGAGCACTAAATTGCCTCTATAATGCCATTTTGAAAGGCCTTTGTGATTTTAACCATTGTTCTACGTGAAGCACGCCTGTTCTGAACCACGACTGTGAAACCTGGCGGGAGCACATTTGGATAGCTGACTATCAGTGGCTGGGCTGACTATCAGAGTGAGTGAGTGGCTGGCAGGCATCTGGGAGTGGTGGAGGAGACATATCTGGGAGTGCTGGTGCAAAAAAAAATTCTCTCTCTCTCTCTCTGACCTGCAATGCAGCAACAATGACGACATCATCAGAGGCGACTTTCAGACTGAAACCACTAATTGGTTCATGGGTTCCCACATGCTGCAACTCAATTGCCCAATTAGGTGAAAATTGCATCAATCTCCCACATCCAATTGCAGTCGGGTGGATAACACGAAATGCGGATCACACGACCCCAACCCGCCCCAGTATCAAAATCCAGCCCATAGTGTCTGGAGTTTAGAATGAGAGGTGATCGCATTGAAACATACAAGATTCTGAGGCAGATTCAAAGGATAGATGCCGAGAGGTTATTTCCCCTGGCTGGAGAGTCTAAAACTAGGGCATAGTTTCAGGATAAGGGGTCAGCAATTTAAGACTGAGATGAGGAATTTCTTTACTCAGAGGGTTGTGAATCTTTGCAATTCTCTACCTCAAAGGGCTTTGGATGCTGAATCGTTGAGTATATTCAAGGCTCAGTTAGATAGATTTTTGGACTTCAGGGGTATCAAAGGATATGGGGATCGTGTGGGAAAGTCGAGTTGAGATCAAAGATCAGCCATGATCTTATTGAATGGCGCAGCAGGCTCAAGGGGCCGTATAGCCTACTCCTGCTCCTAATTCTTATGTTCTTAGCACACCCACCATGCCTGAGTATTACTTTTAACCTATAAAACTGTAAAAGCATGTATATTTACCATTATACTTGCCTTTCATTCCTCCCAAATGCTAAGTGGTACAGCTGCATTGCCAAGCTCCATCTCCCAAAATTTTAATTGATGTGGGCAAGGAGAAACTTTTAATACTTTAATTCATAAATGAAGCAGTGGGGTTGGAATCTGGTTGATACATATTTTGCAAGTGCCCTGACCTGCTGTGTTCTCATGTGACAGGCAGGCCAGAGTTCAGTCAGGAGCAGTGAACATAGGAAACGGGAGGGAGACGTAACAGAGCTTACCTAGTGGTGTAAGGCTTGCCATTACAGCATGACAGCCAAATGCTAAAATAGGGCTTTTTCATTATAAATGCTAAAGGTATTTTAAAAAGACAAAAGTAAACAACCAGCCAGTCAACTCAAAATAAGCTTACTGCAATGCCGCCACCATCTTCAGCTATTGGACAGCCCTGGATAATGACACTCCCTCATCTTGGCCTCTCAACCCTCATTCTCAAGCTATGAGCTCAGACTATATTTCAAGAGGAAACGGAGTGGGGAGAAAATAGCCCTTCCTTGGCACCATGGTTCAGCCTTGCTTACCAGTTTGGAATTACTTGATTTTTTTTTTAAAAATTGGTTCTCAGTAAAGACATTGCCCATCTGTAGTTGTCTTGAGAAGGTGGTGGTGGGCTGCCTTTTTGAAATAGCAATTGTTTGCATAACCAAGTTGCTGGTTAGGTTACTTCACAAGGCATTAGATTCCCAAACATTAAGGGCATTAGTGAATCATTTTGGTTTTTAAATGATCTGACAAGTTTTATAGTCAGATTTATTGAATTCAATTTCACAACTTGCCATGGTAGGATCTGAATTCATGACCAGAGCTCCTAGTCCAGTACCATAACTATAATGCTGTACTAACTTTTAGTCTGTCATTTCAGAGTTTCTCAATTTCCTCTCCTCCTGCCATTATCCTAACCTCAAGCAACTTAAAAAAAAAACTTGGTACTTTGTATAATGTCATACTATTTCAAGCATGGCACCCAAGACCATCTGTTCTGTTCCCACATACAACGCAGCACAGCCTCTCTTGTATTAGATTGGTACTGCATAGAATAGGGTAGAATAACATGATTCTTCTATGCTCTGGCTCTTAATCATGACTGAGTGGAACAGGAAAAAAAACTGCTTTATGATTGCAATGAAATAGGAGCTCGCAAAACCCATTGGTTGCAGATACCTTCTCCCTAGTATGGTGAGCAGATGCAGAAAAGGACTTAGTGGCACCCACATTTTTGGGCACTCTTCAAAAAAAAAGTCTGACTTAACCTGTGGAAGACTATGCACATAACAAACTTTGACAAATTCTGCTTAAGTTCACGTAGTGGAGCTAATCATAACTTTTAAATAATGGAGTCCTAGGGAAATCCAATTGCAAAATGTACCGACAAACTTTCTAAAGAGTAATTTCATGTAAATAATCATTTTAGTGTGGTGACATAATACCAACTTCTGAGGAGGGGAAGAGGGGAGAAACCTCAAGTATAATGCAAAACATGGGTCAGTATGAGCTTAAAAGCCAATATTTATCCCAGGTAGTTTTCTCTTAGATTCAAATGTTAATGAATTAATTTTTTTCTAGAGTTTGAACAAAAGGATACTAGTCCATTTTATAACTACAGGTCTACCTTACACTAAAGACAATAAATGTAATTTCTGTACATTTATTCAATTTGTGGTTCTATTGCTCATTGCTGTACTATGCACTTACGCTATGGAAGATTGTACATCTAACCAGCTTTTTGACAAATTCTGTTTAAGTTCATGTAGTGGAGTCAATCCAGCTTCTTCTTTAACTCAGCAACATGTCTTTCTTTAGCTGCAAGCACTTGAGAAAGTGTTTGGATTTCCTCCTCCACCTAAGATAAAACAAGAGGTGAGAGCTCAACACAGCACAGTAACACAAATAAAGATAAAAGTTAATAAATCAATTTTGCTGCTACTTCCTCCTCTTACTTTTTTTTTAAACTTATCTTTTAGAGCTCCCCCCATATAGAAAATAATAAGGAAGGGAAGAGAATTCCACTCCCAATTACTATCCAGTGACTCAAGTACCACCTAACGAAGTAGGATTTAAAATGTGGGGTCGGGAGGAGTACCGCTGCTCCTCCTGGTACCACATTCAGGTTAGTAAATGTAAAAGAAAACCCTTAAGCTTGTAGGTTGCATCTGATCCCAATGTTTGGTTTCCACAATGGCGCAGGCCGTCTCCGGGCAAAAAAAAAATCTTGCAGTGGGGACCTCAAACATCTTCGTGTGTGGGTAAAGGACACCTATTTTCTTTTCCCAATATGGTGGGTGGAGCATTTCCGACCGATAACGTGCGTGCGCTTCCTGCCGGACACATTGGGGGCTTAGTAGATCAGTTAGTGAAGAATGGGTGCTGTGTGGCCTGATTTATAGGCCATTGTTCTTAACTTAACTCTTTACTCACCTTTCAATGTGTGGCACTATTGGTATTTAAGAGATGTATATCTCTGCTGCTGGACAGTGTGCCCTCCAACTGGTGAGCAATGCCATGGGAGATCCATTAGTTTTAAAAGAAATCTTTGAACATACAATTGGACCTTTATCATGCAAAAGTTGAGTCCACGTATTGGTTGTGGTTAGGGCATTTGCCCAACGCAGTCTATTCCTAATTCAAAGTTACTTAAATCAAATTATCTAATAATTCAGATTTTAAGCACTAGATTTCTACTTTGTTACGTTCGTTATATTGCTTAAATCAAATTAGAGCTTTATTTTGCACTAAAAATGACACATTCAAAAGTCAAAAGCATTCAGATGATCCAAAACCTGAATCTTTATATGCATCATACAGATGTAGAGGTTATTTCCCCTATCTAGAGAGTCTAGAACTAGGGGGCATAGTCTCAGGATAAGGGGTCGGCCATTTAACATTGAGATGAGGAGAAATTTCTTCACTCAGAGGGATGTGAATCTTTGGAATTCTCTACCCCAAAGGGCTGTGGATGCCGAGTCATTGAGTATATTCAAGGCGGAGAGATTTTTGGACTCTAGGGTAATGAAGGGATATGGGGATCCCGGGGTTGGGGGGGGGAAGGCGGGAGATAGAGTGGGGTTGGGGTCAAAGGTCAGCCATGATCTTATTGAATGGTGGAGCAGGCTCGAAGGGCCATATGGCCTACTCCTGCTCCTAATTTTTATGTTATATTATGTTCTTATCATGCCAAAGATATAAATGTCTAGGATTAGCAATCAAACATTCATGCTGTCAAAGCAAAGTCTACCAAGTTATTTACAAGGGCAATGCTAGCAAAGCCACCTATTTTATTTGTAAATTGCCCAGGCTTGGCTCCAGCCACTGAGCGCTTTCTCCTGGATTTCCCACTGGCCTCAATTCTGTTAAGTCTCCTTGACACCATACTCCGTCAAATACTGTCTTGACATTGAAGGCAACTATTCAACTCTGGCATTTAGCTCGGGTCCGTGTCTGGATCAAGAATGTGACAAGGTTTGGAGTCAAGTAGTTCTGGTAAAATCCAATGAACGTTAATTAGCAGGTGATGAGGTGGTGTCATTTGGTGACATTACTGATGACTCCTTCCATAACTTTACTGCTAACTGGGAGGATGAAGGAGGTTAGATTTGTCTGTGCTTGCTGACCTACATTGGCTCACGGTTAAGCAATGCCGGTTAAGCAACGCCTTGATTTTTAAATTCTCATCCTGGTTTTCAAATCCCTCCATGGCCTCGCCCCTCCCCATCTCGAACCTCCTCCAGCCCTGCAACCCTTGAATTCTGGCCTCTTGCACATCCCCGATTTTAATCGCTCCACCATTGGCGGACATGCCTTCAACTTCATGCCTTCCAAGGCCCTAAGCTCTGGAATTCCCTCCCTAAACCTCTCCACCTCTCTTTCCTCCTTTAAGACATCCCTTAAAACCTACCTCTTAGGCCCTGTTCTAATATCTTCTGATGTGGCTTGGTGTTAAATTTTGTTTGATAACGTTCCTGTGAAGCGCCTTGGGACTTTTTAACGACGTTAAAAAGGTGCTATATAAATGCAAGTTGCTGTTTGTGGAAAATTGCCCAGGTATGTCCTGTCTACATTGTCGGATAGATGCCAGCGTCATAGCTGCACTGGAACGTTGTCAGGATCCATAGCTTTCACTGTGCCCAATGTGCTCAGCCACCTGTTGTTCCATCCAAGGAACCAAAGTGGCTGGACACTGGCATCCATGATGGTGGGGACCTCAGGAGAGAGCAGAGTGGGATTCAGTTAGCACTTCTGACTGAAAACATTTGCAAACAGTCCAGCCTCACCTCCTATACTCATGTGCTGGGCTCTTCCACAGTTGAGAACTGTTAGTTGCTTGACTGTCCACCTCCATTGTTGATTGGGATGTGGTAGGGCGGCAGAGCTTTGCTCAGATTTGTTGGTTGCTGGATCACTGAGCTCGGTCTATAGATTTCTGTTTTCTTTGTTTAGCATGGAGTTGTAGCTTCACTAGGTTGGTTCGTCATTCAAGGCAAGACTTCTGCTGTTCCTGGCACACCCCTCTATACTCCACACTGAACCAGAGTTTTTCTCCTGGTATTGATGGTGATAGATATGCCAAGTTATAAAGTTGGATTACTGTGGTATACAATTGCGCTGCTCCCTTCATCACCTGACAGGCCTAGTTTGGCAGCTGTATCCTTTGGGTCTCAGCCAGCAATGGTACTACTGAGCCATATTTAAGTTCACCACCCAGAGTGTGTTCTGTGTCCTTGGTTCCCTGAAGTGGTGTTCAACATGGAAGAATACTGATTAGCACTAGGTGATCATCAGCAGGAAGTTTCCTTGGCTTTGTTTGACTTCATGGGGTCCAAGGGTACATGTTGAAGAATCACAGGGCCAATCCCATCTAACCATATATCACTGTACCCCCTCTGGTAGGTCTATTCTGCTAGTGGGACAGGACATACCCAGAAATAGTTATGGAGGGTCTACAATGTTGGCTGATAGATAGGATTAAGAGAATGACAGTCAGGGGGGTGCTTGACTCATACATGGGACAGCCACCCAACTTGGTCACTAGATCCAGATGTTAATAAGGATTTTGCATGGTTGGGAATGTCAGAGCTTTGTCCTGACCCAATGGCCGGATTTTTCCCATTGCCGTGCGTGCGGGTTTGGAGGCGGGTTGGTAGTAAAAGTCACAGAAAATGGGAGCACGCCACCATCCCGCTTTTAACTCTGGCACGTTTGCCAGCATGCCACCGACCCAAACGACAGAGGCAGGCAACCTAATTAATCTCATTAAAACCTTGTTGAGACCCTGAACAGGAATTTTAAGCAGACTTTTTGAATTTCACTGGATGACCACGGGAATCACGCAGCTCGGGAACCATGTCTGTCAACCTGAGGCGGAAGCTCAGTGGCCACTGAGTGAGGTCATTAATGTACAGCATGGAAATCCCAATAAATACTCCCACGAGACCTCATTACTTGCCGAAGAGAAAGGCTCTTGCAGACTCCATTTTGAGTACAGATATAGGTGTCTAGAGTTCGCAAGTCTTTTCTGCAACCTCGGAAGTCACACTCAACACACTGCTACTAACTATCACAATATTGACAGATTGCTCCTCTGATCTCTACTTGACCTGCCATTTATTATATCATCATGGGTGCAGTCTATACTGTCTCACCATGGTCTGTCGAATCAGACTAGGATGAGCCCCAACACCAGCAGCAGCAACAACCTTCTCCTCAACGACCTGATGCTCCGCAAGACAGAGGGTATCAGTGTGGGGCTACACCGCGCCGGAGGCGATACCCACAACACAGGGTATCCAGGCAGAGGATGAGCTTCCTCAACATGGCTGAGCAGCAGTGCCAAAGGAAGTTCAGGCTATCACGCCAGGTCATCGCAGACATTTGCAGCTTGTTGGAGCAAGACCTGCAGTCCAGAGGAGCTGGTGGACACGCCTTGCCAGTGGCTGTCAAAGTCACCAGCGCCTGCAACTTCTTAGCCTCAGGTTTGTTCCAGGGATCTGCAGCAGACATTTGCAGCATCTCGCAGTCGGCCGCCCACAGATGCATCACAAAGGTTACCGATGCCCTGGTTGACAAGTCAATCAATTGTGAACTTTGCCACTTATGAAGCCAGTGTTACTGAGTGGGCGCTCAGCTTTGCCGCTCTGGCTGGCTTCCCACAGATGCAGGGCATCATCGACTGCACACTTGTGGCCATCAAGGCACCCCCACATCACCCAGGAATGTTTGTGAACTGCAAGGGCTTCCACTCCCTCAATATACAGTTGGTCTGCAACCATAGGAAGATCATGCATGTGTGCGCCAAATTCCCTGGCAGCTGTCATGACTCATTCATCCTGCGCCAGTCCACCCTCCCTCAGCTCTTCGCACCGCCAAACACACTTACCGGCTGGCTGCTTGGAGAAAAGGGTTATCCACTGAAGACGTGGCTCATGACACCCTTGAGGAGGCCAAGCAATGAGGCTCAAGAGCGTTATAATGAAAGCCATATTTCCACCAGATGGATCATAGAGCAAATAGGCATGCTGAAGATGCGCTTCAGATGCCTTGAAAAGCCCTTCAGTATGTACCAGCCAGGGTCTCCAGAATTGTCGCCGTCTGCTGCGCGCTGCACAACATAGCGCAGCAACGAGGATTACAGCTGCATGAGGAGCAAGGCACAGAGCGCAAACCCTCTTCAGAGGAGGAAGAGCATCAGCTGGAAGATGAGGAGGAACCTGAAGTCCAGATGCCAGCAGCATTGGAGCACACTGCTGCCTGGGAGGCTAGGGATAACCTCATCATGGCCAGATTTAGTTAATTTCCAACAATACATCCATATGGCTGCCAAATGCTGTGTCAGGTTTCCACCAACACCATAAAGCATCCCTACAATCACCAAGCCATTCCTCTCAGTGACCCCCATTGCTGGAGGTAACGTTATGTCTCACCAGTCACTCCAACTTACGAAGCCACTTCCAAAGTAGCAGACAAAAATGGGCATGGGCATCAGCGGAAAGTGGTGAAAATAAATAGTTTGAGGTGTCATAACATAACACTTCTTTAAACACCCACGTGCATCTACTTCGGTCACATTTTTTGTTTACGCTTGCTTCTACGAGGCGCAACTCCCCGTGGCTTCAGCAGAGGCAGCCTGCTCACTTCCCTGCTGCGACTACATAGACACGCTTGGCGGATGTCCTCTGGGTTTTGGAACTTGTGACGGCCCCACCAAAGTCTGCTACTCCTGCAACTGTGCAGCAGCAGTCTCGGCCATTGCAATCCGAGGAGGCACCTGGGGCTCTGACTGAGGGGGGGCGGGGGGGACCAGTGAGCGCGCTTTGATAGGAGCCCCCACTTCCATGTCCCCTCTCACCATCATCCCTCTCATGGGCCACCCGCACTTCCCTGCTAGCAAGGAGCTGGAAAGCACCTTGCTGCACAGCAGTGGGGCCATAAGGACCCAAGTTTACGTTTACATCCCTCCTGGAGAGGAGGTCTATGAGCCTCTGTCATCTGCTTTCCATAGATAGCATGTGCTCCTGTGAGTGGAACATCAGCTGCTCCATGCAGGTGGCTATCCTTTCTATGGAAGAGCATACCGTCCCCATCACCTGCAAGATGGTGGTGCTCATGTTGGAGATGAACTCCTCCATTCTCTGCACATTTGCAGACATAGCAGCCGAAAAACCTGACAGAGCCTCCTGAACCTCCAGGATCACCCTCTTTCTCGATGGTCCCCGAGGCTCAGCGTCTGCATGCAACTGAGCAGAGCTGGGAGCGTCCTGCGCCCTCCGGCGAGGAATCTCCACTGCTGTCCCTGTCTCAGGAAGGGGAGGGTGTGACGGTTAGGGAGCCGGGTAGCGGGGATTTACAAGAGGTTGAGAAGGAGGTCCCACAGACACTGGTCCTGTCCAACAGGTACGATGTACTCGCTACCTGTGAGGACAAGGAGAAAGACTGCAGGGAGGACAGTCACAATGCAGACCAAGGCACCGTGGCTCAGAAGGCTGTCCAAGTTGGGGGTGGGGGGGGGGTGTGAAGAGAAAGGAGAGAGCAGAATAGAAATGTGGTAGTGATAGGGGACTCTATAATTAGGGGGATAGATAGCATCCTCTGCAGCCATGAACAAGAATCCCGAAGGGTGTGCTGCCAGGGTAAGGGATATCTCACGCCAGCTGGAGAGCAACTTGGAAAGGGAGGGGGTAAATCCAGTTGTCGTGGTCCATGTTGGAATAAACAACATAGGTAGGAACAGGGAGGAGGTCCTACTGAAAGAGTTTCAGGAGATAGGCGTTAAATTAAAAAGCAGGACCTCGAGGGTAATAATCTCTGGGTTATTGCCCGAGCCATGTGCAAATTGGCATAGAAGCAGACAGATCAGGAGAATTAACATGTGGCTAAAGGGCTGGTGTGCGAAGGAGGGGTTCTTTTTCATGGGACACTGGCACCAGTTCTGGGATAGGAAGGAGTTGTACCGATGGGACGGGCTCCACCTGAACCGGGATGGGACCAGTGTCCTACCGGAGGTGGCAAAGGCTTTAAACTAGTAAGGGGGGGGAGGGATCCACAAGAAACGTAAGCAGCCTAAATATAAACAGAACAGGAAAAGTGAGCATAGGAAAGAATAAAGTAAGGGAGGATATTAACGGCAAGGGAGCAAATAGAGTTATAGAACAGGAGTCTAAAAAGAAGGTTAAACATAAAAAGAGAGGAAATTCTATTAATAATGAGTTAAACTGTCTGTACAGCAATGCACACAGTGTCTGAAATAAAACAGGGGAGCTGGAGGCAATCATGCGTTGGGAGGAACTCGACATAGTACGGATTATTGAGACATGGCTGCAGAAAAATCAGGACTGGGAATTAAGCATTGCAGGGTATAACATTTAGAAAAGATAGGAGGGAAAAAGGGGAGGTGGAGTAGCTGTATTTATTAGGGATAACATAATGGCAGTAGAAAAAAGGGACGTAGATAATATCAGCAAGACAAAAATAGAATCCATATGGATAGAGATAAAAGATAATAAAGGACCAATCACACTAATAGGCATAGTCTACAGACCACCTAATAGTGGAAGGGAGGTGGAGGAAGAAATATGCAGACAAATTAGAGAAATGAGTAAAAAACATAGAATAATAATCATGGGGGATTTCAACTACCCCGATATTAATTGGACAGAAGAGGTAGGTAAAGGGGATAAGGGAATGGAGTTCCTACAATGTCTACAGGACTCCTTTCTCACCCAATATGTAAAAAGCCCAACAAGGAGGATTCGCTATTGGATCTAGTTATGGGGAATGAACCAAAGCAGATAAGAGAAGTAAAAGTAGGGGGAACATATACGCAATAGTGACCATAATATAATACGCTTTAAGATGATAATAGAGAAGGACGTAACAATGACAAAAACCAGGTTAATAGATTGGAGAAAAGCTGATTGAGGGGCTGAGAATAGAACTTGGGAAGATAAAAAATGGGCAACAATATTGGCAAACAACGATGTAGAACAGCAATGGGAAACATTTAAAACGGTGTTCAACAGAGTGCAGGAAAAATATATTCCACTAAAAGGAAAGAACAAACTAAACACAAATTGAGACTCCATGGTTGAATAAAGAGACATAAGGAAACAATTGCGGGTCAGGAAAGAGGCATACATTAAGTACATAGACAGCAGAGGAGTGCATGATAAGAGAGAATACGAAGGGATTAGGAGAGAAGTCAAAAAAAATTAGGAAGGCAAAGAGGAACTATGAAATTAAATTATCAAGGAACATAAAACAAAATATTAAAATATTTTACAGGCACAACAATAAAAAAGGTTGGGATGGGAATAGGGCCATTAAAGGGATGGACAGGACAATACCATAAGTAACAATAGGGAGATGGCAGAAATATTAAATCATGATTTCGTTATCGGTATTTACCAGGGAGATAGAACAGGTGGACATGACATTGGATGATGAGATGAGTAATGAGAGAAGTGCATTTAAAATAAAAAAAGGGGATATATTAAAATAAACTAATCAAACTCAGGATAAAACCCCTGGTCCGGATGGATTGCATCCACGCATTTTAAAAGAATCTAGGCAAGAGATAGCAGAGGTATTACTACACATTTTTAATAATTCGTTAGAAAAAGGTGTTGTGCCAGAGGACTGGCGGATACCTAACGTAATAGCTATATTTAAGGGGGATAGAACATGTCCAGGGAATTAGACCAGTCAGCTTAACATCGGTGGTAGGAAAAATAATGGAATCCCTACTAAAGGAGAGAATAGAAGAACATCTAGAAACAAAAAGTATAATAATTAATAGTCAGCATGGATTTTAAGAGGGAAAATCTTGCTTGACCGACCTCATTGAATTTTTTGAAGAGGTAACAGAGAGAATAGACAATGGTAATGCAGATGATGTAATTTATCTGGATTTTCAAAAGGCCTTCGATAAGGTACCCCATAATAGACTAATGAATAAGGTCAGAGAATGCAGAGTCAAGGGACAAGTACCAGAATGGATTGCTAGCTGGCTTCAAGACAGAAAGTAGAGAGTGGGAGTAAAGGGTAGCTATTCACAGTGGCAGAAGGTGGGTAGCGGTGTTCCACAAGGATCAGTGCTGGGACCACAGCTGTTCACAATTTAAAAGTAACAATTTAGACTTTGGAATAAAAACAAAATTTTAAAATTTACTGATGATACCAAATTTTGGGGAATAGTCAATACCGAGGAGGACTGCAACAAATTACAGGAGGACATTAATAAACTTGCAGAATGGGCAAATAATTGGCAAATGAAGTTCAACAGAGACAAATGTGAAGTATTACATTTTGGTAGGATGAATAGGGAGGTCACTTATCACTTGGAGGGTGCAAGTCTAGATGAGGTAGAGGAACAAAGGGATCTCGGAGTACAAATACAAAAATCACTAAAAGTTGCGCCACAGGCTAGCAAGGCCATTAAAAATGCAAACCAAGCACTAGGGTTTATTGCTAGAGGGATAGAATTGAAAAGTAGGGAAGTTATGCTAAAGCTGTATTGAACCTTGGTTAGACCACACTTGGAGTACTGCGTGCAGTTCTGGTCGCCATATTATAAAAAGGATATAGAGGCATTGGAGGGGGTGCACAGAAGATTTACAAGGATGATACCAGAAATGCGAGGGTATACATATCAGGAAAGGATGAACAGGCTGGGTCTCTCTTCTCTTGGAAAAAAGAAAGCTGAGGGGTGACCTAATAGAGGTCTATAAAATTATGAAAGGTTTTGATAGAGTGGATACAGAGAGAATGTTTCCACTTGTGGGGAAGAGCATAACTAGAGGCCATCAATATAAGATAGTCACCAAGAAAGCCAATAGGGAATTCAGAAGAAACTTCTCTACCCAAAGAGTAGTGAGAATGTGGAACTCGCTACCACAGGGAGTGGTTGAAGCTAATAGTATAGTGGCATTTAAGGGGAGGCTGGACAAATATGAGGGAGAAGGGAATAGAGGGTTACGTTGATAGATTTAGATGAGGAAAGACAGGAGGAGGCTCGAGTAGAGCATATACACCGGCATGGACTGGTTGGGCCAAATGGCCTGTTTCTTTGCCGTATATCCTTTGTATGTAATCTGCTCTTGCTCACTTGTGACTTGTGAAACACCAGGTGACAACACTACTCTATCTCGCATAGGACCCACCGAGGTGTACATATCTGCGCTGGTGCTAGGTGCGCTTAGGTCTGGTGATTGCGCACCCTCAGAGGCTGGAAGCTTCTCGGAAGAGTCAGCTTCCTCCTCCGGCTGGACAGTTGGGGCAGGTCTTGATGGACCTGTGGGAGAGTAGAGAGATGATTTAGAGAGAGGTCATATTAAGAATGGATAACTATACCATTGTGCACATGATGAACATTCACTGGCTGCTGACAGTCACAATATGAGTGACTGCTGTATGCCATGTGGCTGTCTGAAATGTAATTCTGTCACCAGGTTGCTGAGAGGTCCCCCTCTCTCCGTCTCCCACTGCCAGCAGCTCCGCAACTCGAGACCTCCAGGGCGACCTCCTCTGCTATAGTTGAAGTGGTGAAGGATGGAGGGCCACATCCAGTTCTCTCCTTCTCCCAGTTGTTGTGCGCTCTTTTCAGCTGCAAAGAGGGAAAGAGGAGAAGTTTGAGTGAGAGCGATGGCATGAGTGCAAGGAATGTGTGGGTTACATCTACAGAGAGTGACTAAGCGGGAATGTGGTGCCAATACCAAATGGCCTCCTTGTGTGGTGTTACTTGGTATAATGTATAAGGATGAAGGTGAGCTTGCCTTTGCACTCACCTTTCCTGATCGAGATCACTGAAGCGCTTCCGGCACTGCACCTAGGTCCGCCTCACCATATCCCTGCTGTTCACCTCAGCTATTTGGAGCCAGGCACTTTTTGTCTCTTGGGGACGAGGACCTCCCTGCGTTCACTGGCTCCCTCCACAAGAATATATAGGGAGTCATCGGAAAACCTGGGTGTAGCCCTCCATCTTTGTGAAGTCATGTTTTGAAGTGTGAGCAATAAGATCCTGCAATATCCTCCCTGCACACTCCCAGATGAACCTTTAAATGCGATGTGGCCAAGGCTACATTAAATTTCCCAGCTGGAAATGAGTCATCAATGACATCATCAGACCCGCACCATTTAATAGGGCCGGGAAACACGCATATCTGCCTTAATAGGCTCCATTAACTGAAAGTCGCTCTGAGGAGCAGGATCATTAGCACACCACTGTTTCGACCTGCCACATGGCCCACACGCACCCAACCCAACTCGGTGAGGAAAATTCCGAGCATTGCTTATGGGTCCATCTGATATTTCTCTTACGGACGATTTCTGTAGTAGCTTGCTAGGCCACTGCAAAAGGACATTATGGACTAGAAATTGTATGATGGCGTGCCAGTTTTACAGGCGTCCAATATGGCGGCTGGCATGTGCATTGCCCAGCAGAAGTGCACCGCACACCATGGGGGGAATTTTAACCTAAAAAACACGGGTGGGTTGGAGGTGTGGGTAGTTAGAGTTAAAAATCTGAATCCCGACCTGAACCCACCCACTTCCGGTTTTAACAGAGACGGGGTGTTCTGGAGGTCCCCCCCCATGCTGGTCCCGGTCCACAATCACTAATACACCCCACCCCCTGCTCATCCGGCCACCCCTCCGGCCCTCACACGATCCCTCCCTCTCCTGCTGCCTAGTGCCACAGGCCTACCCGCCTGGAGCTAGCCAGCGCCTCAATCTGGAGAGAAAAGAGGCGCCCAGAACCCACGCTTGAAGCAGTCATTATTTACATATGCAATGGGCCTCAACGCCTGTTTCAGGTCCCCTTCCTGAAATTGATTTGCCCTGAACACCACTGGTGCTGGGCAGGTCTACTAATGGCCTAATCATTGGTCCTTAAATGCCACCAAAAGTGCATTTTAAAAAATAAACTTACCTGAATATGGAGCTGAAGACCATTGCCGGCCGCAGCTCGGTTCTCTCCCAATCACCAACCGCCTCCCAGGACCTACCCAAGGGCCGCTACTGGCAATGCAGTGGGCCGAAATTCAAATCTGATTCACCGGTTAGCTGCCAAGCACCAAGATCAGGTCTGCCTCAAGCCCATCTGTTCCAGTGCAGGGATCATTCCCTGCTCCCAGAAACAATTTCTAGGCCTAAGAGTTGGCCACATATTGTGGGTACTAGCACAGTACAATAGAATCACTGTACAAAGTATTGAAATACCCTTCTTAAAACCCATTTCTTGCAAGGTTTGCTAAGCAGTTGGACTTTAGGATGAAACATTCTTTTGTAGACCTTAGTGTAATATCGCACATGGATGAGAAATTTCCAGTACACCCATGGACATCAGATCTCCAGTCACAACTAAAAACATGAGAATTCTCCTCAATCAGCCCAAAGGCCAATGAAGTCAGTTTATCAACCAACACCAAAACCCAAAAGCAGATTATCTGATCTTTTTTATCTGCTGTTCTTGCGACCTTGTTGTACACAAAATTGGCTGCTGAATTTACTGACAACAGTGAATTCACTTCAGAAGTGAACTATTTGTTATAAAGCACTTTAGGTCATCCCAAGAACATGAAAGGCTCTACATAATACAATTTAATTCCTTATTTGATCATCCCAAACTTAGAATGCTGATGGGTTGACAGGTGTTTCCATATTTTTTTGGCCTTCTAATATTTTTGCAATGTATAATTTAATTAGCCTACAACAAAGCCTCTGGCGCTCAGAGGGCGGATTTGGAGACAGGTCAGGTGGTTTAAAAAAAGAAAAATCGCAAAAATTGACAGCGGGTTCCGATCCTGCCGTCAACCCGCCTCCGTGCAACTTTCCCAAAGGCGGCCTCCCAGACTCTCGATCGGTCCCGCCACCAAGCGGCGGGATAGGCCCTTAAGGCAGTTAACTGCTTGGATAATGCTATTTTGACAGCGGTTTTAGATTTTACCACTTTCTCTGCGTGTTCCACGCCGTTCCCAAACCATGCCAGCTGATTGTGGCGGGTTCACAAGTGGCTGCCTTCTTCACAGCTGCAGCTCCAGCATAAAAACGGAGCTCTCAACAAGGCTCAGTTGCAGATGGCAAAACTTTGTTTTTTCAGGTCTTGGAAAACTTTTTGCAGGTCTACTGATCTTGGGAGTGGTGAAGCCGAGATCCATCCCCACTGTGACCTCCTGGGAAAACCTTCTCCCCACATTGACTGAGCGCTTCCTCAACTGAGCTATCTTCCAGCAGCATGGGAACCATTTATTTCTTTTCATCCTGGTCCTCAGGTTCGGAGGAATAGCAGCCGCAGCAGCAGCAGAACCAGGCACAACAGCAGCACCAACAGCAAGAGCGCCAACCTCCTCCTCACCCACCTGATGCTGCACAGGGCAGAAGGAGTCAGCGCAGGGCTGCACGTCGCCGGAGGAGATACACACAACACAGGGTTTACAGGCTGAGGATGACCTTCCTCAATATGACTGAGCAGCAGTGTCAAAGGAGGCTGAGACTTTCACGAGAGGTAGTCGCTGACATCTGCGCAATGCTGCACCAACACCTGGAGCCCAAAGGAGCGGCTGGACACCCCTTACCAGTGGCTGTCAAAGTCACCACCGCACTCAATTTTTTTGCTTCAGGGTCCATCCAGGGATCATCATCAGACATCAGCGGCATCTCCCAGTCAGCCGCACACACCTGCATCATGCAGGTAACCGATGCCCTCTTTGCAAAGACACACAATTACATCCACTTCTCCACAGATGAAGCAAGTGTAACTGCGCGTGCGGTTAGCTTTGCAAATATGGCAGGCTTGCCAAGGGTGCAGGGCGTCATAGACTGCACACGTGGCCCTTAGGGCACCCCATCACAACCCAGCTGTTTGTCAACTGCAAGGGCTTCCACTCCCTTAACGTGTAGCTGGTGTGTAACCACAGGAAGGACATTTTGCATGTTTGCGCGAAGTACCCTGGCATTTGTCATGACTCGTTCATCATGCGCCAGTCTAGTGTGCCTCCGCTCTTCAATCCACCAAACCAACTTTCCGGATGGCTACTTTGAGACAAGGGCTATCCCCTGAAGACGTGGTTGATGACGCCGTTGAGGAGGCCATCGAACGAAGCTGAGGAGCGCTGCAATGCCAACCACATTTTGACCAGATCCATCATCGAGCAAACCATTGGCTTGCTGAAGATGTGATTCAGATGCCTTAACAGATCAGGTGGAGCCCTACAGTACTCAGCAGCCAGGGTCTCCAGAATCATCGTGGTCTGTTGTGCACTGCACAACATTGCACAGCATCGTGGCTTGCAGCTGGCTGAGGAACAAGTGGCCCAGCGCATAGCCTCCTCAAATGAGGAGGAGGAGGAGGAAGACGACCTTGCGGAGGTGGATGAGCAAGCTACAGCAGCACGCGAGCACATTGCTGCCCGGGATGCAAGGAATGCACTAATTTTTGCCAGATTCGCTTAGGTAGACGAATCAAACATGTGGCTGGCACCTTCTTATCACACCATAGACAATGGACAAGAACTTGTGGGTTCCGATCACTCAGACCATCATTACAAATGCAAGTCGCCCTAAGCCCTCAATGTGCAACTTCCATTTCCCAGATCACATAGGCCAGAACTTCAACTGTTTGCCATCGCTTCAGTTTATTCAATGCACGAATGGATGACAAGGGCAAAAATTAAACAACAGAACACCCAAGTGACTACCCTCGTGACTAATTGTGCTTCATCTTCCTCTTACGCGTGCTTCTACGTGGTGCTTCCCCTGTGGCATCAGCAGATGTGGAAGCACCTTGCTCACGTTCATGCTGCTCCTGCTTCGACACCTTTGGCGGGCGTCCTCTGGGTTTGAGGGCTCGGCAACAGTTTGCTCCTCCTGCGCCTGTGCAGGGGCTGAGACACCCATCTCAGTTGGGTGCGGACTCTGGTGGGGCTCTGACCAAGGGCTACGCAGTGGCATGGAAGTGTGGGCGCTTGGAGAGGAGCCCCCACTTCCTTGTTCTCTGCCACCAACTTCCCTCTCATGGGTCAGGTCCACCTCAGCACTTGCAAGCAGCTTGAGAGCACCTTGCTGCACATCAGAAGGGCCATGGGGACCTGTATCTGCACTGGCAGTCCTACTCAAAAGAACATAAGAGCATAAGAAATAGGACCAGGAATAGGCCATTTGGCCCCTCGGCCCCGCTCCGCCATTCAATAAGATCATGGCTGATCTTGGGCTCAAAGCTACTTCCCTGCCTGCTCCCCATAACCCTTCACTCCCTTATCTTGCAAACCTCTGTCTATCTCCACCTTAAATGTATTTAATGACCCAGCCCCGGCTCTCTGGGGCAGAGAATTCCACAGATTTACGACCCTCTGAGAGGCGAGAGAGAAAAAGGACTTCCATGAAGCTCTGGTTTCTCTGCTCAACAGCTGCCCATCGCTCCTCCAGAGATGTCAGTCTATTCTGAACATTCATGTTTTCTTGACTCTGGCGACTTATTTCCTCCATGGCCGTAGCCAGCCTTTCCACGGAGGTTGCCATCCTTTCCGTGGTGCTGCGTTTTTGCGCCATTGCCTCCGCAACAGCACTGCTCATGTTAGAGTTGGACTCCTCCATCCTCTCCACACTCGCAGTGACTCTGGAGACGAGACCGGTCAGAGACTCCTGCACCTGCTCCTGGAGTTCCAGCACCGCTCTCCTTCTGGATGGACCCAGAGGCACAGGGTCCACATGCAGCAGAGCAATGCTAGGAGAGTCCTGCGACCTCCGACGAGGACTCTCCACTGCTGTCCCTGTCTCTACCACCTGCTGATGCTCACCTGTGAGATGTGATACACACGGTGACAACACTACTCTGTCCCGACGGTCTCACCGAGGTGTGTGTATCTGCGCTGGTGCTGGGTGCGCTTACATCTGCTGACGCTGCGTCCTCAGAGGTTGCAGGTTCCCGAGGAGTCTTGCTGCTCAGCCTCTTCCTCGTCAACAGTGGGGTGGGGCTCTGTGGATGGTCCTGTGGGGGAGTAAAGGCATGGGTTAGGCATTTGACGGAAGTCTGGCATGCACATGCAATACTGCAGATGCTCAAGTGGCATTCTAATAATGTACACCAGCAGCCATTTCAGTCACTCAAGCAGTGTAAATGAGAGACGCAAAACTATTCTGTCACCAGCTTGGTCTGCATCGCCCGTCTGTCTGTCCCCCACTTCCACACCTGCGATGTCCAGGGCCGCCTCTTCAGCCTGGGTGAGAAGGGCTATGGAAGGTGGCCCTCCTCCTGTCTTCGCCCTTTCCCTTCTATTGTGGGCTCTCTTTTCCTGCAGTGAGGGAGACAAGTGGAGTTGGAGTGAGAATGGAGAGAGTATACAGAGTCCAGAGCATAGATACTTAGAAAGAGACAAAGATGGAGTGAGGTTCCATGTCCAAGGGCCGTCCCTGTGCGGTTAGTCGTCGTCATTGCATAACATTGAAAGGGAGTGTGAGGGCAGCATAGTCGAATAGTGAAGTGATTGGGTTCATAGAGTGAGAGGGATGGTGAAGGGTGCAAGGGTTGCAAGGGTAAAGTGGGATGTGGAGGAGGAGGTTGATAATGCAGAGTGCTGGTGATGAGAGGAGAAGGGGAGCAGAAGGAGGGTCAAGCTGAAGGTATACTCACTTTGCCTGATCTTACAAGGTCACTGAACCTTTTACGGCATTGCAGCCATGTTCTGCTGCACACTGATCTGGAGGTTATATCCCTTGCCAGCTAGACCCACACAGCCTTGGTTTCTTTGGGAGGCCTCTTCCTCCCAGATGAGGGGAAGAGCACCTTCCTGCTGGCTCTCGCCCCCTCAACCAGCATACCCAGCGCCTCATCTGAGAACCTCGGGGAGGCCCTTGCCTTGGAGCTGGTCATTCTTCAAGGAGATAACAGTTTGGAGGTGGTGCAGCATCGACCAAAAACCAGTGGAATGAGCCAAGGCAGCAAGCAGCCCTTAAATGAAGCTGGATAAGTGACGTCAGCAGGGGCGAGTTTCATTTCCAAAAGACTAATTGGCCCAGGGGAACCCACATCTCTGAAATCAACTGGCCAATTAGGGGAAAATCGCAAATTTTTCCCACCTCTCAGTGGAGGCGGGTTTGGAACCCACCCAAACCGAAACCCGCCTCCATTGGGAAAATCGCACCCGTAGTATCTCAAAATGGAGGCATAAAGTGGACAAGAAAAAAAGTGCTTCCATTTTAATTCTAGATATTTCAGAACAGTCAGATAAAATACAAAAATGTTTGTATTTTGTTAGTACCTTTATTTTTGTGTTGTATCAAATGCAAGGCTACCAATGCCACTCTTAAGCAGGACTCCTAGTGCTGCACAATTCAGCAGCCAAGAATTAGCAGCAGGCAGTGCACAAGAGATACAGTATATAGTTGGCCGTTACAGTAAACAGTTTAGAGCAAATGCACAAAGCTTCTGTATTAATCAAGAAGTTATGATAAAAAGACAAACCATCTCTTGCACCTCTGCTGCTGGTTCTTCTCCAGATATTGCGGTCACCACGATGATAATGGTTGCGCTGCTATTGTTTTCAAAACCGGTGGAATCCAAGCCCAAATTCTCTTGCTGGTTGTGGGCCAGCTGATGGTCCACTTCTGGTCTCTCTTCCTTGTTCAACCGCTGGTTGCTCTAGCTCTCGTTCTCTACTGCTCAGTATCCATCTCCTTTGCTCCTTCGGTACAGTAGGTTTATTGTTCAAGTAGCTTGCTCAAAACTTCCGCTTTTTAATTAAAAAAACTAAAAATGACACCACATTACCAAGTGGTATACATAAATGATCTATATATGTTTATTAGAAGTGCAGATCACTTGGTAATATGCTCTAGAATCTATACTTGCAACTTTTTTTTTTTTTTTTACAGAAATCAGCCACTGAGTTCTAGGGACACCTTATTCTCAAGGCAGGTGATTACTCCCCCTCTAATTCTTACCTTCTCTGTGGCAGTGGCAACTTATCCACTCAGCACCTCCTCATAGCAGCAAGACATATCAAAAATGTGAAGTTTGGGTGGGGATGGAAGTGGAAAAAACCCTGCATTTCACCACTACTATAGTCCTGCATGTTAATTCTCCAAATCAATGCCCCACTTCTCCATCTTACCTAAAGTAATAAAGTACCATATAAGACAGCTTTATAGATGAAGCTCACAAAAAGATCACGGTTTTCTTGGACTACATTGTAGATCTAAAATCACTGATAATACATTTGGCAACAAGAGAAGTGCATTTTCAGAATTTGCAGAGATGGAGGTCACTTGACAAAATCTAAACGTTATAGATCTTCCAAGCACTTGGAATAAAATAAAGTTCCAGTACATGTCAGTCAGCTCCCAATCTGGTCATTCCTTACCTTAGCAAGTTCGTTTGTCAGCTCTTCTCGCTCTTCATCCGTCATTCCACCTCCTAGAACAGCAGTTGCAGCTGCATCTTCTCCTACTTCAGGTGCTGGATCACTTTGCAGCAGACCTGCAATAAACAACAGAAACATGCACTATCAGCTGTTGCTCGCCACTACTTCAGTATCTGTTCTCTTAGGTACTCTAGGTTTAATGTTCAAGTAGCTTGCTCAAAAAACTTTTTTTTTTTTTTTAAATAAAAAAAGTTAAAAATTAAACCATTATTACCAAGTGACATACCTACACGCAAGTGAATTTTCATTACTGATGCACATCATTTTGCATTAATATTGAGACTAGTTAAATTTTAACCCAAAAGGGTGCAGTTTACAAAAAGATATTCCTGCAATCATTTATTTTAAATCTAATTTAGTAATTCTAGCCTCTATAAGATGCTGCACTATGTTAATCGTGAGTAGCTAAAGCTTAAATATCAATCAATCGATGCACAAAATTTTTAAACTTTCTGTGTAGAGTTAGTGCTCGTATGAAAATTAACGCCAACTCAGTGGCAAGAAAATAAACCTCTCAGTCAACCCAACGTCAGTGGTGGGGAAACTTTTAAAGACAATAATGCAGGACTGAGAGGTTTATCCCACGCCCCTTTTTTGAACAGAGGTGTAATATTTGCAACCCTCCAGTCCACTGGCACCACTCCCATATCCAGGGAGGATTTGAAAGATTGTGGCTAGGGCCTCTGCTATTCCCACACTTACTTCCCTCAGCAACCTAGGGTGCATCCCATCCGGGCTGGGTGACTTTTCTACTTTGAGCGCTGCCAACCTTTTCAGTATCTCATCTATTTTTATCCTATCCAATTTCTCTACTACCTCCTGCTTTACTGTGACATTGGCAGCATCACCTTCTTTAGTGAAGACAGATGCAAAGTATTCATTTAGTACCTCAGCCATGCCCTCTGCCTCCACAAGATGATCTATTTTTTGGTCCCTAATCAGCCCCACCCTTCTTTTGACTATTTATAGGTTTATAAAAGACTTTTGCATTTCCTTTAGTTACCCGTTAATCTTTTCCATAGAGTCTCTTTGCCCCTCTTATTTCCTTGTTCAGTTCTTCTCTGCACTCTGTATTCTGCTTGATTATATTATGAATGACATTTATCATAAGCCTCCTTTTTGTTTCATTTTAATCTCTACATCTTTAATCATCTATGGAGCTCTAGCTTTAGATGCCCTTCCTTTGCCCCACATTGGATGGTGTCTATTCTGTACCCAAACTATCTCCTCTTTGAAGACTTCCCATTGCTCATTTACTGTTTTACCTGCCAATCTTTGTTTCCAATCCACCTGGGCCAGATCCCTTTTCAGCTCACTGAAATTAGCCCTCTTCCAGTTGAATATCTTCACCTTTGCTTGTTCTTTGTCCCTTTCCATAACTACTCTAAACTTAAGACACATAAACAATTAGATTGGACTGCAAAGGTGGGCTGCCGTCATGGTTCAAGATTCTTTGACTTTTTTTGGAAAAGATTTGGACATGAGCTACGTTAAGACACGTTTCCCAGCAAAAGCTTGCCTAAAAGGGTTTAGCTTCCCAAGATGACCCCATGGTTAATTATGGATTGGTAGGGAGATGAATGGTAATTACAATGAGAGATGGAAATTTCTCAGGGACCGAAACAACCAGAAACAAGCTGTGTCTGGTTGTTCAGAAGACGCTGCACACCTTAGTGTTGGAAACATTTTGATCTCTGTGGGCACGGAGAGGGGCTTTTAAAATAGTTAGACACAGACAACAACAAAAAAAAGGCCAGTAGCAAGAGGAAAATCTCTGCCCCAGTCAGGGAAAGTTTGCGCTTATACATTAATTAAAATGGCTCACTGAAGCAGGCTAGCATACACATGTTCTTGGTTTAATTTTGTAATAGGACACAAACAAAAGTTATACTGATTGTACCAAGTGTCTTAACATATTCAGTGTTCTATAAGTTTTGCTTACTGTGGAATAAAGCAGCTTACGAATCAAAATGATATCTCGTCTAGCGTTAACTTGGTCCACCTTCAGAGAGATTGGAGAACACGTACGTAAGAGAACGGAGAGTCGGTCCAGAACACGAGTTTCACCACTATACCTTCATGTCCTATGTAGATATGACAGTGGGAGTAAACTTAAAAGGTGACCTAATTGGGAGTGACTAGTTTGTACAGGGTGCTAAACAATAATGCTAGGTAAATCATTTGATGGAGCTACTTCCTAAACTATTTGGTGGGTTGCTGATCTGGTCCATGTTGTTGGGGTAGTGAAAGATGGCTTTGTCGGCTCTAGTTTGGTCACTTCTAGTTTACACTGGAGAAAAGGCTGATCAAGGGTGAATCCAGGGAGATAGCAGAGGTGTAGAAAAATATTTAGAGTTGGAAATTATTTTTTTAAGCACAAAATGCAATTGAAGGGTATGAGAGTATAGTTTTTTTAAGTTTGGGACCATCAAAAGATGGCCTACAAAATGGTATTGTCTGGTCTGATGACTTCCAACATTTGAATGTATCATCCAGAATTATCCATTACATTTAGTGCTAATCTTAAAGCTAGCCGTCTTAACAGACCACAAACTTTTCTGATAAATAGATAGTACCCAAGAGACAGAAATAAGTAACATTGCTTTCAGAATTGTGGCTTTTAGCTTCAGAAGACAAACTTTACTCGAAGGGAAACTTGGAAAAATGTTACACTATAGATCTGCTAAAAGAAAGACCCCAAGAGCATCATTAAAAAGTAAATATGCCAAGTAAAAGTAACTAAAAAGGTGAAAAGGGAAAAAGCTACTGTGTGAAGGGCACATGATCAATAATGCTCTGCACAGTAAAATTCTGGATGCAATGTCCCCATGCACTTGTTGCCATTGGAGTATGTACAATGAGAAATATATTTTAAAAGTTTTAGGTGAAATTTCAAATACATTTACAGAGTTTCAGAAAGGACAGAAACAGAGATTAACTTTTATTCCTCTCCCCCAGAATGTATTTTAAAAGGCATGAATGCCACCATTACTCCCAACCTTCCACCAATGCCAGCTATTAAGCATGCATCAGCAACCTAGGGATACCTCTATCTCAATTTTTTCATCCTTCTTTCCCCATCCTCTGCACAACAGTAAAGACCCAGTCCCTGCTCAGTGCATCCTCAGAAACACAATCACTTTAAATGAGATTGATCCATGTTACATGTTTACCAGACCAGCTTCAACTCCATATTCTTTGTCGGGGAACACTTCAGCAGTCAAGGACATTCAGCCTCGGATCTGCGGGTAAGCGTTCTCCAAGGCGGCCTTCGAGACACACGACAACGCAAAATCATCGAGCAGAAACTGATAGCCAAGTTCCGCACCCATGAGGACGGCCTCAACCGGGATCTTGGTTTCATGTCACGCTACATGATGTAGAGTCATCCAGACTCGAGTTGTCGTTGGCTTGTTCACAGATGTGATTTCCAGTTTTTAAAAAAAGTAAAAAGCTTAACCATACAGACTGCAGCATTTGACACGTTGGACCCCCTGTGACCCCACCTCATTGTCTTAGCTGTATTTTGCTGTGTCTTTGATGTAATGCCTTCCTGACTGACCTGATTGTATCTCTGCCGAGGTGTGATGGAGGGCAGTCAGAAGGGTTTACTGTAGTCGTCTGACATTGTATGCTACACATTGTTCTCTGTCTATATATGCTTTGCTGATTTGTATTCCTTCACTTTACCTGAC
The DNA here is from genome assembly GCA_030390025.1 of Squalus acanthias. Taxonomy (NCBI): domain Eukaryota; kingdom Metazoa; phylum Chordata; class Chondrichthyes; order Squaliformes; family Squalidae; genus Squalus; species Squalus acanthias. The sequence continues at coordinate 92,734,555 of CM059432.1, forward strand.
GAAGGAGCAGTGCTCCGAAAGCTCGTGATTTCAATTAAAACTGTTGGACTATAACCTGGTGTTGTGCGACTTCTCATTTTTATATTCTTTGTACGCACTGTGCTTGCACACGTGCATCTGCACTTGTGTGCAGAAGAGCAAGAAAGGAACGAGAAAAAAAAATATATATATACACACACACACACACACATCCATCTTTTCTGTACCCTCCATAGAAGGAACATTGCGCAAGTGTAGTCATATGCTGGAGAAAAGCTCTGTATAAGGAAAGAAGAGAACTGCGATCACTTGTTAGTGGAGTATTGCTACAACTGAAGAGGCACTTTGAAAAAGAGATTTGGTTAGAATCCCCAGAGAAAACCTCAGCTAAAAGAAACACAAACATACACACGTATCAAAGGATTAATTCAATTCTGAGGAATAGCAGCAAGAATTGGTAAACGAAGTGCAGAGATTACACTAAAAGATCTTTAAGTACATGAACTTCACCAAACTAAAACCCAAGAGATAGCAGTGTAAAACCACCCTCGCAAAATCATACATTGAAAGTCACCTGCACACAATTCAGCGATATGAAAATCATAAAATCTAGGACACACATTTCTTGTCCATAAACCTTATTTCCTGTTGTCATGATTTTGGCCACGCTTTTCAGTCAACATTTACCACTGCAAATTGCTAATCAACTAGGGAATCTCCCAGAATGGAAGTGACTCTCCCAGGCACTGCTGCCCAGGATAAAAGTAAAAGTTCAAACCTGTGGTTTGTGCCTGCATACTTCCTTCTGCGCTCTCTGACCCACACTCTCAGACCTACTACTTAAAATATTGAAGCTCCAAAGACATGAACATTAGAATCAGGAGAGATACTACGTCTCAGACAAAGAGCAATCTGCTCTTCCACAGTGATGACATCTCAACCATAAAGACCCAAATCATTTCATTTGAATTCTCATTCTAGGAAAATAGTTTTGTAAATTTCCCCTTATGCTATGCAACTTTCCTTGACCAAAATGCTGGACAAGGTATTGTTCCCAGGATTCTGATAGTGCCTTTTTAAAGTTGCTTGCAAGAGCAGCTGGGTGAACTGCCATTTTTGTTTTTTTCTTGCCTCTCTTCCCAGGTGAATTGCCTGGCTTTCACTCTGCCAACTTCAACAGCAAGGCATAAACTGTAAACCCACCATTTAGAGGGATCATCCCCAGGAACTACCATCATTGCACTCTTATGTTTCACCAACAGCATGGGTGACTTTGCAATCACATTATTAACTTTCGAGTAACTTTAACATTTCAGAGATGGCCACTCCCACGTAAATATGTTGATGAGTGTGTTTCACACTAACTATTGGATTCATTCAATACCAATTGCAGTAAAGAATCTGAAGACTCACATCAGGCACACACATGGATCCTGGCTACAAAAAGAAGAAATGATGATTAAGGTCCAAGTTCTATTGGAAGGAGTAAACAAACCAACTCGTTTTCTCTTAGACCAGCATGTTGAAATGGACATGCCCACTTTGCATAATTGAGTATCCGCCCAAGGTCACAAATAACAGCAGTGACAGTCTGGTGGAATACTTCTCTTGACTTATTACTTTTGGACTACTTCCTGTTTTAATATCAGTCAACTTGGAGATTTTGCCATCAATACCAGTGTCCCGGCCATTGGTCTGTACTAAACATAGAAGGATCTGGAAACTCATCTCTGGGATACCCTATTTATATCCTTAGTTTCCTGATTTTAAACCAAATATCCATCTAGCACCACATTTTAACCCCTCATTTGTGATATCTTATATCAGCCAATAACCATCAATGTGGAACCTTGTCAAAAGCTTTCTGAAATCCAACTATATCAACTGTATTTTCATAATTATTACAATTGTAGAAGCAGGGCCTCAGGCTATCAGGTAGTGCTCTGGCAAAGCAGTAGTTGTAGACTTCATTGTTGGGGGTGGGGGGGAGGGGAGGGGGAAGGATGAGGCTGAAGACAGAACAAGAGGTTAAATTAACACTTTACATAAGGCAGTTTATAGAAGTTCAGAAATGGAAAAGGTATGTGTAGATGCAGTATTTATGATATTTATACAGCAATGAATTTAAGTACTATAGCAAACTAAGCTTCTTTTTACAGTATATGAATTATTTAAAAGAGCAGCAAAACAAAATCAACTAACAAATTCCTTTGAAGAGTGTGTTGGAGGAGCACAAATATACATAGTCTATATTTGGGCAATGTCAACATAATTTTAATCCACGATGAACATTAGAAATATTCTATTCACACCTGGTGCGAAGCACCTTTAACTTAATTTGTCTGCGTAGAAGAACGCAGTCGGTCATAAGATTATGGGAGGTGTTGTCAACGGTTAAGAATTTTACAAATCAAGACATTAGTAACTCAAAAATTAAGAGAAAACAGTGAAGCCACAGACAAAATTCAATCCTTGCCACATCTACTGCCCACATTCTATCCTGCTCACCCATCACGGAAAAGGTACAAAGAATTGGACCCTGGGGTACATCAGAAATGGCCACAATGGCATAAAGGAGGAATTGTTGAAAGAGATGTAGTGGGTAGTGGCTTTGTAGAAAGAAATGTGATTGAGATCACTGGAAAATCTCAAATCAATAAAAGGTCTTGCATTATAACTTTAATTTCTTCATAACAGCTTTATTCATTAAAAAAAAGTCAGCTGTCCTATGAAGACAAACAGGAAATAAATCTGGAATGTGAATAAAATTTATAAAAATTACAGTTCAATTTCATGTTAATATTTTTAATTCTGTTTTCTTTGGAGGGGGATCTTGATTTTAATAAAGGATGGAGTTATTAGTGAGTTTTTTTTTAAAAAGCAGAATTTACAACAAACACACTTTGTTTGTAGAGGGATTACAGTGAACAGAGTTGAAAAGGAATGTTTGAAATGACAAAACATTCCAAACAATAATTTTTGCAAAACATATGCACACAGAAGCAAAATGGAGCACAAGGAGTAGTCTATAAACATGTTAAACTGTATTTCAAACTAGATATGCAACATCAAAAGAAACTTTCATGATACTGCATCAGACAAGGACAAAAAAAAAAGTCAAGAACTTCGTTTTACAAGTTAACTTTTGCAATGCACAACTAAAATTAATACAACTGTATGAGAATTGCAATTGGTGGTGCATGATTTTAAATACATGAAGTCAAGTTAATGTTTAAAGTTGTTCAAGCAAACACCAACTTTGATGTTGTATGTATGTATCTACAAGCAATAACCCAATTCCCCCCACCCCTCAAAAAAGGAACAAATTTGAACTATGATAAACATAAGATTTAAACTTCGGAGATATATGCAATACAGTGAAGTTTGGCAGAGCCATAATTCAAGCATGCATGACAGATTTCCTCTAAGAATTGCAATCCAAGTGCAAGAACAAATAGTACTTTATACTTAGATTAAAATAAAAGATAGAAAATTAAATTTATGGATACAAGTAGCTTTTCATGAATAATTTGAGCGAAAAGCAGTCATATGAATTTATTTGGATCACATGAAACAGTTCATTTAGTCCCAGGCCTTAGTAATCCTCGACACAAATTAAACCTCCAATTATTTTCCTGCAAAGCATCAGGTCCCGAGTGCAAATAATGTTCATCACAAGTAGTTTTTAAGAGCAGTCATTCAATACCTATTTAACAAATGGGCCAAAATGACTAATCACTACACAACAGAAACATATATAGACAATAGGAACAGGAGTAGGCCATTGGGGCTACTAACCCTGCTCTGTCATTCTGATTAATCATGGCATCTCATCTGGTTAATCCCAATTTCCTGTTTTTTTTCCTCTCCATATTTAGTATTATTACCTCCCAAGCAAGTATCTGACTGCTAAAATCTCAACTTTGTATAGTTGACCTTCTAGAGTAGTGCGTTACACATTTTCACCCACTTTGTCAAAAAAGTTTGACTGATTCACTTTTAACCAGCTTAAACTAAGTTTACAATCCTATCTCAACTCTATTTTTTCTCGCTGGCAGAAGCTGGTAGCTGTCCTTCATTCTGCCAGTGCATTTCACACTTCATTTAGCCTCAACTTGTTACATCAACACCTCCTCTTGCCTTGATTATCTCTTAATGTCTCTCAAGGTCTCCTAATCTCTCCTTTTGTTCCTTCATCCCCTCCCCCTTTTCCCAGCTTTATGCTTGCTTTAAATCTATTTCATTTCCTGCTTTTTTCCAGTTCTGACGAAAGGTCTTCGACCTGAAACGTTAACTCTGTTTCTCTCTTCACGGATGCTGCCTGGCCTGCTGAGTTTTTCCAGCATTTTCTGTTGTTATTTCTATTTTTTCTCCCCTTGTCCAGTCTCTTCCCACCTACATCCGCGACTCTTCAGACACCCTCCACCACTTTAACAGTTTCCAGTTTCCTGGCCCCAACCGTCTCCTTTTCACTATGGACGTCCAATCCCTCTACACCTCCATCCCCCACCTGGATGGCCTGAGGGCGCTCCGCTTCTTCCTTGAACAGAGGCCCAACCAGTCCCCATCCACCACCACGCTGAACTTGTTGTCACATTGAACAACTTCTCCTTTGACTCCACTTACTTCCTCCAAATTAAAGGTGTTGCTATGGGAACCCGCATGGGTCCCAGCTATGCCTGTCTTTTCGTGGGATATGTGGAACATTCTTTGTTCCAGTCCTAATCAGGTCCCCTCCCTCACCTCTTTTTCCAGTACATTGATGACGATCGGTGCGGTTTCCTGCTCTCACCCTGAACTAGAAAATTTCATTCACTTTGCTTCCAATTTCCACCCTTCCCTCACCTTCACATGGTCCATCTCTGACTCTTCCCTACCTTGACTTCTCTGTCTCCATCTCTGGGGATAGGCTATTGACAAAACATTCACTACAACCCCACTGACTCCCACAGCTACCTGGACTGCACTTCCTCCCACCCTACCTCCTGTAAGGACTCTATTCCATTCTCCCATTTCCTCCATCTCCGCAGCATCTGCTCTGACGATGCCACCTTCCATACTAGTGCTTCCAACATGTCTTCCTTTTTCCTCAACCGAGGATTCCCCTCTGTGGTTGACACAGCCCTTGACCGCGTCAGTTCTATTTCCCGCCCCTCTGCTCTCACCCCTTCCCCTCCCTCCCGAAACCACGATAGGGTTCCCTTTGTCCTCACCTTTCACCCCACCAGCCTCCACATTCAACGGATCATCCTCCACCATCTCCAGCGTGATTCCACCACCAAACACATCATCCCCTCGTCTCCCCTTTCAGGAATTAGGGGGAACTGGGCTGGGAAGCACGAGGATGCACTGGCCACAATATAGAAGACCTTAATTTTAGATACAAAATCCAAGGTTCCTTGCATTAGGAATTAGGTGAAGGGATGGCAATGGCGTTAATAGCCTTGAAAAATTAAGTGAATTCTGCTTTCCAAGATTAATCATGGAACAGGAGTAGGCCATTTAGCATCTTGAGCCTGTTCTGCCATTCAATGAGATCATGGCTGATCTGTGACCCAACTCTGCCCCATATCCCTTAATACCTTTGGTTAACAGAAATCTATCAATCTCAGATTTAAAACAAACAATTGACCCAGTGTCAACTGCCGTTTGCAGGAGTGCGCCAAACTTCTACCACCCTTTGCGTGTAGAACTGTCTCCTAGCTTTACTCCTGAAAGGCCTGGCTCTAACTTTTAAGCTATGTCCCCTAGATTCCCCAACCAATGGAAATAGGGTAGATCAGTTCCCCTAAATATCCTGAAAACTTCAATCAAATCACCCCTTAATTTTCTAAATTCCAGAGAATACAACCCTAGTTTGTGTAATCTCGCCTTGTAATTTAACCCTTGGGAGTCCAGGTATCATTCTAGTAAATCTACACTGCACTCTCTCAAAGGCCAATATATCCTTCCTAAAGGTGTGCTGCCCAGAACTGAACACAGTACTCCAGGTCTTTGTATAGCTGCAGCAGTACTTCTAATCCCTTGTATTCTAGCCCTCTAGATATAAGGCCAACATTCCATTAGTCTTTTTCATTTCTTTTTATACCTGTCCATGACATTTTAATGATCTATGTACCTGGACCCCCAAGTCTCTTTGGACCTCCACTGCTTCTAGCTTTTCACCATTTAGAAAATACTCTGATCTATCCTTTTTCAGTCCAAAGTAGACAACATCACACTTCGATTATATTGCAATCCATTTGCCACAGTTTTGCTCACTTTGAGATATTAATATCTCTTTGTAATGTTATGCTTCCATCAACACTGCTTACAATGCCGCCTATCTGTGTGTCTTCGGCAAACTTGGATATGTGGCTTTCTATCCAGTCATCTAAGTAGTTAATAAATACAGTGAATCATGCAATAATGTGATTTTGTAGGGAGAGGGAGCAACAACACAATGAGGTATCTAGCTGGTGGACAGACAAGCTAGATGAACACCGAGTGTATTCAAACTTGCAACCTACTGATTTAAACTATGGAGGGGAAATGGGCCATGCAGGATCAGAGGTAGACAATGGCAATGAAAGTGGAGGGGAAAAAATGATGGAGTTAATGTCAGTGACAGGCCAACGGTGGGGGAGGTCCTAGAGACAATCTTGGGGATAGTTTTTCCCCCAAGGCAGAAAAAGCGATTAAGGAAGTGGTCAGAGTGCCTAGATCAATAACTGAAAACATAGGGACTTCAGGACCAAGTGAGACAAAAGTGAGGTAGCCTATGAATGGGAAAGTTATGTGGGAGGTAGTAAGAAGCATGAGCAGGGAACATAAATAGTGGACACAGGAGAGAGCAAATGTCACCGAGGAGGAAGAGCCCTCAGAGCAAAGGCAGAGGTCAGAAAGGAAAGAGGAGAATTCAATAAGGAAGGTGCTTGAAGCCAATAGATGAGTTTCAGAGGAGAGATAGACAACATGGTGGAAGGCACATGCAAGGAAAAGATGAAGTCAGGGAATAGAGGAAAGATGGAGGTGGGATCCTACTGAGCGCTATTACATCACTGCAGCAGTTTGGTCAAGGGGCATGGTGCAACTAAGTCACGTGGGGTGGCTTCGATTAAAGGGAGGAGGTTTGGTTGAGGGCAGGTTGAGAGCATTTTGATGCTGAAAATGGACAGACTGGGCAGGGAAGAATTGTTCTCCATCTACCCTTAATTCCCTTTATTACTGTAAACAGCTCAAATAATCTTCAGGAAATAGATTATCCAGTCTCAATCCCAGATCTTTCTTCAAGACCACTATATGCTTCTAACAGATAGAGTAGCCATAACTGCAGACAACTGGGCCTATTTCCAATCATTGTTTTTTTTTTGTCTTTTAATACTCCTATGAAGTGCCTTGGGACGTTTTACTACGTTAAAGGCGCTATACAAATACAAGTAGTTGTTGTATGGTGAGAGAGAGAGAGAGAGAGAGAGAGAGAGAGAGAGAGAGAGAGAGAGAGAGAGAGAGAGAGCGAGAGCAGAGCAGCCACACTGGTTGCGTGAAAGCCAGAACCTGCCAAATTCTGTAGAACATAATTTACACAACTTGGCCAAGCTCCCCACATGTTTTTCACGTGCACAAATTCATTGGGGTGGGAGGCAGTTAAGTTAAGTGCAGAAGCTTTTCAATATTTTTGCTGGAAAGTGACTATTAGCTCCTTCACCAAAAGAACCTGGAGACCTTGCAGGAGATAGTGACTCAGGAATGATGATGCCATCTTTGAGGCAGAGAGAACCCCACCTAACAAGAGCTACTGATAGCTGGTACAGCAGGCATGGCAAAGAATGATTGTAGTTTCCGACATCCATAGGTTGAGAGAGCAAATGTGCTAGTTTTCAGGACTGAGGAAGAATGTCAAAAGTAGGCTTGAAGAAGTTAACAGAAAGGAAAAGAATGACTGTACTATGCATGCACCCACAGCATGGTGCCACATCAGCAAGGTAGTCTGTAAAGCACTTGTCTGAACCCTTACTTCTCAGATCTCCTCACTACTACCTCAGAAAACTCACAGCTCTAAATTTGTGCCAAAGGCCATGGTTTTCATTCACTCACAGAACTGTTGCGTATTTGTTAATGCACTCACTATAGCTTCTCAAAACTCTTTCATGTTCTCCATTCCTTTCGTACCAGACGGGTTGCAGGCTAGGCAAAAGGCTGCATCTAGTCTTCAATGGTAATGCAGAAATTCTATTTGCTGTGTTTTTATAGAAGGTTGCCACAATGTTCACAAGACAACATGCATTGGGGTGGATCACCTAACCTGCAAATCACCTCAGCCTACACAAGAAGGTCTTTCAAATAACTGGCAGAGGCCACTGAAGGAGTTAGCAAAGGAGAAAAGTGGCTTTATGCAAAACCTGACAAAGACAGACCTCACTTCAACATTCTCCTTTTGTTAACATTTTACACTCAAATCACTCGTGGAATTTGATCAAACAGGACTAAAAGAAAATCCCAGAAAATTATCCAGAGTTTCAGTCAACTCAAATGAATAGGTTTGATAATGCATTGTGCACAACACTGTATAACACCACCACCATTTATAGAATGTGTTCTCTTATTCTCCACAATATTAAAAATTAAATTTATATATAACTAAGACACCAGCCCTAATCTCCAGGGGACACCAATCATGCACATCAATCAGGGAACGTTCTTTTCATCCAAATTTCTGCTATCCTCTAATCATCTATTCATGCCACGAGGCTGTCACTGGCCTCAATCTGTGTTTTCAAACCCTTGCATAGATCAAATGCCTTCTAAAAAATCAACATATATAACATTCTTTAACCTCCTCTACCATCACCTTACTGACCAAAGTGTTCAAATTAGTTAAGCCTTTCACAAAACTATGCTAATTCTTCCAGTCATCTTCCATCTTCTCCAGTGCTTAATCTGCCCCAATTATGGATTATAGCAATTGTCTCACTGATGGCATTAAATTCACTGGCCTATAGTTTATTCAAAAAAGGAACAAAACCATAAAGATCGAACATTTGTTAACTTTTCTTGTACTATTTCCACAAGACTGGCTTTGTAATGTAACTAATACACCCCCAATTTCTCCATCTATTGAATACCCACTGACAGAAACTATATCCTCCTGGATATTTGTCTTGCTTCAATCCTATTATTTTATCCATGACAATTTTTCTGTTTAAATTAATCTCTATGTTACTCTGCTTCACTAATCTCTCCTATACATTTCATATTGTAGCTGGTTTCTCCACTATCAAGATCATTTATCACTTCCATCTCTACTAGTCATACAAGTTTAAATTATTTTTCTTTTCCACTCTTCCCTGATGTACAATTTACTGTTAACTGAAAATTGGTCTAAAAAAATTAAAATTTCCACTTTCCTAAGCTAACATTTTGCTTCATTCGTTAATTCAAACTATTGAACAAAATTTTACTGCAAAAAAAACTTAGTATGCACTTAGAAAAACTTTATTTCTCTCTCCATGCCTTTTTATTGCTTTCTACAATCTTCCTTATTCTCATTCTTGCCACTTTTCTTCACCCTCACACAAGTCGCCGTCTTGTGATTAAACTGGTTCTAACACTACTCAGATCAAGTGCAGATCATCCCAGAAGTACTTATACCTCCCCTCTTCCCACTGTCCAGGGCCCCAAACACCCCTTCCAGGTGAAACAGCGATTTACTTGTACTTCCTGCAATTTAGTATACTGTATTCGCTGCTCACGATGTGGACTCCTCTACATTGGGGAGACCAAACGCAGATTGGGTGACCGCTTTGCGGAACACCTCCGTTCAGTCCGTAAGGGGGACCCCGAGCTCCCGGTGGCCTGTCACTTTAATTCACTGCTTCACTCCCACTCTGACCTCACCGTCCTCGGCCTATTACACTGTTCCACGGAAGCTCAGCGTAAGCTCGAGGAACAGCACCTCATCTTTCGTTTAGGCACGCTACAGCCCTCTGGACTCAATATCGAGTTCAACAATTTTAGATCATAACCTCAGCTCCAATCACATTTATATTTTATTTTATCCACCCTTTTATTTGTCCCCCCCCACCTTTTTTTTCCTCCTAGAAGCTGGCAGCTGTCCTTCATTCTGCCAGTGGATTTCACACTTCATTCAGCCTTAATCTGTCACATTAACACCACCTCCAGCCTTGCATATCTCTTAATGTCTCTTATTGTCTCTTCATCTCCCCCTTTGTTCCTTTATCCCCTCCCCCTTTTCCCAGCTTTACTCTGGCCTTAAATCTATTTGATTTCCGGCTCTTCCCAGTTCTGATGAAAGGTCATCGACCTGAAACGTTAACTCTCTTTCTCTCTCCACGGATGCTGCCTGGCCTGCTGAGTTTTTCCAGCGTTTTCTGTTGTTATCCCAGAAGTACCACTTGCCTTTCACAGGTTCTGCTATTCCACGTGTTACATTTGTGAAGAAATTTCACCATTGGCCTGTAGTTGTACCAGCTACTAATTTCCACACACCTTATTCTAGCCAATTACTAGAAAGTCAGCCTGGATAAAATCCAATACCTTCATTCATGACCTACTTTTCTTCACTTCAAGCAGGATACTAAACTCCCCCAGACAGTGAATTCAATCTTTTGATGGACACTGATCCCAAGATGCTTTTCTATTCCCAGATTGCCATCTATTTCTGGTGTCTTACACTTAACAGTTATACCATAATCTGCTTCCCTGTTGAGTTTAATGCTTCATATTCCCAATGCACCATGAATCTAAAACCCTTCCATCTGCTCCATCTCAAGTTACACATCGAAATATCTAATCTGCCTTTCTATGGAACCAGAAGTAATGCCAAAATGACTACTCTTAAGGGCTTTTACTACCAGGATATCCTGACCTTAAATGAATCTTAAATAAAAACAGAAAATGCTGGAAATACTCAGCAGGTCAGGCAGCATCTGTAGAGAAAGAAACAGAGTTAACGTTTCAGGTCGATGACCCTTCGTCAGAACTAGAAAAAGTTGGAGATGCAACAGGTTTTTCAGCAAGTGTAGGGGCAGGGAGAGGGGGGGGGGGGGGGAGGAAAGAACAAAAGGGAAGGTCTGTGATAGGATGGAAGGCAGGAGAGATTAAGAGACAAAAGGGATGATGGTGCAAGGCAAAAGGAGATGGTAATGGGACAAGTTAAAAAAAAGATTAAAAAGTCGAGATGAGGTGTAAATGGCAGTGGCAGAATTATCAACAGCTGCCAAGAATCTTTGTTGGCAGCTTTCTTCGAGGTCAGCGGCGAACGCCTTTGCTTCGCCAATGACCGCAAATTCCGGGCCAATCACGAGAGCCATCAGACCAGTCCACAAGCAAGATCCTTTGGCTTCTCATTAAGTGATTAGAAATGTACTTTATAAAATGCTAACACACCCCCTTCAATTGAATCCACTCATACTTATGTTTTCACGACAGCACATACAGTTGTGAAAATATCAAATGTTAAAAAACTTGCGAATCTGCCTGTACATTATTAGGGTTATGATTCCACAGCACACAGCAGGTCTTAAAGTACTTTCTGGTGACACGACTCTGTTCATTGCTGAAATAGTCAAGCTTTTTAAACTAATTATGCAATAGGAGCCTCCTCCCACCCCTCTTCATCTAACCCGATCAACATATCCTTCTATTCCTTTCTCCCTCATGTGTTTATGCAGCTTCCCCTTAAATGCATCTATGCTATTCACAACTACTCCTTATGGTAGCGAGTTCCACATTTTAACCACTCTCTGGGTAAGAAGTTTCTCCTGAAGTGACAATCTTATATTTATGGCCCCTAGTTTTGATCTCCCCCACAAGAGAAAACATCTTCCTCTATGTCTTCCATTTCATAATCTAAAAGGCCTCTACCAGACTGTTCAATCTTTCCTAATGTATATAATCTGTCAGTTCTGATATCATCCTTATAAATCTTGTTTGCACCTTCTCCAGTGCCTCCATATCCTTTTTTATAATATGGAGACCAGAACAGTTCACAGTACTCCAAAGTGTGGTCTAACCAAGATTCTATACAAGTTTAACACAACTTCTCTGCTTTCAATTCTGTCCCTTTAGAAATGAAACCCAGTACTTGGTTTACTTTTTTTTTAAATGGCCTTATTTACCTGTGTCGCTACGTTTAATGATTTAAATAGCTGTACCCCCAATCCTTTTGCTCCTCTAGCCCATTTAGATTCTCAGGCCTGGATTTTAGCCCACAGATGAGTTTTGTGCTGGGGGCAGGGAGGGGGCACGCTGTTTAGAAGTTGAGAAACCCAGAAGAACAGGTTTCCTGAATGTCCTGCAGTTTTTAACTACAGGGCTCCTTTAAATTTCTTTCCTGTTGGTTTCCTGCCCACAGGCAGTCTGATTGAAAGGCTGGAGATCTGTCAGGCAGGAAACCTGCAGAACAAGGCCGCAGCCAAAGAGATCAGGTAAGTCTAGTGGGGGGTGTTAAAGAGATCGTTGGGGTGGGGGTGTTTAAACTGTGTAGCGTGCTGGGCTGGGAGGAGACACTCCTGCTTCTCCTGGCCCATAAGAGTGCTGTAATAGCACTTAGCTCATGGAGTCAGCTCTCCTCACTCCTGCCTGGTTCCCCAAGGCCTGGGAAACCCGGCCAGCATGAGTTAAAAATAGAATAACTGTTAAATTGAAGGCAGGCAGCCTCATATTTAAATGAACAACCCCCCTCCCATGAGCGGATTGGTCACTCATCCCTCATCCGTCCTCCGTTAAAACCGCAAGTGGGTGTGTTGGGTTCCTGTTCGACTTTTGGCATTTTAACCTCCAACACAACAGCAGCCCAACTGTTTTTGGGAGTCAAGATTCAGCCCTTATTTTCCAAGGAGTATGTGGCCTCCTTATACTTACTACCAAAATGCACCACCTCACACTTACCTATATTTAAATTAATTTGCCAATTACACACCCATTCTGCAAAATTATTAGTAATCTTGTATTTTGTCGCAATCTTCCTCAGTATTAACTATATTTTGTTAACATAAAAGACTGGCTTGTGTTCAAGGATTTTATGCAATATTAGACAGTGCAAAGAAGGGTTGCGGGGGAGGGGGGGGGGGGGAGGGAAAGAGAGAGAAAGAGCACAAGGTAGATAACTTCTCACATGGACTTGAATTTAATAAGAGGAACAGTCCCAGAAATGTATTCTGCTCCCATGGAAGATAGGCCCATCTCCAAGAATAAATGAAGATAGAAAGTTTGAACTTGCTTCTGTGTCAGGTGTCCCATTATATCTCTAGGCCATTGTCCGATTAGGATATGCTAATATTGGAGATTAGTCAGAACATTGGAAGTAGCAACTAGCAGACAGGTTGACTACATCCCATGTGAGGTGCAAGTATCAGGTATTGGCCAGAACAATGGAAGCACCCAAGTAGTATCACATTAACTATCTGGGATTGTGTCGGTCGTCCTGTTCCTTTTGTAATATTAAGGTCACATGTCAGGTTGAACTGATTAAACCATCAAGATGGCTATTACGTCAAGTCTGGAGGTTTGGCGAGAAGGAACCTAGCTTCAATATACATTCTGGGCATCATGTGATATGACGCACAAAAAAGGGAATACAAAGAACAGGTAACAGCTTCTTGAGTTAGAGCTCACTGGACGGTCGGAAGTCCAACACCTACGGAGGGCCAAGTTTGATCAGCTCGGGTCTGCAGGAAACCAGGTTGTATGAGTCTATTGTACAACTGTAATAGTTATTATACTATTGGTGTCTGAGTAATAAACTTGCATTTGGACAATACGCTCAAGCCTGAATCACGAGGAATCATTTAATTGAGTTTAAGAGATTTCCTTACAGAGAATCAAAAGGTGCACCATGGAATGATGGTATGCAGTTCAACTTCTATCCTGCTGTATTGCTAATCTCAACAACATTTCAATACACAGGCACTGACTGCGTGAAAGAAATGAAGAATTAAATTCACTTCAGAAGGATTAGTCACCTGGCTACTTTCACATGCTTCCTACTGGCCATGTCAAAGAGTAACCTGGATAAAGGTCATCCATCACCTCTGCTACAGGAAAGGTACATTGATGGACAAGATCAGAAAATGGTGGTGAGGGAGGAAGTAGAAAATTATTACAGACAATAGGAAAAATGAGTGGCTTATTTGTACACATTTACCAATTCAGTTCTCAAGTCAACTACTAGAAGCTGTGCAGGAGAATAGTTCTCAATTTCCCATGCTGTGGAAAGGAACCAGGAATTCATCTTCCTCCTCACCTCTGCCAAAAAAAAAGCCAGGGCTGTGGATTGAAGCCACAAATCCATCCCTCACTACTGGAGAATGCAATTTTCTAAAGCCATTCAAATGGCAGAGGCCTGGGAGCAGGTTGCCCATCTGTCATGTTGAGAAAGGATAGTGTTTGATGGGCAAGAACACTTTTATAAGTTATAGGAGAAAGGATTTTGATGAGAATGCTTAGCTTTTAGGGCGGGGGGGGAGATGGCCCAAGTTCTCTGACCAAAATGGATACAATGGATTGGAGACACCAGCAGCGACAGAGCATAAAACAGCAGGGGAAACAGAGTCGACCTGATTGGAGACACCAGCAGCGGCCGAACTGTCGACGATTACCAAAAAAACCGAAGAGTGACATGAGAAGTGTGAGGTGATGCATTTTGGCAGAAGGAACAGGGAGAGGCAATATACACTTAATGGCACAGTTTTAAAGAGTGTGCAGGGACAGAGGGACCTGGGAGTTAATGTGCATAGGTCCCTGAAGGTGGCAGGATATATTGAGAAGAGGGGTTAGCAAAGCATATGGGATCTTGGGCTTCATAAATAGAGGTATTGAGTACAAAAGTAGAGAAGTTATGCTGAACCTTAATAAAGCGCTGGTGAGGCCACAACTGGAGTTTTGCATCCAGTTCTGGTCACCACCCTTTAGGAAGGATGTGAAGGCCCTTGAGAGGGTGCAGAGGGGATTTACCAGAATGATAGAAACATAGAAGATAGGAGCAGGAGTAGGCCATTCGGCCCCTCGAGCCTGCTCCGCCATTCGATGAGATCATGGCTGATCATCCAAACTCAGTATCCTGTACCTGCCTTCTCCCCATATCCCTTGATACCTTTAGCTTTAAGAAATATATCTAACTCATTCTTGAACATATTTAATGACTTGGCCTCAACTACCTTCTGTGGTAGAGAATTCCACAGGTTCACCACTCTCTGGGTGAAGAAATTCCTCCTCATTTCTGTCCTAAATGGCTTACCCCTTATCCTTAGATTATGACCCCTGGTTCTGGACTCTCCGACCATCAGGAACATTCTTCCTGCATCTAGTTTGTCCAGACCTGTCAGAATTTTATATGTTTCGATGAGATCCCCTCTCATTCTTCTATACTCCAGCGAGTATAAGCCCAATCGACCCAATCTCTCCTCATATGTCATTCCTGCCATCCCAGGTATCAGCCTTGTGAATCTTCGCTGAACTCCTTCCATGGCAAGAACATCCTTCCTCAGATAAGGCGACCAAAACTGCACACAGTACTCAAGGTGTGGTCTCACCAAGGCCCTGTACAACTGCAGCAGACATCCCTGTTCCTATACTCAAACCCTTTCGCTATGAAGGCCAACATACCATTTGCCTTCTTCACCGCCTGCTGCACCTGCATGCTTACCTTCAGCGACTGGTGCACAAGGACACCCAGGTCTCGTTGCACTTCCCCTTCTCCCAATCTATTGCCATTCAGATAATAATCTGCCTTTCTGTTTTTGACACCAAAGTGGATAACCTCGCATTTATCCACGTTATATTGCATCTGCCACGCTTCTGCCCACTCACCCAACCTGTCCAAATCATCCTGGAGTTTCTCGGTATCCTCCTCGCAGCACACACTCCCACCCAGCTTTGTGTCCTCTGCAAACTTGGAGATATTACATTTAGTTCCCTTATCTAGATCATTAATGTATATTGTGAATAGCTGGGGTCCAAGGACCGAACCCTGCGGTACCCCACTAGTCACTGCTTGCCACTCGGAAAAAGACCCATTAATTCCTACTCTCTGCTTTCTGTCCGCCAACCAGTTCTCTATCCAAGTCAATACCTTGCCCCCAATCCCATGTGCCTTAACTTTACATGCTAATCTCTTATGCGGGACCTTATCAAAAGCCTTTTGAAAGTCCAAATACACCACATCTACTGGTTCTCCCTTATCTATTTTCCCAGTTACATCCTCAAAAAATTCCAGTAGATTAGTCAAGCACAATTTACCTTTTGTAAATCCATGTTGACTTTGTCCGATCCTGTCACTGTTTTTCAAGTGCTCAGCTATTACATCCTTTATAATGGACTCTAGCATTTTCCCCACTACCGATGTCAGGCTTACTGGTCTGTAATTCCCCGCTTTCTCTCTACCACCCTTTTTGAATAGTGGGGTAACATTAGCTACCCTCCAATCCATGGGTACAGTTCCAGATTCCATCGAATGTTGGAAGATGATCAGCAATGCATCTACTATTTCTAGGGCCATTTCCTTAAGTACCCTAGGATGTAGATTATCAGGCCCTGGGGATTTATCGGCCTTCAATCCCGTCAATTTCCCTAACACCATTTCCCTGCAAATACTGATTTCTTTCAGTTCCTCCCTTTCATCAGACCCCATGTTCTCCAACATCTCTGGGAGGTTATTTGTGTCCTCCTTTGTGAAGACAGAACCAAAATATGCATTTAATTGGGCTGCCATTTCTTTGTTCCCCATTATAACCTCCCCCGCTTCTGACTGCAAGGGACCTACACTTGATTTCACTAATCTTTTTCTCTTCACATATCTATAAAAGCTCAGTCAGTTTTTATGTTCCCTGCAAGCTTACTTTCATATTCTATTTTCCCCTTAATTAATCCCTTTGTCCTCCTTTGTTGAATCCTAAGCTGCTCCCAATCCTCAGGGTTACCGCTTTTTCTGGCCAATTTATATGTCCTCTCCTTGGATCTTATGCTATCCCTAATTTCCCTTGTTAGCCACGGTTGAGTCACCCTTTTTGTTTTATTCTTATGCCACACTGGGATGAACAAATTCCGTAGTTCATCCATGCAGTCTTTGAATGTTTGCCATTGCCTATCCACCGTCAACCCTTTGAGTGACATTCCCCAATCAATCCTACCCAATTCGCGCCTCATACCATCGTAGTTTCCTTTATTTAAATTCAGGACCCTAGTCTCTGATTCAACTACTTCACTCTCCATCCTAATGAAGAATTCTATCATATTATGATCACTTTGACCCAAGGGGCCTCGTACAACAAGATTGCTAATTAATCCTTTCTCGTTACATAATACCCAGTCTAAGATGGCCTGATCTCTGGTTGGTTCCTCGACATATTGTTCCAGAAAACCATCCCGTAAACATTCTAGGAATTCCTCCTCCACAGTATTTTTACTAATTTGGTTAGCCCAATCTATATGTAAATTAAAGTCACCTATGATGACTGCTGTGCCCTTACTGCATGCTTCTCTAATTTCCCTTTTAATGCTGTCCCCAACCTCCGTATTACTGTTTGGAGGTCTAAATACCACTCCCACTAACGTTTTCTGCCCCTTGTTATTTCTCAGTTCTACCCATACAGATTCCACATCATCAGAGCTAATATCCTTCCTTTCAATTGTGTTAATCCCCTCTTTAACCAGCAATGCTACCCCACCTCCCTTTCTTTTTGCCCATCTTTCCTAAATATTGAATACCCCTGGATGTTGAGATCCCAGCCTTGGCCACCTTGATGATTCCGGGGATAGGGGGATCTTGGCTACGAGGACAGGATGGAGAAGCTGAATTTGTTTTCATTAGAGCAAAGGAGGTTGCGGGTTGATTTGATAGAGGTGTACAAGATTATGATGGGTTTGGATTGGCTAGACAGGGAAAGGCTGTTCCCACTAGTTGATGGTGCAAGGACTAGGGAACACAGATTTAAGGTTCTGGGCAAGAGATACAGGGGGATGTGAGGAAAAACTTTTTAACGCAGCGAGTGGCGAGGACCTGGAATTCACTGCCGACGGAAGTGGTGGAAGCGGACACATTCAATGTTTTCAAGGGGAGACTGGATAGGCACTTGAGGGAAATAAACTTGCAGGGCTACGGGGATAGAGCGGGGGAATGGGACTGACTGGATTGCTCTACAGAGAGCCGGCACGGACTCGATAGGCCGAATGGCCTCCTTCTGTGCCATTATGAGACTACGACATCACAGGACAGCAAGTAGGTGATTGGTTGGTGAGTATTAAGGTTTTTTTTTTCCTCTCTAACCTTGGACAGTGGTTTAAACTAGGAGCGGGAAACTATAAAGTACATTAAAATGGACTGCAAAAGCTTCTATAAATATGTAAAAAGAAAGAGGTTAGTAAAAACAAACGTAGGTCCCCTGCAGTCGGAAACAGGGGAAGTCGTAATGGGGAACAAGGAAATGGCAGATCAATTGAACAAGTACTTTGGTTCGGTGTTTACTGTGGAGGACACACACAACCTGCCGGAAATAAAAGGGGTCAGAGGATCTGGTAAGAGGGAGGAGCTGAGGGAAATCCTTATTAGTCGGGAAAAGGTATTGGGGAAATTGATGGGACTGAAGGCTGAAAAATCCCCGGGGCCTGATGGTCTGCATCCCAGAGTACTTAAGGAGGTGGCCTTGGAAATAGTGGATGCATTGACGATCATTTTCCAACATTCCTTAGACTCTGGATCAGTTCCGATGGAGTGGAGGGCGGCCAATGTAACCCCTCTTTAAAAAAGGAGGGAGGGAGAAAGCAGGGAATTATAGACCGGTCAGCCTGACATCGGTCGTGGGTAAAATGATGGAAGCAATTATTAAAGATGTCATAACAGACCATTTGGAAAGTGGCGACATGATAGGTCCAAGTCAGCATGGATTTGTGAAAGGGAAATCATGCTTGACAAATCTTCTGGAATTTTTTGAGGATGTTTCCAATAGGGTGGACAGGGGGGAACCAGTAGATGTGGTGTATTTGGACTTTCAGAAGGCCTTCGACAAGGTCCCACACAAGAGATTGGTGAGCAAAGTTAAAGCACATGGGATTGGGGGTAATGTGTTGACGTGGATTGAGAACTGGTTGGCACACAGGAAACAAAGAGTAGGAGTAAATGGGTACTTTTCAGAATGGCAGGCAGTGACCAGCGGGGTACCGCAGGGTTCGGTGCTGGGACCCCAGCTGTTTACATTATATATTAATGATTTGGACGAAGGGATTAAATGCAATATCTCCAAATTTGCGGATGACACTAAATTGGGAGGCAGTGTGAACAATGAGGAGGATGCTAGGAGGCTACAGAGTGACTTGGACAGGTTGGGTGAATGGGCAAATGTATGGCAGATGAAGTACAATGTGGATAAATGTGAGGTTATCCACTCTGGTGGTAAAAATAGAGAGGCGGACTATTACCTGAATGGTGGCAGATTAGGGAAAGGGGAGGTGCAACGAGACCTGGGCGTCATGGTACATCAGTCACTGAAGGTGGGAATGCAAGTGCAGCAGGCAGTCAAGAAAGCAAACGGAATGATGGCCTTCATAGTAAGGGGATTTGAGTACAGGAGTAGGGAGGTGATGCTGCAGTTGTACAGGGCCTTGGTGAGGCCACACCTGGAGTATTGTGCGCAGTTTTGGTCTCCTAACTTAAGGAAGGACATTCTTGCTATTGAGGGAGTGCAGCGAAGGTTCACTAGATTGATTCCTGGGATAGCCGGACTGACATATCAAGAAAGATTGGGTCAACTGAACTTGTATCCTCTGGAGTACAGAAGAATGAGGGGGGATCTTAGAGACATTTAAAATCCTGACTGGTTTAGACAAATTAGATGTGGGCAGAATGTTCCCAATGTTAGGGAAAACTAGAACCAGGGGTCACAGTCTAAGGATTAAGGGGAAGCCATTTAAGACTGAGCTGAGGAGGAACTTCTTCACCCAGAGAGTGGTGAATCTATGGAATTCTCTTCCACAGAAGGTTGTAGAGGCCAGTTCGCTAAATATATTCAAAAGGGAGTTAGATATAACACTCACAACTAGGGGGATCAAGGGGTATGGCGAGAAAGCAGGAATGGGGTACTGAGGTAGCATGTTCAGCCATGAACGCATTGAATGGCGGTGCAGGCTCGAAGGACCGAATGGTCTACTCCTGTACCTATTTTCTATGTTTCTATGTATTAAATTTATAGCTTAACTAGTTAAACTATTTAATATAACTATAAATAATCATTGAATAAAGACTTCAACTAATTAAATAAATAAAATAAGGCTGGTCTAGGATTTGGCAGGGTAGGTTGCGTGTCTGGACTGCAGTTTGTGAACGGAGAGACTGTCCCAAGCAAACACGTCTGCAGGAGATGTCTCCATCTCGAATCTCTCCGGCTCAGTGTCATTGAGCTGGAGACACTCCGACACATAAGGGAGGGGGAGGAATTTCTGGACAGTTTTATCCAGAATGCAGTCACACCCCAGAGGAAAGCACAGGTGCAGGAATGGGAGGGTGTGACTGTTAGGGAGACAGGTAGCAGGGATTCAGGAGAGGTTGAGAAGGAGGTCACGCAGACACTGGTCCTGTCCAACATGTACGTAGTGCTCGCTACCTGTGAGGACAAAGAGAAAGACTGTAGGGAGGACAGCCACAATGCAGACCAAGGCACTGTGACTCAGAAGGCTGTCCAAGGAAGGGGGGAGGGGGGGGGGGGGGGGAAAGAAAGGAGAGAGCAGAATAGAAATGTGATAGTGATGGGGGACTCTAATTAGGGGGGATAGATATCGTCCTCTGCAGCCAAGAACGAGAATTCTGAAGGGTGTGTTGCCTACCCGATGCCAGGGTAAGGGATATCTCACGGCAGCTGGAGAGGAGCTTGGAAAGGGAGGGTGGAAATCCAGTTGTCGTGGTCCATGTTGGAACAAATGACATAGCGGGACCTCCTCCCTGTTCCTACCTAAAAGAGTATCAGGAGTTAGGCTCCAAATTAAAAAACAGGACCTCGAGGGTAATAATCTCTGGATTACTGCCCGAGCCACATGCAATTTGGCATAGAAGGAGGCAGATCAGGGGAATTAACACGTGGCTAAAGGGCTGGTGTGGGAAAGAGGGATTCCTTTTCATGGGACACTGGCACCAGTTCTGGGACAGGAAGGAGCTGTACCGATGGGACGGGCTCCACTTGAACCGGGATGGCACCCGTGTCCGAGCGAAAAGGGTAAATAGGGAGGTTAGGGGGTGGGGGGGTGGGGGGGGAAAAAGGGATCTACAAGAAACGTAAGCAGCCTAAATATGAACAGAACAGGAAAAGTGAGCATAGGAAAGAATAAAAAGTGAGGGAGGACATTGACGGCAAGAGAGCAAATAGAGTTATTATTCTTCTTCGGCAGTCCCTCGGAACTGAGGATGACTTGCTTCCACATTAAAAATAGGAGTTCTCAGGTGACTGATGAGTCCAATGCAGGACCTACAGTCTCTGTCACAGGTGGGGCAGACGGCAGTTGAAGGAGCAGGTGGGTGGGGT
This sequence comes from Squalus acanthias, assembly GCA_030390025.1. Lineage (NCBI taxonomy): Eukaryota > Metazoa > Chordata > Chondrichthyes > Squaliformes > Squalidae > Squalus > Squalus acanthias. The sequence goes on from CM059432.1 coordinate 92,756,040, forward strand.
GCTTGGGTTGACGTGCGCTCCTTGCGCTTGGCTTCCACTTGCTCCCGGCGAAGAGACTCGAGGTGTTCGGCGCCTTCCCGGATGCTTCTCCTCCACTTTGTGCGGTCTCGGGCCAGGGATTCCCAGGTGTCGGTGGGGAGGTTGCACTTTTTCCAAGGAGGCTTTGAGGGTGTCCTTGAAGCGTTTCCTCTGCCCACCTGGGGCTCTCTTGCCGTGCCGGAGCTCAGAGTAGAGCGCTTGCTTTGGGAGTCTCGTATCGGGCATGCGGACAATGTGACCCGTCCATCGGAGCTGATCGAGCGTGGTCAAAGATTCGATGCTGGGGATGTTGGCCTGAGCAAGAACACGGACGTTGGTGCGCCTATCCTGCCAATGGATTTGCAGGATCTTGCGGAGGCAGCATTGGTGGTACCTCTCCAGTGCTTTGAGGTGCCTGCTGTACATGGTCCATGTCTCTGAAGCATACAGCAGGGCGGGTATCACTGCTGCTCTGTAGACCATGAGCTTAGTGCTGGGTTTGAGGTCCTGGTCTTCAAACCCCCTCTTCCTCAGGCGACCGAAGGCTGCACTCGCACACTGAAGGCGGTGTTGGACTTCGTCGTCTGCCCTTGTTGACAGTAGGCTCCCGAGGTATATAAAGTGGTCCACGTTGTTCAAGGCCTTGTCGTGGATTTTGATAATCAGGGGGGGGGGTAGTACTGTGTGGCGGGGGCAGGTTGGTAGAGGACCTTTGTCTTACGGATGTTTAGTGTAAGGCCCATGCTCTCGGACGCGTCGGTGAAGGTGTTGACGATGGTTTGGAGTTCGACCTCCGAGTGAGCGCAGACGCAAGTGTCGTCTGCATACTGTAATTTGACGAGGATGGGACAACCTTGGATCTGGACTGGAGGTGACGGAGGTTGAACAGTTTCCCATTTGTTCTGTAAATTAGCTCCACTCCAGCGGGGAGCTTACTAAGGGCGAGATGGAGCATTGCAGCAAGGAAGATCGAGAAGAGCGTTGGTGCGATGACACAGCCTTGTTTGACCCCGGTTCGTATGTGAATTGGGTCTGTGGTGGAACCGTTAGTCAGAATCACGGCTTGCATGTCGTCGTGAAGCTGCCGACAAATTTTTGAGGACAGCCGAATTTGCGGAGGACGCTCCATAATCCCTCACGGTTTACAGTATCGAAAGCCTTTGTGAGATCAAAGAAGACCATGTACAGCGGTTGGTGCAGTTCCCTGCATTTCTCTTGTAATTGACGTGCAGTGAAGATCATGTCCATTGTGCCCCTTAGTGGGCAGAATCAGCATTGCGACTCTGGGAGGAGCTCTTCGGCCACTGGGAGAAGGCGATTGAGGAGGATTCTTGCGATGACTTTCCCTGTGGCAGACAGCAGGGAAACTCCTCTGTAATTACCGCAATCAAACTGGTCACCTTTCTTGAAGCAAATTTTTTCAAGGGAGCAAATAGAGTTATAGAACAGGAGTCTAAAAAGATGGTTAAACAAAGAGAGAGGAAATCCTATTAAAAATGAGTTGAACTGTCTGTACAGCAATGCGCACAGTGTCCGTAATAAAACAGGGAAGCAGGAGGCAATCATGCGTTGGGAGGAACTCGACATAGTACGGATTATTGAGACATGGCTACAGAAAAATCAGGACTGGGAATTAAGCATTGCAGGGTATAACATTTAGAAAAGATAGGAGGGAAAAAGGGGAGGTGGAGTAGCTGTACTTAAGGATAACAATGGCAGCAGAAAAAATGGACGTAGATATCAGCAAGACAAAAATAGAATCCATATGGATTGAGATAAAAGATAATAAAGGACCAATCACACTAATAGGCATAGTCTACAGACCACCTAATAGTGGAAGGAAGGTGGAAGAAGAAATATGCAGACAAATTAGAGAAATGAGTAAAAAATAGAATAATAATCATGGGGGATTTCAACTACCCCGATATTAATTGGACAGAAGAGGTAGGTAAAGGGGATAAGGGAATGGAGTTCCTACAATGTCTACAGGACTCCTTTCTAACCTAATATGTGAAAGGGCCAACAAGGGAGGATTCACTATTGGATCTAGTTATGGGGAATGAACCAGAGCAGATAAGAGAAGTAAAAGTAGGGGAACATATAGGCAAAAGTGACCATAATATAATACTTATGTCCTTCTCAATTATCATCTTAAAGTGTATGACAAAAACCAGGTTAATAGATTGGAGAAAAGCTGATTTTGAGGGGCTGAGAATAGAACTTGGAAAGATAAAATGGGCAACAATATTGGCAAACAACAATGCGAAACATTTAAAACGGTGTTCAACAGAGTACAGGAAAAATATATTCCACGAAAAGGAAAGAACAAACTAAACACAAATTGAGACTCCATGGTTGAATAAAGAGACATAAGGAAACAATTGCGGGTCAGGAAAGAGGCATACATTAAGTACATAGACAGCAGAGGAGTGCATGATAAGAGAGAATACGAAGGGATTAGGAGAGAAGTCAAAAAAAATTAGGAAGGCAAAGAGGAACTATGAAATTAAATTATCAAGTAACAAAATATTAAAATATTTTACAGGCACATCAATAAAAAAAGATTGGGATGGGAATAAGGCCATTAAGGGATAGACAGAACAATACCACAAGTAACGATAGGGAGATGGCAGAAATATTAAATCATTATTGCGCTTCAGTATTTACCAGGGAGATAGAACAGGTGGACATGACATTGGATGATGAGATTAGTAATAAGTGTATTTAAAATTTTTATAAAAGGGGATATATTAAATAAACTAATCAAACTCAGGATAAAAACCCCCATGTCCAGATGGATTGAATCCACACATTTTAAAAGAATCTAGGGAAGAGATAGCAGAGGCATTACTACACTTATTTAATAATTTGTTAGAAAAAGGTGTAGTGCCAGAGGACTGGCGGACAGCTAACAATACCTGTATTTAAGAAGGGGGATAGAACATGTCCAGAGAATTATAGACCAGTCAGCTTAACATCGGTGGTAGGAAAAATAATGGAATCTCTACTAAAGGAGAGAATAGAAGAGCATCTAGAAACGAAAAGTATAATAATGAATAGTCAGCATGGATTTCAAAAGGGAAAATCTTGCTTGACCAACCTCACTGAATTTTTTGAAGAGGTAACGGAGAGTAGACAATGGTAATGCAGCAGATGTAATTTATCTAGATTTTCAAAAGGCCTTCGATAAGGTACCCCATAATAGACTAACGAACAAGGTCAGAGAATGCGGAGTCAGGGGACAAGTAGCAGAATGGATTGCTGGCTGGCTTCAAGACAGAAAGCAGAGAGTGGGAGTAAAGGGTAGCTATTCACAGTGGCAGAAGGTGGGTAGTGGTGTTCCACAAGGATCAGTGCTGGGACCACTGCTGGTCACAATTTAGACTGTTTTTTTGATTCCACAGTTTCTAAACTTGTAGATGATACCAAATTTGCCGGGGGGGGGGGGGGTGTAAGAGTCAATACTGAGGAGGACTGCAACAAATTACAGGAGGACATTAATAAACTTGCAGAATGGGCAAATAATTGGCAAATGAAGTTCAACACAGATAAATGTGAGGTATTACATTTTGGTAGGAAGAATAGGGAGATCACATCACTTGGAGGATGTGAGTCTTAGTGGGGTAGAGGAACAAAGCAATCTCGGAGTACAAATACACAAATCACTAAAAGCTGCGCCACAGGTTAGCAAGGCCATTAGAAATAAACCCTAGCGTTTGGTTTGCATTTTTAGAGGGATAGAATTGAATAATAGAGAAGTTATGCTAAACCGGTATCAAACCTTGGTTAGACTACACTTGTGTGTGCAGTTCTGGTCGCCATATTATAAAAAGGATATAAAGGCACCGGAGAGGGTGCAGAGAAGATTTACAAGGATGATACCAGAAATGCGAGGGTATACATATCAGGAAAGGATGAACAAGCTGGGTCTCTTTTCTCTTGAAAAAAGGCTGAGGGGTGACCTAATAGAGGTTTATAAAATTATGAAAGGTTTTGATAGAGTGGATACAGAGAGAATGTTTCCACTTGTGGGGAAGAGCATAACTAAAGGCCATCAGCATAAGATAGTCACCAAGAAAGCCGATTGGGTAAAGAGGTTTCTTCTGCATTCCCTAAGAGTGGTGAGAATGTGGAACTCGCTACCACAAGGAGTGGTTGAAGCTAACAGTATAGGTGCATTTAAGGAGAGGCTGGACAAGCATACGAGGGAGAAGGGAATAGAGGATTACGCTGATAGATTTAGATAAGGAAAGACGGGAGGAGGCTCCAGTGGAGCAGAAACGCCGGCATGGACTGTGCCGTATATCCTATGTAATCATATGTTGAAATATACACAGCCAACTGAAGAGCACAATGCAACCAATGCAAAAATATTATGCAATTAAAAAAAGGAAGGTATTCGGGTTGAGATCAACTAAACAGGAACTGACAGAGACATCCGTTAGAAATTAAGGACAGGCACACCATCACATTAGGTCATCTAACAAGGTTCATATGGATGCACACCAGTCTCATGAAGCATTATAGACCATGACATATGCAAACAGAATTAAAAATCCTAATCTTGTAAAGCTGTAAAATATACTAGACAAAAAAAAACAAGTTCAAAGTGCAGCCTCATCCTGTGATCCAGGAAATCTAATCTGTTTTAACATTTTACTAATTCAAATTTCCATGTGAATTATACTTCACATGACCTGAAGCAGTTGAGTCATTACAGCAGTCACGCCCAAGAGTAGAGGGTCTAGAATTCAGCTACTAGAAATGGAAAAAAATGAATTCATACCATTATGAAAATGGCCTTGTATTACTGATGCTTTCTGGAGAATACAATCTGAATCCCAGGAGGATTTTGGGTCAAACCCCATTTTAAAACTAATAGTTGGTCTTGAAATCTAACCAAGTGGATCTCCAATTATACAGCTCAAGGCAAGTCGCGAGAAACAGCCAGGTGACGACAATGTGCTCAGATTGAGCAGCTCTCAGGACTTTCTTAACCAACATTTTTAACATTTGAGCTGTACAAACGAGGTAAAAGATAGTATCAAGCTTAAAGAAAAGCCTTACACAAATGCAAGAAGTGGAAAACCAAAGCAGTGAGAGGTATGAAATGGGACATAAAGGGATACAAAGAAAATAATAAGAGCTGCAAAAAGGAATAGGAATACAGCTGGCAAAGGATATCAAAGCAAAAGTTTTTATAAATATAAAAAAAGAGAGTAGGAAAGGGGAATGTGGGCCCATTAAAGACAGATGCAGAAGAGACTAGAATGGACAATAAGGAAATGCCACACTTGTCAAGAGAACTTAGTATCAAGAGAACTTAGTATACATTTTCACAGTGCAGAAAGAGGACAAAATACCAACAGTACAAGAGAACCTAAAAATAAGTCAGTCAAGGGAGGAACTTAGTGGATTTAATACAAATACAACAATGATAATGGAAAAAATAAATGAGCTTTAAGATAGACAAATCTCCAGGACCTGACAGTTTCCACCCCGGGGTATTAAAAGAAATAGGTAAGGAAATTGCAAACACATTAGTCATAATTTTCCAAAGCTCTCTACATTTGGGAATTGTGCCTATGGATTGGAAAATGGCAGATGCCACTACACTCTAAGGGAGGGAGGGAGAAACCCAGTAATTGCAGATCTTCCCGTTTAACATCAGTTATGGGGAGGTTACTGGAATCTATCAGGGACAGAGTAAATGAGCACTTGGAGAAGTATGAGCTGATCAAAGAAAGTCAGCATGGATGTGTGAAGAGCAGGTCACATTTGCCTAATCTAGTTGAATTTTTTGAGCTCATTAATAAGTTGGACAGGGGTCTATGTATGTTCCAAAAGGCATTTGATAAGTTTCCACAAGATTATTCGCAAAAATGAGAGCGCATGGAATTCGAAGTAACCTTCTGACATGGTTTGGTAATTGGATTAGGAGGTAGGAGACAGAGGAGAGAGTAGGGATAAAGGGAACGTTCTCCAATTGGTGGGATGTGACAAGTGGTGTTCCCAAGGGATCTGCACTGGGGCCCCAACTTTTCACCATATATTATTGACTTGGATGATGGAATAGAGTTGTATATCCAAGTTTGCAGATGGCACCAAGTTAAGGGACCATTTTGGATCAGAGAAAGACAATTCAGAATATTTTCTTAATAGCTGTGGAGGAGCAGAGGAATGTAGGTGTCTATGCACACACATCACTAAACTAGTGCACAGGTACAAAAAGTAATCAAAAAAGGCTAATGTTGGCCTTTATCTCAAGGGGAACACAAAAGTGAGGAAGTGATGTTTCAGTTGTGCAGAGCGTTGGTCAGACCCAATCTAGAGTGCTGCACCTCAAATATATATTGGCCTCGGAGGGGGCTACAGTGCAGTCACCAGAATGGTACCAGGGTTTAAAGGGTTCAATTAGGAAGATAGTTTGTATAACAGAGTTGTATTTGCTTTAGTTTAGAAGTTCAAGGTGTGATCTAATTGAGGTGCTTAAAATGACAAAGGGATTTGATAGAGTAGATATAGAGAAACAATTTCTTCTGGTGGATGAATCCAAAACAAGGACGCATAATCTTGTATTAGAGCTAGACCATTTAGGGGTGAGATCAGAAAATACTTTCACACAAAGGATAGTGGAAATGTGGAGTTCTCTCCCTCAAAAAGGGAGAGATTGCTGGGTCAATTGACATTTTCAAGACTGAGATTGATAGATCTTTGTTAGGTAAGAGAATCAAGGGCAGAGTAGGCCAACCCTATTCTTATGTTCCTCCTTCCATCCCTTACCAGGATAGTGTCTGGGCACTCGGCTTTTTCCCTGAATAGCAGCCCAAACAGTCCCTATCCTCCACCACTCGTTTGCCTGGCTAAATTGGTTTCCATCTTGAAAATCTCTTAACTCCACTCATTTCCTCCAGGTAAAAGGACTCACTTTGGGAACTCACATGGGTCCAAACTACCATAGAACCATAGACTGAGGCCATTTGGCCCATCGTGCCTGCTCTTTGAAAGATCTATCCAATTAGTACCATTCCCCTTTCAAGTATTTATCCAATTCTCTCTTGAAAGTCATGACTGAATCGGCTTCCACCACCCTGTCAGACAGTGCATTCCAGATTACAACATGCTGCGTAAAAAAATGTTTTCCTCATGTCGCCTCTGGTTCCTTTGCCAATTACCTTAAATCTGTGTCCTCTGGTTACTGACCCTTCTGCCGCTGGAAACAATTTCTACCATTTACTGCATCAAAACCCTTCATGATTTTGAACACCGCTATCAAATCTTCCCTTAACCTTCTCTGCTCTAAGGAGAGCAACCCCAGTTTCTCTAGTCTCTCCGCATAACTGAAGTCTTACATCCCTGGTACCGTTCCAGTAAATCTCCTCTGCACCCTGTCTGAGGCCTTGACATCCTTCCTAAAGTGTGTTGCCCAGAATTGGCCACAATACTCCAGCTGGGGCCTAACCAGCGTTTTGTAAAGGTTTAGCATAACTTCCTTGCTTTTGAACTTTGTCTCTATTTATAAAGGTCATGATGTGGAGATGCCGGCGTTGGACTGGGGTGGACAAAAATGAGAAGTCGCACAACACCAGGTTATAGTCCAACAGATTTATTTAATTTTACAAGCTTTCGGAGCTTTTCGCTCCTTCCTCAGGTAGGTTAGCAGAGAGAGAATCTCCCAGAATTCACAATTTAAACACAGACAAAATCTATTCAAATCTTTCCCTACATCAAAGACACACTAAGAGCACAGCCAAGACAATGAGATGTGTCCCAGGGGGTCCAACGTGTCAAACCACCTGCTGGCTGCATATCCTGTCAATTTGTGTTGGTTCTTGTGTTTGTTTTTTTTTTTTTTTAAAAAGACTAACACCTGGGAAGACCGGCCATGATGTCAAGTCACGTTCTGTATCGTGACATGAACCCGATATCGCGATTGAGGCCATCCTCATGAGTGCGGAACTTGGCTATCAGTTTCTGCTCTATGATTTTGCGCTGTCGTGTATCTCGAAGGCCGCCTTGGAGAACGCTTACCCGCAGATCCGAGGCTGAATGCCCCTGGCTGCTGAAGTGTTCCCCGACTGGGAGGCAACCCTCCTGCCTGGCGATTGTTGCGCGGTGTCCGTTCATACGTTGTCTTAGTGTCTGCATGGTCTCGCCGATGTACCATGCTCTGGAGCATCCTTTACTGCAACGTATCAGGTAGACAACGTTGGCCGAGTCACATGAGTATGTACAGTGTACCTGGTAGGTAGTGTCCTCACGTGTAATGAAGGTATCTGTGTCCATGATTTGGCATGTCTTGCAGAGGTTGCCGTGGCAGGGTTGTGTGGTGTCTTGGTTGCTGTTCTCCTGAAAGATGGGTAATCTGCTGCGAACGATGGTACTTTTGAGGTTAGGCGGCTGCTTGAAGGCGAGTAGTGGAGGCGTGGGGATGGCCACAGATACCATCATCACACGTGAGGACACTACCCACCAGGTACACGGTACATACTCATGAGACTCGGCCAACGTTGTCTACCTGATACGTTGCAGTAAAGGATGCTCCAGAGCATGGTACATCGGCGAGACCATGCAGACACTAAGACAACGTATGAACGGACACCGCGCAACAATCGCCAGGCAGGAGGGTTGCCTCCCAGTCGGGGAACACTTCAGCAGCCAGGGGCATTCAGCCTCGGATCTGCGGGTAAGCGTTCTCCAAGGCGGCCTTCGAGATACACGACAGCGCAAAATCATAGAGCAGAAACTGATAGCCAAGTTCCGCACTCATGAGGATGGCCTCAATCGCGATATCGGGTTCATGTCACGATACAGAACGTGACTTGACATCATGGCCGGTCTTCCCAGGTGTTAGTCTTTTTAAAAAAAAAAACAACAAACACAAATTGACAGGATATGCAGCCAGCAGGTGGTTTGACACGTTGGACCCCCTGGGACACATCTCATTGTCTTGGCTGTGCTCTTAGTGTGTCTTTGATGTAGGGAAAGATTTGAATAGATTTTGTCTGTGTTTAAATTGTGAATTCTGGGAGATTCTCTCACTGCTAACCTACCTGAGGAAGGAGCGAAAAGCTCCGAAAGCTTGTAAAATTAAATAAATCTGTTGGACTATAACCTGGTGTTGTGCGACTTCTCATTTTTTTCTATTTATAAAGCCAAGGATCTTGTATGCCTTTTTAAACAGCCTTCTCAACTAGTCTTGCCACCTTTAAAGACTTGTGTACGACACCCCCAGGTCTCTCTGTTCCTGCATCCCCTTTAAAATTATAACATTTCGTTTATATTGCCGTTCCTCATTCTTTTGACCAAAAGGAACCACTTCACACTTCTCTGGATTAAATTTCATCGGCCCCGTGTCTGCCTGAAGTCAATGTCCTCCTGAAGTCTCTTACTATCCTCCTCATTGATTACTGCATTTCGGAGTTTCGTGTCATCTGCAAACTTTGTAATTATGCCCTGTATACCCAAGTCATTAATATATACATCAAAAAGAGCAGTGGTCCCAACACTGGCCCCTGGGGACACCTCTGCACACTTCCCACCAGTCTGAAAAACAACCGCTCACCACTACTCTCCTTTCTGTCCCTCAGCCAATTACGTATCCACGCAGCCAATGCCCCTTTAATCCCATGAGCTTCAATTTTACTAACAAGTCTATTGTGTGGGACTTCAAACAACTTTTGAAAGTCCATATACACAACATCAACTACACTAACCTCATCAACCCTCTCCATTACTTCAAAGAACTCACTCAAGTTAGTTAAACACAATTTGCCTTGAACAAAATGTGCTGGTTTTCATTTATTAACCATATTTTTCCAACTGCCAATTCATTCTGTCCCGGATTATTGTCTCAAAGTTTCCCTACCACCGACATTAAGCTGACTGGCCTTCAGTTGCCTAGTTCATCCCTCTCCCCTTTTTTGAACATTTGCAAACTTCCAGTCCTCTGGCACCACTCCCATACCTAAGGAGGATTGGAAGATTGTGGTCAAAACCCCTGCAATTTCCACCCTTACTTCCCTCAGCAACCGAGTATGCATCCAATTGGACCGGGTGACTTCCCCACTTTTTAAAGTGCCTCCTCTTTATTCTATCTATTTCTCTACTGCCCCCTCCTTTCATGCGACATTGACAGCATCCTCTGGTTTTGTGAAGACAGATGCAAAGTACTCATTTAGTACCTCAGCCTCCACAAGAAGATCTCCTTTTTGGCCCAACCCTTTTTATTTATATGTTTATAAAAGACTTTTGGATTCTCTTTTTGTTACCCACCAATCTATTCTCATACACTCTTGCCCCTCTTATTTCCTTTTTCAGTTTTCCACTGCACTCTCTGTATTCAGCTTGGTTCTCTACTGAATTTTGAACCCGCTATGTCATAAGCCTCCTTCTTCGGTTTCATTTTAATCTCTATATCTTTAGTCATCTAGGGAGATCCAGCTTCCTTTCCCCTCATGGGAATGTGTCTAGTCTGTACACAAACTATCTCCTCTTTGAAGGCCTCCCATTGCTCATTTCCTGTTTCACCTGCCAATCTTTGATTTCAATCCACCAGGGCCATATTCCTTTTCAACTCAGGTAATTTAACTCTTCTCCAGTTGAGTATTTTCACATTTGATTTTCCTTGTCCTTTTCTACAACTACTCTAAACCTACTGAATGTTAAATACTCTGTTCCAATCCTACTCCAGACCCCTCCCAGACTTCAATTATATTGGATTACTGTTTGGTACTACTGCCTGCTCTCAACTATTGAAGAATTTAATTAACAATGCTTCAGATTTCTACCCACCCCTCACCTTTACCTGGTCCATCCAGATTCCTTTCTTCCTGGACTTTTGTATGTTCAGGAATAAGCTTTCCACAGACTAGCCCACCAAATCCCACACATAAAGAAAGAACTCCTATTTATATAGCATCTTTCATGATCTTGGGATGTCCCAAAGCGCTTTACAGTCAATGAAGTACTTCTGAAGTGTGGCCACTGTTGTAATATAATTGGCAGTAGCCGATTTGCACACAGCAAGGTCCCACAACCAATGTGATAATGACCAGATAAGATTAGTACCTCAGTAGTTTAAAACTTCCCTCAGTGTTCAGGTGCAGGCCTTCGCTTTTTGCCCTCTTCCATTAGCTACAAAGGTCTTCATTAAGTTATTTCCAGCAATTTCAACTTTATGCCTGGTGTGCTTCTGCCCACAGAACAAAATTGCCTTTAATTTTAATGCTAACTAGCTAATCACCTGCAATTTTGCCCAAACGCATGTATATGTATATATATATCTCCCAAATTGGATTCTGTAGTAGCCTCCTAATTGCTCAAAAATGGCATCCAAGATACAGGCACACACTTCCAACAGGAAGTACGCTGGATGCCATCTTGGTAAAGGGATTTGCACACGCATACCAAACAACTACTGGCAGCATGCAGAGCAGTTTATGACGTCAGTGTGCAACACTGATTTGATGCCAGCACTGCCATTTTGAACTCCGCAGTCCCGCCTATGCCCAGTCTTCGCACAGCTCAACATGATGTTAAATGGCATGAAGGAGCCTCCACCAGTGCTACTTAGAGGAATCATGAACTACTGCAGCCTCAAAGCAGGCCAAGTACCACATTGCCTGTGGCTGTCAAGGTGACCGTGGCTCTTAACTTTTATGCATCTGGCTCCTTCCAAGCTGCTGCTGGAGATATTAGCAACATCTCAGTTTACAGCACACTGCTGCATAAGGGAGATCAGTGAGGCTCTATACACAGAGAGACAGCTTAATCTCATTCCCTCTTGCCAGATATATGCAGGCGGAGCGAGCATGAGGGTTTGCACGGATTGCAGGCTTCCCAGTGGGTACCATTTACTTCACGCACATTGCCTTGAGTGTGCCTCCTGTGAACTCGCCCATTTTCCTGAATCAAAAAGGGATTCCACTCCCTCAATGTGAAGCTGGTATGCGACCACATGCAACACATCATGCCGGTGAATGCCCATTATCCTGGCAGTAGTCACGATTCTCTGGGGGGAATTTTCCCAGCCCTGGGGAGCCGGAACAATGGCAGAAACTGGGAACGGGTACCGACCCCGCTCCCAACCCCACTCCGTGCCATCTTCCCGGGAGGCAGGTCCCAGAGTCGCGCAGGGACCCATCTCCGAGGCGGGAAGGGGATTAGAGCCAATTAACTGCCTGTTAACAGGCAGTTGAGGCTTTTCCCCATTTTATGCCTGCAATTGCAGGCTTCCCGATGGCTGCGAACCTTGCCAGGTTCAGCGAGGCAAGCAGTAGGTCTGCAGGTTTGAGAGGGGTCGAAATGTCAGCTGTAGAGGTGAGTGATGGGTGCAAGTGTGGACAGGTAATTATGAGAGGTGAGTGTAAAGTGTTGGAAAAAGTTTCCTTAACATTGCTTCTTGCTGCAGGCTTCAACCTTTGCAGATGCTTTCTGCTGAGGAGAGGGGTCTTGGTGAGCCTTCTGTGCAAGGGCTCACCTTAGAACAGAGATTCAGTGTTTGACAGCTTCTCAAAGCTGTCAAACGCTGACTATTCAGCTGTCAAAAAATTTGCGACAGATGAAGCGTCATACGTTGACAGTGTCGAAGGCTTTTGTGAGGTCAAAGGCGGCCATGTACAGCGGTTGGTGCTGTTCCCTGCATTTCTCTTGTAATTGACGCGTAGTGAAGATCATGTCCATTGTGCCCCTTAGTGGGCAGAATCCGCACTGCGACTCTGGGAGGAGCTCTTCAGCCACTCATTTCTCTTATCTGGAAGGAGGAGATGCCAGGGGATCTCAGAGACGCCGTAATTGTGACCATCTTCAAGAAAGGTGACAAGTCTGATTACGGCAATTAGAAACGTTTCCCTGCTGTCTGCCACAGGGCAAGTCATCACAAGAATCCTCCTCAATCGTCTTCTCCCAGTGACTGAAAAGCTCCTCCCAGAGTCACACAAAGGACTTGCACCATGTCTGGCAGCCACAATCCATCTTCCCTTTAAAGAGGTGCAGGCTGCCTTTAAGTAGCGCTAGCCACCCACGATATCAGGACCTCTGCTGATGCGTGCATCCAATGAACAGCGCTGGCTGCATACAGAAATCATGCAAAACAACAGGCATCATGCATTTACCATGCTGTTTGTAATGCAATGCACGATTAACCCACGCCCATTTTCAGGTTTTATACTAGTTAACCCCCTCACTCTTTCACTCCCATACTTACTCTTACTGTTGTCTTGGTACAAGTTAACCTAACTTGTCCCCATCTCTGCAAGTGTCTCCTTTCAGCCAATTATTTTCTTTAGGTTTCCCTCTCCATGTCTCCAACACATTTCTCTTCCTCAGGTGTACATTTCCTCCCCCAAAGTACTGTACTTGGAATAATCTACCAAGCCGGGTAGCAGAAACTGTTCACCCCAGTACATGCAGTATCATGCTTATTGTTCAAGGTTTCATTCACCACAAGGCATTACAGAACATGGCTAGTTTCCAATTTCAGTTTAGAACAAGGATGTGCTGGCACGTGTCTGTATAGCTCCCAACAAATCGACTGCACCTTCATTTTCAGATTTCTTCATTGCATTTTTTTCAAATGACCTACACCACTTGCAGTAAATAACAGTCCACACAAATCCTACAAATAGATTCCTTGTTTCCAATTCAAAAATCACTAACTAGAAAGGACAAATGGGTTTTCTGATAGCAACTAAAGTTGAAGGCATCACCAGGAGTATATTTTTTTACACCACATATACAAGTGACCTGATGACATTTTGCATAACTAGCCATGTTCTGTAATGGCTTTTAAAAACAAAGAGATTTAACAGGACTTGTCCCAGATATTAAAGTTGCTTTGTATAAAAAAAAAGTTACTCGTTCTTGGGATGTGGGCATCGCTGGCAAAGCCAGCATTTATTACCCATCCCTAATTGCCTTCGAAAAGGTGATGGTGAGCCGCCTTCTTGAACCGTTGCAGTCCGCGTGGTGAAGGTACTCCCATAGTGTGGTTAGGGAGGCGGTTCCAGGATTTTGACCCAGCGGTGATAAAAGAATGGCAATATATTTCGTAATCAGGATGCTGTGTAACTTGGGAGTGGAACTTGGAAGTGATGGTGTTCCCATGCGCCTGCTGCCCTTGTCCTTCTAGGTGGTACAGGTTTGGGAGGTGCTGTCGAAGAAGCCTTGGCGAGTTGCTGCAGTGCATCTTGTAGATGGTACACACTGCAGCCACGGTACGCCGGTGGTGGAGGGAGTGAAAGTTTAAAGGTGGTGGATGAGGTGCCAATCAAGCAGGCTGCTTTGCATTGGATGGTGTCGTGCTTCTTGAGTGTTGTTGGAGCTGCACTCATCCAAGCAAGTGGCGAGTATTCCATCACACTCCTGACTTGTGCCTCGTAGATAGTAGAAAGACTTTGGGGAGTCAGGAGGTGAGACACTCGCCGCAGAATACCTAGCTTCTGACCTGCTCTTGTAGCCACATCAATTATGTGCTGGTCCAGTTAAGTTTCTGGTCAATGGTGACCCCCCCAGGATGTTGATGGTGGGGGATTCGGCATTGATTATGCCAGTGAATGTCATGGGGCTGTGGTTAAGACTCTCGCTTGTTGGAGATAGTCATTGCCTAGCACTTGTGTAGTGCGAATGTTATTTGCCATTTATCAGCCCAAACCTGAATGTCGTCCAGGACTTGTTGCATGCGGGCATGGACTGCTTCATTAACTGAGGAGTTGTGAATGGAACTGCATCATCAGCAAGCAGCCTCACTTCTGACCTTACGATGGAGGGGAGGTCATTGATGAAGCAACTGAAGATAGTTGGGCCTAGGACAGTGCACTGAGGAACTCCTGCAGCGATGTCCTAGGGCTGTGATGATTGGCCTCCAACAACCACCACCGCCTTCCTTTATCCTCAGTATGACTCCAGCCAGTGGAGAGAGTTTCTCCCCCGCCCCCCGCGATTCCCACTGACTTCAATTTTACTAGGGCTCCTTGATGCCACACTCGGTCAAATGCTGCCTTGATGTCAAGGGCAGTCACTCTCACCTCACCTCTGGAATTCAGCTCTTTTGTCCATGTTTGGACCAAGGGTATAATGAGGTCTTGACCAGAGTGGTTCTGGTGGAACCCAAACTGAGCATCGCTGAGCAGGTGTTGCTTGATAGCACTGTCGACAACACCTTCCATCACTTTGCTGATGATTGAGTGTAGACTGATGGGGCAGTAATTGGCCGGATTGAATTTGTC
Organism: Squalus acanthias; assembly: GCA_030390025.1. Taxonomy (NCBI): domain Eukaryota; kingdom Metazoa; phylum Chordata; class Chondrichthyes; order Squaliformes; family Squalidae; genus Squalus; species Squalus acanthias. The sequence continues at coordinate 92,771,285 of CM059432.1, forward strand.
CTGCTTTTTGTGGGAAGGACATGCCAGTGTTGTACTTGTACTGGAACAGCTTGGCTAGAGGCGCGGCTAGTTCTGGAGCACAAGTCTTCAGCACGACAGCCGGGATGTTGTCGGGGCTCATAGCCTTTACTGTGTCCAGTGTGCTCAGCCATTTCTTGAAATCGCATGGATTGAATCAAATTGGCTTAAGACTGGCTTCTGCGATGGTGGGGAACTCAGCGGAGGCCAAGATGGATCATCCACTCGGCACTTCTGGGTGAAGATGGCTCCAAATGCTTCAGCCTTGTCTTTTGCACTTGCGAATTGGACTCCACCATCATTGAGGATGGGGATGTCATGGAACCGCCTCCAAGTTAATTGTTTAATGGTCCACCACCATTCACGACTGGATGTGGTAGGACTGCAGAGCTTTGATCTGATCTGATGCCTTGATTGTGGGATCGCTTAGCTCTGTCTATAGCATGCTGCTTCTGCTTTTTAGCATCCACGCAGTCCTGTATTGTAGCTTCCCCAGGTTGGCACCTCATTGTTAGATATGCTTGATGCTGCTCCTAGCATGATCTTCTACACTCCTCATTGAACCAGGGTTCATCCCCTGGCTTGATGGTAATGGTAGAGTGAGGAATATGCCGGACCAAGAGGTGATAGATTGTGGTGGAATACAATTTTGCTGGCCGACAGCAGCTCATGGCTGCTCAGTTTTAAGCTGCTAGGTCTGTTCTGATTCTATCCCATTTAGCATGGTGGTAGTGCCACACAACACGATGGAGGGTGTCCTCAGTGTGAAGATGGGACTTCATCTCCACAATCACTGTGCGGTGGTCACTGCTACCAATACTGTCATGGACAGATGCATCTGCGGCAGGTAGATTGGTGACGACGAGGTCAAGTAGGTTTTTTTCCTCGTGTTGGTTCGCTCACCACCTGCCACAGGCCTAGTCTGGCAGCTATGTCCTTCAGGACTCAGCCAGCAGTGATGCTGACTACTCTGGAACAGCAGATTTAAAAAAAAAAAAAAAATTTTTACTAGGAGGTAAACTGGTTTCCAATTTTGAAGCAGTTCCTATACGATAGGAAAGTAAAAGTTATGTACAACTTTGGCTCATCTAACATTTAACAAAACCAAATACCCAATACAAAAATAAAAATCAATGAGTCGCAAAGAATGAGTGAATATATCAAAGTCTCAAAATGTAAAATCAGTCAAGTTCAGAATTAGATGCTTCAGCATCTTTAGTTTTAACATTAAACAATTACAAGCACCAAGTCTTGAAAAGTGCAACTGTTCACACTAATTTGTAGCAGTCCTTCCCTCCCAAGTAATTGTGTACTTTTGTTTCATTTAGTATACAAGTCAAAAGCTATGTAGTGGAAATAAAGCAGCTGTTTTTTTAACCAGAGAAAACAGCACATGTTGCAGTCAGTCAGGAATCAATGCTGTAAAAGGGACCTGAAGTAGGTGATAGGACTACTGCCTATTCAAAAATTAGTGACGCAACACCAAGCTTCAGACAGGTACCCTGGCCGACTACAAGGCACCCTACCCAATAATGGCGCACTGTGCAACTAGCGCGGAACGAGCGCATGCATACCGCAAGCGATATTCGACCCTCAGTGTCCATTTTTCCAACCAGAAAAAGTCATTGTCTGGTCAACAACGACCAGTTTTGTATGCTACCCAATTCTTTATAAAACCATAACTAGAAAAATTACACTTGAAGTAGTCACTCGTGAAAAAAGTGATATGAACCAAATATACAACAGTCCATATAAAAACAGCCAAACAAACCAAAAAGAGAATTTCTGCTAGCACTCTAGATATTAGTTATGCCTTGAATGATACAATTTAGTCAAAAACTGTTTGATTGACAATTCCAATTTTTTTTTTTTTTTTTTTAATTCACCGCTCTTCCTTGTTGGTTCAATGTAGAAATGTACTCTGTGGTAAGAAACAAAGTCCGAGTCCAAAACGACTCCAGATTTGATCAGTAGGCTGTTAGGTGCAAGTCTTTGCATTAAGGGAAACAAATCATTTGGTTTTATAGTTGGCAGCCTATCTCTGGACTTTGCCAGGGGAAAGATTCTAACTGTAAAACCTAGTTGAGTCATTTAACAAACAGCTAACATCACAACAGTGCATTTTCAGAAAGGGTGATAAGTAGACACAGGCAACGAGAAACCCATTTATCTTACTTCAACACCATGTAAAAAATGGAATTATCAGTCGTGAAATTCAGGAATAACTATAATATATACACCAGGATTCAGAGGGGGAAAATTATGGCTAACCAACCTACCTGGATATTTTGTTGAACTCATACTGTAGTGTAGTTCCCAAGCTGTCTTTTCAGGATCAACTGCCTCTCCTAGTTTCGTATCATTTGCAAACTTCATAAATTTTGACTGATTTTCTGAATCCAACTCTGTACTCTAAATGAGAAACAGCAAGGTTCCAACACCAATCCCTGGGTCAGTCCACTCAGCACCTCCTGCCCTCCCTCCAGCATAGCCGCTGTAACCATTAACTGTCAATCAATTTCTTACACACTCCCAAGTTTTATTCCGAAACCCCAATGCTTAAACTAGTAGCCTTTCCTGAAGAACTTTGTCAAATGCTTTACGCAGTCTACATACACCAGGTCATAAGATTTCCAGTCCACTTAGGATATCAGTTCCTCAAAAATATAGTTAAGGGATCAAATCATTTTAGTTAATTCTACACAGCCTTGATGCATTTTAGTTGAGTCAACACTCAGCATATCATGTAGAAGCAATCAAAGCAAATAGAATGTTAAACTATACAAGCAAAACAGTGTAATACGAGTCAGGGGAAAGTCATCCTCAAATGATATAGTACTGTATCAGGCCACAACTTGAGTGCTACTTTTGTTCACCATAATATGAGACACACATTCAGACCCTGAAGGCAATTTAGAAAATAAGCACTGAGCCCAGCATCGAAGGACTGAATTATGAGTAACTGGAGAAAATTGAGCTTTTCTGGAGGTGACTGAGATATATAATAAACAGTATAGAAAAAAGGTAGATTAGGAAATTTACTTGAAACTAAACTGAGTAAGCCAAGGCAACACTGGTTCAAACTAGTTAACAGCAAATTTAGTATTGGTAAAGAAGTTCTTCTTGAGTGATAAACATGTGGAATGTGCTTCTGGTTAGGACAACCAAAGTGAAATACCTGGAATCATTCGAGAAGTAACTGGATGCCATTCTTTCTGGGGAAAAAAAAAGCCAAAAATCCTTCCTCACCCCTATTTATCGAGTGAACTCTGAGCCAACACCAAGACACTAACAACAGCAAGCTAAAACAAAATGTTATTTTTGAATGCAAAGGACATGTCTGAAAAATAATTCTCTACACAATCCAGCTAAGAACAGTCTACACCAAATCCTCAACATGCATTTGAAAGGTAGCTCCTTTTGATGTCAGTGTAAATTCAGCAACCGACAGAGTCATACAGCTTACAATTTCAATTCCTGAAATAGGTCAGGTGAAATAATCGCAGGACAACTGGCTTTGGGAGGAGGAGGTTTTAAAAAAAAGGCATCATCAAATAAGATTCCCACTCTTGATCACCATGCACCAACTGGCACAAAGCATACATATACAGATATCAGGTGAAGACAGAATCAGGCCCACCTATAACAGCCACCAGATGAGAAGCAAATCAGATCTACCTGTAATGCCCAGCTGATGGAAAATCCCACAGATATAAATATAACCAACTGGGTGAAACACGCCCCAGCACAAAGGATAGAAAGAAAAAGTGTGGGGAGATTTATATTTAAAAAGCTATTTGCAATTAACTAATGGAATCTCACATGAGATCCCAGTAAGAATAATCAGCTTCTTCCATTTGAAATAGCTCTTCTACTACCAACCAAGTGCCTCAAAATCAGTCAAATGCCAAATTACTCAGAAATTGAAGCAGTTACTTGACAAACCCATTACATTACAGGCATACAACTGCTTAAAGCAAGCACTTGGAATTGCAGCATACAGCACATTTAGTTACTGACATTTAAGTGGTATTATGCCATGTGTGCTGTACTTTCTACAAACAGCCTTCAATTGCACAAAAATAACTCCCATTTGTAGATTATGTGCAATTTATCTGTTTAATGTAAATGTCAGTTTAAGTACATTCTCTTCTAGAACTAAATATGGCATAGTTACCTACCACCTTACACGGAACTAAAGACGTGAAAACACAAGATTGGAATATTAACTCTTGTAAATATATTACTGCATTTTCAGCAATTGGCAAATTCAATAATTGCAATTGGCCCAACTTTAAAAAAACCACAAATAAATAAACCAGCTGTTGGCACAAGCGACGACCTCGCCTCAATGTGTGACTGTACAGTTTCGGGCGATGGGCAGATTTGCCAGTTTCCCCAAACTATTTTTTTTTAAAAACACCCAATGCTAGGAGTTTGTAAAGGAAATTCGAGAAGCAGATTAAGATGGCCTTTAAATAAACGAGAGATGTGGGCTGTAACCCCATGGCTGTAGCATCACCACAGACTGCACACCAGCAGCGCGCTCCCCTAGAAACAGCGCTCGTGGACCAATTCAAATAAAGCGGCGACGCCTCAAGGCTCCAGTTTTAATTCGGCGGAGTTCAATTTACCTTCGTTTGAAGTGTCCATCCCTCGTTCTTTCTTCACAAATACTGATAAGGGGCGGGGTGGGGGAGGAGAAAAAACCCGTTCTGACTGGGCGCTGGATCTACCTGCGCCGCGCTTGTTATTGCCGCTCCTCTCCGCCTCCCCTAACAGCGCTGCCACCCCGCTCTTATCCAGCCGCCGCAAACAAGACAACCAACCAATCAACCTCCCCCTCCCCGATTAACCGCTTTTTGCAATGCCTGGCGTGCGGTGTCAGCTAACGTCATCGCGCACGTAAAACGGACTCGCCAGCGGTGGCACGTGTTGGCTTTATTTTCGTGCGACTTCGGGAGAAAGCTTGGGCTCGCGCGCAGGCGCACGCTGCGCTCTTTGTTGCTGAGTTCCCTCATGTTAGTGTTTGGAGTGAGACTTCTTCTTTCCTATGGTAGCAGCAAAGCAAATCAAATGTCAGTATCTAAGTCAGGTCAAAGCTTCCGGTGTAACAGCATTGTAGGCTGCCTGCGAGTTTCCTCTGAGGAGTGGGTTCTGCCGCTGCGTGTTGGCAGGAAGCTGAGCACGTAAATGAAGCAACATTGCTTAAAATCCTGTCTAAACGTATTGGAAGCTGTGTTTTATTTTTTAATACTGAGATAGGCCAGGTCTCGAAACTAAAGCGAGTGACTGTCGCTCCCAATGATTATCGCTAATATGATTATTCAATAAAAATGTATTTTTTCAAGATCACAAGATCAACGAGGACAGTCACCCAGCTAGTTTTAGCTAATTTGCCCAGAAAGAACCGACAGTCTGCTCATAATGGTATCCAGTTATTTATTAAATGATTCCAGGCCTTTTGCCAACACTATTTTATCTGGAAGTTCATTTCACGTGTTGCTATGAAGTCTGTGAAGAAGAACTTCTGACATCAGTCTCAAATTTACAGAAGCAAAATACTGCAGAGGCTAGAAATCTGAAATAAAAACAGAAAATGCTGGAAATACTCAGCAGGTCAGGCAGCATCTGTGGAGAGAGAAACAGAGTTAACGTTTCAGGTTGGTGACCTTTCATTAGAACTGGAAAAAGTTAAGAGATGTAACAGATTTTAAGCAAGTGCAGAGGCTGGGAAAGAGTAACAATAAGGAAGATTTGTGATAGGGTGGAAGGCAGGAGAGATTAAATGACAAAAGGGATGATGCTGCGAGGCAAAAGGAGATGGTAATGGGACAGGTAAAGAAACAAAAGATGGGTCTAGAGGAGGTGCAAATGGGAATAGCAGAATCATCAACAACTGCCATCCGAAAAAATGGGGACATAGGTTATGATCTGAAATTGTTGAACTCAATGTTGAATCCGGAAGTCTGTAAAATGCCTAAATTGAAAGATGAGATGCTGTTCCTCGAGCTTACGTTGAGCTTCACTGGAACAGTGTAGGAGGCCGAAGTCAGAGTGGGAGTGGAGCAGAGAATTAAAGTGACAGGTGACTAGAAGTTTGGGTGGACTGAATGGAGGTGTTCCACAAAGCAGTCACCCAATCTGCATTTGGTCTCCCCAATGTAGAGAAGACCGCATACACTAGGTTGAAAGTACAAGTAAATCGCTGTTTCACCTGGAAGGAGTGTTTGGAGCCTCAGACGATGGGAAGAGAAGGGGGGAGAGTAGAAGTGCGGGAAATGTAACAGACAAGGTCGAGGGCCATGTCTACCACGGTGGAGGGGAATCCTCAGTTGAGGAAAAAGGAAGACATATTGGAAGCACTGGTATGGAAGGTGGCTCCATCAGAAAAGACGTGACAAAGAAACTGGGAGAATGGAATAGAGTCCTTAAAAGAAGCAGGTGGGAGGAAGCGTAGTTGAGGTAGCTGTGGGAGTCAGTGGGCTTATAGAGGATATTAGTCAATAGCCTATCCCCAGAAATGGAGACAGAGAAGTCGAGGAAGGGAAGGAAAGTCAGAGATGGACCATGTGAAGGCGAGGGAATCGTGGAAATTGGAAGCAAATTGATGAAATTTTCCAGTTCGGGGCGAGAGCAGGAAATGGCACCAATACAGTCATCAATGTACCGGAAAAAGAGGTGAGCAAGGGGACCTGAGTAGGACTGGAACAAAGAATGTTCAACATATCCCACGAAAAGGCAGGCATAGCTAGGACCCATATGGGTTCCCATAGAAACACCTTTGATTTGGAGGAAGTGTGTGGAGTCAAAGGAGAAGTTGTTCAATGTGAGAATAAGTTCAGCCAGGCAGAGGAGGGTGGTGGTGGAGACTGGTTGGGCCTCCGTTCATGGAAGAAGCGGAGCGCTCTCAAGCCGTCCTGGTGGGGCATGGAGGTGTAGAGGGATTGGACGTCCATAGTGAAAAGGAGATGGTTAGGGCCAGGAAACTGGAAACTGTTAAAGTAGCGGAGGGCGTCAGAAGAGTCACGGATGGAGGTGGGAAGAGACTGGACAAGGGGAGAAAAAAATAGAGTCAAGATAGGAAGAAATCAGTTCTGAGGGACAAGAACAGGCTGACAGGATGGGTCTACCAGGGCAGTCCTGTTTGTGGATCTTGGGAAGGAGGTAGAAGCGGGCTTTGGGGGACTATGAGATTGGAGGCCGTGAAGGGAATATCTCCAGAGGAGATGAGGTCAGTGACAGTCTTGGAAATGATGGCTTGATGTTCGGTAGTGGGGTCATGGTCCAGGGGGAGGTAGGAGGAGGTGTCAGAGAGTTGCCGTTCAGCCTCCGCAAGGTAGAGGTCGGTTCGCTAAATAACAACAGCGCCACTCTTGTCAGCAGTCTCAAATTATACCTTTCACCAGTTTGAATTTGTTCCCTCTTACTAAGACTGTTTATTTTGAAGCAGTGCTCTAGATTTACTTTTAATTTAAAATTTACTAATATTTCTTGATACGGGCATCTTCTCAATGTCCTGTTTTCAAGGCTGCATAACTAAAATTACAGCAGAGGGAGAAAGAAAATCAGCTAGAGCTGGAAAAACAGCTTTCATAAACTTGGACACAAGATGGATATTTGGATTTTTTTCAAGAATCTTAGTTTACACATTTAATGGAAGAACATTTCTTAAATTATACCTTTTTGGAGAAAAGGGTTAAATATAAAGCAATACTCTTTACCAACACAGAGAACTTGGAACATTAGCTTACATGCTAGCCGCCTGTGTTTTGTGCTGACAGACAGCATTTTCGGGGTCTGCTCAAAGTGTCAGCATTTGCTGATAAAAATCAGAACGCTCTGTGCCGCTTCTAAGCCTGGCTGCAAAGTGATTCTAACTTGCATACTGTTACGGGAATTCTTTCCACAACAAGTTCTCGACCACTTGGCAGCTGGAATCATTTTTCAGCAGGGCTCAGGTAGGAACAACACTGAGGGAAAAGGGAAGGGACGGAGGAATGGTTGTCAAGAAAGGGAAGTGGATAGCAATGAAAGAGAGACGGAAGGGGGAAATAGATGACAATGAAAACAGGGAAGGAGAAATGATGGCAAGGATTAAGCTGTGAAGAAAACTCACTTTTAGAGGTGTAATACTGGCCTTTGCATAAAATTATGTTGAGATTTTTGGATGGGCATTTTCATTTTCACCAAACTTATTATTTCTGACACAAAGATAATTGCTGATATAATGATATCCTGATTTATTTTTAAATCTCTTTTTGCAAGTCGAATACAATTGTTAGCCGTGGCTCAGTTGGCAGCACTCTTGCCTCCAAGTCAGACGATTGAGGGTTCAAGTCCGATTCCACAGACTTGAGCACAAAAATCTAGCCTGAAGCTCCAGTGCAGTACTGAGGAATGAGATGTTAAAGCAAGGCCCCGTTCTCTCTCAGGTGGATGTAAAAGATCCCATGGCACTAATTCGAAGAAGAGCAGGGGAGTTATCCCCAATGTCCTGGTCAATATTTATCCCTCAAGCAACATCACTAAAGAAACAGATTATCTAGTCATTATCACTTTGCTGTTTGTGGGAGCTTGCTGTGCGCAAATTGGCTGCCACAATTACAACAGTGACTACACTTCAAAAGTACTTGATTGGCTGTAATGCATTTTGGGATGTCCTGAGGTCATGAAAGATGCTATATAAATGCAAGTCTTTCTTTTGTATATTGATAATTTTACAAGGATAACAAAAGCTTCTTTAATGGAAGAAGGATGCGCAAGACCAGGATCAGGACACAAAACAGTAAATTCCTGATGATTATGAGATTGGTAATTGGATGAGGGAAGTCACAATGAGTCTTGTGAACTCAGATCTAAGGTTGGTTTCTCTGATCCTTAGCACGGTTTTTGTAAGAAAAATTTATTTTAACTTTATTTTATTTGTACCTTGAAACCAAATTTGATCATAATCCAATTTGCTATATTATAAACAGCTTCTTAGTAGACTCAGATTCAACATGACCAATAATTATGGAGCAACAAATCAAATAGAATTCTGAAACATGTAGCAAAAGCAATAGAGTACAAGTTAGAGGAAGACATGCTTCAAATATACAGGGCCCTGTCAACTCTTTTTGAGTGTTTGAGTGCCTTTCCTTTATCTTCCTGTTGTAGTCTCTGACTACTTTCTTTTTTATCTCACCGACCTTATGTATTTTTGCACCTGTTGTATAAAAGTTTTTGAACTCAGAATTTCTTTAATCTAATTTTTCTATATTTCTTGATGTCTCTCGCTCTCTTTCTCAGTCTCTTAAGCTCATCTCTCAATCTCCCTAGTTATTAAGATTGTTAGTATAGAACCATACAAACGACGATGAACAGGAACAGACCCTCTGGTCCATCCAGCTGTCCCATACAAATGCGATGCCTTGTGCTTCACTATATATACACTCCCCATACCACCCGAAAGCCATGTAATCTCTTGTGAGAGGTGAAAACCCAGATACAAAACCAGGCTAATTAGGGGAAAAAATCTGGAGAATTCCTCTCTGCCTCATTAGGCAATCGAAACTAGTCCAGGAGACCACTCTGGCAATGATTAATGTCATACAGTACCTATCGTTTGGACAAGGTGATCTCCGCCCAGTCAGAAACAGGTCCAGCTCTCGTTTGAAGAAATTCAGTGAATCTGCGTTCACCGCACAAGCTGATAGCCTGTTCCAGAGGTCCATAGGAAATGAGGACAAAATTTAACAAGCTCCAGCAAGATTTAAGCTTGGAAGGATTGTTTTTCCAATGAGCATGTGGAATAGATTCCCAGTTAAAGTACGTACTTTAACACCTTTAAGAAAGAGCTGGATAAACAACTGAATAAAATTGGAATCGAGCATTATGAGGATCAACTTAGGTACAGATGATTAAGGATATATGGAACATGGTGGATCCAGAACTTTAATCATAAATATGTTATGCTAACAAAGGCAACAAATGAAGGATGTATAATGTAGGATGTAAGACATGTTTATTGGTTTATCTTTGGGAAACAGGAGAAAAAAACTTTGTCAAAGCTTTTTTCAGGAGATAAATAGCTTCTGCAAAGTCCTTAATGTGGTTGAATATATATGGTTTGTGGAAAAAACAGCCCTGACAAACTGAATGGCTTTTTCACATTCCATGCTTCTTATGTGTTTATCTCTTGTTATCAAGGAGTGTCTTTCTTGATTCCTGTTTTTCCTCAGCCATACTATGAGACTTCACCAAAGTTATCAACATCAGGGATACGTTAGAATCAGTAAGATGGGCATTGATCGCAAGTCCCTTTAAATGTGATGGTGTGTTTATTTTTAAGTGACATATACACATCAAAGTAGGTCAGATTTTTAAATCAAAATTGAGTGTTTGTCACTCAAAATGGGTGACACTTGAAAAGCCTGACTTTATTAATATTTCCACCAGCTGACAGCTGCACTGCTAGACTTCTTGAACATTTGACTTGCCCATATCACATCAGAAAATCTGTTCAGTTCAGCATGCCAGTTCAATCTGTCTCATAGTTCCTGCCAGCAGTTCAAAACAACCTTAATTTCAGCCTTTTCAGTCAACCTGGAACCCTGATGCAATAGTTGTCAAGTAAGTGTAGCATTCCTGATATTTCCAATGCACTTGCCAGTGGGCCAAAAATACATTATTGTGAAAAATCACTCCCTTGTCTACTGTGGAAAGATCATGTTCTGTTTACATTGTACAAAATGCATTAGCATCGCTTTCGTTTTGTAGTGAGTCCAGGTGCTGGCAACAGAATTTTATTAATTCTCATATGGAAAATTGCCATAATAACTCGGCAGCACAATAATCTACAAATGTAGCATGCAGGAATAAAATTCTTACTGTTGTATTTGGTTTGATGTCCCAAGTGTCCAAAAACACCAATGGCTCAGTAGATAAATGTTATATATGGTGTGGCCCTGAGCCATAAAACTCGAGGAAAGACCCATATTCGATTTCTTGGACTGGATTTTGAAACTGGGTTCGGGAATCACACATTCTGGCTTGTGAACCCGCCTCCATCGAGATGTGGCCAACCCACTGTATTTTCCCTTGATTGACCTTGTTGAGCCCACCCAGTGGGCTCAGCAGGCCAATTAAGGGCCACCCGGCAACAGGTGACATCACAGACTGACATTTCATCTGTCAAGAGCTTTTGACAGATGAAATATCAGCGTTTGACAGCTCTGTGAAGCTGTCAAACACTGACAATATGATTTCTAACTTCAGTCCTTCCTCTCAGGCTGAGTTAGAAATCATTCCAGCACAGAAAACAGAAGGCTGCAGTTTTTGACAGAACCACGGCTTTCCTGCTTTCTGTGCCGGTGAGATTTCTAACTGCCGAGAACTGAAGGGCTGACACCTGCAGGAGGAAGTTAAGGTAAGTAAAACTTTTTCCAACACTTAGCACTTACCTTACACACTTACCTCTGCACACATGCACCCATCACTCACCTGCCCACCGGACATATCGACCCCTCCAACCCCTGCAGACCTACGGCCCGCCCCGATAACTTGGCGTGGTTGCCACCTGTCGGGAAGCCCACACTTTTCTTTTTAAAATAGGGATTATGCAAAAAACTGCCTGTTAACTACCTGTTAACAGGCAGTTAATTGTCACTAATCCCTTCCCGCCTCGGGGAGTCGGGTCTCAGCACAGGTCGGGTACCCGCCGCCAGAGAAACTGGCATGGAGGCGGGATGGGGTCGGGACCCCCGAATCTGCAACTTTAACCCCCGCCCCCCACCTCCAAACCCAACTCCACGGGTCATTGAAAATCCAGCCCCTTGTCTCTGCTTGGTTAGCCGACTATCACTGGGATGGGGGTTTGGAGAACGCAATACAATTGGTCCCAATGTACCTGGGAATAGAAGGGGAAAAGATGGCCAGAGCTCCTAATTGCTATCCAGTGACCCATTTTGGAAATGTCCTTCTGTGGACAATAGATGAGGTCAAAATTGGCTCCACAATCAACTAGTCTACTCATACTCACTGTTCACACTCATAGATGAAGGATCTTTATTGGACCAAATACCAGTGGTACCACCACTGACCAAGCTGGCTGAGTCCTGAAGGACATAGCTGTCAGACTACCTTAGAATATGGAACAGCAGGCATACCTTAGAATAGGGAACACATCTAGTGAATAGACAGAACTAAGCAGTCCTACAACCAACAGATCAGAGAAAACCTCTGTAATACTACCACATCCAGTCAAGAATGGTGAGAGAGAATCATGCAACTAACAAGAAGATTTCCATGATCAACCATAGTGGAGCTCACCATGCGAGTGCAAGAGACAAGGCTGGAGTGTTTTCAGCCAAAAGTGCTGAAGGAGGAATTAAAGGAAATTAGTATTAGTAAAAAAATAGTGCTGGAGAAATTAATGGGATTGAAAGCTGATAAATCCCCAGGGCCTGATAATCTGCATCCCAGAGTGCTAAAAGAGGTAGCCATGGAAATAGTGGATGCATTGGTTGTCATCTTCCAAACTTCTATAGATTATGGAACAGTTCCGGCAGATTGGAGGGTGGCAAATGTAACCCCACTATTTAAAAAAGGAGGGAGAGCGAAAACCGGGAACTACAGACTGGTTAGCCTAACATCAGTAGTAGGGAAAATGCTAGAGTCTATTATAAAGGATGTGATAATAGGACACTTAGAAAATATCAACGGGATTAGACAAAGTCAACATGGATTTATGAAAGGGAAATCGTGTTTGACAAACCTACTGGAGTTTTTTGAGGATGTAACTGGTAGAATAGATAAGGGAGAACCAGTGGATGTGGTGTATTTGGATTTTCAGAAGGCCTTTGATAAAGTCCCACATAAGAGGTTAGTGTGCAAAATTAAAGCACATGGGATTGGGGGTAATATACTGGCATGGATTGAAAATTGTTTAACAGACAGGAAACAGAGAGTAGGAATAAATGGGTCTTTTTCGGGGTGGCAGGCGGTGACTAGTGGGGTACCGCAGGGATCAGTGCTTGGGCCCCAGCTATTCACAATATATATCAATGATTTGGATGAGGGAACCAAATGTAATATTTCCAAGTTTGCTGACAACACAAAACTAGGTGGGATTGTGAGTTGTGAGGAGAATGCAAAGAGGCTTCAAGGCGATTTAGACAAGTTGAGTGAGGGGGCAAATACATGGCAGATGCAGTATAACGTGGATAAATGTGAAGTTATCAACTTCGGTAGGAAAAACAGAAAGGTAGAGTATTATTTAAATGGTGATAGATTGGAAAATGTTGATGTACAAAGGGACCTGGGTGTCCTTGTACACCAGTCACTGAAAGCAAACATGCAGGTGCATCAAGCAGTTAGGAAGGCAAATGGTATGTTGGCCTTCATTGCAAGAGGATTTGAGTACAGGAGCAAGGATGTCTTACTACAGTTGTACAGGGCCTTGGTGAGACCACACCTGGAGTACTGTGTGCAGTTTTGGTCTCCTTACCTAAGAAAGGATATACTTGCCATAGAGGGGGTGCAGCGAAGGTTCACCAGACTGATTCCTGGGATGGCAGGACTGTCGTATAAAGAGAGATTGGGTCAACTAGGCCTGTATTCACTAGAGTTTAGAAGAATGAGAGGGGATCTCATTGAAACGTATAAAATTCTGACTGGGCTAGACAGACTGGATGCAAGGAGGATGTTTCCCCTGGCTGGGGGGTCTAGAACGAGGGGTCACAGTCTCAGGATACGGGGTAGGACATTTAGGACTGAGATGAGGAGAAATTTCTTCACTCAGAGGGTGGTGAACCTGTGGAATTCTCTACCACAGAAGGCTGTGGAGGCCAAGTCACTGAATATATTTAAGAAGGAGATAGATAGATTTCTAGACACAAAGGCATCAAGGGGCAGAGAGCGGGAATATGGTATTGAGATAGATGATCAGCCATGATCATATCGAATGGCGGAGTAGGCTCGAAGGGCCGAATGGCCTACTCCTGCTTCTATTTTTCTATGTTTCTATGTGCTGAGTGGATGATGCTACTGGGCCTCCTGCCAAGGTCCTCATCCTTATAGATGGCAATGTCCAGCCAATTCATTTCGCTACACATGACATTAAAAAATGGCTGAGTGCACTGAACACATCAAAGGTTATGGGCCCTGACAACATCCCAGGTGTAGTACTGAAGAACTGTGCACCAGAGTTAGCTGCTCCCCTAGCCAAGCTGTTCCACTACAGCTAAGACACCAGCCTCTATCCTCCCAATCACCACCGACCGCTATCCACCCTTCCCAATCCCAATCACTGCTACCCTCCCTCGCAATCACCCCCTTTCCATTCGCCTCCCTTCCCAATTGCCCTCTCTCCCGATCTGCTGCCATTGCAGCAGCCCGATCTTCGAGTCCTCTTCTCCAGCGATGCCCATTAGATGTCCACAGCTCACCGGTTCAATGATAATGAAGCCCCCGGCCCAATAATATGTGCACCTCAAGCCTATCCTGTCAGGCGCAGGGATCATTCCAATTTTGGGCACGTTCTATAAACTTCAATAAATCTAACCTGACCAACTACTGCACTATCAGCCTCTTCCCAATCATCAGTAAAGTGATGGAAGGAGTCTTTTATAGTGCCATCAGGCAACACCTACTCAGGAATAACCTGATCACAGTTTGGTTTCCACCAGAACCACTCGGCTCATACCTGATCATAGCCTTTATCCAGACATGGACGCAAGAGCTGAATCCCAAGAGGTGAGAGTCATTGCCTTCAATATCAACGCGGCACTCCTCTGAGTACAGCACCAAGGAGCTCAAGCAAAACTGAGTTCAATGGGGGTCAAAGCGAAAACCCTTCAGTGACAGGAGTCATACCTGACGCAAAGGAATATGGTTGTGGCTTTCAGAGGCCAGTCATCACAGCCCCAGGATATCACTGTGTCAGCCACTTGTCCCCAGATATAATTTGGGTTCAGGCATACTGAATTAGACATGATTACACATATATGTATTCCAAAATCAATTTAATCTTTATTTATGTCAGTCTTCAAGCATAACAGCAAAGCAGCAACATTTCATAGCAATAAGAGGACATCACGCTACATTCCACTATAAGGCAACCATACTAATTCAGGACAAAATGATCATAGGCCAGAATTTTTTTTTAATTTGTTTATGGGATGTGGGCGTCGCTGGCAAGGCCAGCATTTATTGCCCATCCCGAATTGCCCTTGAAAAGATGGTGGTGAGCCACCTTCTTGAACTGCTGCAGTCTGTGTGGTGAAGGTACTCCCACAGTGCTGTTAGGGAGGGAGTTCCAGGATTTTGACCCAGCGACGATGAAGGATCGGCAATATACTTCTAATTCAGGATGGTGTGTGATGTCAGGATAACGGCAAGGCTAATGGTGCTCACCGTTATTTATGGGGAAATGGTACAGTAATTTCAAGCGAGGAGCAGATGTGTGGCTAAATGTGAATATCCAAAAGTAGCTGTCTGAGTTACGCCACTCACAGTTAGCTTCGCAAAAACGGCATCTCGCTCTTAGCCTCTGTTTTTTCAGGAACTTGATGTATTTGCCCATTAATTGCCCATTAAACTCATCACAGAAAGTTAAAAACCCTTTTACTGACGTGATAAGTGTTAATTACTGCCACTCAATCTCTCTGGCACCGAAAATTAACGATTACAAGTGTGGAGTCTCATTCCTTCAGGTTTTGAATTTTTTGGCGAGATTTTAAAAGGCCCTGGTATTAACTCGGAGGCGCGTTGGGAGCGGTGGCGGGGGGGGGGTCCAATATCGCGTGGGAAACACAGAAGTAAGTTCAGTGCATCTGTCTGTGTCATTTTAACGCAGCCACCTCATTATCATTTTACTTCTGGGTATGGCGTCGATTGTGCGGTAGCGAGCGTGGTGTGGACCCGCATGACGCGATCTGAACTTCAGTATGTAAAGGGTCAGTCCAAAGATGGACTTTGGAGGAGTTGGGAGGTTTGGCTCAGAGACAGCAATTTCACAATGGACTCAGGATGCTCAAAGGCTGCGCCCGCTTTAATGACGCCTCACACGATGTACTGCTGGGGTCTATGAGGAGCTGGAGAGAGATACTCTTCCCCAGCAATGGGAGGAAGAAACCTGCTGCTGCCACAAAGAAAGCGTGACTGGAGGTGGTCCAGGAGGTCAGCAGCAGCAGCATAGTACCATGCTCCTGGATTCAGTGCAGGAAGTGCTTTAATGACCTAACCAGGTCAGGAAAGGTGAGTACAGTTGCACATTCATCTACATCCTGTTGTATGCATCACCCCACCCCCTCACTCTGCCTTGTCAAGTCTACTCCATCACATCACTACTCACACCCACTTACCTTGCAGGTGCACCGATAATTCACTTTCTATGCACTTCCTCACATTCCAATCTCTCCATCCATCACTGCCACTCACCCTCATCCTTATGCAATTTCATGCCTCTGATAGTCATCCTCACCAAAAGCACTGCATCCCTTGCCATTAAAGTCACTCGTGTGTATGTTGTTTCCCTTGTTGCAGGAGGAGAGCACAGAACACTAGGGAGAGGGAGAGAACCAGTCTCCACACATCTCACAGCTGACAAATACAGAGGAGGAGGCGCTGGAGATCAGTGGCATTTCGGCGTCCCTGGCCATTGGAGATGGGGAGACAGTGGCCTCCCATCTACCTGGTAACACAATTAAATATCAATGACTCACGTGTCATATAGCACTCAGTCATGTTGATTTGATTTCAACAGTGAGTGACATATGATTATCTTCATAATGATAAGTAGCAACATTTTTACCTTGCCAGTACTAATTCATATTTTTTCTCTCCGCTAGGACCTTCATGCGTGCAGCAGCAGTCGCTGGACCTCGTGGACGACAAATACTCCAAGGAACTGATTCCTTCTGAGGGTGCACCATCACAGGACCCATGCTTATCATGCACCGGCTCAGATACTCGCACTTCGGTGGGACCAGTTAGACAGATAGTTGGGTTTTCACCTGGCCACTCAAACTTCACAAGCGAGCAAAAGTAGATGGTGGTGACAGGGACAGCTGTGGAGGGTCTGCATCGGAGGGTGCAGCCCGCTCCAAGTTCTGCTCAACTGGACACAGATGCTGTACTGCGGGGGCTGTCGATGTAAAGGGTAATCATTGAGGAGCACCAGAAAATGTGCGATGTACTGACAGGCCTTCCAAGCTCACTGACCATGACTGCAGAGTGAATGGAGGAGTCCAGCTCAAGCATGAGTGGGTTGATGTCACAGGGCATTGCGATGATATCTTCTTGCATGAATAGAGAGGCCAGCTCTGTGCACCATGTAGGAGCGGTAGGAAAAGGAAGAGTAAAGCTTTGTAGTTGCACAAGGGTATGCACATGGGTTTGTGAGAAAATGTTATGTTGTTAAGTTTCTGTTCTTTAGTAAAATCACATGTTCACTCAGGTCCTAGATGCCCTGTTCCCCTCGCTGCGCCATTATCAGTTCACACTTTCAGCAACTTTATGAGCAAGCATTTTTTGAGCTGAAGGGTGCATGGCAAGTCTAACTAATGGCAGACACCATTAGATGCCCTGCTACAGCAAATTGTGGCCCATTGTCTCTGGAAAGGGAGCCACACCAACCAAGGTTTCTTCTGTGGAGGATTCACTGTAGCGCAGCTCCTAGGTGCAGACCCTCTCCCTTTATACCATTCTACGTGACAGCCAGCATGTCTTACTGGCCTCCACTCCCCTTTATTTTCCAGACTTTACTTGAACTTTATTACATTAGTCTGAACAGACAATGTTCTTTTGCTGAGGATTCTGGTCTTCTTGCACCTTGCCCCAGTAAATGCTAGCTACCTCACCACCCAGTACATTCCACCTCTGTAAACAATTCAACCTTGGGAGTCTTCTGTTGATTCCCAGTTCTTAAGACCTTTCTAATCCTCCCAACTTCAGCACAAATTATTGGTAGTACTACACTAGCAAACTTCACCATATCACTTCAGCTACATGAATCCTGTGGTTTCCCTAATTAATCTTTTCCATTCTAATCCATTACATTCAACCAGAGTTACTATCTAATAATTGCAGGAACTCCTCAGGGAATCGTCCTCAGCCCAATCATATTCAGCTAAAAAAAAGAAAAAAGGAAAGACTTGCATTTATATAGTGCCTTTCATGACCTCAAGACATCCCAAAATGCTTTACAGCCAATGAAGTACTTTTGAAGTGTAGTCACTGTTGTCATGTAGGAAACACAACAGCCAATTCACGCACAGAAAGCTCCCATAAACAGCAAAGTGATAATGTGATGTTGATTGAGGGATAAATATTGGCCACGGCACCAGGGCTAACACCCCTGCTCTTCTTCGAAATATTGCCATGGGATCTTTTACATTCACCTGAGAGAGCAGGCAGGGCTTTGGTTTTACATCTCATCTGAAAGACAGCACCCTCCAACAGTGTATCACTTCCTCAGTACCTCACTGGAGTGTTAGCCTAGATTTTTTTGCTCAAGTCTCTGGAATGGGACTTGAACTCACAACCTTCTGACTCAGAGACGAGAGTGCTAACAACTGAGTCACAGCTAACACCTGCTTCAGCAGCTTCATCAATGAACTTCCTTCTGTCATAAGATCAGGAGTGGAGCTTTTCACTGACAATTCTAAAATATTCATCTGCATTCACAACTCTTTCCATAATAAAACAGCCAAGCCCACGCAAGCCCCTAGTTTTTGGATTCTCCCACAAATGGAAACATTCTCTCCACATCTACCCTGTCAACCTATTCATAACTTTAAAGACCTCTGTCAGGTCTCCTCTTTGTCTCTTTTCTAAAGAAAAAGGCCCAACCTGTTCAATCTTACCCGATAGCTGTAATCTCTCAGTTCTGGTACCATCCTTGTAAATCTTTTTTGTACTTTCTCCAGTGCTTCTATGTCCTTTTTATAGTATGGAGACCTGAACTGTGCATAGTACTCTAAGTGCAGACTCACCAGGGTCCTATACAAGTTTAACATAACTTCTCTACTTTTGAATTCTATACCCCTAGAAATAAATCCCAGTGCTTTGTTAGCATTTTTTATTGTTTTGCTGACCTGCAATGCTGCTTTAAATGATTTGTTCACCTGTAGCCCTAGGGGTAGAAATTAGGTCGCGCCCCATTTGGGGCGCAAATATCGTCCGGACGCAAATATTAGCGCCTGGCGCTAATTATTGGCACTGACAGGAAACTTCACTTTTACCGCCCCGGGAGGTGAGTGGAGCGCTAAAGCAGGCGCTGCACACCTGTCTTAAGGCGCAAAGGCCAAGGAGTGAGGCGCTAACTCAGCGCGCGAGCGCAGCGCAGCTGCTGCCAGTTAGCGAGGGAACACAGACACACTGGCGCCGGACACTTCTTAAAGCGGGGGGGGACCCCTTGCTCCCCAGCCACACCCTGCTCATTGCAGCCTTGAATCTCAGCCTGGAGAGACCTGTGAATCCATTTTGCTGCCAAGCATGGAGAGGATGAGAGAATGCGCTCATCGCTTCACCGAGCGGGCCTTGGATGCTCTGGTTGACGCAGTGGAGCGCAGACGATGTATGCTGTTCCCTGAGAGTGGCAGGAGGCCTTTGCCACGCGAGTTCAGAAGAGTGTGGAGGGAGGTGGCTCAGAGCGTCTCCTCCAGGAGCATGGTGCCCAGGACCCATACTCAATGCCGCAAAAAGTTCAACGACCTCACTCGGGTCGTCAGGGTGAGTGGCTTTTTCTCAATACCTCTCCATCCCTCCATCTCAACCTCACTCTATGGCCAGAGGGTCTTAAAACCCCAATGCACAACACTCATCCAACACCTATGGCCCTTTCATCAAACACACACACACATTCCACACTTTGCATACAGTAAGGGCTATTCACCTATGGGAGGCACATCAGGCAAGACCATGGCTGCATACAGTAAGGGCTATTCACCTATGGGAGGCACATCAGGCAAGACCATGGCTGTATATTGTAAGGGCTATTCACCTATGGGAGGCACATCAGGCAAGACCATGGCTGTATATTGTAAGGGCTATTCACCTATGGGAGGCACATCAGGCAAGACCATGGCTGTATATTTACTCAGATGCTGTCCTTTTTCTTGCAGGCTAAGCTGGCTCATAATAGGAGACAGCAGCAACGGACAGGTGGAGGGCGGCTTCAGCTGCAACCCCTCAGCGATCTGGAGGAGCGCGTCCACAGGATTGTGGCAAGCCGGGTGATCGGTCCCGTCGCCACTGGAGACGCCGACCCCGTTGTGGACAGCAATGGTAAGGTCATCACCTTTTTGTCCTCTGTCCTTCCACTTGTCCCTCACAACACCAGCCTTTGACACTTTCAATCCAACTTGCTAACTCGCTGCACTTATTCCTCCCTTACTGCCACCCTGTCCTCACGCTAAAGCCACTCTTGTACCTCCCTGCTTTCAGATGGTGATTCACCAGCTGAGGAGACGGGCCCTGAAGCTGCCACTGGGAGTGATGCTGCAGCCGAGGAGGAAGAGGAAGCCAGAGCATCAGTGCCACCCTCTCCCGAGGAAGCCCATGCCCACACTGGGAACACGCCTTCCCCGGAGGGGAGCAGGGGGGAAGGGGCTGATGATGGTGAAGCTCCAGGACCCAGCGGGCTGCAGCAACGCCATGGTGGGGGTAGGGAAGAACGGGGGCCTTCTCCCCAGAGGGAGAGTATGCCAGACACTCCTACTGCAATGGACGCAGAGGAGGAGCGGCTGATTGCAGAAATGAATACCCAGGCGGTGGGCATGCACACTGAGCTCATGGGTGCAGTGGGAAGGGTGCCCGAATGCATTGAGTCACTGGCAAGGAGTGTGGAGCACTTCGCTGTAGCACAGGCGGATGCCACACTAACGCTTAGTGCTGCAATTCAGTCACTGGCTGCCGTGATCCCACCTCTGACTGCTCTCATACAGACTCAGATGGAGGCCACGCGAGCACAGACTGCTGCCAACCTCGATGGTTCGTGCACATGTCCCCGGGGCTGTCACCGCGCCGCAGCAGGCCAGCAATCTGTTCTCCGGCAGATTGCTCCGGATGCTGAAGTGCTGCCCCGTGGGAGTGCCAGTGTGTCGGGCGAGCAGGGAGTTGCTGGCCTCTCTCACGATGACAGCATTCCTGCTGCCAACACTGTCACTTCTCCACTGCACTTGCCACCGCCTGTAGGACAGACTGCTGCCGCCCATGCAGAGTTGGTGCAGTCTGCAGCCGGGCCCTCCAGGCCCAGAAGTGGTCGAGGCCGTCCTTCAGGGGCATCTGCAGTGTCAGGGTCTGACGAGCAGCAGCCTTCCACCAGCCTTGCTGCAGCCACTGAGGTCCCATTACGGAGGAGCAGTAGGGTTAGAAGGGGGGAAGTGTGCAAGGGAAGGAGATCACCCTCGAAGGGCAAAAAGTAGGAGATGTGACAAAATGCTGGTCATTTTTTTATTAAAGGCCGAGGTTCATGGTCCAACTTTTGTTTAGTGTTTTAGACATTATCTCCAGGTTGTGAGAACCAGTTATGTTATTGACTGTTTTTTTGTGTTTATTTCTATGAGTTTGTCATGAGGAATTGACACACACAGAGTTTGTAAAATAAATAAGTTTCTGTATTCAAAATATACATGGCTGGTGGTTGGAATTATTGGTGCCTTGGCCGGCTTAGGGGTTGCGTGCTGGGTTGATTAGTGTTTGTAGCAATGGCAGGGGCCCTAGAAGCGGCTTGCTATTAGTCGTTGACGGACGGCCCTTGCAGTTTGACCATTGTGGGCCGCGCTCCTGCCTTGGTGCTGCTGATGATCATCGTCCTCGTCCTCTTCCTCCTCTTCCTCCTCCTCCTCTGGTGGTGCTACAAGGCCTGGTGGCATTGGCTGGGTCCTGAGGTTTGCCATGTTGTGCAACATGCAGCACACGACTACGAAGTTCGAAACTTGCTCAGGCGAGTACTGCAGGGCTCCTCCGGAATGGTCCAGACAGCGGAACCGTTGTTTCAGCACGCCGATTGTGCGCTCAATAATGTTCCTGGTTGCTTGATGGCTTTCATTGTACCGCAGCTCAGCAGGGGTGTTTGGCGTACGGAGCGGTGTCATCAGCCAGGTGCTCAATGCGTACCCCTTGTCCCCGAGAAGCCAACCAACTGGCTGATGCGGTGCCTCGAAAACTTCTGCCACAGTAGTCTGGCGCAGGATGAAAGCATCGTGGCAGCTGCCCGGATAGTGGGCATTGACAGCGACTATCATCTGTCTGTGGTCACAGACCAACTGCACATTCAAGGAATGGAACCCCTTTCTGTTCCTGAATTCCTTTGCATTCTCTCGCGGAGCACGCAAAGCCACATGTGTGCAGTCAATGGCGCCCTGCACCATGGGGAAGCCCGCTACCCTCGCAAAGCCCAGAGCGCGGTCACGCTGCTTGTCTGGGGTCATAGGGAAAGAGATGAAGTCTCGTCTCCTTCTGAAGAGGGCATTGGTGACCTGCCGGAAACTGGGAGATATTGGCGAGGTCCCCAACAGCAGCTTGGAATGAGCCAGTGGCGTAGAAGTTCAAAGCCACTGTGACCTTCACTGCCACCGACAGAGACGTCCTGGACCTCAGCTGAGGCTGCAGATCTGGCTGCAGCAGGTGGCAGAGCTCAGTGACCACCTCCTTGCTGAATCGCAGCCTTCGCAAACACAGCTCCTCGGACATATGGATGTAGGAGAGCTGTTCACGATATACCCTGGGAGGGTAAGCTCTCCTGTACATGCGCCTGATGGCCCTCCTCCGTCTGGCCATCATTGCCACTCTCTGTCTGCGTCTTCGTATCCTCCGATTCAGCTGGAGCAGGACGACGCCCCCAATCATTGCAGCCCCCATATTCTATTTGCCAGAAAAGTAATGAGGTACAGCAACTAAAGTAGCAACAAAGTTAGGATGAATAGGCAAAACTACCTCACAAAGCGTTGAGTCAATGTAGAAGTCTCTCTCTCTCTCTCTCCGAATCTCTCTCTCTCTCTCAGAACGAGTGGTGCATAAATGTCGACCACAGAAAAAGAGGCCCCCTTTAAATAGCGCCCCCCCCAGCCCCACACCGATTGATAGCGTTCCAGTCTTCCGGTCGTTGGAAGCGCCAGGCGGTAAGGCAGGGGGCGCCACTCAATTTCCGCTCCGGGGCGCCCCAAGGGCGTTGCACCATGGAATGACGTCACAATCTGCGCGCGCAGGTGGTCGCAGCGGTAAGTTTTAGCGCCGCCGCACAATCTCAAGTTAAGTTCTCGAGCGGCGCAAACATCGCTGCGCCCGGGCGTTAGCGGCTTAACGCCCCATTAGCGCCCTCTTAAGGCGCTAACGGGAGGCACAACCAAGTGAATTTTTACCCCCTAGTTTCTTATTTTCTAAGATGTTTCTGATTTCCTACCAAAGTGCATCACCTCACATTTATCTATATTAAAGTTCATTTGCCTCTTAACTGCCCAGTCTGCAAGTTTTCTAATGTCATATTGTATTATGTTGCATTCTTCCTCAGTGTTAGCTATACCGCTGCCACCCACCCCGCCCCCCTCTCCCCCCCCCTCCCCTCCACCCCCGACACCCCCCGCCAGTTTGGTATCATCTGCAAATTTTGATATTGAATTACTTGTTCCGAAGTCCAAATTATTAATGTAAATTATGAATGACAGTGTCCCAGCACTGATCCTTGTGGAACACCATTTTCTACCTTACTCCAATCTGAATATCTACCCTTTACCCCTACTCTCTGCTTTCTATTTTTTTTAGCAAATTTGCTATCCATTCAGCTATTTGTCCGCTGACTCCACATGCCCTAACCTTTGTCATGAGCCTACCATGTGGTACTTTTGGTTTTACATCTCATCTGAAAGACAGCACCCTCCAACAGTGCAGCACTCCCTCAGTACTACACTGGAGTGTCAGCCTTTTGAAAATCTAAGTATATGACATCTACCGAATTCTATCAGGTTAGTTACGCATGACTTAGCCTTTTGGAATCCATGCTGACTATTTTTTAATTATATTTTCTGTCTCTAGATGCTCTTCTATCACTTCTTTTAGTATAGATTCCAGTATCTTTACTTCACGTCTATAGTTCCCAGACTTTGTTCTATCTCCTTTTTTATATCTAGAAACAACATTAGCTGTCCGCCAGTCCTCTGGCACAACCCCCTCTTCTATAGAACTTTTGTATATATAAACTAGTGCCTCTGCTATCTCCTCCCTAGTTTCCTTGAGTATGCGTGGGTGCAGACCACCCAGACCTGGGGTTTAATCCTCTTTTAGTTTTGCTAGTTTGTCAATTATTTTCTTCCTTTCTATCTCAACTGTATTAATATTCTTTTAAAGATTATCCTCCAGTGAAGTGTCTATTTTGTTATCTTCTTTAGTAAAAACTGAGGTGAATTAGCTATTCAGTACTTCTGCCATTTCTCTGCCATTACCTATGAGTTATCTTGCTCCTCCTTTAGTGGCCCTGTCCCTACATGTTCAAGGAGTATGATGGAATATTCATCACTGGCCTTTATATCAATGATTTTCTAACTCGGCTCTCTAGGAATGTGTCAATATTTACAGGGAATCTCATCACAGAAAAGAAAGAACTTTCATTTGTAAAATTTTATTTATCCATACAGAATTTGATTTTGTGTGATCTACTTGAGGCTAACCATAAACTTTGGTTCACCATTTGCTACAAACTTGCTTCAAATGGGTCATCAGGATGTTGAACTCGCTAATCAACAAAGCTTGAAATTAATAATGTAGCAGAGAATGTTTTAGAATTATTTCAGTGAATTATTTTGGGTCATTATACTGTTTTCACTTTTGTCTCAATGTGGAGAGATACCTTGTTCTTTTTCATGAGATACAATTCAATCCTGCCAAAAAATTGTAAACTTGGATCTGAATTTCTTGGAATTCTTGATAAAGAATAAGCAATTGACAGTTCTGTGCACCACAACCCATTTTTATTCAACAATATGACCTGAACAAAAAAAAATGAATAGAAAATACTTCCCAAAAGCTCAAAGGTAGTAAGATCTAAAATGTGTGACTGTTTTAAAGTGAAATTTGCCATAGATTGGCTACATTTAATATGCTGAACATTATATATTGGATAATGAGGAACATGGTTTGGCACATTGCTATTCTATGCTTGTATCAGCCATGCATTTATCTGGAAATGGCTGCACACTGCTGCAGTTTCCAGATCATGAACTAAACTGCTAAAATGTTTCCTGATTCTGAATGGCAATGATTTTGTGTCAGATTTCAATATTTAAGTAACAGCATCAAATTCAACCATACTACAGTTCATTTGGCTTTGAGGTTTAGTTCAGCCACAAAATAGGATTTTATAAACTTATTTCCAAAGGTACTCCTGCCAATCTGTCCAAACCCATTAATTTCTAATTACTCATTGAGACATCAATAATACACATCAAGACATCTAAACCTCCACTTCTGACTTTAACTAGTCATTTCCTCAGTCTACAAGCAGAGAAAATATTACATAGAAACATAGAAGATAGGAGCAGGAGTAGGCCATTTGGCCCCTCGAGCCTGCTCCGCCAGTCAATGCGATCATGGCTGATCTTTGTCAACAGTTAATGGCTGATGATGAATTTCCAGTGTCGAAGTTCCTCTGATAGTTACTTACAGTATCATCCAATAGATATTCTAATGTTCCTTGAATGATGCTACAGAATATGATGCTGGTTCAAGGGTGATTCCTGGTTCAGACTTCCCCAATGATGCTGCTAACCCAACACACTTCCTCTTCTAAACTCCTACATGATGCTCTGGAGTTATTTTCACCTTCACCTGGGTGGTAATCAGGTGGGATGAAAATCGTGCAGATTCTACAACAGGTGGGTGATCAGCTCCATCAGCTCCAGGTGGTGAAGGTGAAAATTACTCCCAATGGATGGGCTCATTCCATGCTTATCCTTAACCAGGGAATATCATATAATTCTCTGTCACTAACACATGCTGAATATAACTTCTGTGAATAGGAACTAGGCAAATACTAGGGCCTAGAAATTCGGTAGTCCCCGAAAACGTGCGCAGGGATCACAATGTGCAATCAACCTGTGCCCTTTCAGAGGAATGCAGGCAGCACACGAACTTTCATGATTGTGGCTTACAGTCCAGCGCTGAATGCGCTGCTGAATGGCTGAATGCTCAGCAGGGGGCCCAAGTTCGTGCGAGGCTAGCACTACTTAAAGCTAGCCTGCACTACTTAAAGGCAGTCTGCACCTCTTAAAAGGGAGGTGCATTCTGCCTGAAGCAGCTCATTGAACTGGCTGGTGCGCAAGAACAACAACTAATGATGGCACAACTGGGGAGAGAACATGCACAAAGGTTCTTGGATGCAGCACTGGAGGCCTTGGTGCAGGAGCTGGATAGGAGGAGAAAGGTCCTGTTTCCACAGGGGATCAGGAGGCCCTCCAGGCAAAATTGCAAACGGCAGTGGGAGCAGATAGTCATAGCTGTCAATGCCAGCAGTGTAGCCCCCAGGACCTGGCTGCAGTGCAGGAAGATGTTTAATGACCTCACACAAGTGGTCAAGGTCAGTGACTTCGTCTTCAAATGCCATATCCCATCATCTGCACCACAAGCTTCACACACTGCTCATCACTCACCTACCAACAATCTCTACCAAACACGACTCATAAGAACATAAGAAATAGGAGCAGGAGTAGGCCATTTGGCCCTTCGAGCCTGCTCTGCCATTTAATAAGATCATGGCTGATCTTCTACCTCATCTCCACTTTCCTGAACTATCCCCATATCCCTTGATTTCCTTAATATTCAAAAATCTATTGATCTCTGTCTTGAATATACTCAATGACTGAACCTCCACAGCCCTCTGGGGTAGAGAATTCCAAAGATTCACCACCCTCTGAGTGAAGAAATTTCTCCTCATCTCAGTCCTAAATGGCCGACCCCTTATTCTGTGACTGTGACCCCTGGTTCTAGACTCCCCAGCCAGGGGAACCAGCCTCCCTGCATCTACCCAGTCAAGCCCTGTAAGAATTTTGTATGTTTCAATGAGATCACCTCTCATTCTTCTAAACTCTAGAGAATATAGGCCTAGTCTACTCAATCTGTCCTCATAGGACAATCCCCCCATCCCAGGAACCGGTCTGGTGAACCTTCATTGCAGCCCCTCTATGGCAAGTATATCCTTCCTTAGGTAAGGAGACCAAAACTGTACACAATACTCCAGGTGTGGTCTCAATTTCCTAATTGCTTGCTCTCCCTGCATGTTAACTTTCAGTGATTCGTGTACAAGGACACCCAGGTCCCTCTGAACACCAACATTTCCCAATCTCTCACCATTTAAAAATACTCTGTGTTTCTATTTTTCCTACCAAAGTGGATAACTTCACATTTCTCCACATTATATTCCATTTGCCATGTTCTTGCCCACTCACTTAGCCTGTCTATATCCCCTTAAAGCCTCCTTGAATCCTCCTCACAACCTACTTTCCCACCCAGCTTTGTATCATCAGCAAACTTTGATATATTACATTTGGTTCCCTCATCCAAATCACTGATGTAGATTGTGAATAGCTGAGGCCTGAGCACTGATCCTTGCGGTACCCCACTAGTTACAGCCTGCCAACTCAAAAATGACCCGTTTATTCCTACTCTCTGTTTTCTGTCCATTAACCAATCCTCAATCCATGCTAGTATATTACCCCCAATCCCATGAGCCCCAATTTTGTTTAATAACCTCTTGTGTGGCACCTTATTGAATGCCATCTGAAAATCCAAATACACCACATCCACTGATTCCCCCTTATCTATTCTGTTAGTTGCAACCTCAAAAAACTCCAACAGATTTGTCAAACACGATTTCCCTTTCATAAATCCCTGTTGACTCTGCCCAATCCTATTATTATTTTCTAAGTGCCCTGTTACCACGTCCTTAATAATAGATTCTAGCATTTTCCCTACTACTGATGTCAGGCTAACTGGTCTGTAGTTCCCCATTTTCTCTCTCCCTCCTTTCTTAAATAGTGGGGTTACATTTTCTACCTTCCAATCCGCGGGAACCGTTCTCGGATCTTTGGAATTTTGGAAAATGACAACCAATGCATCCACTTTCTCTATAGCCAACTCTTTCAAAACCCTAGGATGTAGGCCATCAGGTCCAGGGGATTTATCGACTTTCAGTCCCATTAATTTCTCCAGTACTACTTTTTTCTAATATTCATACCTCATATCCACAGCTTCACCTCACCCTCACACTTACCAATGCTGCAAGCCTCACACCCATATCTCACAGCTTGCACACACTGTCAGCTATTCAACCATGACAGGCACATCATCCAAAAACTTTGCACCAGACTCACTGACAAGCTTTCCTTTTTCTTGCAGAACAAGGTGGCTCACAATCGGAGCCAGCAGGAGCTTCCCGAAGAGGCACAGGCGCGCCTGCATACTCTTACCCACTACGAGGAGATGGTGCTGGCCATTCTTGGGACGGCAATCGCTAAACCCGTGGCCAGTGGCGGGGCTGAATATATCCAAAATGATGGTATCCTCATTCCTAATCCTGCTTCTCACATCCCACTTCCCCTCATCCCACAATCTCTTCTGATTTACAAGCTGCACATGGTGTAACCATACACCTCTTTGCTTTTCCCCCTCCCCTCACTACAACCCTACCCTTGTGCCTTTCTCATTTCAGAGACCAAAAATATCCAATCTACCCAGCCAGTGGTGCAAGAAGAAGAGGGAGAGAAGAATGATTATGAAGAAGAAACACTGTCACTTGATCTGACGCTCGCAGCCATCAGCTCAGATATTGGCACTGTGTGGACTTTAGATTGTAGCTTCGAAGTGGGACCTGCACGTGATGACTCACCAGGCAGGAGTAGGCTGCAACCAGGGCAGGGGGACAGGGTAGCGCAGGTGCCAGGTCCCCAGAGGGCGAGGTCGCACACGAGTTCTGCTGCACAGGACTCAGATGAGGACTTCGATGGGGCGGCCTACAGAAGAATGCTGATGGGTAAGCACACCAAAATGCTTGGTGCATTGGCAGGCCTGCCAGAAAGGTGAGTGCAATGTCAAGGAGCATGGTGTAGTCTGGCACCAACCTTGCACAGGGTTTGTGCAGAGCTTGGAGCCCATGATTTCTAGCATGGAAGTGATGGCCAACTCCTTTAGCACACTTGTGGACTGAACCATGATGCAGCGTCTGATGGCTAATGTCTTAGCTTCCATTGTAGCACAAGCAGAAGCCACCCAACGTCTGAGGGCTGCAGTTGAAGCTCAAACTTCTGTCATGCAAGCTCAGACTGCAGCCATTGTGGCTGCATTTACCAGTGTGGAAAAGGGCTTGCAAGGTGTCACAGCATTCCAGCAATCTGTTCTCCAACAGATGGTTAGGAATGCTGAGGTGCTGCCCCGGGGCATGTCAGTGGCTCCGTGGAGCATGAATCTGCTGTCCTTTCTCAGTATGACAGCATTCATCCTCCCACCACTACCACTCTGCCAGTGTCCTTGATGTTGCCTGTCAGCCAGCCAGCCCAGACTGCTGCCAACCATGCCGAGGTGGTGCAGTCCACAGCCGGGCATTCTAGGCCCAGAGCTGCTCGAGATTGTCCTGCAAGGCCATCTGCAGTCTCCCCCACTGAAAGTCAGCAGTCTTCCACTAGCCATGCTGCAGCCATTGGGGTAGCACTTCATAGGAGCACTAGGACAGGTAAAGGCACACTGAAGACAGGCATTAAGGGAATGCACAAGGATGATTCGTTGACTTTGTTATGTAATATTAGATGGATTGATGTATAAAGTTGGATTGGAATGTTTCTTTTGTGGTGGCTTTTATTTCAGCATTGTGGCCAAGAGGACACTGTGATGGTCAGTAACAGAGGGCAGGTAAGGTGTGGGACTATAGCTGAATGAGGAATTGGGGTTGCGTTCTCTGGTACCACATTTGGATGAGTCAATCATGGACAGCCCTGGCAGAAAGGGGCAGACTGGGTTGCCTCCTCCCTTCCGCTTCCTCCTCTTCTGCTTCCTCCTCTTCCGCTTCCTCCTCCTCTTCCTCCTCCTCCTCCTCCTCAGCTGGTTGCCGTATGCCTGGCGGCAAAGGCTGAGTCCTCATGGTGGCGAGGTTGTGGAGCATGCAGCAGACCATAACGAATCTTGAGACGTGCTCTGGTGAGTACTGCAGGATTCCTCCAGAGCAGTCAAGGCAGCAGAAGCGTTATTTAAGGACACCAAAGGTCTGCTCTATTAGATTCCATGTGACAGCATGGCTCTCATTGTATGCATGCTGTCTACATGTGGGTAGATTGCAGAGTGGAGTCATGAGCCAGGTGGTCAGCAGATAGCTGACGACTGCTGGACAGACCACCGCCTAATCCACTCTGTCATCTCCATCAACGTAGCCCCAAAACAGCGGTGGCAACAGAAGCAATGTCGCAGGAAAATCAATGCTGGAGCACTCAAAGACCCTGCTAAGAAAGCCCTATTCAGCCTGGGCCTCACAAACAACCTGATGACTCCCAGTGATGCAGAGACACAGAGTGTCCACAGCACCTGGTCTGCACTCAAGGCCTCCATAATCAGCACCTGTGAAGAGACCTCGGTCACTCGACCAGGAAACACCAAGACAGGTTCGACGAGAATGACCAGGAGATCCAGGAGCTAATAAGCCGCAAGCGCAAGGCATTCCTGATCTGGAAACAGCAACAGAACTCGAGAGGAAGAAAGCAGCTCTACAGACGCCTGAAGGCCGAAGTCCAACAAAAAACTCGCGACTTAAAGAATAGATGGTGGGTGGAGAAAGCGCAGGAGACCCAGCAGCTAGCCGACAACCACGATGTGCGTGGATTCTTTAGCGCAGTCAAGACCACCGATGGTCCAAGCACCCAAGGTCCTACCCCACTGCGGGCCAAGAATGGAGAGGTACTCATCAAGGACAGAGAGGCAGTCAGTGCCCGCTGGAAGGAGCACTTCAAAGATCTCCTTAACCGAGACTCTGTCTTCGACGCGAGTGTCCTCAACTCCATCCCGCAGCATGCTACCCACCACCACCTCAGCACAACCCCAGCCCGGCATGAGGTTGAAAAGGCCATCCGACAACTGAAGAACAACAAGGCCTCAGGTTAAGATGGAATCCCCGCCGAGGCGCTAAAACATGGCGGAGTAGCACGATTGGCGCGAATACATGAACTAATTTTTCTTATTTGGAAGGAGGAGAGCATGCCAGGGGATCTCAGAGACGCCGTAATCGTGACCATCTTCAAGAAAGGTAACAAGTCCGATTGCAGTAATTACAGAGGAGTCTCCCTGCTATCTGCCACAGGGAAAGTCATCGCAAGAGTCCTCCTCAATCGCCTTCTCCCAGTGGCTGAAGAGCTCCTCCCAGAGTCGCAATGCGGATTCCGCCCACTAAGGGGCACAATGGACATGATCTTCACCGCGCGTCAACTACAAGAGAAATGCAGGGAACAGCACCGACCGCTGTACATGGCCTTCTTTGACCTCACAAAGGCCTTTGACATCGTCAACTGTGAGGGATTATGGAGTGTCCTCCTCAAATTCGGCTGCCCTCAAAAGTTTGTCACCATCCTCCGCCTGCTTCACGACGACATGCAAGTCGTGATCCTGACCAACGGATCCACCACAGACCCAATTCACGTATGGACCGGGGTCAAACAAGGCTGTGTCATTGCACCAACGCTCTTCTCGATCTTCCTGGCTGAAATACTCCATCTCACCCTCAGTAAGCTCCCCACTGGAGTGGAGCTAATCTACAGAACAAACGGGAAACTGTTCAACCTCCGTCGCCTCCAGTCCAAATCCAAGGTCGTCCCATCCTCTGTCATCGAATTACAGTATGCAGACGACACTTGCGTCTGCGCACACTCTGAGGTCGAACTCCAAACCATCGTCAACACCTTCACGGAAGCGTACGAGAGCATGGGCCTTACACTAAACATCCGTAAGCCAAGGGTCCTCTACCAACCTGCCCCCGCCACACAGTACTGCTCCACGATTATCAAAATCCATGACGAGGCCTTGGACAACGTGGACCACTTTCCATACCTCGGCAGCCTACTGTCAACAAGGGGTGACATCGATGATGAAGTCCAACACCGCCTTCAGTGTGCCAGTGCAGCCTTCGGTCGCCTGAGGAAGAGAGTGTTGGAAGACCAGGACCTCAAACCCAGCACCAAGCTCATGGTCTACAGATCAGTAGTGATACCCGCCCTCCTGTATGCTTCAGAGACATGGACCATGTACAGCAGGCACCTCAAAGCACTGGAGAGGTACCACCAACGCTGCCTCCGCAAGATCCTGCAAATCCATTGGCAGGATAGGCGCACCAACGTCAGGGTTCTCGCTCAGGCCAACATCCCCAGCATCGAAGCTTTGACCACGCTCGATCAGCTTCGATGGACGGGTCACATCGTCCGCATGCCCAATACTAGACTCCCAAAACAAGTGCTCTACTCGGAGCTCCGACATGGCAAGAGAGCCCCAGGTGGGCAGAGGAAACATTTCAAGGACACCCTCAAAGCCTCCTTGAAAAAGTGCAACATCCCCACCGACACCTGGGAATCCCTGGCCCAAGACCGCACAAAGTGGAGGAGAAGCATCCAGGAAGGCGGCGAACACCTCGAGTCTCTTCGCCGAGAGCAAGCGGAAGCCAAGCGCAAACAGCGGAAGGAGTGCACGTCAACCCAAGCACCCCACCCACCCGCCCCTTCAACCACCGTCTGCCCTACCTGTGACAGAGACTGTAGGTCCCGCATTGAACTCATCAGTCACCTGAGAACTCATTTTTAGTGTGGACGCGAGTCATCCCCGGTTCCGAGGGACTGCCTAAGAAGAAGAAGAAGGTACAAAAAGAAAATACTGCAGATGCTGGAAATCTGAAATAAAAACAGAAAATGCTGGAGATACTCAGCAGGTCAGGCAGCATCTGTGAAGAGAGAAACAGAGTTAACGTTTCAGGTCGATGACCGTTCGTCAGAACTGGAAAAAAGCAGGAAATGGAACAGATTTTTAAGCAAGTGTGGGAGCTGGGAAAGGGGGGAGGGGATGAAAGAACAAAAGGAAGGTCTGTGATAGGATAGGAGGCAGGAGAGGTTAAGAGACATTGGGGTAAAAATTCAGTTGGTTGCGCCTCCCGTTAGCGCCTTAAGAGGGCGCTAATGGGGCGCAAAGCCGCTAACACTCGGGCGCAGCGATGTTTGCGCCGCTCGGGAACTTAACTAGAGATTGTGCGGCGGCGCTAAACTTTACCGCTGCGACCACCTGCGCGCGCAGATTGTGACGTCATTCCATGGTGCAACGCCCTTGTGGCGCCCCGGAGCGGAAATTGAGTGGCGCCCCCTGCCTTACCGCCTGGCGCATCCAACGACCAGAAGACTGGAACGCTATCAATCGCTGTGGGGCTGGGGGGGGCGCTATTTAAAGGGGGCCTCTTCCTGTCTTTTATTGTTGGTGGCATTTTTGAACTACGCATTCTGAGAGAGAGGGAGAGACTTCTGGAGAGATTCAACGTTGTGTGAAGGAGTTTTGGGTACTGAGCAGCACTTTGCAGGTTCATTTTGATTTGCCATTCCTTGTATCGATTTAGCAGAGACTGTGGGAGCTGCACTCTGAGCTCTTTGCCTGGTACTCTCCATTGTTCTTTCCAGCACATTTGATGTGCAAGTCTCTCCAGGCCGAGATTCAAGGCTGCAATGAACAGGATGTGGATGGAAAGCAAGATTAACCATCCCCTTTAAGAACTGGCCCGTGCCATTGTGTGTGTGTTCCATTGCTGACTGACATTACATGAGCTTCGCCAGCGCTCTGAGGTAGCGCCTCACTCCTTGGCCTTTGCGCCTTAAGACAGGTGTGCAGCGCCTGATTTAGCGCTCCACTCACCTCCCGGGGCGGTAAAAGTGAAGTTTCCAGTCAGTGCCGATAATTAGCGCCAGGCGCTAATATTTGCGTCCAGACGATATTTGCGCCCCAAATGGGGCGCGACCTAATTTTTCCCCCATTAAGAGATATTCAAGGCAAAAGGAGATGGTAATGGGACAGGTTAAGAAATAAAAGATGGCTCTAGATGAAGTGTAAATTGCGCGGGCAGAATGAAAGACAGCTGCCATGTGGGAGAGAAGAGAAAAAAAAAGGTGGAAAAAAATATATATATGATAGGGGCCGAGGTTATGATCTGAAATTGTTGAACTCTATGTTGAGTCCAGAAGGCTGTAAAGTGCCTAATCGAAAGATGAGGTGCTGTTCCTCGAGCTTACGTTGAGCTTCAGTGGAACAATGTAAGAGGCCGAGGACGGTGAGGTCTGAGTGGGAGTGGAGCGGAGAATTAAAATGACAGGCGACCGGAAGCTCGAGGTCCCCCTTACGGACTGATCGGAGGTGTTCCGCAAAGTGGTCACCCAATCTGCGTTTGGTCTCCCCAATGTAGAGGAAACCGCATCGTGAGCAGCGAATACAGTATACTAAATTGCAAGAAGTACAAGTAAATCGCTGTTTCACCTGGAAGAGATGTTTGTGGCCCTGGACAGTGGGAAGGGGTGAGTTATAAGGGCATGTGTTGCATCTCCTGCGCTTGCACGGGAAGGTGCCGGGCGAAGGAGAAGGGGTGTTCTGGGTGATAGAGGAGTGGACCAGGGCATCGTGGAGGGAGCGGTCCCTTCGGAATGCTGAAAGGGGAGGTGAGGGGAAGATGTGTTTGGTGGTGGGATCACGCTGGAGGTGGCAGAAATGGCGGAGGATGATCTGTTGAATGTGGAGGCTGGTGGGGTGAAAGGTGAGGACAAGGGGAACCCTATCATGGTTCCGGGAGGGAGGGGAAGGGGTGAGGGCAGAAGTGCGGGAGATAGAACGGACACGGTCAAGGGCCATGTCAACCACAGTAGAGGGGAATCCTCGGTTGAGGAAAAAGGAAGACATGTCGGAAGCACTGGTATGGAAGGTGGCATCGTCAGAGCAGATACGGCGGAGACGGAGAAACTGGGAGAATGGAATAGAGTCCTTACAGGAAGTGGGGTGGGAGGAAGTGTAGTCCAGGTAGCTGTGGGAGTCAGTGGGCTTGTATTGAATGTTTGTCAATAACCTATCCCCAGAGATGGAGACGGAGAAGTCGAGGAAGGGAAGGGAAGAGTCGGAGATGGACCATGTGAAGGTGAGGGAAGGGTGGAAATTGGAAGCAGAGTGAATGAAATTTTCTAGTTCAGGGAGAGAGCAGGAAACGGCACCAATACAGTCATCAATGTACCGGAAAAAGAGGTGAGGGAGGGGATCTGAGTAGGCCTGGAACAAAGAATGTTCCACATATCCCACGAAAAGGCAATGTACTGGAAAAAGAGGTGAGGGAGGGGACCTGAGTAGGACTGGAACAAAGAATGATCCACATATCCCACGAAAAACCATTACAGAAGCCTGTCTTCAGCCAATTCGATTCACTCCACGTGATATCAAGAAATGGCTGAGCACACTGGATTCAGCAAAGGCTATGGGCCCCGACAATATCCCGGCTGTAGTGCTGAAGACTTGTGCTCCAGAACTAGCCGTGCCTCTAGCCAAGCTGTTCCAGTACAGCTACAACACTGGCATCTACCCGACAAAGTGGAAAATTGCCCAGGTATGTCCTGTCCATAAAAAGCAGGACAAATCTAATCTGGCCAATTACCACCCCATCAGTCTACTCTCAATCATCAGCAAAGTGATGGAAGGTGTCGTCGACAGTGCTATCAAGCGGCACATACACACCAAATACCTGTTTACCGATGCTCAGTTTGGGTTCTGCCAGGATCACTCAACTCCAGACATCATTACAGCGTTGGTTGAAACAGGGTAAAAGAGCTGAATTCCAGAGATGAGGTGAGAGTGACTGCCCTTGACATAAAGGCAGCATTTGACCGAGTATCAAAGGAACCCTAGTAAAATTGAAGTCAATGGGAATCAGGAGGAAAGCTCTCCACACCTGGAGGACTGTGCACATGTTTTGGTCTCCTTATCTGAGGAAGGATATACTTGCCTCAGAGGCGGGGCAACAAAGGTTCACTAGATTGATCCCTGGGATGAGAGCGTTGTCCTATGTGGAGAGATTGAGTAGATTGGGCCTATACTCTCTGGAGTTCAGAAAAATGAGAGTTGATCTCATTGAAACATATAAGATTCTGAGGGGAATTGACAGGGTAGATGCTGAAAGGTTGTTTCCCCTGTCTGGAGAGTCCAGAACTAGGGAGCATAGTCTCAGAATAAGGGGTCGGCCATTTAAGACTGAAATGAGAAGGAATTTCTTCACTCAGAAGGTTGTGAATCTTTGGAATTCTCTACCCCAAAGGGCTGTGGATGCTGAATCATTGAATATATTCAAGGCTGAGATAGATACATTTTTGAATATTAAGGGAATCAAGGGATATGGAAATCAGGTGCGAAAGTGGAGTTGAGGTTGAAGATCAACCTTGATCTTATTGAATGACGGAGCAGGCTCGTGGGACCATATGGCCTACTCCTGCTCCTAATTCTTATGTTCTTAGAAGGACAAGGGCAGCAGGCACATGGAAACACCACCTCCTTCAAGTTCCCCTCCAAGTCACACACCATCCTGACTTGGAAATATATCGCCATTACCTCATCGTTGCTGGGTCAAAATCCTGGAACTCCCTCCCTAACAGCACTGTGAGAGTACCTTCACCACACAGACTGCAGCAGTTCAAGAACGTGGCTCACCACCACCTTCTCACGGGCAGTTAAGGATGGGCAATAAATGCTGGCCTTGCCAACGACACCCACATCTCGTGAATGAATAAGAAGAAAGTGTGAGGTCATCCACTTTGGACTTAAAAAAAGATAGTTCATTGTACTTTCTAAATGGTGAAAATCTAGAAGCAGTGGAGGTCCAAAGAGACTTCAGGGTCCATGCACACAGATCATTAAAATGTCATGAACAGATACAGAAAATAATCAAAAAGGCGAATGGAATGCTGGCCTTTATATCTAGAGGACTAGAATACAAGAAGTTAGAAGTCATGCTACAGCTATACAAAGCCCTGGTTAGACCACACTTGCAATACTGTGTTCACTTCTGAGCACCACACCTTAGGAAGGATATATTGGCCTTGGAGGGAGTGCAGCGTAGATTTACTAGAATGATACCTGGACTCCAAGGTTTAAATTACACAAACTAGGGTTGTTCTCCCTAGAATTTAGAAGGTTAAGGGGTGATTTGATCAAAGTTTTCAAGATATTAAGGGGAACTGATAGGGTAGATAGAGAGAAACTATTTCCGCTGGATGGGGAATCTAGGACGAGGGTACATAGCCTAAAAATTAGAGCTAGGCCTTTCAGGATTGAGGTTTGGAAACACTTCTATAAGGAAAGTGTGGTAGAAGTTTGGAACTCTCTTCCACAAATGGCAGTTGATGCTAGGTCAATTGTTAATTTTAAATCTGAGATTGATAGTTTTATGTTAACCAAAGGGATATGGGCCAAAGACAAGTATTTGGAGTTAGGTCACAGTTCAGCCATGATCTCATTGAATGATGGAACAGGGCCGAGGGGCTAAATGGCCTACTCCTGTTCTTATGTTCCTCTGTAATTCCATCAATGATTTCCAACACCTATACTCAGGGCCATTAGTTTGTGAGGAATGAGTAAGTCAACTTCCACTTTGTTACAAGAGACTCCTGGAGTTTTACAAGTGTTTTTAGGGGTCATATTCATGATTCCATTCATTTTTCAATGAAAACTGCAAATCAGTGGCCGTGCCTATGACACGATTTCATACCCCTAGAGTTTAACTCTAAAGAAATCCCAATTTTGTAACTCTGGGGAGGAGATGGTCTCACATATATGTGCCACAACACTGGTTCATGCAAAGAGCAGTTCCCACCTGAACTTCCAGGTATTAATTGCAAGCTGTTGCCCATACAGTGGACCGTCTATGGGAGTTTGCATACAGGGAAGCAAGATTTAGAGTGCTGCAACATCCATTTAAAGGGAAGCAAAGGCAGTTCAAGTCAAATTGCTGAGGCAGCAACCTGACTGTCTGGGGAAGTTATATCCCAGCAGATGAACCCTCAGATTTACAGATGCTGCAGAGGAGCCGGTGCTCCTTGAGATGGGGTACAAGGAAGGCTGCCCCAGAGGGAAGCATGCATTGGAAGAGGCGATGGCCTGACTCAGTATTGTCTCCAATACCCGCAGAACGTGGCAGAAAATGTGTATAAAGATAGCAGATCTTAAGACAGCTGCCAACAGGTTAACCAATGATACCATATACCAGGTAGATGGTCCAAGTATTCATTGCACAAAGAGTTGCCTGTCAACTTGTTATACATTTGTTGCTGCCCCATGTAAAGTACTCAGACGGCCGTACTTACTTACCATGCATGCCCATATTACAGCAGAGCACACATTCAAGCTGCAACTTAGAACTGGAATTCTTGCCACATTGACACTTTAACGGGCTTCATACCAAAATTTCTTCCAACACAAACTAGCTGCATGATGCATGTTAATTTACTCACATAAGGGCTGAGATGCAGGATGAGAACTTGAGAGTTACTTTAAGTGCTCTTGAAACTTCCAATGTATCAACACTACTTCTCTGATGCAGGTAGGAGCAAAAATTGAGCCTGTCAAAGCAAAATGTGGTCAGGAATGTGGGGGAATCTACGAGTCTCATCTGTAGTCGTGCAGGAAGGCTTCCCTCCAGATTGACTACCACATTAACTCCTTCCACAGGTGAGTTACTTAGAGGAAGTTACCAGTTAAGGGGAAACTCAGGGGAAGCACAGGCTAAAATACATTTGTTGCAATTGATTTGTCCAGAGAGGTACCTTTTGATGCCGGAGAATAAGGTAGCAGCATAGCAAAGAGGACCATGAATAGTTGTTGAAGTAGTGCAGAGAACAATGTTGAAAATGGTGCTTTAGGCCAGTTTGTTGAGTATATGTTGACACAGCGGCTTGTTAAAAGGGCGGCTGAAGCACTCAGCTGAATCTGCTGTATACGCACTTGGAGCAATAATCTTCTTGCTACAAAGATGGTTCTGCATTATTGTCTGTGTCCTGCTCTGACCTTGACAGAGCATGCGCCTCTTCATACTCCTTCACCATGGTTAGGTCTCTTTTATTGTAAAGTGATACAGCATGCAATAGACAACGATTATCCTGGCAGAGCTGAACTGTAAGGCTTTGCTTCAAGATGCTAGGGGTATGCCCTATCATGATCCTGGTAGCTGAATGGGCCTCGTTGTATCTGCGCTTGTGCTTGTGTCTGTGGTTGTCACAAGGTTAACCATGGCTTAGGAGGGTGGCCTTGGTCTCTGCTTTTACCTTCAAATAAACTCGGCGCAGAGAATGGCCATAAAATTACAGCATCATGACTGCTGTCAGGGAAGTGCATGATCTGGTGGTACCAGATTATGCACTATTAAAATATGCCCTGGAATTGTTCTGACATTCCCAAATGGCCACGTGAGTGCCATCAATGACCCCTTTAAACTTTAGGGAATTGAGTAATACAGTGAATATTGCTTTCCAGTGGGAAAAGCAATGGAAGTGTTTGCCATGCTGGACAATGCAGTGGCTGCTTGCTTGATGCACCTGTGTGCTGAAAATTGGCTCACAT
The DNA here is from genome assembly GCA_030390025.1 of Squalus acanthias. Lineage (NCBI taxonomy): Eukaryota > Metazoa > Chordata > Chondrichthyes > Squaliformes > Squalidae > Squalus > Squalus acanthias. Next base: position 92,810,912 of record CM059432.1, read on the forward strand.
TGCAGAAGGAGTCAGAGGCGTAAATGTTGAAAGTAGTGGTGACGGCTACTGATCTCCATCAGAGATCAGATATTTTTCTCTGGTGAACATAGGTAAGGACAGTCTATAGACAGTGCAACCATGGTGGTCACCACAAATGAGACTGATCCCTTATCTAATGTTCACATGTATAATATTCCAGCAGAGTTTATTGTATAGCAATTGCTTTTCCCTCGTCCAATGTTGCTGTGGTCAGTTGCAGTGTCCCTACTGCCACCCTGGGGGAGATCATCTAAATCAGCGCAGACCAGGAATCACATTTGAGACTTATCTTGCCTATATGGCTCAGTACCATGCCACATGATGTGGTTAGCTACTAAGCTGCTGGGGACAACTCCGGAAGGCAACTTTTAAAAATGTTGAAATGGGAGAAAAACATGGTAGCCTTGCACATTCCACTAACTTATTTAATTCCATATAGCAGTCTGAGTTCAGTGCTTGGCAGAGTACTGCCATACAGATGATGTTGCTTTGGTAACAGTAAAGACTGCTCAAGTGTATTTTCATATTCACACTGACTTGCTACCCCATGAGGTGAGACAGTGCAACCCTTTTAAGTAGGTTCTGTTGAAACATAAAATGGGATGAATTATTAGAAATTAATAGAAAATGAGTTGTTGTTTTGAAATTCTATGATAAGCAGCTTATAATATCCAGTACAAACAAGGCATACAAATGATGTCACAAACTGCAAGAGCCAAGCTCTTGTGTTTTAGAAATATTGATGTAAATCAAGATTTCTCACTGCATTTATGACAACAGAATGACCTGCGATCCCATTTCCTGCAGCACCACCTGTCTCAGGTCATGTGCAAACTGCCCACATAAAAAGAGGGTACTGTAAAAAACTCAAGTGCTTTTTCAGTGCTGTGTGGCCTGAAACTTCAATTGGTCAGGTCATCGTGCAAATATAATTTAGTTCTATAAACAACTAGGCACCAAAATTCCTCAGGTCATGATCCAGCGGTTATGCCAGTTTGTACTTGCTAATGCCCTCAGCACTAACTTCACCAGAGTATGTGGGGTCAGTGGGATGGCACCTTATTAGCAAGGGACAGGAAGGTGCGAGTGCAACTTTGGTGTATCTTCAGGACTAATGTGCTTGTGATTATGGAAAACCCTGGTGGTAACCCACCCTTAGGGGGGTTGCCCAGGACCACCTCTGTCCCCAGCCTTGTTCCCCTTGGTAAGAGGGCCAATTTGTGAAAAAACTTCTTTAAAAATAAATTCTGCTTCCTCGTCAGTTTAGGGTGCTTGCCAAGCCTGGACCTCACTGGAGTGCTCCACATTCATCCTTATTTCGGCCATAACATCTCACTTTACCAGGCGTACTATCTTCCACAGAAACACTGGGATCCATTTTCCTGGAGATTCTGCTGGTCTCTCACTGGAGTTACAGTGGGAGAGCAGTGGAACCCTTGAGGAATTTTGAGGCGCTAATTGATTAAAAACAAACCTGGATTTTCTGTTGTGAGGGTTGTGGCTGCTGTGAGGGGACCATCTTGTGCAGGCCCCTTGTGGCATTCCCCTGTACATGTGTTATCTGGAGAAGGTGCATGAGCTGGAAGCACTGCAGAATGCCCAAGCAGTCAGAGAACACCAGAGTAGGAGAGTTTCCACTAGGACAGACCCAGCTGTGGAGGTATATCGTCACCAAAAGACTTTATTGAACCTCAGTGAGGAGCAGTGGTTGCAGAGGCTCCATTTCAGTAGGAAAGTGGTCAGTGAGTTATGTCATCGGCTAGGACAATACCTGCAACCTTGTTCAAGAACTATCACTGTGATCTTTGCGCCAGTGAAGATCACAATGGCATTATTTTTTGCCACAGGAGGTTTTCAAGGGGATCACAGAGAACATGGCCTTATATCAGCAAGACTGTTGTTCTTCAGTGCATCCAGCAGTTTACTGCTGCAGTGTTTGCCAAGGCAAACCAATATATACCTTCCCATGAATGCCAGGGTGTAGCAAAGCCATGCCATTAGCTTTTCAGACTTGCAGGCATCCCCTCCAGAAAGGGCCCAGGGCAATCAAGCACCAAAGGGAAGAACTATGCCCAACTTGAGAGCAACCACCAGAATAAAGTTATACAGGTGAATGTCAGGTTCGCTGGCAGCTCACACATTTTGTTTATGCTCAGGAAATCTACCATGCCAGCATTGATTGAAGAAGGCCAAGGATGGGGGGCTGGCTTCTAGGAGTACTTGATTACTTGCTGTTGCCATGGCTGATGACAGCACTGAGGGCTCCTTGCAATGGAACTGAGCAGAACTAGAACGATGCTCATGCACCAACCAGAGTAACCATAGAGAACAACATTGATCAGAATATAAGCAGAAGTACAAGGTTTTTGATCGGTCTGGGGTGTCCTACAGAACAATTGAAGGAAGGTATTCAGGAGAAAAGTTGCATGTTGTGTGCAGCAAAATATTGCAATAGATAGGCAATCATTCAGCTAGATAATTAAGAGAAAATGCTGGAAATACTCAGTAGATCAGGCAGCATCTGTGGAGAGAGAAACAGAGTTAATGTTTCAGGTCAATGATCGACCTGAAACGTTAACTCTGTTTCTCTCTTCACAGATGCTGCCTCACCTGCTGAGTATTTCAAGCACTTTCTGTTTTTATTTCAGATTTTCAGCGTCCGCAGTATTTTGCTTTTGTAATTAAGAAGAGAACTGGGCTGCTGAGGAGCAGGAGGATATACTGAAGGAAGAGGAGGAAGACCCTCCAGAAAGGACCCAGGGTAATCAACCACCAAATGGAAGAACGTCAATCTAGGGACTTTCTCCTAAACTACTCATCACATAGGATTACACAAGATTACATAGGATATACGGCACAGAAACAGGCCATTCGGCCCAACTAGTCCATGCCGGCGTTTATGCTCCACACGAGCCTCCTCCCGTCTTTCCTCATCTAAATCTATCAGCGTAACCCTCTATTCCCTTTTCCCGCATATGCTTGTCTAGCCTCCCCTTAAATGCATCTATACTATTCGCTTCAACCACTCCCTGTGGTAGCGAGTTCCACATTCTCACCACTCTTTGGGTAAAGAAGTTTCTTCTGAATTCCCTATTGGATTTCTTGGTGACTATCTTATATTGATCACGTTATGGAACCTTTTGTCTTCCTTTCTTCTTTACTTTCCAATGCAATAAAACATCCCATAGACATCTGGAAAGACTGTCACAGTTCCCTATCATCACCATTCCACCACCTACAAAGCCTTCAGTTCTGTCTAACATTAAATGAAACTTATAAGTGCCATATACTAGTGTCACCAAATTTATTGCACAGATCTTTGAAGCCTGTCAATGTATTACTAATTTTTTCCACCACGGTAATTCCCTGTCTTAACAGTGTGCGTCTTCTGTGCACAGGTAACTAATCTGGTCCTTCTTCTAAGTGTTTTCATAGAAAGAACAGGGCCAAAGGATGTCAGATGCACACCGGCTGGGTCGGCATCATGCTTTACCTCTACCACTGCTGCAGGGGCAGCCTGGTCCTGCCTGCTTTCAGACACCTATGCATTCAAGGGGGAAGGATGGGGGCAATGAAAGTGGAACAATCTGGAGAGATTGACCCAACATCTATTGACTGTTCTGATCTGTCCCTTCTCTCAGCCTCTGTGACACTCTGCCCACTGATCTGAAGGTAGTCAGCCCCAGTACAGAAGTGGCATTGAGCAAGCTGTCCACTATTTCCATCCTGGTTTGAGTAGACTCGTCAGTAAGCCGCTCCATTGAGGAGGCCATGGTGCAGGTTTATCCTTTCATCCCCATTGACCTCAGCTTTGCTATGGCTTCTTGGTGTCATAAATGGTCAAATCCTGCCTTGATATCGAGGGTGATTACTCTCAGCTCTCCTCTGGCATGCGGGATGTGGACTCCTCCACACTTGTCACGATGTAATGGAAGCAGCTTGGCACATCACTCAAGGACTGCAGCAAGCTGTCCTGTTTCAAAGCATTCATCTTTTGAAAGCAGGACCTCAGCGATCTGGGTGCACTACTTATCCAGCTGCTGAAGGAGGCACTTTCCCCTTCTGGTTGATGGCCTGCCTCTTGTACCTCCTCCTGCTACTGCTGTCCTATGCTCAATGAATCCACCTCGACACTCCCCCTATATGGCCCTGAACTTCCACGTGTCTTGCACACATTTGAGCCAATATAAGATGAGTTGCGCCCGCCGATGGTCTGCAGAGCTGTTAACATCAGAATTTTGTGGATCAGCTCATTTACATATCCATTGGAGAAATTACTGACATAAATCTTATGTAAAACAGGAGTAATGTGCTGGGGTGCTTGGAAATTAGAATGCAGTCTTTAAAAATAAATTTATGGCTGAAGATTGCAGCAACAGTCTGGGAAGCAGCAGGTAAGTGGCAAAATGCTTCGCTCAGTAAGTTGGCTGTCAGCTAGCTTGACTGGTTGTCTCATAAGTTATTTTTGTGCCATATATCAAGAATGTCTATCCCAGAAGCAGCTGCCAAAAATGTCACTCGTGACATGTGGAGAGAGTTGACAATGAATGCCAACTCTCTCACCCCAAGGACGGCAGGCCAGTTCTGCAAGAAGTTCAATGACTTGACCAGGGAAGGCAAAATAGCACATCAGCCACTTTCCCTTTTCTTCCTTGGACACCAGCACACTCCTCACTCTCTAAAAGTAACTAAGCCTTCACAATGTTCTCAGGTTAAAGGGGCATGAACTCAAATCTTACAGTTTGGCTGCAGATCTCCCCTAACAGCAATTACTTTCATGTGCAACCCCTTCGTCTATTTTACAAGGTGATAGCACTACATCTCTTATTTCAGTTGTTCCATGCCAATTGGCACACACTCCTCAGTTTCTAGTCTTCACCTAATTTACTGCATCTTGTTTCAGGACAAACTAGCACACAATATCCATGAGAGCCAAGCTACATGAGGGGGAGAGGTGGGGGATTCCCTACCTGAATGACCTCACCCGCTATGAGGAGCAAACCATAGAGCTCATTGACATGCACTCTGCATGGGAGATAATGAGCTTGTGGACTTGCTTGCGACAGCAGGTTAGTGACTAAATACCGTATTACCCCTGTGAAGCACCACACAGACAAAAGCTTCCACCCACTTCTTTGTCTTCTTAATCCCAAGGGGTAATGCTCACCCACTCTTAGCTTGTACCCTCCTTTTATGCTGATTCACCATAGTAACAGTGAAAGAAGATGATGAAGATGATGATGAAAAGGAGGAGAAAGGGAAATGCAAGTACTTCCTCGTGGATTATGAGGATGACAAAGGTGACGATGATAATGAAGAAGGAAAGGAAATCAGATTCAAGCCCATCCATGAGTTTTTGCAATAGCCGTCTGTCCCATATTTCCTTGCCACAACATCCTCGATCTCATTCCCTGCATCACCTGTCTTTTCGCTACCATGCACCAGCTCAGATACTTTCACCCAGGGGAATGAAATAGTGTTAGCGATGACGTGGCATCAATTGATTCACAGAGCACAGGGGAGCCAGAGGAGTAAGCAATGGGTGAGGATGTGCCATCTTCCTATTGGAGGCTGAGAAGAAGACTGCCCATGGCTTTGGAGTTATAGGACTCAGAACTCATGGGTACGGACATGAAAGAAGGATGTTTGAAGAATATCACACCAACGTGGAGACTCTCAAGTCAGTCTCTGAGGACGTGTGGCAACAATTTTCATTTGTGGCAACATCAGAGAAGCTTTTCCTTCATTGCAGACATCAGTGAAGTTTGTGGCAGCTTTATTGGAATCTGCAGCAGACCCCCGCCGAAAAAGCGGCCAGGGACCAGTAAGTGCCTCCACCTCCACCGAATACAGACTGCTGCCCTCGTTCCACTTCCATTAGTAGCTTCGTAAAATCCCCAATTCCTCTCCTCGACCCTGAAATTCCAAGTCCTGTGACTTGCTGCTAGAAGTGCAACACAGTGAGACACACCTGCCCTATATCCACAATGTGACCCCACCAGAAATTGCAGGGTCAACTCATTAGAATATTACTGGAAGGGACAAAGGCGTGAGTGCCAATTGGTGAGATGCACCTGGGAGGCCAATAGGCACAGGAGGAATGGACTATTAGGTGCAAGTAGCAAGAGACTGGCTAGTACAGTGGCCAGAACCAGATGGAATGAAGTGCACATATAGTAACTGGCAATTCACTAACCCCCAGGGTTCTTCTCAAATGCAGGATGAAGTTTAATAACCTCACAAGTTAAGCAAAGCTAAGTGTTATGGCTGCAAGCTGACGTTAACATATTTTTTGCACATTTCAGACATCAGACATATATTTATCCGAAAAGTGCATTCACAAACCTAAGGCGAACATCCTGAGCACTAAATGAACTGTAGTGGCAGTTGCACATGGAAGACTTCAATTAAATGGATACAGCATGCTGCAATCCATGCATGGCCATTGATGCCTCAGTACTTCTGTAGGAATTGTATAAGAGAAGTGATGAGAATTAAATAGCCTGTGACTGACAATAACAAGACTTCAAGATTGCACACAATTCCCAAGAATGACAGAATAGAGGAGGGACAGCAAGAGAAGGAGGTAGAGCATTCTAAGAACTCACTCAGTTAATGCCGTATGGGGATAGAAGCATGAGAGGGCCTGCACCCATTGTTGGTTTGTACTGACCAAGTGCTAATAAGATAAGAACATAAGAAATAGGAGCAGGAGTAGGCCATTCGGCCCTTCGAGCCTGCTCCACCATTCAATAAGATCATGGCTGATCTTCTCCCTCAACTCCACCTTCCCGCACTATCCCCATATCCCTTGATCCCTTAATATCCAAAAATCTATCGATCTCTGTCTTGAATATACTCAACGACTGAGCATCCACAGCTCTCTGGGGTAGACAATTCCAAAGATTCACAACCCTTTGAGTGAAGAAATTTCTGCTCATCTCAGTCCTAAATGGCCAAGCATTTATTCTGAGACTGTGACCCCTAGTTCTAGACTCCCCAGCCAGGGGAAACATCTGCCCAGCATCTACCCTGTCAAGCCCTTAAAGAATTTTATATGTTTCAATGAGATCACCTCTCATTCTTCTAAACTCCAGAGAATATAGGCCTAGTCTTCTCAATCTCTCCTCATAGGACAATCCTCCTATCCCAGGAATCAGTCTGGTGAACCTTTGTTGCACTCCCTCTAAGGCAAGTATGTCCTTCGTTAGGTAAGGAGACCAAAACTGTACACAGTACTCCAGGTGTGGTCTCACCAGGGCCCTATATAATTGCAGTAAGACGTCTTTACTCTTATACTCAAATCCTCTTGTAATAAAGGCCAACATACCATTTGCTTTCCTAATTGCTTGCTGTACCTGCATGTTAACTTTCTGTGATTCGTGTACAAGGACACCCAAGTCCCTCTGAATACAAACATTTCCCAATCTCTCACCATTTAAAAAATATTCTGCTTTTCTATTTTTCCCACCAAAGTGGATAACTTCATATTTCTCCACATTATATTCCATCTGCCATGTTCTTGCCTACTCACTTAACCTGTCTATATCCCTTTGCAGCCTCTTTGCATCCTCCTCACAACTTAGTGCCCATCTAGCTTTGTATTGTCAGCAAACTTGGGTACATTACACTCGGTCCCCTCATCTAAGTAATTGATATAGATTGTAAATATGCTGTACACCAGGTACATCGACGACATTTTCTTCCTTTGGACCCACGGCGAAGGATCACTGAAAGGACTACACGATAACATCAACAGGTTCCATCCCACCATCAAACTCACCATGGACTACTCCTCAGAATCGGTTTCATTCTTGGACACACGAATCTCCATCAAAGATGGACACCTCAGCACTTCACTCTACCGCAAGCCCACGGACAACCTCCCGATGCTCCACTTCTCCAGCTTCCACCCTAACCACGTTAAAGAAGCCATACCCTATGGACAAGCCCTGCGAATACACAGGATCTGCTCAGACGAGGAGGAACGCGATGGACACCTACGGACGCTGAAAGACGCCCTCGTAAGAACGGGATATGACGCTCGACTCGTCGATCGACAGTTCCAACGGGCCACAGCGAAAAATCGCATAGACCTCCTCAGAAGGCGAACACGGGACACAACCAACAGAGTACCCTACGTCGTCCAATACTTCCCCGGAGCGGAGAAACTAGGCCATGTTCTTCGCAGCCTTCAACATGTCATCAATGACGATGAACACCTCGCTAAGGCCATCCCCACGCCTCCACTACTCGCCTTCAAGCAGCCGCCTAACCTCAAAAGTACCATCGTTCGCAGCAAATTACCCAGCTGTCAGGAGAACAGCGACCACGACACCACACAACCCTGCCACGGCAACCTCTGCAAGACATGCCAGATCATCAACACAGATACCATCATCACACGTGAGGACACTACCCACCAGGTACAGGAAACTCTTTATTAACCGGCACCCAAATATCCGGAAAGCTCTCTTAACCGGCAAAATTCTTGAGTAGGTAACCGGGGTTTTCCTTCATCTCTCGTTTAAGATTAACTTTAAAAAAAACCCCGAGGTGTTTGCCTTGTATCGGAGCGTGTAGATTGGGAGGGTAGGCAGCCCGGGTAGGCAGCGGACACGACAAATGGTCAGCTGGCGGTCCCCGGGGAGACGGAGCTCCGAATGCAGGTGCATGTCAATGTGTATGGGGCTCTCGTACGTTGGTAGATATAACTCTCCGTTATCCGGACTTTTTGATAAACCGGCACCACGCCGGTCCCGTCGGTGCCGGTTAATAAAGAGTTTCCTGTACATGGTACATACTCATGTGACTCGGCCAACGTTGTCTACCTCATACGTTGCAGGAAAGGATGCACCGCAGCATGGTACATCGGCGAGACCATGCAGACGCTGCGACAACGTATGAACGGACACCGCGCAACAATCGCCAGGCAGGATTGTTACCTCCCAGTCGGGGAACACTTCAGCAGTCAAGGACATTCAACCTCGGATCTGCGGGTAAGCGTTCTCCAAGGCGGCCTTCGAGACACACGACAACGCAAAATCATCGAGCAGAAACTGATAGCCAAGTTCCGCACCCATGAGGACGGCCTCAACCGGGATCTTGGTTTCATGTCACACTACATGATGTAGAGTCATCCAGACTCGAGTCATCGTTGGCTTGTTCACAGATGTGATTTCCAGTTTTTTTTAAAAAGTAAAAAGCTTAACCATACAGACTGCAGCATTTGACACGTTGGACCCCCTGTGACCCCACCTCATTGTCTTAGCTGTATTTTGCTGTGTCTTTTATGTAATGCCTTCCTGACTGACCTGATTGTATCTCTGCCGAGGTGTGATGGAGGGCAGTCAGAAGGATTTACTGTAGTCGTCTGACATTGTATGCTACACATTGTCCTCTGTCTATATATGCTTTGCTGATTTGTATTCCTTCACTTTACCTGACGAAGGAGCAGCGCTCCGAAAGCTCGTGATTTCAAATAAAACTGTTGGACTATAACCTGGTGTTGTGCGACTTCTCATAGATTGTAAATAGTTGAGGGCCAAGCACTGATCCTTGCGGTACCCCACTAGTTACAGCCTGCCAATGTGAAAATGACCCGTTTATTCCTACTCTCTGTTTTCTGTCCGTTAACCAATCCTCAATCCATGCTAATATATTACCCCCAATCCCATGAGCCCTAATTTTGTGTAATAACCTCTTGTGTGGCACCTTATCGAGTGCTTTCTGAAAATTCAAATACACCACATCCACTGATTCCCCCTCATCTATTCTGCTAGTTACAACCTCAAAAACTATAACAGATTTATCAAACACGATTTCCCTTTCAGAAATCCGTGTTGACTCATATTATGATCAAAGATTGGAAATGGTTTCTCTATTTTGAGCTCATACTCTGAGGAAACCTTACATAAGCCCAACAGGAAGGAAAATGTGGACAGCAGGAAACTTGCTGAATTTCTCTTTCTTCTTATCTCCGCAGACATCAAAAGCAAGAAAGATGTTGCAGAGAGAGAGAAGGAACCAATGCCTGAAACATTCAACATCTGGCACTTTCAGCAGAAATTGACACACTCCACCGTGAATCCTCTCACTTGCACTCTCCAGCCCAATTCCTCATCAGGGTAATACAGATAGTCCAGATGAGGAATTGACATAGGGTGATTCACAGCTCACAAAGGTGCCAGAGGTATTGGAGCAGGAGCATAATGTACCCGAGTGGAGGCTTAGGAGATGTTAGACCATGGCTGTTGATCTGGATGATGATCTCAGGGGTTCTGCCAAGAAAAGACAAAGGGGGAGAAATTTGGTTGGTTAGCGCCTCCCGTTAGCGCCTGGGGGGGCGCTAACGGGGTGCTAAGGGGTTAGCAACCGGGCGCGGTGAATGCAGCGACACCCATGAACTTCAGTGCCGGTTTAGCGCTGGCGCTAACTCTTACCGGCACTAACTCTTACCTCCTGGGCCTCTAGAGCCTCACAGATCGTGACATCATAAAGTGCGCAGCGCCCCGTTAACACCCAGGATGTGAAATTGCTTCCCACCCCCTGCTGTATCGCCGGGCGTGAACAACGGCAGGAAGAGGAGGCATTGTCAACTCAGCTGGCTGCTTGGGGAGCACTAATTAAAGGGAATGGTTTTCAGCTAGGCCAACCTTTATTATTTACACCAGTCTGGTGCCTGCTCAAAGTTTTTTATGTTTCATTGCTGCAAGATGTCCAAGCCCTCCACTTTGTGAAAGTGTTTGGGGCTGTAATGGCAGTCGCGCAGGTCGCCTTGCAATGCAGAACTGCCGACAAGTAGGTTGTGCACCATCATTGGCCCTTCCCTTTAAGCAAGGGAAGCAGCCTCTGATGCCTTTAGCAATGCGCTCCAACTTGTTCAGCGCTCTGCTGCTACCGCCCCGTTCTCAGACTTTAGCACCCTAAGAGAAGTAGTTAGCGCTTGATTTAGCGCTCCGCTTCCTTCTTGTAGCGCTAAAGCTGAATTTCCCGGCAGGAGAGAATCATTAGCGCCTGGCACTACTTTTTCTACTTTTCAGAAGTTAGCGCCCAAGGAATTTCTAGCCCAAAGGTTGCAGAGCATCAGAAGACACTGCAAACAGTCTCTGAAGATGTATGGCAGATGCAGAGTCCCATACTATCCTTTGAAGTACTATCAGCGAAGGGCTTCTCTGCAGTGCAGAGAATTCAGGAATGAGTGGCGGTTCCAGGAACGAGGGCCGTGAAATTCGGCACCTCAGCATCGGATGATAAAGCCAGTTTTGGAGGAAAAATGGTGGCCACCTCGCTTCCATCCACTTCTGGCGGGTCCCGTGGTGATGCCGTTTTCGACGTCGCCAGTCCATTCAACGCCCTCTGCAAATCATGAACAGCTGAACATGCGTTCAGTAGCAGGAAGGACCCCCATCAGCACTATTTAAAGGAATCAGGAACAATTTGCAGCTAACTTGCTTTTTGGTTTGTACTGGCTGTATGTAAGTTTATGCTGGGCGGCAGCAGTCTGGCTTGGCTGGCTGACAGGCAGCAGCAAGGGAACTAGCGGAGTGGCAGTGGTGGAGGTAGGAATGCTGTCATCTTGAAAGAAGACAGCAGGTTCTTGCTCCATGGAGCCACTGCCACTCCCCCAGGGCGGTGCCGCAGCATTCATAGCCATCTGTTGGAGCACAGATTGCTCGACTGCTGTGAGACCCTGCAAGCCCCTTTCCACACTCATAAACCCAGCCACAATGGCAGCAATCTGATCTTGCGTGGCGGCAAGCTGAGACTGCATAGAGCAGTCTGAGCTTGCGTGGCAGCAAGCTGAGACTGCAGGAGAGCAGTCTGCGCATCCACTGCAGCACTGAGACATTGGGTCACTTCCGCTTGTGCTACAATGGAAGCTGCGAGATCACCCATCACACCCAGCATCATGGTTGGGTCCACAAGTGTCCCAAAGGAGTTGTCCATCATGGGTATGGTAGCATAGTGGTTATGTTACTGGACTAGTAATCCAGAGGCCTGGATTAATGATCTGGATGGGACATGAGTTCAAATGCCCACCACAGCAACTAGGGAATTTGAATTCAGTTAATTAAATAAATCTGGAATTTAAAGCTAGTATCAGTAATGGTGACCATGAAACTGCCGGATTGTTGTAAAAACCCATCTGGTTCACTAATGGCCTTTAGAGAAGGAAATCTGCCGCCCTCACCTGGCCTACATGTGAGCCTTAACTGCCCCGTGAAATGACCTAGCAAGTCACTCAGTTGTATAAGGCGGCTCACCACCACCTTCTCAAGGGCAATTAGGGGTGGGCAATTGGTTTGCCATTGCACCAAGCATTTCTGTGTGCATCACCCTTCTTCTGAAGGCTGCCCCATCGAAGTTATCATCTGAGTCCTTATGCAGCAGAACTTGTGTGCGAACTCGCCCTCTGGGAAGCTGGCACCTGAGCTACCCTTTCCCCCTGGCTTGGTTGCAGCCCTCTTCTGCCCGGTGACTCACCACATGCAGATCCTGCCTCTATACTACCCTCCAAAGTCCGCACACTGCCATTTTCTGAGCTGGTGCCTGGGAGTGTCAGTTCAAGTGACGGTGCCTCCACAATGTTGGGGACAGGCTGTGCTGGTGGCAGTTCTTGGGTATCTGAAAGGAGAAAGGCACAAGGGTCAGGTTGTGGCGAGGGATGGGGAGAAAAGCAAGATGTGCATGCTTACACCATCAGCAGCTTGTAAATGAGAAGAGATTGTGGGATGTGAGAAGAAGGATTAGGAATGAGCATGCTGTCATCATCAGCAATGCTTTCACCCTCGCCGCTCACCACGGCCTCAGTGACAACCCCTTCAATTATCTCCAGCACTGTGTCCTCCAGCTCCATGAGGTTGTGAAGTCTGCTGTGGTTCCCGACGGTTATGAACCACCTTTGCCTGCATAGAAACATAGAAGATAGGAGCAGGAGTAGGCCATTCGGCCCCTCGAGCCTGCTCCGCCATTCGATGAGATCATGGCTGATCATCCAAACTCAGTACCCTGTACCTGCCTTCTCCCCATATCCCTTGATACCTTTAGCTTTAAGAAATATATCTAACTCATTCTTGAATATATTTAATGACTTGGCCTCAACTACCTTCTGTGGTAGAGAATTCCACAGGTTCACCACTCTCTGGGTGAAGAAATTCTTCCTCATTCCTGTCCTAAATGGCTTATCCTTAGATTATGACCCCTGGTTCTGGACTCTACGACCATCGGGAACATTCTTCCTGCATCTAGTTTGTCCAGACCTGTCAGAATTTTATATGTTTCGATGAGATCCCCTCTCATTCTTCTATACTCCAGCGAGTATAAGCCTAATCAACCCAATCTCTCCTCATATATCATTCCTGCCATCCCAGGTATCAGCCTTGTGAATCTTCGCTGAACTCCTTCCATGGCAAGAACATCCTTCCTCAGATAAGGCGACCAAAACTGCACACAGTACTCAAGGTGTGGTCTCACCAAGGCCCTGTACAACTGCAGCAGGACATCCCTGTTCCTATACTCAAACCCTTTTGCTATGAAGGCCAACATACCATTTGCCTTCTTCACCGCCTGCTGCACCTGCACGCTTACCTTCAGCGACTGATGCACAAGGACACCCAGGTCTCGTTGCACTTCCCCTTCTCCCAATCTATTGCCATTCAGATAATAGTCTGCCTTTCTGTTTTTGACACCAAAGTGGATAACCTCGCATTTATCCACGTTATATTGCATCTGCCACGCTTCTGCCCACTCACCCAACCTGTCCAAATCATCCTGGAGTTTCTCAGCATCCTCCTCGCAGCACACACGCCCACCCAGCTTTGTGTCATCTGCAAACTTGGAGATATTACATTTAGTTCCCTTATCTAGATCATTAATGTATATTGTGAATAGCTGGGGTCCAAGGACCAATCCCTGCGGTACCCCACTAGTCACTGCCTGCCACTCGGAAAAAGAACCATTAATTCCTACTCTCTGCTTTCTGTCCGCCAACCAGTTCTCTATCCAAGTCAATACCTTGCCCCCAATCCCATGTGCCTTAACTTTACACGCTAATCTCTTATGCGGGACCTTATCGAAAGCCTTTTGAAAGTCCAAATACACCACATCTACTGGTTCTCCCTTATCTATTTTCCCAGTTACATCCTCAAAAAATTCCAGTAGATTAGTCAAGCACAATTTACCTTTTGTAAATCCATGTTGACTTTGTCCGATCCTGTCACTGTTTTTCAAGTGCTCAGCTATTACATCCTTTATAATGGACTCTAGCATCTTCCCCACTACCGATGTCAGGCTTACCGGTCTGTAATTCCCCGCTTTCTCTCTACCACCCTTTTTGAATAGTGGGGTAACATTAGCTACCCTCCAATCCATGGGTACAGTTCCAGATTCCATCGAATGTTGGAAGATGATCAGCAATGCATCTACTATTTCTAGGGCCATTTCCTTAAGTACCCTAGGATGTAGATTATCAGGCCCTGGGGATTTATCGGCCTTCAATCCCTTCAATTTCCCTAACACCATTTCCCTGCAAATACTGATTTCTTTCAGTTCCTCCCTTTCATCAGACGCTATGTTCTCCAACATCTCTGGGAGGTTATTTGTGTCCTCCTTTGTGAAGACAGAACCAAAATATGTATTTAATTTGTCTGCCATTTCTTTGTTCCCCATTATAACTTCCCCCGCTTCTGACTGCAAGGGACCTACACTTGATTTCACTAATCTTTTTCTCTTCACATATCTATAAAAGCTCTTACAGTCAGTTTTTATGTTCCCTGCAAGCTGACTTTCATATTCTATTTTCCCCTTCTTAATTAATCCCTTTGTCCTCCTTTGTTGAATCCTAAACTGCTCCCAATCCTCAGGGTTACCGCTTTTTCTGGCCAATTTATATGCCCTCTCCTTGGATCTTATGCTATCCCTAATTTCCCTTGTTAGCCACGGTTGAGTCACCCTTTTTGTTTTATTCTTATGCCACACTGGGATGAACAAATTCTGTAGTTCATCCATGCAGTCTTTGAAGGTTTGCCATTGCCTATCCACCGTCAACCCTTTGAGTGACATTCCCCAATCAATCCTACCCAATTCGCGCCTCATACCATCGTAGTTTCCTTTATTTAAATTCAGGACCCTAGTCTCTGATTCAACTACTTCACTCTCCATCCTAATGAAGAATTCTATCATATTATGATCACTTTGACTCAAGGGGCCTCGTACAACAAGATTGCTAATTAATCCTTTCTCGTTACATAATACCCAGTCTAAGATTGCCTGATCTCTGGTTGGTTCCTCGACATATTGTTCCAGAAAACCATCCCGTAAACATTCTAGGAATTCCTCCTCCACAGTATTTTTACTAATTTGGTTAGCCCAATCTATATGTAAATTAAAGTCACCTATGATGACTGCTGTGCCCTTACTGCATGCTTCTCTAATTTCCCTTTTAATGCCGTCCCCAACCTCCGTATTACTGTTTGGAGGTCTATATACCACTCCCACTAACGTTTTCTGCCCCTTGTTATTTCTCAGTTCTACCCATACAGATTCCACATCATCAGAGCTAATATCCTTCCTTTCAATTGTGTTAATCCCCTCTTTAACCAGCAATGCTACCGCACCTCCCTTTCTTTTTTGCCTATCTTTCCTAAATATTGAATACCCCTGGATGTTGAGTTCCCAGCCTTGGCCACCCTGGAGCCATGTTTCTGTAATCCCAATCAAATCAAGAGAAAGGGAAGTGTTTCAGTGAATGTGGTGCAATGTGTTCGGGTTATGTGCCTGTCATGGTTGAATAGCTGGAAGTGTGTCCAAGGTGTGAGATGTGGGTGAGTCTTGCAGCAGTGGAAAGTATGTGAGAGTGAGGTGAAGTTGTGTGAGGTACGAGTCGTGATTGTCAGAGATTGTTGGTAGGTGAGAAATGGGAGTATTGTGCATTGAGTAGTGTGTGAGGCTCGTGATGCAGTTGGTGGGTATGGCACTTGAAGATGCATCCACTCGTGTGAGGTCATTAAACTTCTTGCTGCACTGAATCCAGGTCCTGGGAACAACACCCGCACAAATTTTGTGAGCTGCCTTTGAACGGGCGTGGGCACTTTGTGCTCCCCGCACCCGTGTTTACGCTTTATCCAATTTCAACCCCTAGTTCTTCTGTGGTGTTGCCACATGAGCTTGGCTTCCCGAGTTGCCTGCTGTTCCTCCTCTTCCTCCTTCAACAAATAAATCCCCATAGGGAAAAAACATTTTGCAATCTTCCACTTTATTTTTGGGAAATTTTCTGAACAAGAAACAGTCTCAAGAGATACCTCCAAATGCACCTGGGAACCTGAAAAATAAAGTGGTAAATAATTTTTCACAAAGATCACTCCAAAGAATATTAATGATTCTCTTTGTAGCACAACAAAACACAGTGATTAGCCTTTAAAATACCAGCGTCGGCCTTCCTCAACTGCAGTTCTAAGATATCCCTGTTTTATAGAGGCGTATCTTAAATCAATGGATCATAGGCAGAAATGATGGAATTTAGAATGGATGGGCCATGAAATTCTGTGGAGGTTCTATTGCGGGAGACTGACAGAACCCACAATCAATGGTGTAAATGGATGTTTTAAGTTGTTTACTTTGTTTCCCTGAGGTTCCGTCAGTTTCCCACCAGAGTTACAGTGTGACGCCGGTCGATACCCAAGGAATTTCAGGCCCATGATGTAATTTTGGCCTAAACCCATCATTTGTATGGGTTGCACTCTTGCTAGGGTGGATGCTCCTTACACCATCGCTTACTTCCAACAGAATTTAGGGTGTTGCTTAAATGAAGCATTTGGCTGGCAGATCCTCTCTCATTCCCAAATTCCGCACCCCGACTCCCATAGATTCTCCAGGCTTATGCCCCACCAATCCATCAGAATTCCTGGGCCCTCGCATTTGTGTACTTACAGACTATTGTTTTACATACCACTTCTAGTTTTCTCTCACTTATGATGTTCCCATTTTATTCTCAATTATTCTTTTTCTTTGACATTTACATCTCTCTTGAGGGTTTCCATACTTATATAAATGACTTTAGCTTCAGGTTTGTTCTATTGTAATTTCTGTCACACTCTGTGCTTTCCTGTAGGATTTTTGTTACAGTGCCTGTTGCTTTGAGATGTCCTTCCTTTTACTCTAGTACTATTCAATACTTGTTTCTTTAAGTTTAGTTTGGTTTCCTTAATCTCAATTATCACTAACTTTTGTTCTCTCTCCCTGTCCTTTTCCTTTAAGTGAAAAATTCACTTCAGTCTCTCCTTCTTTCTGTCTTATTTCCTCAGACGATCTGCTCCTTGACCCTGGTGCTACTTTATTAACATTCTTTTCCTTCTTACACAGTTGGGGCTCCACCTCCTTCCTCTCATTCAGCTCACCCATCTTTCTGACTGTTTCATTAATTGTTTTCCCCCCCTAAGAGCTGGATTGAAAATTCTTGGGGCCCTGAGCACCAAGAACATTTGGAGCTTGTTCCGGTTCCACACACATAACCACACACAACCCGTCCCCCGTCACAATCCATTAATACACAAACGAGTAGTAAAATGCAGGATGAAATAGGTCTGTAGAATGTTTACAAGCTGCATTAATAACAAAGCAAATCATATCACAATATACTACAAATTAAACTGATCTAGCAGTTGCATGCAGTTTTTCTGCATTATGGTGAGTTTTACTGGAGGTCCCATAATTAGCTGCGGCCTCTGGGTACAGGCCCCATAGGCCCTTGCGTTAATCCATCCCTGCCTTTCCTCACTGCTGCTATTAGAACACTCACACACCCCACTGGGGAAAGGGGTCTCTGGCAAAACTTTTTAAAAGCATTCTACAAACGCCTGGAAGCAGCAGAACACTGTCCAATGGCAAGGTAAGTAGTTGACAAGAAGTTTGCTGGCAATTTCCATCAAATTATTTGACGACATCTCTCACTCACAACATTAGTCCAGATTGGCAACATCATGCCCACTTAGGTGGCAGCTGTGCTCATTGGGCACCATACCAGGGCAGTAGGCAGAAGAAGTACAACTGGCTTATTTGATGAAGATTTTCAAGCCCTCCTCCAAGAGGTACAAAACAAGAGCCTCCCACTCCTGGGTCTTGCTTTCACCAAGCTAGACACCAACATCACCTGCAGGGAGCTGGCACTGGCACTGATCAACTCCTCACATGCTGGACTGATCAACAATGCAGAAAGAAATGAAAAGACTAACATGTCACCACACTCTTCCTTTCCTCCGTGCCCATGGCACCACCACACAGTTTACCCTCTTAAAGCAATACTCTCATTACTAATCTTCCACATAGCTCTGGATAAGAGCGCCTGCAACTCCCCTAAGATATATCAACTGCCTTGAATAATCCCAGAACACCTTCCTCCTTACACCCCCAAATCTCTCACCTTTCCCATCACAATTGCCACACACTCCTTAACTGACAGCCTTATCTTCACACACACAACCTTCCACCCCCTTTGCTTGCAATACAGGAAATGTTTACTTTGAAATACACTGGACACTTGTCTTGTGATTTGTTATTTCTGAACATTACAGTAAATTAGGAAATAGACCATTCAGTAGGTCCAGACTTACACCACACAGGTGAAGATTCCTGATAAGGTCCGGCTGGGCTAAAGAGATCTGCTTTTGTTGGGTGCATAGAAGAAGGTAAGTCTGAGGTACTGCCACTAAATCGGTAAGTTGATGAAGAAATCCTGCAGAATCTGCCCTCTGCTGTCCCCTGAAGCAGTGGGTAAGGACTCAGCCTGGTTTGCCTCACAGACAAGCTGGACCTCCTGGGAATGTAACCCCTTCCTATTCACATACGTTAGCGGCTGCTGGTTGGCACTTTCGGTGCAACGTGAGTGCCATCCTGGCATCCTGCACCCTGGGGAATCCAGCTGTCCTGTAGAAGTCTCTGGCTCTGAGCTTCTGCCACCTTGGGACAATGCCAAAGTGGAGGAATTTGGCTGGTCTATGAAAGAGGGCATCTGTCACCTGCCAGATACATGTCCTGACAGTTCCCTGACTAATGTTGTACAGATAGAAAGACTTGCAGTTATACCGCGCCTTTCTCGACCACCGCATGTCCCAAAGCACTTTCCAGCCAATTAAGTACTTTTTGAAGTGTAGTCACTGTTGTAATGTAGGAAACGCCTCAGCCATATTGCGCACAGCAAGCTCCCACAAGCAGCAATGTGATAATGACCAAATAATCTGTTTTTATGATGTTGGTTGAGGGATAAATATTGGCCAGGACACCGGGGATAACTCTTTTTCAAAATAGTGCCATGGGATCTTTTACACCCACCTGAGAGAGCAGACGGGGCCTTGGTTTAACGTCTCATCCAAAAGATGGCACCTCCAACAGTGCAGCACTCCCTCAGTGGAAGGATACAGTAAAAGTAGACGACTGTTGTCACTTTAATTGCGACAGACAGCAGTTGGGGCAGTGGAGCAAATCTGCAAATATTCATCATAAAGTTGGTGGGAATTCCCAATGGCATCGTTGTAAAGGCACAGCCGTCAGATGCACAGCTCCTTGGAAATTTCCTTGCACTCTTCAGCTCACCAACTCCTCACGAATGTAATGATAGGGGAAGCTGTTAGCGCATTTTCTTTCCCGTGTAAACTTAACTGAGTGCAGGAGTGGCATAAACACTGGAAACTTGAACAGTGCAGCTATGCAACTGATCCCTGAGAGGTTTTATTGGGTGTAAGATTTGACCTGTTAAAAAAGATTGAGGAAACTTGCATTTTACACAATAACATTATAAATGTACCCAAATGTACTAAAACGCAAATTTCCTTGATCATTTCAGCCCAGTAACAGCATAACATGGTGTAAATTCTGACGATAAAGAGGAAATTCAGGGCCCAGATCTTTTTAATGCACTATGACCTTTATGTGCTTTTCTCACGTGTAACTTCCTGAATCTAGATCCTACTCGTGCACCCAAAGGTAGCTGCTGCAGTCTTCTAGTTCTCTTTTTCAGCTCTGTTTTATCTGGGCTCCGTGCTCTCTTTTTGATGCTGCAAATTTGGAGATTCCAACAAATCGCCCTTACATAAATAAAGAGAGAATATGCTGGAAATGCTCAGCAGGTCAGGCAGTATCTGTGGAGAGAGAAACAGAGTTAACGTTCCAGGTCGATGACCTTTTGTCTCACTTACATATGTCCTAGAATCATAGAAATTTACGGCACAGAAGGAGACCATTCAGCCCATCATGTCTGTGTTGGCCGAAAAAGAGCTATCCAGCCTAATCCCACTTTCCAGTTCTTGGTCCGTTGCCCTGTAGGTGACACCACTTCAAGTGCATATCCAAGTACTTTCTAATTGAGGGTTTCTGCCTCTACGCTCCTTTCAGGCAGTGAGGTCCAGACTCCCACCACCCTCTGGGTGAAAAAAGGTTCTCCTCAACTACCCTCTAATCCTTCTACCAATTACTTTAAATCTATGCCCCCCTGGTTATTGACCTCTCTGCTAAGGGAAATAGTTCCTTCCTATCCACTCTATCTAGGCCCCTCATAATTTTATACACCTCAATTATGTCTCTCCTCAGCCTCCTCTGTTCCAAGGAAAACAACCCCAGCCTATCCAAATCTTTCCTCCTGGCTAAAATTCTCCAGTCTTGGCAACATCCTTGTATATCTCCCCTGAGTGCAATCACATCTTTCCTGTAATGTGGTGACCAGAACTGTTCCTCTATACTTCTCAGTATCCTGCCGTTTATTATGTATTCCCTTGCCTTGTTAGTCCTCCCCAAATGCATTTCCTCACACTTCTCCAGATTGAATTCCATTTGCCATATTTCTGCCCACTTGACCAGTCCATTAATATCTTCCTGCAGTCTACAGCTTTCTTCCTCATTATCAACCACACGGCCAATTTTTGTATCATCTGCAAACTTCATAATCATTGAAGTCTAAATCATTGATATATACCACAAAAAGCAAGTGACCTAGTACTGAGCCCTGCGGAACCCCACTGGAAACAGCCTTCCAGTCACAAAAACACCCGTCAACCATTACCCTTTGCTTTCTGCCACTGAGCCAATTTTGGTTCCAACTTGTCACTTTTCCTTGGAACCTATGGGCTTTTACTTTTCTGACCGGTCTGCCATGTGCGGCCTTGTCAAAAGCCTTTCTAAAATCCAGGTAGACTACATCAAACGCGCTACCCTCATTGACCCTCCTTGTTACCTCCTCAAAAAATTCAATCAAGTTAGAATCATGACTTTCCCATAACAAATCCATGCTGACTTTCTAAATGATGATTAATACTGTCCCTCAGAAATTTTTCCAATAATTTTCCCACCATTGAGGTTAGGCTGACTGGCCTGTAATTACTCAGTCCAGCCCTTTCTCCCTTTTTAAACAATGGTACAACATTAGCAGTCTTCCAGACCTCTGGCACCACACCTGTACCTGTCATCAGAGATTAGTAACCATCATTGTTAAATATGGTGAGGAATATATAAGCATGTGGTCCCTGATAATCCACAGGCCTTTCCGGCATACTCCTAGAGAAAGTTTTTGGGGAGGGAGCCTATTTCAGGCAGACCCTCCATCTACCCCAAACATACCCCCTTACTTGGCCGGAAGGAGGGAAATCCCAGGGTGGAAATTTCCTCAGCTCTAGCCTGGATTACACCGAGCGGTTGATGCACCAGGAGAAATTAGCCTGTTCAGCGATGGATGTGGAGCCCATCTGGGGATCTAGGCTTGGGTCCTGGCCTGACCTCCGAAGAAAACCCGCCTAAGGGGGCCTTTGGGCCTTTTAAATCCCCTAACTTGGGCTGGGGCTTCTAGATAAGAAGTGAGAGACTGCCCAACACTCCATTACCCACCCTCACCCCACCCTGGCAGGAACCCAGGATGTTCCCATAGGGGCGAAGGTGCCCGCCAGTCAAATACGAATCAGGCATCCTCCCCTAACCCCGGATACTCCAGATTCCCAGTAGGTGGATCCTGGCACTTATGCCGGGATAGGCGGCTGACAGATTTTTAGGGTCATGGGGAATATAGTTTTTGAAATACTATTTGTTGAATAACCTGTTACTTTTCTGTTTAAATTTGTTTACTTCATAATTTTGCAATAGATCCCAATCAATAGTGGTAATGCACAGTATTTAAACAGACAAGCAAACTGATATAATAAAAAGGTTAATATGCTTGTAGTCTGATTCATTTCTGTATTATTAAGATTAATTATCGAACAGAAAGCACTGACACAGACATCTCATCAACCAGATGAAACGGACCAATTTCCATAATTATGGATATTTTGATAATCCCTTGGCTGATTGGAAGAGAATGAAGGATGAAGGGTCATTCAGTTATTGCACCTGAACTGTTACAGACACAAGTTATCGACCAAGTGCAGGAATTAATAAAGAGAAGAGAATAGTGCAAAAATTAAAAAGTATGACAGTTATATTCTACATTTATAGTAACTTAGAAACACTCATGAGAATCCATGTTGTTGTGATCAGCCTATCAACTACCAATTCCCTCAAACCACTCCAAAAGGCTTTCAAAAGGGAGTTGGATAAGTACCTGAAGGAAAAAAATTGCAGGGCTTCGGGGAAAGGGCGGGTGAGTGGGAATAGCTGAAGTGCTCTTGCAGAGAGCTGGCATGGACTCGACGGGCCGAATGGCCTCCTTCTGTGCTGTAACCATTCTATGATTCTATGATTCAAAGCAGAAGGCTTTACCGCTCTCTCTCCATCTTGGGTCTCAGGGTGTGACATTTTCTTCAAATACCTCTGTGAGTGCAGCTGTTAACTGCGATCTTCTCCTTGGCAATTTTCTTCATATCATTCTCTGTCACCCTGCCAGATTGGATTATGATCCCTCAGTCACCTTTCTCCAGGCTATTCCACAAAAATTGGGATTTAGTGGATTTATGGTTTTTCCTAAAACAAAATAACAGTTTGGCTGCTCAGAATGTGAACTTAGTAAAATGCAGCAGGTCTTAGTAAATTGCAGCACATCCAACATGCTCAATATCGCCTTTAACTTGTTTTCACCTTAATAATTTGTATGTAATTCATATTAAAGCTTCTGTGACTTTTCCTTGGTGGCGAGAAGTTGCAATTCTTTCATTTGTCCACTAGGTGAAGCTTTGCAGAAAGGAGCCTCTGGTTTGAGTTGCAGGAATTTTCTGGTAGGTCTTTGTTAACCAATCAGATTCTACAGAACCATCTGGAATCCTGACAGACTTATGACAGCATTTGTTACTGGGGTGGGTCCAATAATGTAGAAGGCTTGTGCTATTCAAAGCTGCAGTAAAATGTAAGGAGTGTTTTAGACTATTCTTTTCCCAGTGGTTACGTCTTCAAAATAATCAATAGGATTTTACAGTATCACCCTGATTTAGAACTCGTAGCACTATTTTTATCTGGATTTTTATGAGTCAGAGTGCGTTTCAGTTTACTATGTAGGGAGGATCAAATGTCTTTACTTCGATTGGATAACATAATTTTTGTTTTATAGCAAGGACTTTGATCCGGTTTAAATTTCATTATGTTTTAGGGTTGGTGGAGCATTAACACTATGGGTAGAGGGTTAGTTTTTCTGTAACTGTGGAGGCCTTAAAAAAGCAAAAAAAAATTTTGTATACAAAGAAATACCTAGCACATAGCTAAACACTAATACATATAATCTTATTAATACTTTCCTGCCTTTTAAAATCTTCCACATTTTTATAAAGCAACTTATATCATTTTATTTGGTTAATTTACTATGTGAGAAATTGTACTGCCTGTGTCGTTTGTAGAATCCTGGAGTTACACACAACTTTAAACATTCAGGGCAAATGTTTCTTTACTTTCTGAGAACTAATTCTTAACTATTTTAAGACTTTTTTGTAACATGTGCAAGAGATAAGATGAAAATTATAGGATACTCGTCGATCTCCCCACATTGTACACGGGAATAAAGCAGGGTTAGAGGGTGAGGGTGGGGGTAGGGGGTGTAATTGGACTGGGGGAGGAGGGGGAGAGGCGAGGAGGGGAGGCAAAGAGGAGGTGTTAAAAAGCTGTGCAGTTGGACAAAGGCCAAAATGTTTTTGGGGGGTGGGGTTCCAAGGCTAAACTGTTTCTTGGTGGTGGAGGAGTTGGACAAAGGGTACAGGCCCTAAATGCTGCTTAGTGGGAGGAGGGGGGTTCCCAATAGCAAATTGCTGCTCAGAAAGCTGTACAGCCTGAGGAACAAAAGATGCCAGGAGCCAAGGGCAGAGGAACACTTGCCCTAGGATTAGCCAAAAGCTAAGAGGAAGGGAAAAACTGCACCAGGAACATTTGGGCTGGGGGGCCCTGAGTTATCAGTGAACACATCGTAGGCCAGCAGGGGCGAGGACAGTCCAGATATTAGCAGTGTTGGGACAACGGGAGCCAGCAGGGGCATTGGATTTGAGCAGCATGCATGCCAATGGCAGCGGCCTTGTGGACCCAGCAGCAGTATGAAGACAACACACCAAAAGCTGGGAGTAAGGCCACGAGAAACTGGAGCCTATGGATCTGGAACTTCAGGAAACCTGTACAGGGGAAAAATACGCAAAAAATTAAATTACATTTAAACATTCTTCTTACCTCCTTTCCTTGCCTATACTAACGTGACTTATTGAATGGAGGCTGTAAGACTTGAGATGCTCCACAGTGATACTATGAACCTTGGGAAGAAACTAAAAAAGAGTAGGGTCAACTTGATCCAGAAACTCGCCGGATCCACATGGGGAGCAGATGCTCAAATCCTCCGTACGGCAGCACTCGACCTGGTGTACTCCACTGCTCTCCGGCATGGCTATCAAGTCCGCATGTCAAATCCGTTGATGTCCAGCTGAATTCTACTCTGAGAATTATCACCGGTACATTTTTATCGACACTAACACCTTGGCTGCCCGTGCTTGCAAACACCACACTTACGCCGTGAATATGCAATCTCCAGAGAATACAACCGCTACACCAGCAAAGACATGCCGATCCAGGCCGACTTGAACAAACTACCACCAACCCGTCTCAAATCTAGAAGGCCATTTTGGACCGTCGCCGAAGCCCTTCAACGATCACCCCTCAGCCTTGATGACCGATGGCGAAATGCTTGGGAAAACTGCGACATACGGAATGGATTCCTTATAGAGGACCCCACAGTGCAACCTAAAGGATCAAACCTTCCTCGCAAACAGTGGACAACCATCAACCGCCTCAGAGCCGGTCATGGTAGATGCTGCCACCTTCTCCATAGATGGAAGATTAAAACATCCTCATCATGCGACTGTGGAGCTCCTAATCAGACCCTGGAGCACATCATTGAGCACTGCCCTCAGAGGAAATTTGCAGGCAGCCTACAAGATATCCACGCTGTTACACCGGAAGCTTTGGCATGGATATCCAACTTAGATATTGACATTTGATTTGCTTTGCTACTACCATACAAAAGAAGAAGTGGACAGAGCCTGAAAGTGCTTGCAGTTATTTTTACTATTGACTCCCTATACTGTAGTAGCTATTTTAGCAGCTAATGTCACAGTTAACATTGACAACCCTATCACAGCGTCCCCTAGAGGTGTAGCAGGTACTGCAGATAGATGTTGCCACTTTTAAACTGTGTTTTCCCATAATGAAACCTGACATCTGAGATGGAATGTTGCAACACACTCAGCATTTTTAATATATAATAGATATTGTTCAGTCACCATTGTTGGTGGAGCCAGAGTGAAATGTATGCTCCCGCATGGTTGCAAAATCGAGTAGACATTGATCTTGCCAGATTATTGCCATGTACAAACCTCTGGCCTGGCTTTAAGGCGGCATTAGGAACTCTCACTAAAAACAGGCAAGAGCTTCATTTTAATATTTAAATCTATTGCATGCATTAGTAAAGGGTAATAAGAATAACAGTAAAAGGGCAGTACTAACCCTGAGCTTCAGTGATGTTTCCAGGTTCAATTTGGCACACTCACTCTATATTGTCTGGCCCCACTATGTCCAGCAAGACCTGTTCATAAGGACTGAGGGTCTGAAATGAGGGGTACCCTACAGTTCTGGTCTACTCCCCCATGTTATGTGTCACTTTGTCCTGCAGCAGAGAATAGCGCTGTGATGTTGGAAGTTTGAAGAGCACATAAAGAATGACAGCCAGCTGGCTTGGAACAGGAGTAGGCCATTCAGCCCCTTGAGCCTGTTCCGCCATTCATTTAGATCATGGCTGATCTGTATCTTAACTCCATCTACCTGCCTGGTGTTCCAGTTTCTGTGTGAGTAAATTAATATGCAGCATGCAGGGTAGTTGTGTGGTAAGCTTGTTTTGTGGGATCACCTTTTCAAATGGTCATGCAACAATAATCCCAGTTTGAATGGCAGAAATAAGGTATGCCCTGCTATAGTATGGGAATGTATGTGAAGCCTGGAAAGAGCTGCTTTAGGAACACAGGAATTGCTGGACAAAAAAGACCAAATCTCTGTCTAGTTTGGTAGTCGCATGATACAGTGATAATGGAGTTGTCAGGCATGACACGAGGAAAACCCCAGTGGTGGAGAGCTTTGGGAACCACCTTTTTCCTCTTAGGCATGCTACACTTACCACATGCCATGTCTCTATCTGAAAATGTTATTTTCTGAAAGAAATCTATCTAATTTGTATTTGAATGAATCGTTTGTGGGGGCTTATCATGCTGCCTCAGTCAGGTTGTACTAGGCTGAGAGGAAACTGTTTGTAGCCTGCCTCCTTTGCCCATCTACTTGATATACTGCAATGCTGGCTACCCTTACCTTGGCAGACTTCCTGAGGTTATTAACTTTTTCCTCATCTGCTCCCACATCCTCTGGGTGTTTGTCACTGCAGTGACTCTGGTAACCAACTCCTGCCAAGCAGCCTAGATTTCTATTTGCTGCACTTCTTCTGTCAGCATCTCTGTCTGAAAATGGAGATTCTCTGCCCCATTAATTGCCGCCACTGAAAGAAAATCCAATGCCGAAGTCTCATAGTCTTAGCTATCATTACAGGTAGACTATTAATACGATGCAATTTGTTTTAAAAGTATTACTAGTGCATTATCTGGACAATAGCTTTATGTAACTAGAATGTATTTTGACCCTTAACATTAGACTACTGGTAGATCCAGGGAAATTCCATATATCCTTATGGTTACTCACGTCAAGGTACAAAGGAACGCAACATACCTAGCAAGATGCATATTTTTCTGTGGTTTAGGATCAGGAAAGACTATTTCCTCAGATTGGGAAGTCAGTAAGAAGGGCTTACAATTTAAAATTATCACTAAGAGAGTGAGGGGAGAGGTGAGGAGACACTTCTTTATGCAGAGAGTTGATCATGGAATGCCTTCCCACAAGAATGGTTGAGGCAGAGACCATTGCAGGGAAAATTGGGTAAATAATTGAAGCAGATGAAAATAGGTCTATGGGGAGGCAGCAGGACAGTGGGATCAGTTTTGGATTGCTCTAGCAATGAGCAGGCACAGACACAATGGACCATTCATCAGAACTAGAAAAAGTTAGAGATGTAATAGATTTTACACCTCTTCTAGACCCATCTTCTGTTTCTTTACTTGTCCTATTACCATCTCCTTTTGCTTTGTACAATCATACCTTTTGTCATTTAACCACTCCTGCCTTCCATCCTATCACAGACCTTCCCTTTAGTTCTTTCCTCCCCTCCCCCCTTTCCCTGCCCCTGCACTTGCTTAAAATCTGTTATATCTCTAACTTTTTCCAGTTCTGACAAAAGGTCATCGACCTGAAACGTTAACTCTGTTTCTCTCTCCACAGATGCTGCCTGACCTGCTGAGGATTTCCAGCATTTTCTGTTTTTATTTCAGATTTCCAGCATCTGCAGTATTTTGCTTTTGTATCTGTGTCTTTCATACGTACTCACAAGATAGAGACATCATCAAGCAGTTCAGAGAGCTAAGTAAGTATATGGGTTATTTTAACTATCCTAAAATAGACTGGAATAAAGGTATTGCATCCGGTCAGAGTTGGGAATACTTTTAAGAATGCATCCAGGTCTGCTTCATAGATTAGTATGTTTTTAGTCGAATAAGGAAATAAGCATTGCTTGATTTAGTCTTGGGAAATGAAGTGGGAAAATAACTGACATGAGAGTAGGAGAACAATTGGTGAATAATGATTACAACAAAGGTTCAATGTCAGAACAGAAAAGAATAATGGAGAGTCAAAGATAAGGGTGCTGGACTACAAAAAGGCAAAGTTCAGCGAGATAAAAGGAATGTGGCCCAAATTAACTGGGTAAAAAAGTTAGTACACAAATCGTCAGATCAGCAGTGAGAAATCTTCAAATATAAGATGCACAGACTAAAATCAAAATAGATATAAGAACATAAGAACATAAGAAATAGGAGCAGGAGGAGGCCATTCGGTCCCTGGAGCCTGCTCCGCTATTCAAGAAGATCATGGTTGATCTTCTACCTCAACTCCACTTTCCTGCACTATCCCCATATCCCTTGATTCCCTTAATATCCAAAAATCTATCGATCTCTGTCTTGAATATGCCCAATGACTGAGCCTCCACAGCCCTCTGGGGTAGAGAATTCTAAAGATTCACTACCCTCTGAGTGAAGAAATCTCTCCTCATCTCAGTCCTAAATGGCCGACCCCTTATTCTGAGATTGTGACTCCTGGTTCTAGACTCCCCAGTCAGGGGAAACATCCTTCCTGCATCTACCCTGTCAAGCCCTGTAAGAATTTTGTATGTTTCATTGAGATCACCTCTCATTCTTCTAAACTCTAGAGAACAAAGGCTTAGTCTACTCAATTTCTCCTCATAGGACAATCCCCCCATCTCAGGAACCAGTCTGGTGAACCTTCGTTGCACTCCCTCTATGGCAAGTATATCCTTCCTTAGGTAAGGAGACCATAACTGTACATAATACTCCAGGTGTGGTCTCACCAGGGCCCTATATAATTGCAGTAAGACGTCTTTACTGTTATACTCAAATCCTCTTGTAATAAAGGCCAACATACCATTTGCTGAACTGAGAAATAACAAGGGGCAGAAAACGTTAGCGGGAGTGATATATAGACCTCCAAACAGTAATGCGGAGGTTGGGGATGGCATTAAAAGGGAAATTAGAGAAGCGTGCAATAAGGGCACAGCAGTCATCATGGGTGACTTTAATCTACATATAGATTGGGCTAACCAAATTAGTAACAATACTATGGAGGAGGAATTCCTGGAGTGTTTACGGGATGGTTTCCTGGACCAATATGTCGAGGAACCAACCAGAGATCAGGCCATCTTAGACTGGGTATTATGCAATGAGAAAGGATTAATTAGCAATCTTGTTTTGCGAGGCCCCTTGGGTCGGAGCGATCATAATATGATAGAATTCTTCATTAGGATGGAGAGTGAAGTAGTTGACTCAGAGACTAGGGTCCTGAATTTAAATAAA
Source organism: Squalus acanthias (assembly GCA_030390025.1). NCBI lineage: Eukaryota > Metazoa > Chordata > Chondrichthyes > Squaliformes > Squalidae > Squalus > Squalus acanthias. Next base: position 92,840,383 of record CM059432.1, read on the forward strand.
GGAAACTACGATGGTATGAGGTGCGAGTTGGGTAGGATTGATTGGGGAATGTCACTCAAAGGGTTGACGGTGGATAGGCAATGGCAAACATTCAAAGACCGCATGGACGAACTACAGAATTTGTTCATCCCAGTGTGGCATAAGAATAAAACAAAAAGGGTGACTCAACCGTGGCTAACAAGGGAAATTAGGGATAGCATAAGATCCAAGGAGAGGGCATATAAATTGGCCAGAAAAAGCAGTAACCCTGAGGATTGGGAGCAGTTTAAGATTCAACAAAGGAGGACGAAGGGATTAATTAAGAAGGGGATAATAGAATACGAGAGTAAGCTTGCAGGGAACATAAAAACTGATTGTAAAAGCTTTTATAGATATGTGAAGAGAAAAAGATTAGTGAAATCAAGTGTAGGTCCCTTGCAGTCAGAATCAGGGGAACTTATAATGGGGAACAAAGAAATGTCAGACCAATTAAATACATATTTTGGTTCTGTCTTCACAAAGGAGGACACAAATAACCTCCCAAAGATGTTGGGGAACATAGGGTCTGATGAAAGGGAGGAACTGAAAGAAATCAGTATTTGCAGGGAAATGGTGTTAGGGAAATTGAAGGGATTGAAGGCCGATAAATCCCCAGGGCCTGATAATCTACATCCTAGGGTACTTAAGGAAGTGGCCCTAGAAATAGTAGATGCATTGCTGATCATCTTCCAACATTCGATGGAATCTGGAACAGCACCCATGGATTGGAGGGTAGCTAATGTTACCCCACTATTCAAAAAGGGTGGTAGAGAGAAAACGGGGAATTACAGACCGGTAAGCCTGACATCGGTAGTGGGGAAAATGCTAGAGTCCATTATAAAAGATGTAATAGCTGAGCACTTGGAAAACAGTGACAGGATCGGACAAAGTCAACATGGATTTACAAAAGGTAAATCATGCTTGACTAATCTACTGGAATTTTTTGAGGATGTAACTGGTAAAATAGATAAGGGACAACCAGTGGATGTGGTGTATTTGGACTTCCAAAAGGCTTTTGATAAGGTCCCGCATAAGAGATTAGCATGTAAAGTTAAGGCACATGGGATTGGGGGCAAGGTATTGACTTGGATAGAGAACTGGTTGGCAGACAGAAAGCAAAGAGTTGGAATAAACGGGTCTTTTTCCGAGTGGCAGGCAGTGACTAGTGGGGTACTGCAGGGATCGGTCCTTGGACCCCAGCTGTTCACAATATATATTAATGATCTAGACAAGGGAACTAGATGTAATATCTCCAAGTTTGCAGACGACACAAAACTGGGTGAGCGTGTGTGCTGCGAGGAGGATGCCGAGAAACTCCAGGATGATTTGGACAGGTTGGGTGAGTGGGCAGAAGCGTGGCAGATGCAATATAACGTTGATAAATGCGAGGTTATCCACTTTGGTGTCAAAAACAGAAAGGCAGATTATTATCTGAATGGCAATAGATTGGGAGACGGGGAAGTGCAACGAGACCTGGGTGTCCTTGTGCACCAGTCGCTGAAGGTAAGCATGCAGGTGCAGCAGGCGGTGAAGAAGGCAAATGGTATGTTGGCCTTCATAGTGAGAGGGTTTGAGTACAGGAACAAGGATGTCTTGCTGCAGTTGTACAGGGCCTTGGTGAGACCACATCTTGAGAACTGTGTGCAGTTTTGGTCGCCTTATCTGAGGAAGGATGTTCTTGCCATGGAAGGAGTTCAGCGAAGATTCACCAGGCTGATACCTGGGATGGCAGGAATGACGTATGAAGAGAGATTGGGTCAATTGGGCTTATACTCACTGGAGTTTAGAAGAATGAGAAGGGATCTCATTGAAACATATAAAATTCTGACAGAACAGGACAAACTAGATGCAGGAAGGATGTTCCCGATGGTCAGGGAGTCCAGAACCAGGGGTCACAGTCTAAGGATAAGGGGTAAGCCATTTAGGACAGAAATGAGGAGGAATTTCTTCACCCAGAGAGTGGTGAACCTGTGGAATTCTCTGCCACAGAAGGCAGTAGAGGCCAATTCAATAAATAGATTCAAGAAGGAGTTGGATATATTTCTTAAGGCTAAAGGGATCAAGGGATATGGGGAGAAAGCAGGGACAGGGTACTGAATTTGGATGATCAACCATGATCGCATTGAATGGCAGAGTAGGCTAGAGGGGCCGAATGGCCTACACCTGCTCCTATCTTCTATGATTCTATGCTTTCCTAATTGCTTGCTGTACCTGCATGTTAACTTTCTGTGATTTGTTTACAAGGACACCCAGGTCCCTCTGAACACCAACATTTCCCAATCTCTCACCATTTAAAAAATACTCTGCTTTTCTATTTTTCCTACCAACGTGGATAACTTCACATTTCTCCACATTATATTCCATTTGCCATGTTCTTGCCCACTCACTTAGCTTGTCTATATCCCCTTGAAGCCTCTTTGCATCCTCCTCACAACTTACATTCCCACCCAGCTTTGTATCATCAGCAAACTTGGATATATTACATTTGGTCCCCTCATCCAAATCATTGATATAGATTGTGAATAGCTGAGGTCCAAGCACTGATCCTTGCGGTACCCCACTTGTTACAGCCTGCCAACTCGAAAATGACCCGTTTATTCCTACTCTCTGTTTTCTGTCCGTTAACCAATCCTCAATCCATGCTAGTATATTACCCCCAATCCCATGAGCCCTAATTTTGTTTAATGTGTGGCACCTTATCGAATGCCTTCTGAAAATCCAAAAACGCCACATCCACTGGTTCCCCCTTATCTATTCTGCTAGTTACAACCTCCAAAAACTCTAACAGATTCGCCAAATACGATTTCCCTTTCATAAATCCGTGTTGACTCTGCCTAATCCTATTGTTATTTTCTAAGTGCCCTGTTACCATGTCCTTAACAATAGATTCTAGCATTTTCCCTACTATTGATGTCAGGATAACTGGTCTGTAGTTCCCCGTTTTGTCACTCCCTCCTTTCTTAAATAGTGGGGTTACATTTGCTACCTTCCAATCTGCGGGAACCGTTCTAGAATCTGTGGAATTTTGGAAAATGACAACCAATGCATCCACTATCTCTATAGCCAACTCTTTCAAAACCCAAGGATGTAGGCCATTAGGTCCATGGGATTTATTGGCTTTCAGTCCCATTAATTTCTCCAGTACTATTTTTTTACTAATACTAATTTCTTTCAGCTGCTCATTCTCGCTAGACCCTTGGTTCTCCACTATTTCTATTTTTCTCTGATGTCACCTTAGTCACTGATGCCTTATTACCTTTGTTACTCTCTCTGTCCCTTCCTCACCCACTCTGCTTATCTTTACCCAAAACTCTCTAGAGCCTTGACATTTCTCTCGCTGCTTTTAAATTTACTCTTTCCTGAATCCTCCCGCCTCCTCCCACTTCATTCGTTTAGAGCCCTGTTTAGTGTCCCAGTTATTCGGTTCACCAGGACACTGGTCCCAGCCCGGTTTAAGTGGAGCCCGTCCCAACGGAACAGCTCCCTCTTTCCCCAGTAGTGGTGCCAGTGCCCCATGAACTGAAACCCCTTCCTCCCATACCACTCTTTGGGCCATGCATTTAAACCTCTAATCTGTTTGTCCCTATGCCAATTTGCGCGTGGCTCAGTTAACAATCCAGAGATTATTACCTTTGAGGTTCTGCATTTTAATTTGGATCCTAGCTCCTGAAACTGCCTCACCTTATATTCCTATAAGGTAAAAATGCGATGCATCAAGGTATAGAGTTTGAGGGGCGAGGGATCGACTACATAAGTATAGATCTAGATTTAGTTAGTTTAATGTCAGTTATGGGCATATTCGTTAGCCTAGATTTTAATTCCCAGCGGGAGTCGTGCGAGTCGGGGTCGAGGCGAGTGGCAAACTGTCTGTCCCCCTGCAGCTTGAGGCCCAGGAGTTCTTAACTCTTGAGCCTCATCTGCATGCAGGCCATCAGTCTCCCGCCCAAACCCAGCGGGAACCCCTAACTGGCCGACAGGTGGGAGCGAGATTTCGGGCAGCAGGCGGGCACCACTGTCAACCTGAGGAAATGGTTCCCAGTACTAAGGTATATGGTCGGGGTGATTGGGAGGGGGTGGTGGAGGGGATAGTGGTCAGGAGAGGGAAAGGGAAACCAGAGGCAGGTGTAGGATTATTATTATTAATTTGTTTAGGAAAGTAACCCTATTACTAGTTCTAATCTTGAGTGGAGACAACAAGCACAGAAACTGGTACTAAGATTACTAAACACTTTATTCGATTGTCCAAGAACAATAAGTAACAGCTCTAAACAATACTCACATCTGGGAACACGGTTCAGAACGCAGATTAACCAAACTCTTGTTCTGGAGTGTCTACTGAAGCGATTCTTCCTTGTCTAGGTAAAAAGCGGGAAGAGGTCCTACAAGCAGAATTTAGGGAGCTAGGAGCTAAATTAAAAAGTAGGACCTCTAAGGTAGTAATCTCTGGATTGCTACCAGGGCCACGAGCTAATCAGAATAGAGAGAACAGGATAGTGAGATTGAATACGTGGCTTGAGCAGTGGTGCAGGAGGGAGGGATTCAAATTCCTGAGGCATTGGAACCAGTTCTGGGGGAAGTGGGACCTGTACAAAAGGGACGGTCTGCACTTGGGCAGGACTGGAACCGATGTCCTCGGGGTAATATTTGCTAAAGCAGTTCGGGAGGATTTAAACTAATATGGCAGGGGAAGGGGAACCTATGTAGCGAAACAGGGGGAAGTAATATGCAGTCAGAAACAAATGTTAGAAGGGTGAGAAACAATAGGGGAAGGCCGAGTAAACAAAGGCAAGAAACACAAAGGGCCATACTAAATCATAAGTCTAAAAGGACAAAGGATGTTAATAAAATAAGCCTAAAGGCTCTGTGTCTTAATGCAAGGAGTATCCGTAATAAGGTGGATGAATTGACTGTGCAAATAGATGTTAACGGATACGATGTGATTGGGATTACAGAGACGTGGCTCCAGAACAATCAAGGCTGGGAACTGAACATCCAGGGGTATTCAACATTCAGAAAGGATAGAATAAAAGGAAAAGGGGGTGGGGTAGCATTGCTGGTTAAAGAGGAGATTAATGCAATAGCTAGGAAGGACATCAGCTTGGAGGATGTGGAATCAATATGGGTTGAGCTGCAGAACACCAAAGGGCAGAAAACGTTAGTGGGAGTTGTGTACAGACCTCCAAACAGCAGTGGTGAGGTGGGGGAGGGTATGAAACAGGAAATCAGAGGTGCGTGCAAAAAAGGCACGGCAGTTATCATGGGTGACTTTAATATGCATATAGATTGGGCTACTCAAACTGGAAGCAAACTCGAAGTGGAGGAGGATTTCCTGGAGTGTTTAAGGGATGGTTTCCTAAACCAATATGTTGAGGAACCAACTCGAGGGGAGGCCATCCTGGACTGGGTGTTGTGTAATGAGGAAGGACTAATCAGCAATCTTGTGGTACGAGGCCCCCTGGGGAAGAGTGACCATAGTATGGTGGAGTTCTACATTAGGATGGAGAAGGAAACAGTTAAGTCAGAGACCATGGTCCAGAACTTAAATAAGGGCAACTTTGATGGTATGAGGCGTGAATTGGCGAGGTTAAATTGGCAAGCGATATTTAAGGGGCTATCAGTGGAAGGGCAATGGCAGACATTTAGAGATCGCATGGATGAACTACAACAATTGTACATCCCGGTCTGGCGTAAAAATAAAAAAGGGAAGGTGGCTCAACCATGGCTAACAAGGGAAATCAGGGATAGTATTAAAACCAAGGAAGCTGCATACAAATTGGCCAGAAGTAGCAGCAAACCCGGGGACTGGGAGAACTTCAAAACTCAGCAAAGGAGGACGAAGGGTTTGATTAGGGCAGGGAAAATAAAATATGAAAGGAAGCTTGCAGAGAACATTAAAATGGACTGCAAAAGCTTCTATAAATATGTAAAAAGAAAGAGGTTAGTAAAAACAAACGTAGGTCCCCTGCAGTCGGAAACAGGGCAAGTCGTAATGGGGAACAAGGAAATGGCAGATCAATTGAACAAGTACTTTGGTTCGGTGTTTACTGTGGAGGACACACACAACCTGCCGGAAATAAAAGGGGTCGGAGGATCTGGTAAGAGGGAGGAGCTGAGGGAAATCCTTATTAGTCGGGAAAAGGTATTGGGGAAATTGATGGGACTGAAGGCTCAAAAATCCCCGGGGCCTGATGGTCTGCATCCCAGAGTACTTAAGGAGGTGGCCTTGGAAATAGTGGATGCATTGACGATCATTTTCCAACATTCCTTAGACTCTGGATCAGTTCCGATGGAGTGGAGGGTGGCCAATGTAACCCCTCTTTTTAAAAAAGGAGGGAGGGAGAAAGCAGGGAATTATAGACCGGTCAGCCTGACATCGGTCGTGGGTAAAATGATGGAAGCAATTATTAAAGATGTCATAACAGACCATTTGGAAAGTGGCGACATGATAGGTCCAAGTCAGCATGGATTTGTGAAAGGGAAATCATGCATGACAAATCTTCTGGAATTTTTTGAGGATGTTTCCAATAGGGTGGACAGGGGGGAACCAGTAGATGTGGTGTATTTGGACTTTCAGAAGGCCTTCGACAAGGTCCCACACAAGAGATTGGTGAGCAAAGTTAAAGCACATGGGATTGGGGGTAATGTGTTGACGTGGATTGAGAACTGGTTGGCACACAGGAAACAAAGAGTAGGAGTAAATGGGTACTTTTCACAATGGCAGGCAGTGACCAGCGGGGTACCGCAGGGTTCGGTGCTGGGACCCCAGCTGTTTACATTATATATTAATGATTTGGACGAAGGGATTAAATGTAATATCTCCAAATTTGCGGATGACACTAAATTGGGAGGCAGTGTGAACAATGAGGAGGATGCTAGGAGGCTACAGAGTGACTTGGACAGGTTGGGTGAATGGGCAAATGTATGGCAGATGAAGTACAATGTGGATAAATGTGAGGTTATCCACTTTGGTGGTAAAAATAGAGAGGCGGACTATTACCTGAATGGTGGCAGATTAGGGAAAGGGGAGGTGCAACGAGACCTGGGCGTCATGGTACATCAGTCACTGAAGGTGGGAATGCAAGTGCAGCAGGCAGTCAAGAAAGCAAACGGAATGATGGCCTTCATAGTAAGGGGATTTGAGTACAGGAGTAGGGAGGTGATGCTGCAGTTGTACAGGGCCTTGGTGAGGCCACACCTGGAGTATTGTGCGCAGTTTTGGTCTCCTAACTTAAGGAAGGACATTCTTGCTATTGAGGGAGTGCAGCGAAGGTTCACTAGATTGATTCCTGGGATGGCCGGACTGACATATCAAGAAAGATTGGGTCAACTGAACTTGTATCCTCTGGAGTTCAGAAGAATGAGGGGGGATCTTATAGAGACATTTAAAATCCTGACTGGTTTAGACAAATTAGATGCGGGCAGAATGTTCCCAATGTTAGGGAAAACTAGAACCAGGGGTCACAGTCTAAGGATTAAGGGGAAGCCATTTAAGACTGAGCTGAGGAGGAACTTCTTCACCCAGAGAGTGGTGAATCTATGGAATTCTCTTCCACAGAAGGTTGTTGAGGCCAGTTCGCTAAATATATTCAAAAGGGAGTTAGATATAACACTCACAACTAGGGGGATCAAGGGGTATGGCGAGAAAGCAGGAATGGGGTACTGAGGTAGCATGTTCAGCCATGAACGCATTGAATGGCGGTGCAGGCTCGAAGGACCGAATGGTCTACTCCTGTACCTATTTTCTATGTTTCTATGTTTCTATGTCTTTGTCCTTCTTGATGATTGCCTCTCCTTTTTATACAGTTTTTTGAGGCTTAGTCTTATGGTTGCTGACCCCCATAAACTGTTATCGTTATTTTTTTGTTGCAGTGTCCAGCAGGCAGGTGCACATCATGAACGCAGTGGGAAGCACTTGACCGCCATTTTAACCACCTACCCACCCTATTCCCATCAGGCAGGCAGCATTAAAACCAGCCCTTTAGAATCCATCATTTGAGAGAAAATTGATGATTCTTTAGAAATACATGTGTTAATCAAGGGTAGCTGGCACAAATTTGTTAATGGCATGTGATACTTCATGAATTTAAGAGTTTTTTAAGATTGGATAGATAAAGAGAATGTACTGTATATCAATTTTCAGAAGGTGTCTCACAAGAGGCTTGTTAGGAAAATTCAGGCGTATGATATAAGAGGAAAGGTAACAACATGGATAGAAAGTTGGTTGACATACAGGAAACAGAGGCCTAGAAATTGGTCCCTGCGCCAGAATGGGTAGGCCAGAGGCCCGACCCCTGCTGATCATCCTCAGGCAGCTCACCGGCGAAGAACATTATAATTTGGGGCCGCTGCATTACCTGTATGTCTTGGGAGAAGAGGGGTGACTGGGAGAGGGAGGGATTTTCTTTTATAAAGTTAACTCTTTGGTGGCAGCCCGGTGCCAGCTTCATTCAGGGTAAACCAATTTAGTAACGGGGGCATCAATCAGGCATTATGCACCTCATTGCATATGCGAAGGGACTAACGCCTCTTTTGATTCCTATGCCAATATGGTGATCAGCTCACATTCGGCGATAAATGTGTACAAGCCACCTGTTTTTTGGACGCTTTATTGCTCATTTTATGCCTGTAAAACAGAATGTTGCACAGACAAGAGAAGGATTGAAAGTGGTGTACACCATGGAAATGTATCCTCTAATTATTTTTTTGGGCCGCGCGGCTCTTTTAACGGGCTGTGTGGCTCATTCAAAATTCTGTGCATGTGCGGATTTTCCATTTAAAAGCTGTTGAGCTGGCTGCACGGGACGTCCAGAGTAGCCGCGAAGCTTAAAGGGAACATTGCCACAGGGGTCAATGATACATCCGCTTTTGTTTTTTTTAATTCATTCATGGGATGTGGGTGTCGCTGGCATGGCCAGCATTTATTTCCCATCCCTAATTGCCCTTCAGAAGATGGTGGTGAGTTGCCTTCTTGAACCGCTGCAGTCAGTGGGGTGAAGGTATTCCCACAGTGATGTTCGGGAGGGAGTTCCAGGATTTTGACCCAGCGATGATGAAGGAACGGCGATATATTTCCAAGTCAGGATGGTGTGTAACTTGGAGGGGAACTTGCAGGTGGTGGTGTTCCCTTGTGCCTGCTGCCCTTGTCCTTCTAGGTGGTAGAAGTCACGGGTTTGGGAGGTGCTGCTGAAGAAGCCTTGGCAAGTTGCTGCAGTGCATCTTGTCGATGGTACACACTGCAGCCATGGTGCGCTGGTGGTGGAGGAAGTGAATGTTTAAGGTGGTGGATGAGGTGCCAATAAATGTTGGTGTTCAGAGAGATTTGGGTGTCCTCATGCAAGAAACACAGAAAGCTAGCATGCAGGTGCAGTAAGCAATAAGGAAGGCAAATGGCATGTTGGCCTTTATTGCAAGGGGGTTGGAGTATAAGAGTAAGGAAGTCTTGCGACAATTGTACAGGGCCTTGGTGAGACTACACCTGGACTACTGTGCACAGTTTTGGTCCCCTTATCTAAGGAAGGATATACTTGCCTTGGAGGCGGTGCAACAAAGGTTCACTAGATTGATTCCTGGGATGAGAGGGCTGTCTTATGATGAGAGGTTGTGTAGAAGGGGCCTATACTCTCTGGAGTTTAGAAGAATGAGAGGTGATCTCATTGAAACATTCAGGATTCTGAAGGGGATTGATAGGGTAGATGCTGAGAGGTTGTTTCCCCTGGCTGGAGTGTCTAGAACTAGGGGGCATAGTCTCAGGATAAGGGGTAGGCCATTTAAGACTGAGATGAGGAGGAATTTCTTCACTCAGAGGGTTGTGAATCTTTGGAATTCTCTACCCCAGAGGGCTGTGGATGCTGGGTCTTTGAGTATATTCAAGGCTGAGATAGATAGATTTTTGGACTCTAGGGGAATCAAGGGATTTGGAGATCGAACAGGAAAGTGAAGTTGAGGTGGATGATCAGCCATGATCTTTTGAATGGCGGAGCAGGCTCGAGGGGCTGAATGGCCTACTCCTGCTCCTATTTCTTATGTTCTTATGTTCTTAAGCAGGCTGCTTTGTCCTGGATGGTGTCGAGTTTCTTGAGTTGCATTCATCCAGGCAAGTGGAGAGTATTCCATCACACTCCTGACTTGTGCCTTATAGATGGTGGAAAGGCTTTGGGGAGTCAGGAAGTGAGACACTTGCCGCAGAATACCCAGCCTCTGATCTGCTCTTGTTGCCACAGTATTTATGTGACTGGTCCAGTTAAGTTTCTGGTCTGTGGTTATCCAAAGGATGTTGATGAGGGATTCGGCGATGGTAATGCCGTTGAATGTCAAGGGGTGGTGGTTAGACTCTTGCTGTTGGAGATAGTCATTGAGTGGCACTTGTGTGGCGCAAATGTTACTTGTCCCTTATCAGCCCAAGCCTGAATGTCGTCCAGGTCTTGCTGCATGTGTGCATGGACTGCTTCATTATCTGACGAGTTGCGAATGGAACTGTGCAAACATCAGCGAACTTCCACACTTCTGACCTTATGATGGAGGGAAGGTCATTGATGAAGCAGCTGAAGATGTTTGGCCTTAGGACACTGCCCTGAGGAACTCCTTCAGCGATGTCCTGGGGCTGAGATGATTGACCACCAACAACCACAACCATCTTCCTTTGTGCTAGGTATGACTCCAGCCAGTGGTGTTTTCCCCGATTCCCACTGACTTCAATTTTACCAGGGCTCCTTGATGCCACACTCGGTCAGCTGCTGCCTTGATGTCAAGGGCAGTCACTCTTACCTCTCACCTCACCTCTGGAATTCAGCTCTTTTGTTCATGTTTGGACCAAAGCTGTAATGAGGTCTGGAGCCGAGTGGTCCTGGCGGAACCCAAACTGAGCATCGGTGAGAAGGTTGTTGGTGAGTAAGTGCCGCTTGATAGCACTGTCGATGACACCTTCCATCACTTTGCTGATGATTGAGAGTAGGCTAATGGGTCGGTAATTGACCAGATTGGATTTGTCCTGCTTTTTGTGGACCGGACATACCTGGGCAGTTTTCCACATTGTCGGGTAGATGCCAGTGTTGTAGCTGTACTGGAACAGCTTGGCTCGAGGCACAGCTAGTTCTGGAGCACAAGTCTGCAGCACGACAGCCGGAATGTTGTCGGGGCCCATAGCCTTTGCTGTATCCAGTGTGCTTCGCCGTTTCTTGATATCACGTGGAGTGAATCGAATTGGCTGAAGACTGGCTTCTGTGATGGTGGGGACCTCAGGAGGAGGCCGATATGAATTATCCACTCGGCACTTCTGGCTGAAGATGGTTGCAAACGCTTCAGCCTTGTCTTTTGCACTCGCGTTGTTGGGCTCCGCCATCATTGAGGATGGGGATATTCATGGAGCCTCCTCCTATCGTTAGTTGTTTAATTGTCCAGCACTGCAGAGCTTTGATCTGATCCATTGATTATGGGATAGCTTCGCTCTGTCTATAGCATGCTGCTTCCACTGTTTAGCATCCATGTAGTCCTGTGTTGCCGCTTCCCCAGGTTAGCACCTCAGTTTTAGGTACACCTGGTGCTGCTCCGAGCATGCTCTTCTGCACTTCTCATTGAATCAGGGTTGGTCCCCTGGCTTGATGGTAATGGTAGAGTGAGGGATATGCCAGGCCATGAGTTTACAGAATGTGGTGGAATACAATTCTGCTGCTGCTGATGGTCCACAATGCCTCATGGATGCCCAATTTTGAGCTGCTAGATCTGTTCTGAATCTATCCCATTTAGCACGGTGGTAGTTCCACACAACACGATGGAGGGTGCCCTCAGTGTGAAGACGGGATTTCATCTCCACAAGGACTGTGTGATGGTCACCGCTACCAATGCTGTCATGGACAGATGCATCTGCGACAGGTAGATTGGTGAGGACAAGGTCAAGTATGTTTTTTCCCTCATGTTGGTTCTCTCACCACCTGCCGCAGGCCCAGTCTGGCAGCTATGTCCTTCAGGACTCGGCCAGTAGTGGTGCTACTGAGCCACTCTTGGTGATGGACATTGAAGTCCCCTACCCAGAGTGCATTCTGTGCCCTTGTTACCCTCAGTGATTATTCCAATTGGTGTTCAACATGGAGGAGTACTGATTCATCAGCTGAGGAAGGGCGGCAGGTGATAATCAGCAGGAGGTTTCCTTGCCTATGCTTGCCATGAACCCATGAGACTTCATGGGGTCCAGAGTCAATTTTGAGGACCCCCAGGGTCACTCCCTTCTGACTGTATACCACTGCCGGTGGGACAGGACATACCCAGGGATAGTAATGGAGGAGTCTGGGACATTGGCTGAAAGGTATGATTCTGTGAGTATGACTATGTCAGGCTGTTGCTTGACTAGTTTGTGGGCCAGCTCTCCCAATTTTGGCACAATTCCCCACGTGTTAGTGAGGAAGACTTTGCAGGGTTGACTGGGCTGGGTGTGCCATTTTCGTGTCCGAAGCCGGTGTCAAGGTCAGTGTCGAGTGGTTCGTCCCGTTTCATTCTTATTATTGCTTTTCGTAGCGGTTTGTTGCAACTGAGTGGCATGCTAAGCCATTTCAGAGGGCAGTTAAGAGTCAACCACATTGCTGTGGGTCTGGAGTCACATATAGGCCAGACCAGGTAAGGGCAGCAGATTTCCTTCCCGAAAGGGCATTGTTTTTAACGACAATCCGATAGTTTTATGGTCACCATTACTGATACTAGCTTTTTATTCCAGATTTATTTAATTAACTGAATTTAAATTCCCCAGCTGCCATGGTGGGATTTGAACTCACATCTCCAGATCATTAGTCCAGGCTTTTGGATTACTAGTCCAGTAACATAACCACTATGCCACCGTTCACGTTTTTGATGCATATGTAGATGATTTGGGCTTGAGTACAGGGAGAACAATCTCAAATTTCTGATAACATTAAAGGAATTTTGGCAAATAATGAGGACGACTGTAAAAGACTTCAGGAAGATATCGACAGGTTAACTGAATGGGCAGACAGATGGTAGATGCAACTTAGTATGGATAAGTGTGAAGTAAAGTATTTTGGGGAAAAATAAACCAAAGAATGGGAGTATACACTTAATAGAAAGACACTGAAGGACACTGCGGATAAACAGAGACCTAGGAATTACAATACATAATTGCTTGAAAGTGCAAGTGCAGGTAGATAAAGCCATAAAAAAGCCAATAGAATTTGTGTTTTATAAATAGGAACATAGAGTATAAAAGTAAAATTATGATTAATATATACAAAACATTGGTTAGGCTACAATTAGAGTGCTGTGTGCAGTTTTGGGCATCCATTATAGAAAGGACATTAAAACCATAGACACCATTCAGTACATAGATTCACCAGGATGTAGCAGAGATAGGAAATTATTTTCATGAGGAGAGATTTGAAATACTGGGACTATTCTCACTGGAGCAAATGCTAAGAGGAGATTTAATAGATACTTCTAAAATCAGGAAATGTTTTGATGTGAACAGGGAAAGACTATTTCCTTTGTCTGGGGAGTCAGTGGCAAGGGAGTCATCAATTTAAAATTATTACTGAGAGTAAGGAGAGAGGTTGGAAGAAATGTCTTCATGCAGAGCTATTGGAGGATGGAACACTTTGCCAGAGGGAGTGGTTGAGGCAGAAACCATTGTGTCTTTTAAAGGAAATATTGATAAATATTTGTTGCAGAGGAAGATACAAGGCTATGGGGGGAGAGCAGGGCAGTGGGATCAGCTTTGGATTGCCCGAGCAAAGAGTTGGCAGAGACACAATGGGCTGAGTGATCTCCTGTGCTGTGAATTTCTATGGTTCTTTGGTTCTATGGACTGGTATTGGTGGGCTGACAAACTGTGCAGCTGATATGTGTCAGTGGAGAGGAACAGTTCTCAGTCAGCCCAGTAATTAGAGCATTCTGCTTTCACAGAGAGTTGATATTTCATACTTCTTGAGCCAAGTAAATATTCTTATATTGTTCCAGCCATAGAGCAGGGTTTGTTTCCAAAGCTGAGCATATAGCACCAATTTGTTCATTTTGGCTTTCTAGCTGAAGAAAGAACTAGTGGATTTGAGAAGCAGCTGTGAGGGAAAAAAAGGAATCCAAGTTGAATAAAATTTCTGCTCCTTTAGAGATACTGTGCATTATATACCATTACTTTTTGTAATGTTGACACGCCTCTTTTTCCTTAATGCTGAAATAGTTCCTTTACTTGATGGTTTCAATTTACTCCCCACTCACTTAATTACCAAACATTTCCAATTGGAAACATGAAACCAACCTGCTAGCATACTGAAGCATAATAGAATTCTGCCTTTTGGATACAGTAGTGTCAACTCTCCTATATTGATGGATTTTGTGCATTTCATAAACTAACAGATAAATGTACAGGCTAATATTTGAATTGGAGATGTATCAGGTATCAGTTTGAAATGATACCTGATAGAGTGATCTGCACAGAGTGGTCTTAAACAGAGTGCTTCTAAGCAGACTGTTAAACTTGGGAATTTGGAGAGAGTGGGAGTCTCTGGGAAGTTCTGGGTGTTGTTTGAGCTGCTGCTGCAGAGAGAGAGTTCTCTCTGTGTGAGGAAGAGGTGTTTCTACTGCTGATACTGAGGTGCCTGAACAGAGGAGAGGGAAGAGGGAGAGAAAAAGACCAGAAGAGAGCAATTCTCCATTGCCTCCCTTAATTGCCTTCTTGTTGGCTCTCCATTTTGGGAGAGGGAGAGAGGGGAGGAAGAGACTATCATGACAACAACCAGAAAGAACATCATCTGTTTGGAAGGAGGAAGAGCCAAATCAACATTTAACAACAACAACAGCTGAGTGTTTTGGTGCACTCTCCACAAGAGACTGTGACTTGTAGGTGGGGGGAGGAAAGAAGAAAAAGGCCGGACATCGTGGGTGTGTGTGTGTGTGGCTCTTGTTAATAAATGTGCCTCACACACTACTAATAAACACCCCTCCCCCATTGCCTGGCCCATCAATAAGACCTGGTGGAGGACTGTGCCTGGGCATTTCCAACTATCCCAGGCGAAGACACCTTCTCCCCCCACCAGAAGAACATCATTGTTATAGACAGTGTGATTCCATCAGAGAGTGCACCCCTGCAAGCACCCACCCACCATCGTGAGTGGCGACCCCGCCCCTGCGGCCTCCCTCCTTCCCCCTCCCTTTTCTTTTTCTCTCTCTCTCTGAGAGGCACCTCTATTCTTTTATTTGATTGATTATTGAGCATAAAAAAGGGAGAAGTGTGTTTTCATTTGAGAACACCCTCTGCTCAAGGAACATAATACCTAAGGCCCCAATTACAAACATCGGGCCTGAGTCTTGGGGTGAGTGTAGCTCTTAAAAAAAAAAAAAGAACACCCATCAATGGCAACTCCATCTTCGCTGGTGGCGGGGTCAGCGAGGACGTACGCGGGCGTGGCAGCAGCAGCTGCTCCTGCTGCCCCGTCACCTTTTAAACTAATCACAAAACAACATGGGGTCAAAAGCTACACTCACCCCAACATGACAATTGAGGCTTGCGTGAAAGCCATGGCTGGGGTTGTCGGCCCCTCAGCCATCGTTGCAGTCTCAAAGATGTACAGGAAGGCTGTGTTCTTCCTGAGTCGGAGCAGGCGGTGTCCCTTGCCCTAAATAAGGGGCTCACAGTGGGCAGGACTTTCCTGCCGGTGGACTCCCTTGAGGCCACAGCGCAGCGAATTGTACTCTCCAATGTCCCGCCCTTTGTCCCCGTTGAGCTCCTCCTCCCCCATCTACGTCAACTGGAGGAGGTGAGGTTGGGGATAATGCCGATCGCGCTCGGCTTCAAGGAGGCCAGCCTCTGTTACGTCTTCTCCTTCCGCGCTAGCTGAATACAAAGCTGGTGCGGGAGGAGGACACGGAGGATGCATTCTTAGTGCACCATGAAGGGACAGCCCTTCAGGACGTCGGATGGTGTGCGGTGCCACGCCTGTAAGGAGGTGGGGCACGTATGTAAAAACTGCCCCGCCTACAAGGCCACTAAAACACCTAAAGCGGCCGAGGCTGGCGCCGCCACCACTCCTCCTCCTGTTCCCGTCCAGGCGTCGGAACCACCATATGAGCGGGCGACGTCGGAGGCCAATACCAGCACGGCCTCCGGCAGGGGGGAGGGAGAGCGTCTGAGTGGAAGGAAGGAAGGCGAAAGAAAAAACATCTAGAGGCGAGTCCCTCAGACATCCCAAACGGCCCCATAACTGCGCTCGCCCCGAACACCGTGGCAACCGTGAGCGCGAGGGATCCTGTGCCCGAGCCCGTGACCGTACTCGCTCCTGCAGAGAATTTGAAACCCGCAGTCGGGCTCGGGCCTGGGAAAGAGACACAGAAGGAGGGAGCGGAGGTGGAGACCTCGGCAGATATGGAGGTCTCTCTACCTCTGTGTCCCTCCGGATTAAAAAGGCACCGCTCCTTGGAAGCGGAGGAGGACCTAGAGGAAGGAGGTCCTTCCATCCAAGAGGAGTTGGCGCCCATCGCGGGTCCGGCGCCAACCCCCACCTCCACCAACACGTGACGTCGGCGGGAGTCGCTCGTCCCTCGGGAGGGTGAGACAGCTCCGTCTCTCCGGCCTGTGCCTCCCGGGGATGGGGAAGAAGCCCTGCCCGTGGGGTGGGGGGGAGTCGCTGAACCTCCCACCGTCACTTTTGTTACTACAGCACCACAACTGTTACTCGTCGCCGGGTTGGGCGTTCTGGGGGCTGAGGCAGGCGAGGCCGATGAGGCTGACCTCGCCCAGTCACACCCTGACATCTCCCTGGAACTGCTCGACCTGGTGGAGGATTGTAATCAAAACACCCCGCCCGCTTGGGTGGTGGCGGGGTGGGGGGGAGGGCCCCCTATCTCCGTCTCTGACACTGGTGCCGGGTGTGTTGGAGGAACTGGGTATGGTTTTCTCCCCGGTTTCTCCACACGCCCCGGCACCTGAGGCGGGGGGAGACCCGAACCGCTGCCACCTCCTGGCCCAACACCCCTGGAGGAGCCCAAGGGGGACTCCTCCGCCGTCGATCCTGGGGGTGGGATCGTGACAGAGGTTGGGCTAGCTGGTGTGGCCAAACCATTCGCTGTACCCTGTGCGGTGTACTGATCGGCCGCTGACGACGACCTCCGGGAGGAGGACGGGGGCTCGGTGGAGGGCACTGGGGATGATTTGGACTCCATCGCCAGTCAGGCGGTGGATGACCTCGTGCCCCCTACCAAGTCTCCCCTCATCCCCGTTGTGGAACTCTGGGAATTTCTGTTGGAATGCCTGAGTCGTCGCGATAAGATCCAGCTGGCCCTCGACAGGTGGTCGGTGCTGGCGCCGCTCATCAGGACCGTCCGCACTGCTGTTAAGACCCTGGGCGCGGACAAGGACGTGAGCCATCATGAGCTGCGCCGGCTGAAGACGTTCCTCACTGGGCTGCTGAGGGAGTGGAGGATAATGAGCGACTTCGCTCTCTCCCCACAGTAGGTTAGGTAGAGGTTGCACTGTGCTCTTGTCATGAAGATAACCATAGCCAGACTCAGCATCAATGGCAGCAGAGAGGCGCACTGCAGATTTATTAACTTCTTGTTCCTTTAGGAAGGGAAGTATGGGGGTGTGTTTCCTGCAGGAAACCCACACCGTTCCGGGAGACGAGGCTACGTGGCTCCTGGAATGGCAAGGACAGGTCCGCATGAGTCACCTCGCTACCACTTCTTGCGGGGTGGCTATCTTGCTGGAGCCACATTTTCAGCCGGAGATCTTGCGGGTCAAGGAGCCAGAGCCTGTGCCATGCCACTTGCTCCATCTCACTGTTGGCGTGCTGCTCCATCTAGTGAACATGTACGCCCCCCAGACCGGTGCGGAACAAGTGTGCTTCTTTGAAGAAGTGTCTGCTCTTTTAGCTTTCATCGGCGTCGGCGAGTGAATTATCCTTGGGGGGGATTTCAACTGCACCGTCGAGGAGAAGAACCATTCTGGTGCCCCGCACAGTCGAGTCCTTTGACTTGGTGGATGTCTGGCGAAATCTCCATCCCGACTGCAGCGCCTTCACTTGGGTGAGGTCTGGAGGAGGAAGGTCCAGAATCGACCGCCTTTTCATTTCCTGGGCGTGCATCTCCTGCGTTCCGTTGGCTTCCATGCAGCCAGTGCTGTGCTCAGACCACCACCTGGTGTGGGCAGAGCTCGCTCCGCTCCGTGCGCGGGGGGGTCCGTGTACTGGCATTTTAACAACCTGCTGCTGGAGGACAAATGGTTCTGGGATTCGTTCCGTCGATTCTGGGCCGACTGGAGAAGGAAGCAGGGGGGGCTTCCCCTCCTTGAGGCTATGGTGGGACGTGAGCAAGGCTCACG
This sequence comes from Squalus acanthias, assembly GCA_030390025.1. NCBI lineage: Eukaryota > Metazoa > Chordata > Chondrichthyes > Squaliformes > Squalidae > Squalus > Squalus acanthias. The sequence goes on from CM059432.1 coordinate 92,858,711, forward strand.
TCCGTCTCTTCTGTCAGGAGTACGTGAAAGAATCGACCAAGAGGCGGGAGGCCCAGGTGGGGCGGTTGGAGAAGGAGGTGCTCGACCTGGAGTCCTGTCTCAGTCAAGTCGTCGAAGAACCGGCCCTGTGGAAGGTGTATGAAGAGAAGAGGGGCGCGCTGAAGGACCTGCAGCTCGTCGGGTCCTGAGGCGCGTACGTGAGGTCACGGATCCGGTTCCTCTAGGACCTGGACCGCCGCTCCCCCTTCTTCTACTCACTGGAAAAAAGACAGCTCTTGGGGCTGCTGGCCGATGACGGAGCTCTGGTCGCGGATCCTGAGGGCATCAGTGCCGGGGCACAGGCCTATTACGAGGCTCAGTTCTCTCGGATCCGTCCAGCGAGGATGCGCGCTGAGTTTTGTGGGAGAACTTGCCGAAGGTCGGCCCAGAGGGCGCCGAACAGCTGAATGCTCCGCTGAGCCTGGCGGAGCTGACCATGGTCAGCTCTCGAGGGGCAAGTCCCCGGGGCTGGACGGCCTGACCGTGGAGTTCCACAGGGCGTTCTGGGACGTCCTGCGGGGGGCGACTACGCGCGGGTCCTGTGGAAAAGTCTGGCGACCGGGGAGATGCCTCTCTCTTGGCGCAGGGCGGTCATCGTCCTGCTGCCCAAGAGGGGTGATCTCCGCCTGCTTAAGAACTGGCGCCCGGTCTCCCTCCTTGTCACGGATTACAAGATCTTTGCCAGGGCCATGTCTGCTCGCCTTGGCACCGTGCTGGCCCACATGATCCACCCCGACCAGTCCTACACGTTCCCGGGCCAGACCATCCACAATTACATCCATCTGGTCCGGGTCCTGGTCCACCATTCGCAGAGGGCTGGTCTGTCGGTCGCCTTCCTTTCCCTCGACTAGGAGAAGGCGTTCGACAGGGTGGATCACGAATACCTCTTCGGGACTCTGCGTGTATCCGGGTTCGGGACGCATTTCATCGCCCGGATTCAACTTCTGTGCGCTGCTGCAGAGTGTCTGATTAAGATTAATGGGTCTTTGACGGCGCCCCTTCGCTTCGGGAGAGAGGTGCGTCAGGGATGCCCCTTGTCCGGCCAGTCATATGCCATCTGCATGGAGTCTTTCCTGCGCCTCTTGCGGAAGAGGTTGACGGGATTGGCTCTGCAAGAGCCAGGCGTGGAGGTCGTCCTCTTGGCTTACGCTGATGACGTGCTCCTCATGGTCACGGATCCCGTTGACTTGTGGAGGATGCGCAAGTGCCAGCAGGTCTACTCGGCTGCGTCCTCCGCCAGGATCAACTGGGAGAAATGTTCCGGACTCCTGGTGGGTCAGTGGCGGGTGCACTCCTTGCTGGAGGAGCTCGGGCCTTTTTCCTGGAGCACCACTCATCTCCTCTACCTGGGAGTCTACCTTAGCCCTGCCAAGGAAGCCTGGCCGGCGAACTGGCAAGAGCTGGAGGCCAAAGTCACCGCTCGCCTAGGGCGTTTTACAGGACTGCTCCAAGTGCTGTTCTACAACGGTCGAGTGCTGGTCATAAATCAACTGGTGGCCGCTATGCTGTGGTACCGGTTGGTCACTTTGATCCCTCCCCCTGCGTTTGTCACCAAGATACAGAAGAAGCTTCTTCTAGGACAAAAGGAAGCATTGGGTCTCTGCCGCGGTTCTGAGTCTCCCGCTTAGGGACGGCGGTCAGGCGCTGGTGTGCCTTCGTACCCAGGCTGCGACTTTCCGTCTTCAGACCCTGCAGAGATACCTGTACGTCGAGGATCCTCCCAAATGGTGTGTACTGGCAACGTATTTCTTTCACCAGCTGCACGGCCTCAATTACAACACGCAGCTCCTGTTTGCAAACCTAGTGGGTACTCATGCCTCCTTGTGGGAGCTGCCTGTCTTCTACCAGGAACTGATCAGGATCTGGAACAAGGTCGCCTACAGACGGAGTTCTCCCCCGTCAGGAGTGGCGGCTATCCTTCGGGAGCCGCTGCTCAGGAATCCGCACCTGCATGACCACAGGTTCATAAGACTGGCGGAGGGCAGGGCTCTGTCTGGCACGGTGACCAGAGTCAGGGACCTACTGGATGGCAGAGGAGCAGGTTGGATGGCGCCAGAGGAGCTGGCGCAGCGCCTATCCTAGGCCGATGTCCGGCCAAAGCCATCGAGTCGCTAAAAGTGGCACTGGGCCCTGACTCCACTAGGTGTGTCAAGGAGGCTCAAGCATGTGGGGCGATCCCGTCCGAACTGACCTCCGTTCAGACGGAATTCCTCATCAGCACCCGGCCCCGAAACCTCCCTCAGGAGCTGGCGCCTCACAACTTGAGCCGTCTCCAGGAAATCCCTTCCGTGCCTTTCCATTCAGCATGGAGGGGTTTCCTGTACGGGCTGCTCTTGCACACCCTCCACTTTGTCATCCTCGTCTGCTGTCCGGACACGCCTTGGCACACCATCTTACCATCCAAAGGAGGCGGGTGTCCCCAATGGAGGGCTCTCTGCACGGGAGTCCTCCCTTTATGTATTTGGAACTTGGCCTGGAGGGTGTTGCGCAGGGCAGTCCCATGCAATAAGGTTTTAAGTCGGTTCACGGACTCCCAGGCCGCCTGCATTTTTTGCGGCCTGGAGGAGTCCGTGTTCCACGTTTATGCTGAGTGTGATAGGTTGCAGCCCCTCTTCCACTATTTGAAGGGGCTGCTCCTCGATTTTTGGCTACACTTCAGTCCCACACTCCTGATCTTTGGTCACCTGGTGCGGGGGGGAGTGGGCAAGTCGGAGGGCCTCCTCATGGGACTGCTCCTAGGCCTGGCCAAGGTGGCCATCAACAGGTCCAGGCAGCGGGCGGTTCAGGGTGTTGTTCGGCCCGACTGCCTGCCTCTCTTCCTCACCTACGTTCGCGCCCGGGTGTCCCTGGAGATGAAGCATGCAGTGTCCACCGGCATGCTTGAGGCCTTCTGTGACCGGTGGGCACCAGAGGGACGAGGGTGCATCATCACCCCCGGGAATAAAATTTTAATTTGATTTGTTAAGTTTCCTTTAAACATTTTTTGTTAATTTACAGTCTTTATTGGTTGTGCTCCTTTAAAAAGGGGATGCATGCTTGACTTTAATTAGGTAATTGTCAGGAAGAAGAGTCAACACTTATAATTTGGGTGTGGCTCCAAGGAGTATAAAACTAACCAATATCTACTAATGCACAGATTGCTTCTAAACAGAATGTTAAAGTTGGGAATTTCGAGAGAGTGGGAATTCGGAGAAGAGGGGGAAGGAGGTGCTGCTTTTTGCCTCCAATATTGTCGTGCTTTGTGTTAGACTAAATTAAATATTTACCTGTATCTATAGGTTAAACTAGATCAAGTAATTAGTTAAAAAACTAAAATATAAGCTAAGTTAATTAAATACATAAACTCTAATTAAATAAATAAATAAAACAAGGCTATACAGGGATGGCAGTGCAGGTGGTGTGCCGCAACTGCAGCATATGGGAGTTTGTGGAGAGCATCAGGATCCAGGACGACCACGTCTGCAGTAAGTGTCTACATCTCGAGGAACTTCAGCTCAGAATTGTTGAGCTGGAGTCCGAGGTGCAGACATTGCGGGGCATCAGGGAGGGGCAGAGTTACCTGGACACTTTGATCCAGGGGGTAGTCACACCCCTTAGGTTAGGTAGTGGTACAAGTCTGGTTAGTGGTCAGGGACAGGAGGGTATAACTGTGACTCAGGCAGGGTAAGGGGACCCCAGGAGAAGCCTTGGCCTTTGCCCCTATCCAACAGCTATGAGGTACTTGCTGCCTGTTTGGATGAGGGCAGAGTCTGTAGGGTGGATGAGGAAACTGACCATGGCACCGTGGTACAGGAGGCCATTCAAGTGGAGGGAGTGAAAAGGAATGTTTTAGTGGCAGGCGACAGTATAGTCAGGGGGATAGATACTGTTCTCTGCAGCTGTGACCGGGAATTCCGAAGGCTGTGTTGCCTGCCTGGTGCCAGGGCTAAGGACATCTCCTCGTGGCTGGAGAAGAATTTGGAGTAGGAGGAGGGAGGATCCAGTTGTCGTTATCCACGTAGGAACCAACAATATAGGTAGAACTAGGAGTGAGGTTCTGCTGAGAGTTTGAGGAGCTAGGGTCCAAATTAAAATGCAGAACCTCAAAGGTCATAATATCTGGGTTGTTACCTGAGCCACGCACCAATTGGCAGAGGGAGAAGCAGATCAGAGAGTTAAGTGCGTGGCTCAAAGAGTGGTGTGGGAAGAAGGGGTTTCAATTCATGGGGCACTGGCACCAGTACTGGGAAAAGAGGAAGCAGTTCTCTTGGGACAGGCTCCACTTAACTGGGCTGGGACCAGTGTCCTGGCGAATCGAATAACTAGGATTGGAGATAGGGCTTTAAACTGAAAAGGGTGGGGTGGGGGTCAGGTGAGGGGAAATTTAGAAATCTAAAGAGAAAACCCAAGGCAATGCAGCAGTGTAGTGATTTGGGTAAAGATAAGCAGACTGTGACAGGAAGGGACAGAGAGGTTTAATGATCATCGTGCATCAGTGGATAAGGTGAAAGCAGGGAATAATGGTAGAAAGTTAAAATTAAAGGCTCTTTATCTGAATGCATGAAGCATTTGTAACAAGATAGATGAATTAGTGGCACAAATAGAGATAAATGGGTTTGATCCAATAGCCATTACAGAGACGTGATTGCAAGGTGCAAGATTGGGAACTAAATATTCCACGGTCCTTGATGTTTCGAAAGGACAGGCAGAATGGAAAAAGAGGGAGGAGGGGTGGCCCTGATAATAAAGGATGACGTAAGGACAGTAGTAAGATAGATCTTGGCTCGAAAGATTAGGAGGTAGAATCAGTATGGGTGGAGATAAGAAATAACAAAGGGCAGAAAAAACTGCTGGGAGTAGTTTATAGGGCCCCCAAACAGTAGCTATACCACTGGACAGAGTATTAATCAACAAATAATAGGAGCTTGTAACAAAGATAATGCAATAATAGTGGGGAAGTTTACTCTTCATATAGACTAGGCAAATCAAATTGTCAAAGGCAGTCTGGCGGACGAGTTCATGGAATGCATTTGAGACAGTTTCCTAGAACAATACGTCACGGAACCAACCAGGGAACAGACTATTTTAGATGTTGTATTATATATTGAGACAGGATTAATTAGTAATCTCATAGTAAAGGATCCTCTGGGGAAGAATGATCATAATATGATTTCACATTGGGTTTGAGAGTGAACTTCTTAAGTCTGAAACTAGAGTCTTAAACTTAAAGCCAATTACATAGGTATAAGGGGCGAGTTGGCTAAAGATTGGGAAATTATATTAAATGTTATGACAGTAGATAAGCAGTGGCAAACATTTAAAAAAATATTTTAAAATTCTCAATGAATATACATTCCATTGGGAAGTAAAAACTCCACAGGAAAAGTGGTCCATCCGTGGCTAACTAAAGAAGTTAACGATAGTATTAGATTAAAAGAGGCATATAATATTGCAAAGAATAGTAGTAAGCCTAAGGATTGGGAGAGCTTTAGAAACCAGCAAAGGATAGAATCATAGAATGGTTACAATACGGAAAAAGGCCATTCGGCCCATCGAGCCCGTGCCGGCTCTCTGCAAGAGCACTTAAGCTAGTCCCACTCCCCCGCCCTTTCCCCGTAGCCCTGCAAATTTTTTTCCTTCAGGTACTTATCCAACTCCCTTTTAAAAGCCGTGATTGAGTCTGCCTCCACCACCCTTTCAGGCATTGCATTCCAGATCCTAACCACTCACTGAGTAAAGAAGTTTTTTCCTCATGTCGCCTTGGTTCTTCTGCCAATCATCTTAAATCAGTGTCCTCTGGTTCTCGACTCTTCTGCCAATGAGAACAGTTTCTCTCTATCTACTCTGTCCAGACCCCTCATGATTTTGAACACCTCTACCAAATCTCGTCTCTGCTCTGAGAAGCACAACCCCAGCTTCTCCAGTCTATCCACGTAACTGAAGTCCCTCATCCCTGGAATCATTCTCATAAATCTTTTCTGCACCCTCTCTAAGAGCTTCCCATCCTTCCTAAAGTGCAGTGCCCAGAATTGGACACAATACTCCTGTTGAGGCTGAACCAGTGTTTTATACAGGTTCATCATAATTTCCACACTCTTGTACTCTATACCTCCATTCATGAAGCCCAGGATACTGTAAGCTTTTTTAACTGCTTTCTCAACCTGCCCTGCTACCTTCAACGATTTGTGCACATATACCCCTTGGTCTCTCTGTTCATGCACCCCCTTTAGGATTGTACCCTTTAGTTTATATTTCCTCTCTTCATTCTTTCTACCAAAATGTACCACTTCACACTTTTCTGCGTTAAATTTCATCTGCCACGTGTCCACCTGTCTATGTCCTCTTGAAGTCTATCACTATCCTCCTCACTGTTCACTATACTTCCAAGTTTTGTGTCATCTACAAATTTTGAAATTGTGCCCTGTACACCCACATCCAAGTCATTAATATATGTCAAGAAAAGCGGTGGTTTTAGAACCGACCCCTGGTGAACACCACTATATACCTTCTTCCAGTCCGAAAAACAACTGTTCACCACTACTCTATTTCCTGCCACTTAACCAACTTCATATCCATGCTGCCACTGTCCCTTTTATTCCATGGGCTTCAACTTTGCTGGCAAGCCTATTATGTGGCACTTTGTCGAACGCCTTTTGGAATCCATGTACACCACGTCAACCGCATTGCCCTCATCAACCCTCTCTGTTACCTCATCAAAAAACTCGATCAAATTGGTTAAACACGATTTGCATTTAACAAATCCGTGCTGGCTTTCCTTAATTAATCCACACTTGTCCAAGTGACTGTTAATTTTGTCCCTGATTATTGTTTCTAAAAGCTTCCCCACTACCGAGGTTAAACTGACTGGCCTGCAGTTGCTGGGTTTATCCTTACACCCTTTTTTGAACCCTCAGGCACCACTCTTGTTTCTAAGGAGAATTGAAAGATTATGGCCAATACCTCCGCGATTTCTTCCTTCACGTCTCTCAGCGTCCCAAGATGCATCCTATCTGGTCCTGGTGACTTATCCACTTTAAGTACAGCCAGCCTTTCTAGTACCTCCTCTTTATCAATTTTTATCCCATCTCGTATCTCCTCTACCTCCTCCTTCACTATGTCTATGGCAGCATCTTCTTCCTTGGTGAAGGCGGATGCAAAGTACTCATTTAGCACCTCAACCATGCCCTCTGCCACCATACGTAGGTCTGCTTTTTGGTCCCTAATCGGCCGCACCCCTCCTCTTACGACCTGTTTACTATTTATATGCCTATAGAAGACTTTTGGATTACCTTTTATGTTGGCTACCATTCTATTCTCACACCCTCTCTTTGCCCCTCTTATTTTCTTTTTCACTTCTCCTCTGAACTTGCTATATTTAGCCTGATTCTCAGATGTATTCTCGACCTGACATCTGTCATACGCGCTCTTTTTCTGCTTCATCTTACTCTCTATCTCGTTCATCATCCAGGGAGCTCTGATTTTAGTTGCCGTACCTTTCCCCCTAGTGGGAATGTACCTCGACTGTACCCCAACTATTGCCTCTTTAAAGGCAGCCCATTGTTCCATTACAGTTTTGCCTGCCAATCATTGATTCCAATTTACCAGGGCCAGATCCATTCTCATCCCACTGAAATTGGCCCTCCTCCAATTAAGTATTTTTACTCTGGATTACTCCGTCCTTTTCCATAGCTAATCTAAACCTTATGATACTATGATCACTGTTCCCTAAATGTTCGCCTACTGACACTTGCTCCACTTGACCCACCTCATTCCCCAGAACCAGAACCAGATCCAGCAATGCCTATTCCCTCGTCGGGCCGGAAACATACTGATCAAGAAATTTCTCCTGAACGCACTTCAGAAATTCTTCCCCCTCTCTGCCCTTTACACTATTACTATCCCAGTCTATATTAGGATAGTTGAAGTCTCCCATTATCACTAATCTATAGTTCTTGCATCTCTCTCTAATTTCTCTGCAAATTTGCATTTCCGTATCTTTCCCACTATTTGGTGGTCTATAGAATACACCTAGTAGTGTAATGGCACCTCTATTATTTCTTAACTCTAACCATATAGATTCTGTCCTTGACCCCTCCAGGACATCCTCTCTCGCTAGCACTGTAGCATTCTCCTTAACCAATACTGCCACCCCCACCTCCTTTTTTTCCTTCCCTATCTTTCCTTAACACCTTATATCCAGGAATATTTAATACCCAATCCTGCCCTTTTTTGAGCCAGGTCTCCGTTATTGCCACAAAATCATATTCCCATGTGGCTATTTGCACCTGTGGCTCACCAACCTTATTTACCACGCTTCGTGCATTCACATACATACACTGTAAATCTATCTTAGACCATCCTGTGTTCTCTCTTAGTCTGGCCCCACCTAATACCTCACTATTTCTTACTTTAGTGCTATCCGTCTCTCCCAATCCTTTGTGCCCTTTGTTTCTCCCATCTAATGCTACATCCTGGTGCCCATCTCCCTGCCAACTTAGTTTAAACCCTCCCCAACAGCACTAGCAAACCATCCACGAGGATATTGGTACCAGCTCTGTTGAGGTGCAACCCATCCGGCCTGTACAGGTCCCACCTCCCCTAGAACTGGCCCCAATGCCCCAGGAATCTGAAGCCCTCCCTCTTGCAACATCTCTCCAGCCACGCATTCATCTGCTCTCTCCTATTTCCATACTCACTCACACATGGCACCGAGAGTAATCCAGAGATTAATACCTTTGAGGTCCTGCTTTTTAATCTCTTTCCTAGCTCCCTGAAATCTGCCTGCAGGACCTCATCCCTCTTTCTACCTATGTCATTGGTACCGATATGGATCACGACCTCTGGCTGTTCACCATCTCCCCTCAGAATGTTCTGCAGCTGCTCGGTGACATCCTTAGCCCTGGCAGGCAACATACCATCCTGGAATCACGTCTGTGGCCGCAGAAACGCCTGTCTGCTCCCCTAACTGTTGAATCCACTATCATTATTGCTTTCCCTATCTTCCTTCTCCCCTCCACCCCACCGCCCTCCCCGTACAACTGAGTCACACATGGTGCCATGGCTGTACTCCCCAGAGGAACCATTGTCCTCACCAGTACTCAGAACAGAATACTGGTTGGAGAGCGAGATGTACTCAGGGGACTCCTGCACTACCTGCCTGGTCCTCCTCTTCTGTCTGGCGGGCACCCATTCCCTCTCTGCCTGCACACTCCTTAGCTGTGGGGTGACCACCACCTGAAATGTGCTATCCACGTAGCTCTCAGCCTCGCGGATGCACCGCAGTGGCGCCAGCTGCTGCTCAAGCTCCGAAACCCAGAGCTCGAGCTCCTCCAATTGACGACACTTCCTGCACACGTGGTTGTCCAGGACATGGGAAGCATCCTGGAGTCCCCACATGGCACAGGATGTGCATTCCATGGGACTGAGCTGCCCCGCCATGCCTTTATTTATTTGACTATTAACTAACTTTACAGAAATTTAAGACTAAGATGTACCTAATTCAAGTTATTAATATAATATATTATTAACAGTTACTAATTTATTGTAGTATTAACAGTTACTAATCTCCAAGCTCCTGCTTTATCCCTAACCAGCTGTTTAACCCCGACCCCTAACTTGAAGAGCCCCTCTCCGACCACGTTCTTTAGCAGAACTTAGCAGAAATAAACTTTAAACTTAAAAAAAAACATTCACCAACTACTCACCAATCAGCTCCTTCCCTTTTAGGTTTGTTACTCTGACGTCGCTCTTTCAAATTCTGCCTGTGTTGAGTTGCTCCGCTCTCGCTTTATTCTCTTTATTCCCGCTCAGCTCTCGCTCCGCTCCCGCTCAGGTCCGCTCTTTCTGGTCTCGGGCCTGCTCTCTTTATCCCTGCTCAGCTCTCACTCCACTCCCGCTCAGGTCTGCTCTTTCTGGATGATGAAAAAATTGATGAAAAGGGAGAAAATAGAGAGAAAACTAGCAAGAAACAGATTGTAAGAGCTTCTACAAGTATGTAAAAAGGAAGAGTAGCAAAAGTAAGCATTGGTCTCTTAGAGGCTGAGGCAGGAGAAATTATAATGAGGAATAAGGAAATAACAGAGACTTTAAACAAATATTTTGTATATGTCTTCACAGTAGAAGACACAAAAAGCATACCAAAATAGTGGGGAACCAATCGGCTAATGAGAGTGAGGAACTTAAAGTAATTAGTTGTCGGGAAAATGCTGGAATCCATTGTTAAGGAAATGGTAACAGGGCATTTAGAAAATCATAATATGATTAGGCAGAGTCAACATAGTTTTATGAAAGGGAAATCATGTTTAACAAATTTATTAGAGTTTTTTTGAGGATGTAACTAGCAGGGTAGATAAAGGGGAACCAGTGGATGTAGTCTTTTTGGATTTCCAAAAGACATTCGATAAGGTGCCAAATAAAAGGTTGTTATGCAAGATATGGGGTTATCGGGTTGGGGGTAATATATTAGCATGGATAGAGGATTAGTTAATGAACAGAAAACAGAGAGTAGGGATAATCTGGTCATTTTCAGGTTGGCAGACTGTAACAAGTGGGCTGCTGCAAGGATCAGTGCTTGGGCCTCCGCTATTTATAATTTAAATTGATGACTTAGATGAAGGGACCGAGTGTAATGTATCCAAGCTGACAATACAAAGCTAGGTGGGAAAGTAAGCTGTGAGGAGGACACAAATAGCCTGCAAAGGGATATAGACTGGTTAAGTGAGTGGGCAATAAGGTGGCAGATGGAGTATAATCAGGGGAAATGTGAGGTTATTCACTTTAGTAGGAATAGAAAAACTGAATAATTTTTAAATGGTGAGAAACTATTAAATGTTGGTGTTCAAAAAGATTTAGGTGTCCTCGCACAGGAAACAGAGTTAGCATGCAGGTACAGCAAGCAATTAGGAAGGCAAATGGCATGTTGGCCTTTATTGCAAGAGGGTTGGAGTACAAGAGTAAGGAAGTCTTGCTGCAATTGTACAAGGCTTTGGTGAGACCACACAAGGTGCACAGTTTCAGTCTCCTTATCTGAGGAAGGATATACAGGAAACTCTTTGGTATCCGGCACTGACGGGACCGGCGTGGTGCCGGTTGATCGAAAGTTCCGGATAACAGAGAGTTATATCTACCGAGGCTATTTTTAACAAAGAAAAATAAAAAAATCAAGAAATGTGCAGTATACAGTATTTGGGTACTCACCTACAGAATGTTGTGTTAAATGGATGGTGGAAGATGCTTGATTAAGTACAGTACTGCCAGTTGAGAGTAATCCATAACTCTTTAATTACTTAACAGTAAGTGTGACTCCCGGCAGCGCGGGAGAATCAACTCCTGCTACTGCAGTGTTTCGGACTTCCGACAGCGCCAGGAGGCCGAGTAGTGGCACTTTTGAAAACTACCCCAAGTGACTAAATCGGCGTTCGCGGACTCGGGATCGGCAACATTGCCGGTTATTTGAGAGGAGTTTTCGGAGTACTCGGCGTTCGCGGAGACTCGGACTGCGACTCGGCAACATTGCCGGTTATTTGAGAGGAGTTTTCGGAGGATGATTTTTGCCGGTTAAGCGAGAATTACGGATATTTGGGTGCCGGATAAACAAGAGTTTCCTGTACTTGCCTTAGAGGCGGTGCAACGAAGGTTCACTAGACTGATTCCTGGGATGAGAGGGTTGTCCTATGAACAGCGATTGAGTAGACTGGGCCTATATGCTCTGGAGTTCAGAAGAATGAGGTGATCTCATTGAAACATTAAAAATTTTGGGGGGGATTGACAGGGTAGATGCTGAGGGGTTGTTTCCCCTGGCTGGAGAGTCTAGAACTAGGGGGCATAGTCTCAGGATAAGGGGTCGGCCATTTAAGATGAGGGGGAATTTCTTCACTCGGAGTTGTGAATCTTTAGAATTCTCTACCTTAAAAGGGTTGTGGATGCGGAATCGTTGAGTATCTTCAAGGCTGAGATAGATAGATTTTTAGACTCATGGGGAATCAAGGGATATGGAGATCGGGCGGGAATGTAGAGTTGAGGTCAAAGATCAGCCATGATCTTATTGAATGGCGGAGCAGGCGCAGGGGCCCTATGTCCTACTCCTGCTCCTAATTCTTATGTTCTTATGATGGCCCAGAATTTGCTGCCAAAATAATGGCGAGTTTAATGGTGCTTGCCGTTATTAATGTGTAAATTGTCCATCAACTTGTGGCAAGGAAGAGATACCCCGTGAATTACGAATCACCACAATTTGCTGGACGATTTGCGCTGCTCCACTGCTAGCCTCGCGTAAATGGCAACTCGCCCTCCACCTCCCTATGAATTTCATGAAGTTGCTGCATTTGCACATTCATTTTCCATTATACTCACCACAGAAATTTAGGGCTGGTACTTCAGAGCATCAGTACCCTTTTACTGGGTACCTATGTTCCTGCAAGCAATGCCAAGCAACTTCTCCATCCCAGAAAGGGAACAGTATAAACTGTGGAGTCTCATTCCTACTAGTAGTAAATTGTTAGAGATTTACAAAATTAAAATTTTTAAAAAAAATGTTTGTTACTTTTCCTTTCAGTCTCATTTTTCTCTTCTTTCCCAGGATATAAACACTGGAAAAGTGCCACGTTCTTCTGGAATGTTTTCAATACTGTTTATTATAAACAAACAACAAGTCAATGCTGAAAATGCATTTTTTATTATTTTAATCTTTTTCATTGACTCATATGCTGCAGTATTTGTATATTCTTATTGTTATGGCGGGCATCTTTACTAGTTCTGAGCCACATCTCATTTGATCCGCTCTGATCTAGAGGGCGTCAATCATTTTCTCTGAAGGATATCATTATCCTTTTCCATTAACATTCCTTTATTATCGACACGAAATTTAAGCAGCAAAGGTGTTGTGCTGCTTGGAGAACTTAGAGTGAGTAAACTGGGAGTAACAACCGGAAGACTCTGATGGTGGCCTGGAGTTTCCTATTTCCACTTCCTGATGCCAGTGCAAGACTTATCCAGTAGTTAGTGCTACGCTGGGAGTGCACCCAAGCCATGCAATGCTCAGGGTGAAGAAGATTGTGCCCCGCTCTAGCAAATTCTGAGCCGATGTCTTTCATAATGCAGTCTACTTCACTTAATTGTAACTCATTTTATCAAGAAGTCTGCTTAATTAATGTAACAACATTTTCTTTAGCATTGCTTTCTATTTTATTCTGTACCACTTAATTGCTTTTTACTTAAATAAGCGCTATCTCCCTGTTACCTTGGCTGTAAAAATCTGTGGGCCCACTCTTGCTATAACTCCAGCAGAAGGCCCACGAATGAGGTTGGATCTCGGGTAGGCCAGGTCCTGGCCTGCACTTCCGATTTCCAGGAGGCCCTGTTACAGACGGAACCTCTGACTACACCAAATGTAGTTCCTTACATCCAAAAACGAAGAGGCTTACTGACCCTAGGCACAGCATATGTGGGACCCATCTTGGGGGTCCAAGAATTGGTGGCGGTATAAAGGATTTCAAAAAAAGGGCTGATGGGCAACATATTCTTGGCTTCCAGGGTGAAATGTCCTGGAGCTGGACAACGTTAATCAGGATTCCAGGCTTCCTGCAACAGGCAAGTGCAACCATAGTGGCACAGGCACCCATCCGGGGATACAAATCAGAGAATTTTCCCCGATGCCACTTACTCTGGCAGGATCAGTGGTGGAGACCCTGACGGGTAGAAAGATCAAATACCTATTGTTGTTCAGGACCCTTTTTCTGAGAGGAATGGGAAGAATCCGAGTCAGAAAAACTCAATGTTATCTTTATCTTGGTGACGCCACACATGTATGATAATGCATTTTTATGCAATTCATACAATTGCAAACAAATGAATAAAGGTTACTCTCACAATTTTTCATTAGGAAAGTACCCCTTTAAGTAGCACTTGTGAATTATCACACCCATCTCAAAATAATCCAGTATGAAGCCAGATACCTAAATTAGATAAATGTAATTCAAATTATGGTTTTATACTATAATATTACTAACAACAGCCTAAAATTTGACTCTTTGTATGCTTTAACAGCCTACTGCAAGTTTCAGTATTTCAGTGTTTAAGTGTCTTACAATACAACATCCACATCTAGCATCAATTTTATCAGCTGATAGTCTGAGAACATGAGCAAGAATTGAAAAACCCGAGTCTGGACCTAGCAAATGATACAGAAAATAGTAAATTTAAATGAAGCTGCCAAGGTAAGCTGACAAAACAGTTGTATTCATTAACTAGATGGCTCAAGTATGCAAGCCACAAAGTGTTGCCAGGCAGCCTGTTGCCAGTTTCCTGCTGGCTCTCCTCTATTTTGAGAAATGCGGAAGTACATAACAAGGTCAGGAATGGGGCTGTTCAATTACAGTGTTCAGCTCCGTTCAACAATTCCTTTAGTAATGAAGCACCACATGCTAGCCTACAACAGAACTGGCCTGACAAGTGGCAGGAAACATTTGTGCCTTGACTGACAGGTAATGACAACATTGAACAAGAGAAAGCCCGGCCACTTCTCCCTGATTTTTAACAGCACCACTATCGCTGAGTCTATCACCATCAACATCTTGGAGGTCACCATTGACCAGAAGTTTAACTGGATCGGCCATATCAACTGTTTGTATACAAGAGTGGGGCAGAGGCTGGGGGTCCTGCAATGAGTGACTCACCGGATCTCTGAAAGCTTATCCACTATCGCTAAAGCTCAAGCCAAGAATGTGATGGAATACTCACCATTCATAGAAACATAGAAGATAGGAGCAGGAGTAGGCCATTCGGCCCCTCGAGCCTGCTCCGCCATTCGATGAGATCATGGCTGATCGTCCAAACTCAGTACCCTGTACCTGCCTTCTCCCCATATCCCTTGATACCTTTAGCTTTAAGGAATATATTTAATGACTTGGCCTCACTACCTGCTGTGGTAGAGAATTCCACAGGTTCACCACTCTCTGGGTGAAGAAATTCTTCCTCATTTCTGTCCTAAATGGCTTACCCCTTATCCTTAGATTATGACCCCTGGTTCTGGACTCTCCGACCATCAGGAACATTCTTCCTGCATCTAGTTTGTCCAGACCTGTCAGAATTTTATATATTTCGATGAGATCCCCTCTCATTCTTCTATACTCCAGCGAGTATAAGCCCAATCGACCCAATCTCTCCTCATATGTCATTCCTGCCATCCCAGGTATCAGCCTTGTGAATCTTCACTGAACTCCTTCCATGGCAAGAACATCCTTCCTCAGATAAGGCGACCAAAACTGCACACAGTACTCAAGGTGTGGTCTCACCAAGGCCCTGTGCAACTGCAGCAGGACATCCCTGTTCCTATACTCAGACCCTTTCGCTATGAAGGCCAACATACCATTTGCCTTCTTCACCGCCTGCTGCACCTGTATGCTTACCTTCAGCGACTGGTGCACAAGGACACCCAGGTCTCGTTGCACTTCCCCTTCTCCCAATCTATTGCCATTCAGATAATAGGCTGCCTTTCTGTTTTTGACACCAAAGTGGATAACCTCGCATTTATCCACGTTATATTGCATCTGCCACGCTTCTGCCCACTCACCCAACCTGTCCAAATCATCCTGGAGTTTCTCGGTATCCTCCTCACAGCACACACGCCCACCCAGCTTTGTGTCCTCTGCAAACTTGGAGATATTACATTTAGTTCCCTTATCTAGATCATTAATGTATATTGTGAATAGCTGGGGTCCAAGGACCAATCCCTGTGGTACCCCACTAGTCACTGCCTGCCACTCGGAAAAAGACCCATTAATTCCTACTCTCTGCTTTCTGTCCGCCAACCAGTTCTCTATCCAAGTCAATACCTTGCCCCCAATCCCATGTGCCTTAACTTTACATGCTAATCTCTTATGCGGGACCTTATCAAAAGCCTTTTGAAAGTCCAAATACACCACATCTACTGGTTCTCCCTTATCTATTTTCCCAGTTACATCCTCAAAAAATTCCAGTAGATTAGTCAAGCACAATTTACCTTTTGTAAATCCATGTTGACTTTGTCCGATCCTGTCACTGTTTTTCAAGTGCTCAGCTATTACATCCTTATAATGGACTCTAGCATTTTCCCCACTACCGATGTCAGGCTTACTGGTCTGTAATTCCCCGCTTTCTCTCTACCACCCTTTTTGAATAGTGGGGTAACATTAGCTACCCTCCAATCCATGTTCCAGATTCCATCGAATGTTGGAAGATGATCAGCAATGCATCTACTATTTCTAGGGCCATTTCCTTAAGTACCCTAGGATGTAGATTATCAGGCCCTGGGGATTTATCGGCCTTCAATCCCGTCAATTTCCCTAACACCATTTCCCTGCAAATACTGATTTCTTTCAGTTCCTCCCTTTCATCAGACCCCATGTTCTCCAACATCTCTGGGAGGTTATTTGTGTCCTCCTTTGTGAAGACAGAACCAAAATATGCATTTAATTGGTCTGCCATTTCTTTGTTCCCCATTATAACTTCCCCCGCTTCTGACTGCAAGGGACCTACACTTGATTTCACTAATCTTTTTCTCTTCACATATCTATAAAAGCTCTTACAGTCAGTTTTTATGTTCCCTGCAAGCTGACTTTCATATTCTATTTTCCCCTTCTTAATTAATCCCTTTGTCCTCCTTTGTTGAATCTTAAACTGCTCCCAATCCTCAGGGTTACCGCTTTTTCTGGCCAATTTATATGCCCTCTCCTTGGATCTTATGCTATCCCTAATTTCCCTTGTTAGCCACGGTTGAGTCACCCTTTTTGTTTTATTCTTATGCCACACTGGGATGAACAAATTTTGTAGTTCATCCATGCAGTCTTTGAAGGTTTGCCATTGCCTATCCACCGTCAACCCTTTGAGTGACATTCCCCAATCAATCCTACCCAATTCGCGCCTCATATCATCGTAGTTTCCTTTATTTAAATTCAGGACCCTAGTCTCTGATTCAACTACTTCACTCTCAATCCTAATGAAGAATTCTATCATATTATGATCACTCTGACCCAAGGGGCCTCGTACAACAAGATTGCTAATTAATCCTTTCTCATTACATAATACCCAGTCTAAGATGACCTGATCTCTGGTTGGTTCCTCGACATAGTGTTCCAGAAAACCATCCCATAAACATTCTAGGAATTCCTCCTCCACAGTATTTTTACTAATTTGGTTAGCCCAATCTATATGTAAATTAAAGTCACCTATGATGACTGCTGTGCCCTTACTGCATGCTTCTCTAATTTCCCTTTTAATGCCGTCCCCCAACCTCCGTATTACTGTTTGGAGGTCTATATACCACTCCCACTAACGTTTTCTGCCCCTTGTTATTTCTCAGTTCTACCCATACAGATTCCACATCATCAGAGCTAATATCCTTCCTTTCAATTGTGTTAATCCCCTCTTTAACCAGCAATGCTACCCCACCTCCCTTTCTTTTTTGCCTATCTTTCCTAAATATTGAATACCCCTGGATGTTGAGTTCCCAGCCTTGGCCACCCTGGAGCCATGTTTCTGTAATCCCAATCAAATCGTATTCATTTACCTCTATTTGTGCAGCTAATTCATCCACCTTGTTCCGAATGCTCCTTGCATTAAGACACAAAGCCTTCAGGCTTGTTTTTTTAACGCTCTCAGACCTATATGAATTATTATTTACTGTGACCATGTTTGATTTAAACCGTTGAGTTCTTCGCCTTCTACTTTTGTTTTTCTCCTTCCTGTCTTTTGCTTTTATCCTTGTTTCCCTTTCCTCTGTCTCCCTGCTCAGGTTCCCAACCCCCTGCCACTTTAGTTTAAACCCTCCCCAACAGCACTAGCAAACACTCCCCCTAGGACAACGGTCCCGGCCCTGCCCAGGTGCAGACCGTCCCGTTTGTACTGGTCCCACCTCCCCCAGAACCGGTTCCAACGTCCAAGGAATTTGAATCCCTCCTCCTTGCACCATTCCTCTAGCCATGTATTCATTTGAAATAGCCTCCTATTTCTACTCTGACTAGCACGTGGCACTGGTAGCAATCCTGAGATTACTACCTTTGAGGTCCTATTTTTAAATTTACCTCCTAACTCCCTATATTCTGCTTTTCGGACTTCATCCCGTTTTTTACCTATATCGTTGATGCCTATGTGCACCATGACAACTGGCTGTTCGCCCTCCCCCTCCAAAATGTTCTGTAGCCGCTCCGAGACGTCCCTGACCCTTGCACCAGGGAGGCAACACACCATCCTGGAGTCTCGTTTGCGGCCGCAGAAACGCCTATCTATTCCCCTTACAATTGAGTCCCCTATCGCTATAGCTCTTCCACACTTTTTCCTCCCAGCCTGTGCAGCAGAGCCACCCATGGTGCCAGGAAGTTGGCTGCTGCTGCCTTCCCCTGATAAGTCATCCCCCCCAACAGTATCCAAAGTGGTATATCTGTTTGAGAGGGGGATGGCCACAGGGGACCCTTGCACTACCTGCCTGCACCTCTTACTCTGCCTGGTGGTCACCCATTCACTTCCTGCCTGTACACCCTTTACCTGCGGTATGACCAACTCGCTGAACGTGCTATCCACGACGTTCTCAGCGTCGCAAATGCTCCAATATGCATCCATCCGCAGCTCTAGCACCGCAATGCGGTCTATCAGTAGCTGCAGCTGGATACACTTCCCACACACATGGTCGTCAGGGATACAGGAAGCGTCCCTGATTTCCCACATATAGCAGGAGGAGCATATCACGGGGCGGAGCTCTCCTGCCATGACTTACCCTTTAATTAATTAATTAAAATTAAATTAAATGAATCCCACCAATTTCACTTCAATTAAATGATATACTCAAGGGCCCTTTCCCGACACTGGCCTCTGTAAAAAGCCCACGAAAGTGAGTTTAACTACTCACTGTGCTGCTGCTCTCTCCGCTCCCGACACTGGCCTCTGGAAAAAAGCCCGCGAAAGTGAGTTTAAATACTCACTGTGCTGCTGCTCTCTCCGCTCCCGACACTGGCCTCTGGTGCAGCCAAGAAAACAGTTGAGAAGCTTGACACCATCCAGGACACAGCAATTAACTTAATCAGCCTTCTTGCCATTTAATATCCACCATCAGTGCACCCTGGCTGTAATATGTACTATCTTTTTTTTAAATCATTTATGGGATGTGCGCGTCGCTGGCAAGGCCAGCATTTATTGCCCATCCCTATTTGCCCTTGAGAAGGTGGTGGTGAGCCGCCGCCTTGAACTGCTGCAGTCCGTGTGGTGAAGGTACTCCCACAGTGCTGTTAGGTAGGGAGTTCCAGGATTTTGACCCAGCGACGATGAAGGATCAGCAATATACTTCTAAGTCAGGATGGTGTGTGACTTGGAGGGGAACTTGGAGGTGGTGGTGTTCCCACGCACTTGCTGCCCTTGTCCTTCTAGATGGAAGAGGTCGCGGGTTTGGGAGGTGCTGCCGAAGAAGCCTTGGCGAGTTGCTGCAGTGCATCTTGTAGATGGTACACACTGCAGCCACGGTACGTCGGTGGTGGAGGGAGTGAATGTTTAAGGTGGTGGATGGCGTGCAAATCAAGGAGGCTGCTTTGTCGTGGATGGTGTTGAGCTTCTTGAGTGTTGTAGGGGCTGCACTCATCCAAGCAAGTGGAGAGTATTCCATCACACTCCTTACTTGTGCCTTGTAGATGGTGGAAAGGCTTTGGGGAGTCAGGTGAGACACTCACCACAGAATACCTAGCCTCTGACCTGCTCTTGTTGCCACAGTATTTATGTGGCTGGTCCTGTTAAGTTTCTGGTCAATGCTGACCCCCAGGATTTTGATGGTGGGGGATTTGGCGATGGTAATGCCGTTGAATGTCAAGGGGAAGTGGTTAGACTCTCGCTTGTTGGAGACAGACATTGCCTGGCACTTCTGTGGCATGAATGTTACCTGCCACTTATCAGCCCAAGCCTGAACGTCATCCAGGTCTTGTTGCATGCGGGCATGGACTGCTTCATTATCTGAGGAGTTGTGAATGGCGCTGAACACTGTGCAGTCATCAGTGAACATCCCCATTTCTAACCTTATGTTGGACGGAAGGTCATTGATGAAGCAGCTGAAGATGGTTGGGCCTAGGACACTGCCCTGAGGAACTCCTGCAGCAATGTCCTGGGGCTGTGATGATTGACCTTCAAACACCACAACCATCTTCCTTTGTGCTAGGTATGACTCCAGCCAGTGGAGCGTTTTCCCCCCGATTCCCATTGACTTTAGTTTTACTAGGGCTCCTTGATGCCACACTCGGTCAAATGCTGCCTTGATGTCAAGGGCAGTCACTCTTACCTCACCTCTGGAATTCAGCTCCTTTGTCAATGTTTGGACCAAGGCTGTAATGAGGTCAGGAGCCGAGTGGTCTTGGCGGAACCTAAACTGGGCATCAGTGAGCAGGTTATTGGTGAGTAAGTGCCGCTTGATAGCACTGTCGATGACACCTTCCATCACTTTGCTGATGATTGACAGTAGACTGATGGGGCGGTAATTGGCCGGGTTGGATTTGTCCTGCTTTTTGTGGACAGGACATACCTGGGCAGTTTTCCACATTGTCGGGTAGATGCCAGTGTTGTAGCTGCACTGGAACAGCTTGGCTAGAGGCGCAGCTAGTTCTGGAGCACAAGTCTTCAGCATGATAGCCGGGATGTTGTCGGAGCCCATAGCCTTTGCTGTATCCAGTGCGCTCAGCCATTTCTTGATATCATGTGGAGTGAATCGAATTGGCTGAAGACTGGCTTCTGTGATGGTGGGGACCTCAGGAGTAGGCCGATATGGATCATCCACTCGGTACTTCTGGCTGAAGTTGGTTGCAAACGCTTCAGCCTTGTCTTTTGCACTCACGTGCTGGGATCCACCATCATTGAGGATGGGGATATTCATAGAGCCTCCTCATCCTATTAGTTGTTTAATGGTCCACCACCATTCACGACTGGATGTGGCAGGACTGCAGAGCTTTGATCTGATCCGTTGATTGTGGGATCGCTTGGCCCTGTCTATAACATGCTGCTTCCTTTTTTTAGCATGCATGTAGTCCTGTGTTGCAGCTTCCCCAGGTTGGCACCTCATTTTTAGGTACGCCTGGTGCTGCTCCTGGCATACTCTTCTGCACTCCTTATTGAACCAGGGTTGGTCCCCTGGCTTGATGGTAATGGTAGAGTGAAGGATATGCCAGGCCATGAGGTTACAGATTGTGGTGGAATACAATTCTGCTGCTGCTGATGGCCCACAGCGCCTCATGGATGCCCAGTTTTGAGCTGCTAGATCTGTTCTGAATCTGTCCTATTTAACACGGTGGTAGTGCCACACAAAATGATGGAGGGTGTCCTCAGTGTGAAGACGCGACTTCATCTCCACAATGACTATGCGGTGGTCACTGCTACCAATACTGTCATGGACGGATGTATCTGCGACAGGTAGATTGGTGAGAACAAGGTCAAGTAGGTTTTTCCCTTGTGTTGGTTCTCTCACCACCTGTCGCAGGCCCAAACTACAGGGATGCACTGCCACAACTCACCCAGGTTACTTCAACAGTATCTCTCTCCCTTGTGATCTCTACCACCGAAAAGGGCAAGAGCAGCTATGTCATGGGAACACCATCACCTACAAGTTCCGTCCAGGTCATACATTATCCTGACTTGGACGTATATCACTGTTTTTCCATTGTCGCTGGATCATTATCCTGGAATTTTTTACCTATCAAAATTAAGGGAGCACCACCAGCACAAGGACTACAGCGATTCACGGAAAAGGCCACCATCACCTTCTCAGGGAAATTAGGGATGGGCAATAAATGTGGCCCACATCCTGAAATGAAATTTTAAAACACATTGACAGCTGTATCATGCTCTTGGTGTGAGCCAATAGCAAAGCAGAAGAAATAGCTGCCTATGTTGACAAATGCATTAGTTACTTATTCATACATCTGTGGCCAGCACATTGGCTGATCGTGCACATGATCCCTGTGCTATATAAGGAGACACAGGCAAAAAATTGCGTGCAGGAAACTTTGACTGCCACTGAAAGATCTGTCACTGTGGCTGTGTAGTCAATTACAATTTGCCATTGCAAGGTAGGTGTGCCAGGGCAAGCAGATATGGTTGGCGTCTTTGTGTGCGAGTCCAATCTGGCTTTAGTGCCTGCTGATCTCCCTGGCATGCTTTTTTTCCATCGAGTACACCTAAAACATGAAACGTTGTGGTTGTGTTGCTTTCAAATCATTGAGGTAACAGAGCTTTCCAAAGGAAATTCATTGCGCTTGCTGTGTCTTCCAGTTAGAAGCCTTGGTTCACCCTGAGGTCTTATGAATGTTGCTATTCTGGTAACACTTTATCGATCCAATCTTCTTTAAGGCTCTTCTTGTACTGCAGTACTCTTGGAAAGAGTTTCTGCAAGTCAGTTTCTCTGTGATGTTGGTAACAATAGCCCGATTGTAACTCCCAGCTCGGAGTCATGTGGGCAAAGTGATAGCTGGACATTGGGCAGGAGAGGGATTTCAGGCAGCAGGAGGCCACCGCCAGGCACCTGTAGGAATAGTTCCTGCACTCAAGTAAGTGGTTTGGACTGGAGTTTGGGGGGCATTGTGGTCAAGGGAAGGGGAGGGAAGCCCAGAGTAGAGGAGGACCAAGTTTTCCTTGTGGGGCATATAGGAGCACTCCACAAGAAAACTAAAAAAAGTCAAAGCCATTTACATTTTTGGGCCTGTTCTGGCCTCGGCTCCTCTTCCCAGTAGGTTGGCTTGGCAGGAGCCACAACGGCTTCCCCGTGCAGCCCACCCAATGACACCATTGGAGCCCGATCTGTATATTTAAAGAAGGAACCGCTACCTTCAGCTGGTGTCTCTATCGCCTGCATAGAAGAGCAGGTTAAGATCGCAACCTGCGGGAAGGAAGCGGGATTGGTGCGGATAAGTCAAACCGGTCATTTTAACTGCTTGTCCGCCCACTTTCTGCTGCGTGGGCAGGGTTGAAATCAGCTCTAAAGATTCAGTTGTTTCTCTCAGTTCACCGGCATTCAGTCCATGGTCTGCTCTGGAAAACACAGGAAAAACTACTTTAAACATTAACTGGAAAAATATATTGGCCTGGAATTTGCGGTCAGCGCTGGCCTCAAAGTATTCAATATTGGCTGAACCATAAATGATTAATACACAAAACATTTGTTTCAAAATTTTAAAACATACATTAATACTCGAAATATTTGCTGAAACATAAAAATTATTTTGAAAAATTTGTCATTGTTTCCTTCTGTCCTTTTGGACTGGGACTATAACTAGCTTCCCTTTATGATCTATTTATAATGTATGGATATGCTGTTGGGTGGGACTTCTGCTCAAACGTTAAATATTTTAAAGGCCCTCATTAGTATGGTGGATGTATGCATCATTACTGTAGCTTCCTGCTCAGAACAAGCGTGAGCAAATAATGGAGGCATGTAGCCCATAAGGAAATCACTGTGGGGTACATTTGCGGTGGTCAAAGTGCTTCTTTTCCAATTTCTGAACCTCCACTTAGCCAAAACCAGTCAGCAATACCAATACCACAAAGTGGAAAATAGCTGCTACCATGTCAGTTTGAAAGAATTGTAATATTAAAAAATGTATTAAGGTTGTATAACTCCGTGATGGTATGGTGATTCGGATTCAGTGCTCTTACTACTGCATCCTGAGTTCAATTGCCGGTCAGGGATCTTTTTGATCAAAACGAAACAGGCTTGTCAGACCAAATGGGCATTTCCTCTACCTAAAAATTCTAATGTTACTTTTGTTTGTTATTCCTCCCTCAGTTTTTAAAAAGTATATATGTTTTTCTTCTTCTTTAGGTGTCCTGTGTTCTGTGCCACACATACTGGGCTATTCCCAGGCTGTTGTCATTGTTGTTCTATAACCCAATAGCCACAAAATAATTACAGTAGTAAAAAAAAAATTACTGTATCCAGGATGGGCTTCTTCCTTCTTTGTTTCTCGTTCATTCACAGGATTCTTGCCCCAGGCGGTTTGATTTGTGAGTACGTGGGTTGAATGAGCTGCTAATTTTCCTCACTCTCTCTCTCCGCTTGGCAATATATCCAACCCGTGAGGCTTCCCTAATAGCACACCCAAAATCAGGAAGTGGCCACATCTGAAATTGTGGGCATTACACATCAGGAGTTCATGCCAAAGCTCATTGGAGCACCACCTTTAGACACGTTTCTTAAAATGTGCGAAACAACTATGTTTCTTAGTGGTTAATGACTTTGTGCACGTTAGGTTCTATTATCTCATGATAGTTACAGTTGCTAGTTAATTTCCTTTTAGGCAGTGCTCAAAGGTTACAGTTAAAGTGTAAATTTCTCAATTTCAAGTTTTGATCTGAGCTGTAAAACAATTTGCTCGGAATTCTTTTATGGCTGAAAGTATCCTGGCACATTGTGTGCCTACGCTCCACATAGCTGACCTAATCCCATAGCACATGATGCACTGGGAAGACGCTGAGGCTTTGGGGGCAGGTTATTGGGGGCCAGCAACTGTTAAAGGGCTGCTGGCTGCCCTAAAAGCAATGTCTTTTTTACTAACTGCTTCCATAGAAATGGCCTGATTTGTGGTTGGGTATTACAGGCTAAGCAACAGGAGGTCCAGCCCTCTGTAGAAGAGAAAAAAGGTCAAATTTCATAACAAAACCCATGAAACACCTGTTTTAAATGTATGCTGAGCAACCAAAGTGCTTTACAGGCATTTCAACCACATTATCAGTAGCTCCCTTAATTTCCACGGAATCCAGGGTCTTAATGAGCCTTGTGCTCAGTTGGTTCTTGGGCTCAAAGCACCTGTAACTATGTTGTGGGGTGCTGTGCACTATGGTGCTAAGTCAACAGCAAATAATACGGGACACCCAAAACACTGCAGTGCTTTAGGCGCTGTGGACCATGTTATTTCCCCTTATCCTCCCGTTATTGCACATGCAACATGCATCAGATTCAAAATAGAAAATATGGTGTCATGATATAAATTATATGTAAATAAATGAGTGTACACAATATTAAAGGCACCTGTAGGGGTACGGTAGCATAGTGGTTATGTTACTGGACTAGTAATCCAGAGGCCTGGACTAATTATCTGGAGACAGGAGTTCAAATCCCACCACGGCAGCTGAGGAATTTAAATTCAGTTATAAATAAGCTAGTATCAATAATGGTGACCATGAAATTACTGGATCGTTGTAAAAACCCATCTGGTTCACTAATGTCCTTTCAGAAATCTGCCATCCTTACCTGGTCTGGCCTATATGTGACTCCAGACCCACAGCAATGTGGTTGACTCTTAACTACTCTCTGAAATGGTGGCTCACCACCACCTGCTCAAGGGCAATTAGGGATGGGCAATAAATGCTGGCTTTGCCAGCGACGCCCACATCCCATGAACGAATAAATTAAAAAAAATATTGGCCCGTATGGATGCCTCTTATCGGGGAAAAAATCTACGCCCTTACCTGAGGGCTCCCGAGGTCTGGACACTTCCGATCCTGGGCCTCTCCACAGTCGAAATGTGCAGGGCCCACGTATCCCAGGGGCGCATGCAGTTCACAAGCATCCCTGGGACGGTCAAAAGTATAAATGGGGATCACTGAAAAAAGACACTAAAACATTAAATAAATTTTTTAAAACCATCACATTTTTAAAATGAGTTAAAATTACATTAAATTAAATATTTTAAACAAAAATTTAATTTTTTGAAAAATATTAAAGTTTTTTATGGGGCTTAAAATAAACTTACCTTTTTTAAAAGTATTTTTAAATTCTAAATGAGTGAAAAAAATATATTTTTTTACTTTTTTAAACTCTTATGCTGGTAAAAGCAGGCCTTACGCCTGCTTTTACCAGGCGTAAGATTTTTAAATGCTTTCAGCGGGCGGAGGTTCTGCAGAAAGCGGAACTCTCCGCCCGCAGAGGCCCTTCTCCAGGGCAGGCGTCCGATCTGATCGGAAATGCCGGTTTTCAGCGCATGCGCTTCGCATGCCTGAAACCGGCATTTCCGATGTCCCTACGGGTGTGTACACAGCTCGTACACACCCGTAGGCATCGGAAAATATGGGCCATTATTTGCATAATGCACAGCTTAAAGTAAACACACACCTAAAATCATTTTGTCCTGCATTTGTTGGAGTTTAAGAGGTCACCAGACACATATTAGTTAAGTGTACAACAAGATTGCACTAGTCCTCAGACACAGCATTCAAGAAGTCACTGGGTAGTAAAGAAGCTACTAAGTATTTTATGAATAGGCGATATCATTACAGCACCCTACTACTTTTTGCTACTTAAATGCTATTTAAGCTGCAGACTGTGCATGACTCAGAGAAGAGAAAGAAAATACAAATACCTTAAAGTGGAAATCTTACACTCAGGAGAGATTAGGCATGGATATGAACTTGCCAAAAGCAAACCGGCCAACATCAAGACAAGACCTCAGAAGAATTTCCAGGTTCTTCGGAGTGACCAACACAGATCTACACAACAAAGGCTGTTACTGGATTGGATGAGGCCAATATTATTTTTTAAGTCACAGTTTTTAAACATCTAAAAGAGAAATAACCATCCATACTTTTCAACTTTCTCAGCTATGTTAACTCGCTTCATTCACAATTGGTTTTAGTTTCTTGTGCTTGGATAGGCCATGATGAAAAACAGGAGGCAAATACAATATGTGACGAGCTAATCTCCATGGCACTACACCAAGTGCAATCTTCAGGTGAAGTGGGGTTAGAGGGTGGGGGATAATTGGCCCAGGGTGTGCTGACATAATTCAGTCTCCATTTTAAAGTCATGCATTCTGTCCTTATTTTATACACTACTTTAATTTTATATTTTTATAATTAAGTAATAAAACTCAGGGAAATTTGAGAATCAGACAAGTAGAGTTCGAGCATAAAAGTTTCTCTGCAATATGGGCTGCAGAGCTGAGAGATGCAAACCAGAAGTGGGAGGATGTAATTACAACATGACAAGTTTGCACAGACGGTTTCCATTATAAATGTGCACATAGCAATTTATAATGGAAAAAGTTGACACAAAAGTGTGACAAAAAGGTGACAACACGAAATAAGATTTTGAAAATTTTTAATATATTACGAGTCGATCTCTCATGGTAAGTTGGAGAATATAGTCACTCTTATCTATCTTCTGTCTCTCCACCTTTTGATTCTGTTGTGTGCGTCTCACTCCCTCCTCTTCCCTTAGCTCTTCTTTTTGCGTCTCTCTCTGTCTTTGTCTCCTTTTCTTTCCTTTCGAGTGGGAGGTGGTGGGAAAGGAGCTGCATGTAGGGTGAGGGCTGTGGGGAAAATATACTTTCAGCAGTTCCCTTCCTATCTCCTCCCCCAATTATTCCCTCCAACTCCTCGCTCCCATCACATCCCTATTGCGTTCATCTTACCACTACCCACCTTGTTCCAACCCCCCCTCACACTCATCGCTACCCCTACCTCTTCTCCTCTGAACTAGCCATGCAAATCTGTATCCTCCCCTCCTTTTTGCTCTGCTGTCACTCACCACACTGTTAACCCTTGATCCACTCCTCTCACTCTCACTTGCTGCTCCTTGTGGCAAGAGAACAGAGAGACTTCATCCTCAACCTGTTTCCGTCCTCCCACCCACTCTGTGTGTGTATTGGGGGAAAGAGATGTCTCCTGCAAATATTAATACACTCCTGGAGACACCTGTCCCAACTTTCACCAGACACTGCAAGCTACCAAAAGAAAAACTTATTGCAGAAAATCTGTCTAATTAGTATACAGCAACAGAAATTGCATGGCAGTAAGTTACCGAATACAGAAATCTAATGACAGATGGACAGAAATCTGATGACCTCAGGGACCCCCTTTGATCTGCTCAGGGAGCTCAGTTTACAAACATATGGTTGTATCAGGCACGTACAATTGAGTAAAGTATCATTGTCTTTTTATTGCTGTAAACAGCTCTATTAACCATGCACAGTGAAAAGAGATAGCAACATGTACAATCCATCTGGGCCTTTAATGCAACATGAAAAAGAATAGCAAACCAGTGCTTTGCAGCAGTCTCACAGCAGAATTTAGCGCTGCACCTCACAAGAGTACAGTGATATTTGTCCAACTTCCTCTTGCTCACCCTGTTGGTAGTTGGCCAGCCTATCTATCAAATGGAATGTATATACATTTTGAGTTCCATCCACCTGCATTGGAGCAATCAAGTTAGTAGCCAAGCATTAATACGATAGCAAAATACTGCAGATGCTGGAAATCCGAAATAACAACAGAAAACGCTGGAAAAACTCAGCAGGCCAGGCAGCATCCGTGGAGAGAGAAACAGGTTTCTCTCTCCACGGATGCTGCCTGGCCTGCTGAGTTTTTCCAGCGTTTTCTGTTGTTATTTCAGTAGCCAATCATTGTTTGCTCAAATATAATGATTTGTATTCATTCACCAGACTACTTTTGAGAGCCTTGCTTGAACAGGCTGGAGTTTTTTTGTGGGCCTAGGAACGCTGGGCCATTGTTTGAGCGCCCTCCGGTGGTCCCTTTAAGGACCACTGCTTAGGCCACTCAACAACTGGTACAACTGGGCGGAGTGTGCATGACACATTTGTACTTATATTTTGCAATATGTGTCTGACAGCTGGCCTGGGGCCCAAATTTGCATATTTCAGCAGTATTATGCATGTTTCAGTCAGGCGGGCTGATCGCCCATTTACAGGCCTGCCTGAATATTGCATCAAGCGGTCCTTGGGCGTCAAAGGGGTGCCTGAGGTGCCACCTTCTCCCGATTTTCAACTGCTGGCCACCTGTTTTTAAGGCGTAAAACAGTCGGCCATGAGTTGAATTTCTCCCTATATAAACCTTTTGGCATTCCTAAATTTCTAACACTTTGCTTCAGTTAGTTTTCCCCTGCATCATAACCAGGTTAGTCTGAAGCACATTAATGTTTTGTTTTGGATTAAGAGAAGCCTTGAATGCTGAGCTGCTTCCTGAGAGACTTTCAGATGTGTTTACATTTGAAAAGAACTCAGACAGAAAAGAACTCCAGTCTACAATTTATGCCCCAGGCAGCCTTAGAAGCATGGATAGCAATCCTGCCTGGCTTTCAATAAATTTGTAACATTTAGATATAAATCTGGCACTGAATGGATGAGATTGCAGGAGTCTATTGAAACTGGTCTCAGGAAACTCAAGCGCAAATTTAGTTTTTAATGAATTTTGAGCTGCATAAATTGTAATAAATGTGGCAACTTGTCTCTGATGTAACCAAATGAGAGTAGGTTGTTCAGCCCCTCGAGCCTGTTCTGCCATTCTATTGGATCATGGCTGATCAGTACCTCAACTCCATTTACCCGCCTTTGTTTAATATCCCTCGATGCCCTTACCTAACAAAAATCTAGCGATCTCAGTCTTGAAAATTTCAATTGACACAGCATCCACAGAAATTTTGGGGGAGCAAGTTCTAGACTTGCACTACACTTTGTGAAAAATTGCTTCCTGATTTCACTCCTAAATAGCCAAGTTCTAATTTTAAGGTGATGCCCACTTATTCTGGATTCCCTCACCAGAGGAAATAGTTTCTCTAAATCTGCGCTGTACCCTTTCCGACGCAAATATATCTTTCCTGTGGTTTGGTGCCCAAAACTGAGCGCAGTACTCCAGATGGGGTCTGACCAAGACTCTGTACAACTGAACTTCCTCACTTTTGTATTCCAATCCTCTTGAGATAAAGGCCAACATTTCATTAGCCTTTTTGATTACTTTTTACACCTGTGCACTAAGTTTTTAGCGATTTATGTACAGGGGAACACAAATCCCTTCACTCCATCAGAGATCCTAGTCTCTCACCATTAAGAAAATATTCTAATTTGTCTTTCTCAGATCCAAAGTGGATGACTCCACACTTCTCCACATTGAACTCGATCTGCCACAGTTTTGCCCACGCACTTAGTCTGTCTATGTCCCTTTGTAACTTCCTCCTCGTATCCACATAATTTAGTATCATCTGCAAACTTGGATATACAAGTCTCTATTTCTTCATTCAAGTCATTAATATATGTGGTGAAAAACTGTGGCCCCAGTACAGATCCCTGGGGATCACCACTTGTGAGAAATTTGAGCTGATTAAAGAGAACCAGCATAGATTTGTAAAGGGTAGGTCATGTCTAACGAACCTAATTGAATGTTTTGCAGAAGTAACTAAAGTAGTAGGCAGGGAATGTCTATGGATGTAGCTTATAGGCACTTCCAGAAGGCATTTGATAAGGTTCCACATAAGAGACTGTTACCTAAAATTAAAGCTCATGGATTTGAAGGCAAATTATTGACCTGGTTAGGAGATTGGTTAGGCGGTAAGGGTAATGCGTATATACTCAAATTGGAAGGAGGTGATTAGTGGTGACCCACAAAGATCTATTCTGGGGCCTCAACTATTCACTATATTTATTAATGACTTAGATGACGCAATAGAGAGTCATATATCCAAGTTTGCCGATGACACAAAGATTGGTGGCATTGTAAGTAGTGTAGACAGGAGGATAAAATTACAAAGAGACATTGCGTGAGCAAAACTGTGGCAGACGGATTTTAATGCAGGTAAGTGTGAGGTCATCCATTTTGGACGAATAAGGGAGAGATCCGAGTATTTTTTAAATGGTGAAATGCTATGCACCGTGGAGGTCCAAAAAGATTTAGGGATCCATGTACACAAGTCACTAAAATGTAGTAGTCAGGTACAAAAAATGATCAAAAAGGCTAATAGAATATTAGCCTTTATAATTAGAGGGCTAGAATATTAAGGGGAAGAAGTTTTGTGACAGCTATACAAAGCCCTGGTTAGACCACATTTGGAATACTGGGCACCACACTTTAGAAAGGATATATTGGCCTTGGAAGGAGTGCAGCGCAGATTCACCAGAATATTAGAAACATAGAAACATAGAATCTAGGAGCAGGAGTAGGCCATTCGGCCCGTTGAGCCTGCTCCACCATTCAATACGATCATGGCTGATCATCCAAATCCAGTACCCTGTCCCTGCTTTAATCCCCACAGTACACATATCCCACCCTACCCCCGTAACCCCACGTATTTAATTCCCCCTAACATATCCCATCCTATCCCCATAACCCCACATATTTAATCCCCCCCCTAACACTAAGGGTCAATTTATCATAGCCAGATCAACCTAACCCGCACATTTTTGGACTGTGGGAGGAAACCGGAGCACCCGGAGGAAACCCACGCAGACACGGGGAGAATGTGCAAACTCCACACAGACAGTCACCCGAGGTCAGATTCAAACCCGGGTCTCTGGCGCTGTGAGGCACCAGTGCTAACCACTATGCCACCGTGCTGCCCCAAGGGCTCCAAGGGTTAGATTATGAGGAGAGATGATATAAACTAGGCTTATATTCCCTGAAATAAAGATGGTTAAGGGGTGATTTAATTGAGGTTTTAGGATTTTGAAAGGAATTGATAGGGTAGAGAGAAACTTTTTCTGCTGATGGGGAGTTGAGGACAAGGGGACATATCTTTAAAATTAGAGCCAGACCATTCAGGAAAGAAGTTAGAAAACATTTCTTCATGTAAAGGGTGGTAGAAGTGTGGAACTCTCTCCTACAAAAAGCAATAGATGCTAGCTCAATTAATAATTTTAAATCTGAGATCAGCAGATTTCTGCTAGCCAAGGGCATTAAGGGATATGGAGCCAAGGCGGGTGGATGGAGTTAAGATACAGATCAGCCATGATCTAACTGAATGGCAGAACAGGGTTGAGGGGCTGAATGGCCTACTCATGCTCCTATGTCATATCCCACCAATCAGAGAATGTTCCTTTTATCCCTACTCTCTGTCTTCTACCGCCCAACTAATTACCAACTCGTGTCACATGGTTAGCTCTAATTCCAGGTCCTCACATTTTTGCTAATCCTCTCTTATGTCAAATGCCTTCTGGAAGTCCATATAGACAACATTCATAGATATTCCCCTATCCACCATGCTAGTGACATCCTTAAAAAAAAATCAACTTGATTACTCAGACATCACCTAACCTTCACAGTGCATGCTGACTCTCTTTGATCAACTGATATCTCCATGAATTTAAATTGAATATAGGATATTTGAAACTTGACTGAATCTAACACTAATTGTCAGCCATGGCTCAGTTGGTAGCACCCTTGCTTCTGAGTCAAAATGTTGTAGATTCAAGTCCCACTCCAGAGACCTGAGCACAAAAATCTAGGCTGACACTCCAGTGCAGTTGGGTGCTGAATGATCTTCTGGTGGTGTAGAAACTGTCCTTAAAACCAACTCATGTCACTGAAAAACCTCTGTCCGTCAGCAAAGACTTGTTCAGCTATGTTAGTCATTCCTCGACACATAGTCCATCTCTGTGACTTTGACTGAGCACTTGATTTTGGACCACTTGTTGTAGGTGAGGGAAGGGTGGAAATTGGAAGCAAAGTAAATGAAATTTTCTCGTTCAGGGCGAGAGCAGGAAACGGCACCAATACAGTCATCAATGTACCGGAAAAAGAGGTGAGGGAGGGGACTTGAGTAGGACTGGAACAAAGAATGTTCCACATATCCCACGAAAAGGCAGGCATAGCTAGGGCCCATGCAGGTTCCCATAGCAACACCTTTAATTTGGAGGGAGTGGAGTATTATTACTTCAAAATTACTTCATTGGCTGTAAAACACTTTGGGACATCTTGAACTTGCATATAAATGCAAGTTCTTTGCTTCTTTACTGGCCCATTCCACACAGCACTGCCTGTATTTGTGTATTAGATGCCAGTACAATAGAGGACAAGTATAACTGCAATAAGGGCTCCTGAAACTGATTCTTATGAGTATGTAATGATCTGGAGAATTTGTACCAATATGCAGAGCCGTTGCTTTCCCATAGCATAAGAGATGCTCTAATAATCTTAGTTTACTAGGTGAGCGTTAAATCTGTGTTTGATCATCTGCATGCACAACACAGCATGCTAGGTGATGGAATCATCTGGGTGGACAGTGTCAGATGTGGAAGCTTTAGCCGTGACTTTAACTTGGGGTGGGAATCAGGGGCTGAAGCAGGCGGAGTCTGAGACCCGGAAAATTTTAACTCTGGGCTTCATTTACACTTACCAATGTTAATTCCCACCCAAAACCAGTGGGGATGATGTGGAGGCTGCAGGCAGCCGCCTAGGACCGAAGTAAATGGTTCCCAGCAAAGTAAGTCAGGCAGGAGGGAGGTCCAGACCAATCGCAGCTGGAGGAGGGAGGGGGGTTGGTAGCTCGGGGCAGAGGAGGCCCAAGGTTTCCCTGTTGGATCAGGAGGTGTACTCCTGCTCCTTCTGGGCCACAAGAAAATTTAAAACTTCGCTACTTACCTGGGCCTCTTCTGGCCCGATACTGCTTGCTGCCAGTTTTTGCTGGTGACTTGGAGACTGCGTGATTCACGCATCTCACAATTCAAATTAAGTTGGGATTGGAATTATGTCATTGGACCCCGACATCTCAATATTTATGAGGCCATCACATGCCTACGGCGAGAGACTTCCACGCTCCCAAAAACCCGGGAGTTAAAATGGCGGTGGGCGGAACTGCTGCAGGGGCAGAGTGGGTTACCCAGCCACTATTTTAATCCCCACCCACACTGTTTACACTGGGCAGTCAGGGTTAAAATCGGGCTTCTGTCTCTAGTATTGCATAAATCACCATAACAGAGGTTCAACCCAATCTACAGCTCCCAACAGCTGGCTCAAGTGCAGCTCTGGGACTTGTCAGCTGCCAACCTTTCAGTGTGTGCATGCTGTATACCATTGGAGGAGAATCACATAACCTGAAAAAATAACTCAAATTGAGGAGAAAATAATCATTAATCATAACAGCCATTTTTTTTATCATGTTGGGCCGGAATTTGTGGTCAGAGGCGTACCTCTGCGACCCAATTAAAAAAATCTGCACCTGGCATAGTGGTTAGCACTGGTGCCTCACAGCGCCAGAGACCCGGGTTCGAATCTGACCTCGGGTGACTGTCTGTGTGGAGTTTGCACATTCTCCTCGTGTCTGCGTGGGTTTCCTCCGGGTGCTCCGGTTTCCTCCTACAGTCCAAAAATGTGCGGGTTAGGTTGATTTGGCTATGATAAATTGACCCTTAGTGTTAGGGGGGGATTAAATATGTGGGGTTATGGGGATAGGATAGGATGGGATATGTTAGGGGGAATATAAATACGTGGGGTTACGGGGGTAGGGTGGGATATGTGTACTGTGGGGATTAAAGCAGGGACAGGGTACTGGATTTGGATGATCAGCCATGATCGTATTGAATGGTGGAGCAGGCTCGATGGGCCGAATGGCCTACTCCTGCTCCTAGATGCTATGTTTACCTTCAGGCTCTCGGGCTTCGGAGTCTTCGGGTCCTGGGCCAGCTGGCGTATGCCTGCGTAAAGGCCCACGGATCCCAGGGTCGCAAGCGGTTCAGAAGCGTCCCTGGGATCATGTGGACCAGATGCTCCAATCAGAAAGGAGAATTCCTAATATACTTATGGGGATTCCATTTGCGAATGGAATCCCCATAAGCATACAAAAGCAAAATACTGCGGATACAGTCATCAATGTCCCGGAAAAACAGGTGAGGGAGGGGACCCGAGTCGGACTGAAACAAAGCATGTTCCACATATCCCATGAAAAGGCAGGTATAGCTAGGACTCATGCGGGTTCCCATCGCAACAGCTTTAATTTGGAGGAAGTGCGTGGAGTCAAAGGAGAAGTTGTTCAATGTGAGAATAAGTTCAGCCAGGCAGAGGAGGGTGGTGGTGGGGACTGGTTGGGCCTCCGTTCAAGGAGGAAGCGGAGCGCCCTCAGGCCGTCCTGGTGGGGGATGGTGGTGTAGAGGGATTGGACGTCCATAATGAAAAAGAGACGGTTAGGGCCCTTTCAGCATTCCGAAGGGAGCACTCCCTCCGCGACACCCTGGTCCACTCCTCAATCACCCCTAACACCCTCTCCCCTTCCCACAGCACCTTCCTGTGCAAGCGCAGGAGATGCAACACCTGCCCTTTTACCTCCTCCGCTCCCACTGTCCAGGGCCCCAAACACTCCTTCCAGGTGAAACAGCGATTTACTTGTACTTGTACTTCTTTCAATTTACTATACTGTATTCGCTGCTCACGTTGTGGTCTCCTCTACATTGGGGAGACCAAATGTAGATTGGGTGACCACTTTGCGGAACACCTCCGTTCAGTCCGCAAGCGTGACCCCGAGCTTCAGGTCACCTGTCACTTTAATTTTCCGCTCCACTCCCACTCTGATCTCTCTGTCCTCGGCCTCTTACACTGTTCCAACGAAGCTCAACGTAAGCTCGAGGAACAGCACCTCATTTTTCGATTAGGCACTTTACAGCCTTCTGGACTCAATATTGAGTTCAACAATTTCAGATCATAACCTCATTTTCACATGGCAGCTGCTAATGATTCTGCAATTCCCATTTACGCCTCTTCTAGACCCATCTTTTGGTTCTTTACTTGTTCTATTACCATTTCCTTTTGCTTTGTACTATCATACCTTTTGTCATTTAATCACTCCTGCCTTCCAACCTAGCACAGACATTCCCTTTTGTTCTTTCCTCCCCTCCCCCTACCCCACTTTCCTTGCCCCTGTACTTGCTTAAAATCTGTTACAACTCTAACTTTTTCCAGTTCTGACGAAAGGTCGTCGACCTGAAATGTTAACTCTGTTTCTCTCTCCACAGATGCTGCCTGACCTGCTGAGTATTTCCAGCATTTTCTGTTTTTATTCCCCATAAGCCTATGAGGAATCTCCAAATAATTAAATAATTATACAACTGGAATAAAAATAAATGTTCCCATTTTCACATTTAATTAAAAGTCCCTTCAATAAAGCATTTACAATAAAAATTAAATTTTTTGAAAAATAATTTTAAACATTTTAATCCGGGCCAAAATTTACATAAACTAATTTTAAATGTTTGTGCATGATTTTTTATTTTTTTATTTTTAATTTAAGATTTCTATTAACCCTTACGCTGGTGAAAGCAGCGTAAGGGTTTCGTGGGCATTTGTTGGGCAAATAGCCCAATTCTGCACCTTGACAGATTGCAGCGCATGTGGAAACCTGGAACTTGTGGGGCCTTTTACAAGGCTTACGATGGCATTCGCCAATGGTACACCGTCATCGGCCCTGCAAAATCCAGGTCGTTGTTTCTGATGTTTCTTATTATCTTTCACTGTCCCGTCACCTTTTCTCCTTTTCTTCTTAATGGACACAACAAAGTATGTTTCCTGTGATTTCTGAATTTTTGATACTGGCGTATTCTGTGCTGAGGAAACCAAGTGGTGTATTCGAGGATTGTAATTTTTAGTACTTCCCAACAGCTTGATATCAGTTTTTGGTCCTATTGACATGATGGCTTATTCTGACAATAAGGAATATTTTTGTGGATTGCCTTCAATCCTGTGTTGGCCTGGTATACTGCATTGTATTTTACTTTTCAACATTGAAGTCAACAGCTGGGTTTGCAGTCAGTAAACATTGTTATTTGTGCAAAGAAATACAGTATTGAGAAAAAAAAACCTCTTAAGGAGGAGTTTCTTACCAGGTCATTTGGAATAGAATTTCCCACAAAGAAAGGCTCACTCAATGACCAGCTTTGCAATCCGTGATCTGTCTCTCAGTGCCAAGAGCGAAATTGTTGGGACAAGATCTTGGCAACTGAGGAAACACTGATCTTGTGTGCATCGGAAGCTGGCAGCACAATCAGAAATCATGGTGCTTTCCAACTCTGGAGCTGCATTACTTTCCAGGAAGGTGCATGTAACAAAAGAAATATCTATTTGTCTGTGCTGAATTTTTTAACTTATATTTTGTACTGAGAGAAATATCATGTAAGGGGTGAATACCCAAGGTTACACAAAACAACTTGTCAGCACGAAGCCTGCAGCTGAAAACAGACAAGTTATCTGGGAAAGGACTTCACAGGGTCTGAGTGTTTTGTGATCCATACAATGGTTGTCTGAA
This sequence comes from Squalus acanthias, assembly GCA_030390025.1. Classification (NCBI taxonomy): domain Eukaryota; kingdom Metazoa; phylum Chordata; class Chondrichthyes; order Squaliformes; family Squalidae; genus Squalus; species Squalus acanthias. The sequence continues at coordinate 92,895,729 of CM059432.1, forward strand.
GTGGTAATTGGGTAATCAACCTGAGGCTGTTATTTGCAAACACAAAAATCTTTGTCATTGTCAAACATTCAATATTAATGAATGGCAATTTGCTATAATGTATTTCTGAGAGATGCAGGTGTCTGCTGCATTTGTTTCAGGATAGCTGTGGGGTGGTTGCAAGCCACCTGCACACAGATCCAAAGGATAGGCTCCAACCTGGGGTGGTGGCTTTGATTCACAACTGTTGTTCAGACTGATGAAAGGTGGACAGGGTTACTGGTTAGCTGGTGTCTTCATTGATTGGCAGATCAGTGGTCAGAGATTTATTTTTACAAATTTTTTTGGCTCTCCATAGCCAGTTTCAATGAGTGAATTTTGAAGCCAACAGCTGCAAGGCTACAGTCTGGATTGACAGACAGAACTAAGTGATCCCACAAACAGGAAATCAGGACAAAGCTCTGTAACCCTGCTACGCCCAGCCATGAATGGTGGTGGGCAATTTAGCAACTATTGGAAGGAGGAGACTTCCTGAACATCCCCATCCTCAATGATGGCAGAGCTTAATACATGAGTACAAAAGACAAGGCTGAAGTGTTTGCAACCCTCTTCAACTAGAAGTGCCGAGTTTATAATCCTTCTCGGCCTCCTCCTAAGTACCCCAGCATCATTTAGGAGAGGTTGAGAAGGAGGCCCCGCAGACACTGGTCCTGTCCAACAGGTACGATGTACTCGCTACCTGTGAGGACAAGGAGAAAGACTGCAGGGAGGACAGCCACAATGCAGACCAAGGCACCGTGGCTCAGAAGGCTGTCCAAAGGGGGGAAGAGCAGAATAGAAATGTGGTAGTGATCGGGGACTCTATAATTAGGGGGATAGATAGCATCCTCTACAGCCAAGAACGAGAATCCCGAAGGGTGTGTTGCCTACCTGGTGCCAGGGTAAGGGATATCTCACAACGGCTGGAGAGGAACTTGGAAAGGGAGGGTGGAAATCCAGTTGTCGTGGTCCATGTTGGAACAAACGACATAGGTAGGAACAGGGAGGAGGTCCCGCTGAAAGAGTATCAGGAGTTAGGATCTAAATTAAAAAGCAGGACCTCGAGGGTAATAATCTCTTGATTATTGCATGAGCCACGTGCAAATTGGCATAGAAGCAGACAGATCAGGGGAATTAACACGTGGCTAAAGGGCTGGTGTGGGAAAGAGAGTTTCCTTTTCATGGGACACTGGCACCAGTTCTGGGACAGGAAGGAGCTGTACCGATGGGACGGGCTCCACCTGAACTGGAATGGGACCCGTGTCCTAGCGGAAAGGGTAAATAGGGAAGTGGCAAAGGCTTTAAACTAGTACGATGGGGGGAGGAATCTACAAGAAACATAACCAGCCTAAATATAAACTAAACAGGAAAAGAGAGCACAGGAAAGAATAAAGTAAGGGAGGACATTCATGGCAAGGGAATAAATAGAGTTATTGAACAGAAGTCTAAAAAGATGGTTAAACATAAAATGAGAGGAAATCCTATTAAAAGTTAGTTAAACTGTCTGTACAGCAATGCACAGTGTCTGCAATAAAACAGGGGAGCTGGAGGCAATCATACGTTGCGAGGAACCAGACATAGTAGGGATTACTGAGACATGGCTACAGAAAAATCAGGACTGGGAATTAAACACTGCAGGGTATAAAATATTTAGAAAAGACAGGGAGGGAAAAAGGGGAGGTGGAGTAGCTGTACTTATTAAGGATAAAATAATAGCAGTAGAAAAAAGTGACACAGATATTAGCAAGACAAAAATAGAATCCATATGGATAGAGATAAAAGATAATAAAGGATCAATCACACTAATAGGTGTAGTCTACAGACCACCTAATAGTAGAAGGGAGGTGGAGGAAGATATATGCAGACAAATTAGGGAAATGAGTAAAAAATATAGAATAATAATCATGGGGGATTTCAACTACCCTGATATTAATTGGACAGAAGAGGTAGGTAAAGGGGATAAGGGAATGGCGTTCCTGCAATGTCTACAGGACTCCTTTCTAACCCAATATGTAAAAAGCCCAACAAGGGAGGATTCAATATTGGATCTAGTAATGGGGAATGAACCAGAGCAGATACGAGAAGTAAAGTTAGGGAAACATATAGGCAACAGTGACCATAATATAATACACTTTAAGATGATAATTGAGAAGGACATAAGTATGACGAAAACCAGGTTAATAGATTGGAGAAAAGCTGATTTTGAGGGGCTGAGAATAGAACTTGGGGGAAAAAAATGGGTAACAATATTGGCAAACAACGATGTAGAACAGCAATGGGAAACATTTAAAATGGTGTTCAACAGAGTGCAGGAAAAATATATTCCGCCAAAAGGAAAGAACAAACTAAACAATAATGAGACTCCATGGATGAATAAAGCCATAAGGGAACAATTGAGGGTAAGGAAAGAGGCATACATTAAGTACACAGACAGCAGGGGAGTGCATGATAAGAGAGAATACAAAAAGATTAGGACAGAAGTCAAAAAAACCATTCGGGAGGCAAAGAGGAACTATGAAATTAAATTATCAAGGAACATAAAACAAAATAGTAAAATATTTATAGGCACAGCAATAAAAAAAGGAAGGTTGGGATGGGAATGGGGCCATTAAGGGATAGTCAGGATAATACCACAGTAACGATAAAGAGATGGCAGAAATATTAAATAATTATTTTGCTTCTGTATTTACCAGGGAGATAAAACAGGTGGATATGACATTGGATGATGAGATTAGTAATGAGATAAGCGCATTTAAAATAAAAAAAGGGGATATATTAAATAAATTAATCAAACTCAAAGAGGATAAAACCCCTGGTCTGGATGGATTGCATCCACGCATTTTAAAAGAATCTAGGGAAGAGATAGCAGAGGCATTACTACGCATATTTAATAATTCATTCGAAAAAGGTATAGTGCCAGAGGACTGGCGGATAGCTAACTTAATACCGATATTTAAGAAGGGGATAGAACATGTCCAGGGAATTATAAACCCGTCAGCTTAACATCGGTGATAAGAAAAATAATGGAATCCCTACTAAAGGAGAAAATAGAAGAACATCTAGAAACCAAAAATATAATAATGAATAGTCAACATGGATTTCAAAAGGGAAAGTTTTGCTTGTCCAACCTTATTGAATTTTTTGAAGAGGTAACAGAGAGAGTAGACAATGGTAATGCAGTAGATGTAATTTAAATGGATTTTCAAAAGGCCTTTGATAAGGTACCCCCATAATAGACTGATGAACAAGGTCAGAGAATGAGGAGTCAGGGGACAAGTAGCAGAATGGATTGCTGGCTGGCTTCAGGACAGAAAGCAGAGAGTAGGAGGAAAGGGTAGCTATTTACAGTGGCAGAAGGTGGGTCGTGGTGTTCCACAAGGATCAGTGCTGGGACCACTGCTGTTCACAATTTACATTAACGATTTAGACTTAGGAATCAAAAACACAATTTCTAAATTTGCAGATGACACCAAATTGGGGGGGAATAGTCAATACTGAGGAGGACTGCAACAAGTTACAGGAGGACATTAATAAATTTGCAGAATGGGCATATAATTGGCAAATGAAGTTCAACACAGATAAATGTGAGGTATTACATTTTGGTAGGAAGAATAGGGAGGTCACTTATCACTTGGAAGGTGCGAGTCTAGGTGGGGTAGAGGAACAAAGGGATCTAGGAGTACAAATACACAAATCACTAAAAGTTGCGACACAGGTTAGCAAGGCCATAAAAAAAAGCAAACCAAGCACTAGGGTTTATTTCTAGAGGGATAGAATTGAAAAGTAGGAAAGTTATGCTAAAGCTGTATTGAACCTTGGATAGACCACACTTAGAGTACTGCATACAGTTCTGGTCGCCATATTATAAAAAGGATATAGATGCACTGGAGAGGGTGCAGAGAAGATTTACAAGGATGATACCAGAAATGCGAGGGTATACATATCAGGAAAGGATTAACAGGCTGGGTCTCTTTTCTCTTGAAAAAAGAAGTCTGAGTGGTGACCTAATAGAGATCTTTAAAATTATGAAAAATTTTGATAGAGTGGATACAGAGAGAATGTTTCCACTTGTGGGGAAGAGCATAACTAAAGGCCATCAATATAAGATAGTCACCAAGAAAGCCGATAGGGAATTCAGAAGAAACTTCTTTACCCAAAGAGTGGTGAAAATGTGGAACTCACTACCACAGGGAGTGGTTGAAGCAAATAGTATAGGTGCATTTAAGGAGAGGCTGGACAAGCATATGAGGGAGAAGGGAATAGAGGGTTATGCTGATAGATTTAAATGAGGAAAGACGGGAGGAGGCTCGTGTGGAGCAAAAACGCCGGCATGGACTGGTTGGGCCGAATGGCCTGTTTCTGTGCTGTATATCCTATGTAATCATAAATGCCAGTCTAGAGATGGTTGAGGTTGTTGGAAGCCAATCATCTCAGCCCCAGGACATTGCTACAGGAGTTCCTCAGAGCAGTGTCCTCGGCCCAACTATCTTCAGCTGCTTCATCAATGACCTTTGCTTCTTCATAAGGTCAGAAGTGGGGTAGTTCACTGCTGATTATAATGTTCAGTTCCATTCGCAATTCCTCAGAAAATGAAGCAGTCCATGCCCACATGCAGCAAGACCTGGACAATATCCAGTCTTGGGCTGATAAGTAGCAAGTAACATTCGTGCCATACAAGTGCCAGGCAATGGCCATCTCAAACAAGATAGAGTCTAGCCACCTCTCCTTGACATTCAACGGCGTTACCATCATCGACTCCGCTACAATCCACATCCTGGGGGGTCACCATTGATCAGGAACTCAACTGGAGCAGCCACATAAATGCCGTAGTTATTAAAACAGGTCAGCGGCTAGGTATTCTGCAGCGGGTGGTTCACCTCCAAGTTCCACAAAACCTATCCACCACCTACAAGGCACAAGTCAGGAGTGTGATGGAATACTCTCCACTTGCCTGAATAGGATCCTACAACAACACTCAAGAAGCTCGACACCATCTAGGACAAAGCAGTTTGTTTGATTGGCACCTCATCCACTAGTCTAAACATCCACCACTGGTGCACCATGGCTGCAGTGTGCACCATCTACAGGATGCACTGCTGCAAATCGCCAAGGCTTCTTCGGCAGCAGCTCCTTAATCCGTGACCTCCACCACCTAGGACAAGTGCAGCAGGTGCATGGGAGCACCACCACCTCGCAATTCCCCCTCGAAGTCACACACCATGTTGACTTGGCCATATATCGTTGATCCTTCATCGTCGCCGGGTCAAAATCCTGAAACTCTCTACCTAACAGCATTGTTGGAGTACCTTCACCAAACGGACTGCATCGGTTCAAGAAGGCCCACCACCAGCTTCTTGAGAGCAACCACGGATTGGCAATAAATGCCAGTCTTGCCAGAGATGCCCACATCCCCAGAATGAACAATAAAAATACTACGCCTTAGTCTAAGAGGGCCATAAAAATGCTCAGAATTGCCTGATTTCTTTGGGTTGTGTTGGCTATTGGTTGCACCCACATGATAATGCGTGCTCCAAATGTAAACTCCCATATTTATATGAACCGCAAAGGCTTCCATTCCCTAATTCTGCAGCTCATTTGTAATGACGAACTTAGTTTTTTGTATATGAATTCACAATATTCTGGGAGCTGCCAAGATGCTTCTGTACTTCGTCAGTCCAGTGTCCCAGCAGGGACAAGAACTAGAATGGCTGCTGAGTGATGAGGTATATCCACTACCCAATGGCTCATGACACTTCTTCATAGTACCACCAGTGCTGCAGAGGAGCACTACAATGAAGCACACATGAGGAAAAGGATAGGAATTGAGAAAGTCATTGGGATGCTCCAGTCTGATGTCTGGATAGGTCCAAGGATACCTTGCAATATGTGCCCAAAAGCATCATACAAATTGCGATAGCACATTGTGTGCTTCATAACTTTGCAATCCGGAAAGGACTGACGGTAGATGTCCCAGAGGGTGCCAGAGAGCCTGATAATGACCTACTGATGCTGAAGACTCAGCCCATGAAGAACAGGAAGCAGGTACAGTGGCAATGTCTGCTAGACAGCTGTAAGACAGACTCAATTTAATATACTTTCACAGAAGAATAGAGCAGCATCATTTGGAAGTTGCAGCCCATCAACAAGCTGCCTCCTCTCTCCAAACTCTCTATGGTGTAATAAAGTCTCTGCTCCTCACAGTTGGCCATCACATCCTAATCCTGAGCCCCAGCATCAGAATATTACCTCTGTCCCATTATCCTACAAGAAAACCAACACCAAGCAATCCTTACATCAAATATTCCAATGCTGTATTGCAACTATTCACAAAAACATTACTTGGTTTGTCACCATGCATAACCCTTGTGACCACACATTTTCTCTGCCCTTTTCTATCACTTCTTCATGCCACCTGAAAGCCTGGGATCTGATAGATAGACAGCTACTTCAAAATATTATGAGCTTCTTGGGATGGAGGTGGCCTTTCTCTCCTAGACCCGAAGGCAGACTCTTTGTCACGGCTTCTTGGCAACTCGTCCTGTCAAGGTGAAGGTTTCTGAGGGGAGCTGATGTGGTGCTTCTCTGTGCTGCTGCTCTGGTGAGAAGCAGCCTCTCAAGGCATGCACACCAGCTTCTCCGCTGGTACTGGGAACAAGATTCTGGTTACCAACAATCAGCAGGAGAACGAACCTCACGGTTTCAGAAAGATTCTTAAATCCCTAATAGAGAGTCAAGCAAATATCCTCCAGTTTCTCTCATATACTGCCATGCATACTTTGCAATCTGGTTGACATTGACCTCTCCAGATGGCCCTTTAAGACCAGCAGTCCTTCATTCAGCGCCTCCACACTGAGTTGACTGACTTGCTTGGATCACTCAATAAGTGGGGGATGCTCCTGAGGGCTACACTTTCTCCAGGTTGCCCCCTCAGTTGTTGTTCAGCTCGGCAATGGACTCCACTGCTATCCCAAGCCTCAGCCACAGATATTGAGAGAGGCCACACAGGACCTCTGTATGTGTCTAAACCTCTGCTAGCATCCTTCATAGCAGGACCCCTGAGATCATCATCCACGAGCTTTGCAGCCAGGGGCTGATGTCTGACAGCTTTGCTCAACTACATCAGGCTCCGCTTCCACATCTGCATCCTCTGGTTTCCCTGTACTGTGTCATTTAACATATATTAATTCCTCACCGACACTATCTGAAGCCCCTTGGATGGTGTGTCTGGGCTGCTAAGTCCAAAGTAGAGTGTAAATGATGGGGTGGGTGAGTGGTCACCAGTGTTGCCAGAGGTAGCACGGACTGCACTGTCTTGCTCTTCAGCATCATATTTATCATATAATGAAGTGACATAAACAGCAGTAATAACAACAAAATCAACATTAATTTATATAGCACCTTTAATGTAGCAAAATGTTACAAAATGCTTCACAGAGGCATAAGCAAAAAAAGATGCTCAGCCAAAGGAGATATTAAGAGAGGGGGGTCACAGAGGGAGGCTTTAAGAAGAAATTTAAAGGAATAGAAGGAGGTGGAGATGTTTAGAGAGGGAATTCCAGAGGGTGAGACAGAGGCGGCTGAAGACATAGCCACAAATTGGTGGGGTGAACAGAGGGGGGATGCATTGTGCACAAGAGGCCAGAGTCTGAGGAAATGAGAGTTTGGCGGGGGTGGGTTTCAGGGCTGCAGGAAGTTACAGAGATAAGTAGGGAGAGGCCATGAAGGGATTTAAAGACAAGGATGAGAATTTTAAAGTTGAGGCATTTTGGGACCAAAAGCCAATATAGGTCAGCAAGAATAGGGTAATGGGTGAGTGAGACGGTACAGGATAGCATACAGGCATAAGAGCTGAAGTTTACAGAGCATGGAGGATGTGAGGCTGGCCAGGGGAGCATTGGAATAGTCGAGTCTGGAGATGACTAAGGTATGAATGTGGGTTTCAGCAGCAGATTTACTGAAGTAGGGACTGAGGCCAGTAATGTTACGGAGGTGGAAGTAGGTGGTCTTTGTAGTGGAGAGGATATGGGGTGAGAAGGTTGGGATTGAATTGGAAACGAGATTGCAAACAGTCTGATTCAACCTGAGACAATGACCAGGCAGGGGATGGAATTGGTGCCAAAGGCAGAGAGTTTGTGGTCCTCTCAATCACCAGCCCTTTAGCTGCATCTACCTCATTATATCTCTCCTTTGTTTGTATTCGGGGTAGTTGAAGTGGGATCATCAGCCATGGGAGCAGGGGATGTGCCTTTTGCCCAGTAGCCATCCATATATATGTTATTACCTGGAGAGATGAAGGAATGCTGAGTGCTGAAGGATGAATTCATCAAGACAGCTTCCTGTACATTGGACATTGATGTGAAGAATATTTGGGCGGTCTGACCCAATAGCAGGCAGTGAAAATCAACTGCAAGTCTCAGTGGAAACAGCAAAAAAAAAGTTGAAAAACTTTCCAAACAGCAGAAAGTTTGCAGACTCTTCAAAGCTCACAAACTCCTCACTTCCACCTTGGTCCGGTGCGGTAGACAGCTGCTGCACCTCAGAGTGAAATAGGGGCGAAATCCAGGAAAATCACATCTACAGTGCCACTGACTGATAGGTGCACGTATGGAAATAAGCCTAGCAGAGACTTGGCAAGGGAATTGCGGGAAGGGTCAAAAAGATCAAAGAAATTCAGGGCAAACAACTTAAAGGGGCAAAGAGGCGCTTAACCCCAAGTGTTCTTGTGAAAAATTATTCTGCAAAACCAAAGCAAATCAAAGTTGAAGTTTGCAATCATTTTTTATTGCTGTTTATAGATTAAACCAATGGCAACAAGTAATATTTCAGAACCAGAAATCAATAACTGAAAACGATGTGAATAAAACATAAAGGTTTGTGACTCCATTGAATTGCTTCAGATAGTAACCGTGCAGGTCTCAAAAGAGTAACTCCTCCAACAGAGCAGTACACCTGTGCTGCTTACTGCATTGTTTACTCTGTTTATGGTGGCTCCTGCAAATTATTATCCTTCTCCTCCTTGCTGCTATTCCTCAGGTCTGCATTTCCACAGATGTGTTACACAACATTCAGCACACCATTACTATTCTTCCAACTGTTTCTGCTGCTGCAGTCAGACTATCTGAAACATTAGCTTAACAGAACAACGTCTGTTTGAAGAGATTTCTGCCTCTCGAATGTGCCTCATTTTATGTTACATCATACTTAAGTTGTCACGGACATGTTTCAAGTTAGCAACCTATATCTCCAAAGAGCCAACTTTTCAACCTGTTCTCTCCTTGGATGAGCTGGGAACTATGATTCTCATTAGATAAATGTAACATGGGTACTCCTTGGAAAACATGCTTTTACATGAACATTTCATTGCCTCTGGTTTCACACGACTTGGAGGGTCATGGAGTCATGCTCCTTTCTGTTGATTAACACTAAGAGATTTTTTTACAGGTACTTGAATGGCTACATGGGTGAAGTTGATGAAGATGGTGTCCTGTATTGTGTGAATGCCACACCATTCATAGAACTGTGTCCGCATCTACTGCTGGATCCTAGTGCTAAATTTAAAGTAGTCACAAGCATGTCAAAACAAGTCATCTACAATCTCTGTAATGTAATAGCAAATCACAAACTAGCTGATCACATAATAGTCCTCAATAAGGTTGAGGTAGCTCACCCATCCACAGTAGATATGTTGCCTGGGGTAGTAGCAAGTCCCAGTGGTCCTTCTCCTATGGGCCTCCACTCCTGCACCTTGTACTCCTCGCCCAGCATACCTACCAATACCTGTTGCTGCATCCATGCTGCTACAGGCTCTGTACAATGCCACCAACTTTGCTTCCTGCTTAATATCTGCCTGCTCCCTTTGTTACTTGACTGCCAGGTTTAATTCGGCATCAATAATTCAATGTGCACATGACGTGAAGCCTGAGTAATTTTGGACAAATCTCATTAATTTACACTTAACAAGCAAAGAAATATGCTCATGCTGCATCTTAAGCACAAGAACAAATTAAAAATAGGGAAATGTGCACAAGTTAATGCAACTGTATAAGTTACTACATTAATGCATAGTTAGCACATGCACTAGCTTTAATGCAAAGAGTAATTTTCTTTCATGTGAGAAATGAAAATTCCAGCTTTTAATAATTCACAAGCTGGAGTGCACACATGCCAACCGAAGGGGTCAGTGAGGGAGCTAAAGAAAAAATAGGTAGGACTGATGTCCAGCTGCACCTGCCTGCTGTTGCATGTAAAGCAATTAAATCTGCTCCAAAATGGAACAAAATGAGAACATGTCCAAAACATCGATCTAAGATGTATTAAAAGTCTGCAGTCAGCATTGGTTCAGCAGTAGCACTCTCACCTCTGAGTCAGAAGGTTGTAAATTCAAGTTCCATTGCAGTGTCAGACTTACTCCATTACACTTTCCCCATGACACTTTGTTGGTAACACTCCTATTGTTATAAAGCAGTCCTTTCTCTGACTCACCGTAAGCAACACCATGAAAGATCTGCTCCTAATGAATTCAATGTTTTGCATATACTGTGCACTTGCCATTAGTGTCACACTTACTTCCTCTCACAATTTCCCAGCCACACTTTCCCCGCCCTGGCACTCGGATTCATTCTTTTCCGTGGGCACCTTGGCCATCCTGGGTTCCATCCCACTCGGGCCTCTGGATGTCTGTCTGTCCACTTCCCATGCTGGCCCACTCACGTTTGGGCCGTTCTTAGGCTGTCCTGAGTGCGCATCTCCATTCTACTCAGGCCTCTAGCCACACTTGGGCCATCCTTGTCTCTCTCCTGGGTCCTCATTGCTACTTGAAACTACCAATTTTCTTTTAATAATTCTTACAGAGCTGTAAATAAATATGAGTGCTATAAGAACTTTAAAAAAATAAATTGCCGGCTTCCCAACTTAATGCTGGAAACCATCTTTGGGATCAAGCTGAAAGGGGACATAGGGACAGTGGCAAGGGGATGGAAGAGGTGAGGGGATGAGGTAGTGTGGAAAGGAGGGGACAGAGGCTGAGCGGAGCAAAGGGAAGGCATGGGATGAGGGTTGAAGAGATAGAGTGAGGAAGGGGCAAACAAAAGATGGGGTCAGGAGGGATGGGATTAAGGGGCTGCAGGAATGTAGCGGGGGAGAGGCAAGGGAATGGAGTTGAATGAGGTAGATGAGGGGAAAGGATACTGTGAAAGCAATGGGGTTAGGACATGATGAAAGCAAGAGGCCTGTCGAAAGTGAAGAGGGTAGTGGAGAGGGGGTAGTGGAAACTGAAGAGGTAGTTGAGTCAATGGGAGTGAGGGTAGAAGGAGGAGGCAAGAGGGATGGGTGACAGGGAGAAGGATGGGAAGGGAGCCACCACGCACTGCAGGCTGCATTTTCCCTGCAGGTACCACTGGAAAATATACCCTTTGGACCTCGACAGTTCTCTTCCCTATCATGTCACCCATTACCTCCTGCCTGAAAGGAAGAAAAAGAGAAATGCAGAAAGAAGTAGAAGAGAACAGCAAAAGAGAAGCAGAAGAGAAGACAGAGAATCAGCAACATGAATACAATAAATATTGGTAAGAGAGACTGTAAGCTCTGACTTTCGACGAGCATTGGGAGATCCACTGGTCCCTTTCTCAGTGTCATTCCCTCTCCCTTTCAAAACTAGGCTTTGTCTATGCTTCATTCTGGCCACTCTGCTGAGTTGCCATTATGAAACTGAGGAACAGAACCTGCTAGGTGAGTTTTTCCAAAGACGTTTTATGTTTGTAATAAAATCTGTGTTGTAATTTAAACTGAGTCTCTACTAGCTAGTTGGAGACTGATGTTTTATGAACTTGCAACCAGACTCCTCTCATACTATGTTTTCATATCAGGATTCGAGGCCTGTCCCAGATAATTATCAAAGAGACCCATTTGGGCCCTGTGTCAACATGAGATTATCTATCTATATATCCATCTATCTATAAATAAAAAAATACTGCTGACATCAATTTAATTCAGGTAATTCTTTAGAATAAATTTATCAATAGTAGAAAAATCTTCGAGGTTCAGGGATTTTGTTCTGCATGAAATGCTTGGAGACAAAGACTGCTGTGAATGTTGTCCGTATGATCGCACTAAATCTGCGTTAAGGTATATAAATTTGATGTGTTCCTGTTAACAAAGCATTCACTCCCTAGTTACTCCTGTAATAGATGTTAAGCATGATAATGTGCTGAGCCTGCATTAATGAGGGATAGTGTTATGAATTTGCAATCTCGGCATATCAGGAATTCAGCATACCCCTGAAATCCCAATTTGTGCTCCCAGTAGCTGAAGCTCCACAATGGGAGTGTGAATTCATAAATAAAATGGCCCCGTGGTATTTTTTGTTTGTTAATGAGCTATTGAAGTATTTTTTCTAAAATTCCCAAGGCTTGGCTTTTAATAGACAAGGAGTATATAATGCCTGTTCAAAGCTGGCTTCAGAGCAGTGGAAGCAATGCACAAAATGAACCTGTGAGAAAGTGGGAAGCCTGAGACTAATGCATTGACTGAGGAAAACTACAGAACGTCCTATTGGGAAAGTGTTTCACGTGGTACAAATGCTCTATGTGGGTGTCTGGGGCATGTAATACCATTCATGTCAAGACTATCAGTTATGCTTCTGTGACGCAGCATACCTGCATATGAGAAAGCAGAGCTAAAGAGTAGTATTACGCAATACTGCATAAATCCATCAACATTATTATGAATATTTATGTATACAAGTTCATCATGATACTAATGAGAGTGTTGAATTTATTAAACCTGCTGTATTATCGTGGCATGATTAGTTTTCCACCAAATATAGGCATGAAATTCTAGTTCCAAAAATTATGCCCAAGCATCAGATGTACTATCAGGTTGTGATGTGACCTTTCTGAAGTCGACATAGGAGTTGATTGCTGCAACTATAACTAGTCTTGTCCCAGCAACTGTAACAATAGTTTTTTTATATGACCTTTACAATCCTATATTGCTCTTCAGTGATCTAAGTGTGTTTTATGAAATGCATAAAAACATTGAGGCCTGGATTTTCCTCCCGAGTACTACCCATTTTTGACTGGTACTCAGACAGGAAAAACTGTAACGGAACAATGGGTGATCTTTAAGGAGCAGATGTTCCAAGTACAGGCTAGGTACATTCCAACAACAGGGAGGGGTAAGGGAACCAAAGCAAGGGCTCCTTGGATGACGAGGGAGATAGAGAAGATGATGAAACAAAAAAAGAGGGCGTATGATGCATGTGAGGTGAATTCTTCAAGGGAGAACCAGACCAAATACAATAAGTTGAGAGGGGATGTGAAGATGAAAATAAGATTGGCAAAGAGAGAATATGAGAGTAGAATGGTGGTTAACATAAAAGGGAACCCAAAAAGCTCTACCGGCATGTAAACAGCGGGTAGTAAGAGACGGGGTGGGGCCGATTAGAGACAAAGAAGGTGATATATGCTTAGAGGCGCAGGGCCATAGTAGAATACTCAATAAGTACTTTGTATCGGTGTTTACTAAAGAGTGGATGCTGACAAAATATCAGTAGAAGTGGAAAAGGTAGAATCAATGGAATGGGTGAAAATTGATAGAGGATGTACTAAAAAGGCTGGGTATGCTTAGAGTGGACAAGTCGCCTGGTCCAGATGGCTTGCATCCCAGGTTGCTAAGGGAATTGGGGGAGGAGATAGCGGAAGGGCTTGCCATAATTTTTCAATCTTCCCTCGATGCGGGGGAGGTGCCTGAGGATTGAAAGTGGCAAATGTTGCACCATTGTTCAAGAAAGGATGCAAGGACAATCCTAGTAACTACAGGCCGGTCAGTTTAACATCAGTGGTGGGTAAAGTTTTAGAAACAATGATCAAGGAAAAAATTAACAGGCACTTGGAGAGGTTTAAGCTAATTAAGGAGAGTCAACACGGATTTGTAAAAGGCAGATCGTGTTTGACTAATTGAATTGAATTTTTTGATGAAGTAACAGAGAGGATTGATGAAGGGAATGCAACGGATGTTGTCTACATGGATTTTCGGAAGGCGTTTGACAAAGTACCACATAGAAGGCTGGTTAACAAAATTGAGGGTCATGGAATAGGTGAGTCAGTGGCAGCTTGGATAAGGAATTGGCTTAGGGACAGAAAACAGCGAGTTGTGGGCTGATAAGTGGCAGGTAACATTCGCGCCACAGAAGTGCCAGGCAATGACTATCTCCAACAAGCAACAGTCTAACCACCGCCCCTTGACATTCAATGGCATTACCATCGCCGAATCCCCCACCATCAACATCCTGGGGGTCACCATTGACCAGAAACTTAACTGGACCAGCCACATAAATACTGTGGCAACAAGAGCAGGTCAGAGGCTAGGTATTCTGCGGTGAGTGACTCACCTCCTGACTCCCCAAAGCCTTTCTACTATCTACAAGGCACAAGTAAGGACTGTGATGGAATACTCTCCACTTGCCTGGATCAGTGCCGCTCCAACAACACTCAAGAAGCTCAACACCATCCAGGACAAAGCAGCCCGCTTGATTGGCACCCCATCTACCACCTTAAACATTCACTCCCTCCACCACCGGCGTACCGTGGCTGCAGTGTGTACCATCTACAAGATGCACTGCAGCAACTCGCCAAGGCTTCTTCGGCAGCACCTCCCAAACCCGCGACCTCTTCCACCTAGAAGGACAAGGGCAGCAGGCGCATGGGAACACCACCACCTCCAAGGTCCCCTCCAAGTCACACACCATCCTGACTTAGAAGTATATCGCCGATCCTTCATAGTCACTGGGTCAAAATCCTGGAACTCCATACCTAACAACATTGTGGGAGTACCTTCACCACACGGACTGCAGCGGTTCAAGGCGGCGGTTCACCACCACCTTCTCAAGGGAAATTAGGGATGGGCAATAAATGCTGGCCTTGCCAGCGATGCCCACATCCCATAAAAACAAATTTTTAAAAATTGGTGTTTTTCAGACTGTAGGATGGTAGACAGTGGTGTTCCCCAAGGGTCAGTGCTGGGGCCACTGCTTTTTTTGAAAAATATAAATGACTTGGATATTGGAATACAGAGTAGAATTTCTAAATTTGCCGATGACACCAAACTTGGGGGTGTGGCAAACAGTGATGATGATACCAATCGACTGCAACAGGACATAGAAAGGCTAGCCGAATGGGCAGACAAGTGGCAGATAGAATTTAATACAGAGAAGTGTGAGGTGATGCATTTTGGTAGAAGGAACAGGGAGAGACTATATACACTTAATGGCACAGTTTTAAAGAATGTGCAGGGACAAAGGGACCTGGGAGTTAATGTGCATAGTTCCCTGAAGGTGGCAGGACATATTGAGAGAGTGGTTAACAAAGCATATGGGATCTTGGGCTTCATAAATAGAGGTATTGAGTACAAAAGTAGAGAAGTTATGCTGAACCTTTATAAAGCGCTGCTTAGGCCACAACTGGAGTATTGCGTCCAGTTCTGGTCACCACACTTTAGGAAGGATGTGAAGGCCCTTGAGAGGGTCCAGAATGGTTCCGGGGATGGGGGATCTTAGCTACAAGGACAGGTTGGAGAAGCTGGATTTGTTTTCATTAGAGCAAAGGAGGTTGAGGGGTGATTTGATAGAGGTGTACAAGATTATGACGGGTTTAGATAGACTAGACAGGGAAAGGCTGTTCCCACTAATTGATGGTACAAGGACTAGGGTACATAGATTTAAGGTTTTGGGCAAGAGAAACAGGGGGGATGTGAGGAAAAACTTTTTTACGTAGCGAGTGGTGATGACCTGGAATTCGCTGCCGATGGAAGTGGTGGAAGCGGAGACACTCAATGTTTTCAAGGTGAGACTGGATAGGCACTTGAGGGAAATAAACTTGCAGGGCTACGGGGATAGAGCGGGGGAATGGGACTGACTGGATTGCTCTACAGAGAGCCGGCACGGACTCGATGGGCCGAATGGCCTCCTTCTGTGCCGTTATGACTCTATGACTGTATAATAGAGAAAAATGGGGTGGGGAGGACTACCACATCCTGCCCTAAAAATGGCTACCAGATTTTTTCTCCAGAACTTTTCACCATCCCTAGTGCCTGCCCCGCTACATTTAATGACAGTGGCTGGGTGGGGCTTAGGCCTCTCCATCTCTGCCAAAGCTCCACCTCCTCTAAATAACATCTCAATAAAAGAGGCATTCTCCAGGCAGATATAGTGACCCAGATCTGGAGGAGAATTAAGGTGCTCATTTAAAGGAATATGAACAGTGAATGCAGTACCTCAGAAAGGAGGCTGCTGATTCACACATTGCTACTGCTGACTATATGATGCTGATGGAACAATTGCAGTTTAAGTTGCTGCAGTATGTCAATCGCTGCTGTAGCAGCTGATTTTCCTTCCACTCAGTGGTGCTCTCCTAATAAGAAGCACTATTCGTGTGGGAGCTCATGCTGAATACATAATTAACTTTGCCCAAAGAAAATGAGATGGGATCACAACAGGGTTGGACTAGTGGCTATAACTCCTAGCCTGCCCTGCCCTACTTCTGGTGGGAACCCAACAGTCTGGAAAATCTAAGTCAATGAAGAAGAAAATCAAGGGGAGGGTAAAACGGACTACCGATTTACTATCACCTGTTTTGCTCTACCCCACAAGAACAAATTCACTCCCATAATATGACTGTACACGATTTTGGGGAAAAAAGGCAAACTATGATTATTTCTTTTGCAATTCAAGTTCCATTTAAGTACATCAATAGTTGCTGCTTCCACTTGCACTGAAAAATGGTGAAAAGTTTCAAGATATCATAAATGTGCACCTGATCTTTGGTATATCCCTATTCTTAGAGGCACAACTGAATTGCATTTTCTCTATATTATACTGTCTAAGTACTTCCACCCCTGACATACGATGCCGCTTGAGGCATGTAATGTTCCTCACAGTTTTAGACAATTACTAACTTGTTCCAGGAGCTGACAAATATATATGTTGGAACTGGTAATAAGCCTGATCAAAGGTACAGGAAGGAGTGCTCCTGAAAACAGTATTTTGAACATGGGCTGCAATTACATGTTTGTAAATAGTAGAAGGATTGCCTTTAAGGGGTGGGGGGCGTGGTTGGTGAGCAAATGCAGTGCTTTTGGTAACAGTACGTTTGCCATGCTTTCAGCTAAGCCAAATAAACTGAAAAGCGTTATAAGCATCCACACTAAGCATCATCATTGAAGTTTTGCAGCTTTCAGCCCATTAACAGTGTGGTTAGTACCTCAGTACGTAGATCATCTTCAGTGTCTCTCCATCTCCAGACTCAATCCTTGCTCTCTCCGTCTCACTCCACCCAACTCTTGATCACCAAACTTCCCCTCCTGGCCCCAAGCGAGGCAATACTAGTAATGGTTCCCTTTCCTCAAGTACTGCCCCCTCTATTGTAGGTATGTTTCCATTGGCTTTTCAGTTTCAGCAGAGAGCTTTCATGAGAATAGCTAAAAAAATAAAAAATTTAATCCTAATTTAGCATATTTGAGTTAAAAGCAATTTTTTTCCCCCTGGACGCATCAGCAGGGGTTTAATATCGTGAGAGGCTGGCACCATTTAAAGCTAGCTTGCACCTCTTAAAGGGGAGGTGTACTGTGGCTGGAGCAGGTGCAGGGAGTCACGGTTCAAGAGATTCTGACCTGGGAAAGAGTGAGGTATGGCAAAACAGGGGAGAGAACGGACACCAAGTTTTTCGGACGCTGCACGGGAGGACTTGGTGGAGGAGGTGGAAAGGAGGACAGATGTCCTGTATCTGCAGGGAGGAAGGAGGCCCTCAAGACACACGGGCAAATGGCAGTAGGAGCAGATAGCCATGGAGGTCAATGCCAGGAGTCAAGCTCCGAGGACCTGGATGCAGTGCCGCAAGAAATTCAATGACCTCATGAGCATGCAGCAGACCACAACGAATCTTGAGACCCGCTCTGCCGCGTACTACAGGGCTCTTCCAGAGCTGTCCAGGCAGCAAAAGCATTGTTTCAGCACGCCAATGGTCTGCTTTATCACATTTTATGTGGCATCATGGCTTTCATTGTATGCATGCTGCACATGTGTGCATGGGTTGTTCACCGGAGTCATCAGCCATGTCATCAGCAGATAGCCCTTGTTACCCAGTAACCACCCTTTGGTTTTCCGTGGTGGTTCAAATGCAGCTGGCACAGCGGACTGCCGCAGAATGAAGGCATCAAGGGTGCTGCCAGGATACCGGGCACTGACCTGCATGATTTGCTGCCTATGTTTATTGTTCATTTTTTTCCCCCTTGAATTAAAAGATTTTCCTTGATGTATTTAAGAGTGGTAATTAATACAGCTGAAATTGGGCTTATCACAAAAATACGCATTTTTAATAAGAGTGTTGGTAACCTGATTTTAAATAACTGAAAATGACTTTACAAAACTATACAGAACCATTTACTAGTTTCATTGACGTACATTAGTCAATTTCTTAGTAAATTAAATATTTAAAAATCTTTGAAAACTTTTAAAAGGTGACTATTAGTGCCTTTGCACCTTATAGAAACAGCTTAATTTGAAAAGACTCCTCAAAGGGCCGCAAACGGGTGCAATTGGCAGAAACTCACCATCGTGATTAATTCGATTTGGGGGCATGGCCAGTTTTGTGGGCGGAGCCGGGTTCCAACCCAATGGCCCGTAACTTGCGGTTAGAGACAAAGCGTCGGTGATCGTCACTGACCTTGAAGAAAGCTGCCCACAGAGATCGAGAACATTAGTTTCCTCGATGTGAAATTGACTGTAGCGCTATCAAAAGGGGAACTCCAGTGAAGAGCACCAGTGATGTCATCAAGCTGTCTAAGCAGCCAATCACGTTGAAGAATTTTCAGACAGCAAACCAGGAATTAAGAAGCACTGATTATCTGCACAATTTAAAAATGTTACAGAGAGCGAAATAAAGATTGGGACATACACATGGGGTTAAGGTAGAAGCTGATTTTTTTTTTTAATTTAGTAATTTTTATCATCATGGACAAATTTGACATTTCACAAATATAAAATTAGTTTTACAGGGCCAGAACGGCTGTTTAGCAGTCAATATGCTGTTAAAACCCCAGTTACACCTATTCCAACAAGGCTTAACATTTAATGGGGAGTTTAACAGTGACATTAGTGCGGAAAAGCTTAAGTTTTCGTCAGTTCTACTGATTTCACTGATTGGCAGCTGTGGGTGGTGTCCCCATCGCAGCCTGTGGTGGAGCAGTGAATAACTGACTGCAATTTCAGGATTTCCGCATTTAGACACGCATGCGCTAAATCCTGAAGTTGCGGTCAGTTTCAGAGGGGTAATGACGGTGAACACTGACAGTTTGCCGTCATTACAACCGCAAAATCCAGGCCAAAGTTTTTTAAACCAGCACAGAAGATGCCAGAAACTCGATTTGTGCTGGAAGTAACTAACTTGCGCTTGAAATTCCTCAATCTATTATGCTGGTCTGGCTGATTTTGGATGAAAACTCTACCCCTACTTATTTTATTTTGTTTTTTTCGGTGCCTGTTCCATTAAATCTACTCACACTACATAAGCAATTTAAGTAAAAAATAACTGTTGTTCAGATTTCTGTATCAAGCTTATTTTAATGCAATGTTGCAAGTTAGCGGCAGGAGGGAAGAATAATTCAAAGCTGAAGGCTATGTGATTGGTTTGGTTTTGTATATAACTGATGGTACCTTTTTAAATTTGAATGCTCAGATATTCAAAATTCAGGTTAGTCTGTTAATTCTTTTCTGGTACATAAAAAAGGGGTGTTTGCTTTAAATTAGGTGTCAACTTGAAAACATTCAGAGTAGAAACTGATCAATTTGAAAATCTTGAAAGAGAGAAAAATGGTTCCAAATTGCCAAAAAGCAGCTTAGATTAACATTTCGTTCCCATAGTGGTAACACATTAAAAAAGCAATACTGTGTGTATTTCAAAGTTATTTATAAAGGATTAGCTTAGTTCCTGGAGTTGTGATCTTTTTTATTACATAGAAAATTCTCAGAGATTACGACAGGGAAGCACGCTGCTTGGCCCAGCCAGTCTGTGTTGGTGTTTATTCTCCACAAAAGCAGCAGTCCTAATCCCATGTGTATGCCTTGTTCCCATGTCCCTTTCTCTCCCTTTTCTTTAACAATTTATCTAACTTATTCTTAAATGTTGACATGGTCTCTGTTTAAATCACTAACTCCAGTAGTACATTCCACAGACTCACAACGCTCTGTGTAAAAAAAGGTTTATCCTGCTCTCTGTCGTAAATCTCTAAAGTTTAATTTTGCGTCTATGTCCACTTCATTCGAGACTCCTCAACCACTGGAAACAGTCTGTCTCTATATACTCTATCCCATCCCTTCATAATTTTAAACACCTCTATCAAATCATCCCATAATCTCCTAAATTCTAATGAAAACAGATCCAATTTTTCAAGTCTTTCATTGTATTTGTATTTCCTAGCATCCTAATAAATCTACACTTACTCTTTCTTTTGTCTGTAGTGTGGAGCCCAAAAATGCAAACATTATTCTAACTAAGGTCTCCTAATGTTTTATACAGATTCACCATTGTTTCAACTTTTGTATTCTATACCTCTTGCCATAAAACCCAGTATTCCATAAGCTTTATTATTTTGTCTACTTGAAGAGTTAGATAATAGACATTCTGTTGTAAATTTATAACTGCATTATATGACTGTTACGTATGTGCTTTCTCATCTTTCGTTATATACATTTGCTTAACGGTTTTTAACTTAAAACAACATCCAAAGTTACGATGCTCTATTTGCTCATCAAAGACGGCAGACATCTGATGAAGACATAGGATAAATCTAGTAGCTAAAAGCAATTAACAGATGAGGTTTGTTGTTTTGTTATCCCAGGTGTATTACTTAGATATCAAGGTTAAGATAAACACTCTTGAAGGTATAGGGAATTGGGACTTACCCATGAGAAGGATCTATGATACAAGAATCAAAATAATCCAGAGTCAGAAGGGTAAAATAACCCCAAAAATATAAGAAATAAAAACAGAAAATGCTGGAAATACTCAGCAGGTCAGGCATCATCTGTGGAGAGAGAAACAGAGTTAACGTTTCAGGTCAATGACCCTTCGTCAGAACTCTAACTCCAAAAATATAAGAGCTGGTTTGAGAAAACATGGATGGCTGCAGACATTTGAAGCTACTACAATTTTCTTCTTTTCATACATTCAACGATGCCATATAAAATTTTTATTTAAAATGTATGGTTGCCACATTAAAATAATAGTTTCATCTATTGCTGATGCTGAAGTAGGACAAGTGGAGTGTGTTTCAGTGGGAGAACTTCTGGGTAATAGTGATCATAATATTATTAGATTTAAAGTAGTTATGGAAATGGACAAAGAAAAATTAACAGTGAAAATACCCAACTGGAAGAGAGCCAATTTCAATGATTTCAGAAGGGATCTAGCACAGGTGGACTGGGGAAAAAAAAGATTGGCCAGGAAAATAGTAAATGAGCAATGGCAGGCCTTCAAGATGGAGAATGTGCTTGGTTTGTACCCGAACTTTCTCATAAAGAGGAAAGTTGGGGCATCCGAAGCTAGAGCTCCCTGGATGACAAAAGAAATAGAGGTTAAATTAAAACAGAAAAAGGAGGTTTATGACAAATGTCAGATACGGAATACAATCAAAAACGAGGCAGAATATAGAAAATGCAGGAGTAAATTAAAAAAATATAAGAAGGGCAAAGAGAGAGAAAAGATTAGCAGGTAACATAAAAGGGAACCCAAAAATCTTTTATAAACATATGAAAAATAAAAAGGATAGTTAAAGAAATGGTGCGACTGATTAGGAAAAAAAAAGAAATCTTCTTGTCGAGGCAGAGGGCATGACTGAGGTACTGAATGAATACTTTGCATCTGTCTTCACAAAAGAAGAGGATGAAGTTAATGTCGCAGTAGAGGGAGGAGTAGAGATATTAGATAGGATAAAAATAGGTAGAAAGGAGGTGCTGGGCATCACTCAAAGTTAGCAAGTCACTCAGTCCAGGTGGGATGCAGCCTAGGTTGTTGAGTAAAGCTAGGATGGAGATAACAGAAGCTCTGTCCACAATCTTTCAATCCTCCTTGGATATTGGGAGTGGTTCCAGAGGATGAGAG
Source organism: Squalus acanthias (assembly GCA_030390025.1). Lineage (NCBI taxonomy): Eukaryota > Metazoa > Chordata > Chondrichthyes > Squaliformes > Squalidae > Squalus > Squalus acanthias. The sequence continues at coordinate 92,917,898 of CM059432.1, forward strand.
GATTTCAAATGTTACAACCCGGTTCAAAAAATGAGAGGGATAAACCTGGTAACTACAGGCCCATCAGTCTAACGTCAGTGCTGGGAAAACCATAAAGAAACCATTGTCAAGGACAAAATTAATTTTCCCTTGGCGAAGCATGGGACAGCCAGCATGGATTTGTTAAAGGCAAATCGTGTCTGTCTAATCTGATTGAGTTCTTTGATGAAGTAAGAGAGAGGGTTGATGAAGGTAGTGCAGTAGATGTTGTATATATGGACTTTCAAAAGGCATTTGATATAGTACCTCATAACAGACTTATTCGGAAAATAGAAGCACATGGTATTAAAGGGATGGTGGTAACCTGAGTACGAAATTGGCTTAGGGATAGGAGGCAGAGAGTAGTGGTGAACGGATGTTTTTCTGACAGGAGAGAAGTATGCAGTGGGGTCCCCCAGGGGTTGGTATTAGGAACATTGCTTTTCTTGTTATATATAAATGACCTGGACTTGGGTATAGGGAGTACAATTTTGAAGTTTACGGACGATACAAAACTTGGCGATGTAGCAAATAGTGAGCATGATAGTAGCAAACTTCAGGAGGACATAGACAGACTGGTGAAATGGGCAGACGCATGGCACATGCAATTTAATTCAGATAAGTGTGAAGTGATGCACTTTGGGAGAGACAGCATGGCGAAGCAGTATAATCGAAATGTTATTATTTTGAGGGGGTGCAAGAGCAGAGGAACCTGGGGTGCATATTCACAATCCTTGAAGGTGGTAGGGCAAGTTGGTAAGGCAGTTAAGAAAGCGTATGGGATATTTGGCTTTGAAAATAGGGGCACTGAATACAAATCTCCGGTTAGGCCTCAGCTGGAGTGTTGTGTACAATTCTGGGCACCACACTTTAGGATGTCAAGGCCCTGGAGAGGGTACAGAGGAGGTTTAAAAGGATGATACCAGGGATGAGGGAGTTCTGTTATGTGGAGAGATTGGACAAGCTGGGATTGTTCTTCTTAGACCAGAAAAAGGTTAAGGGGAGACCTAATAGAGGTATTCAAAATTATGAGGGGTTTTGATAGAGCAAGTAGGGAGAAACTATTTCCTCTGGCAAGTGGGTCAGTAACCAGAGGCCACAGTTTTAAAATAATTGGTAAAAGAACTAGAGGGGAAATGAGGAGCAATTTCTTCACACAGAGGGTTGTTAAGATCTGGAACGCACTATCTGAAAGGGTGGTGGAATCAGATTCCATAGGAACATAAAAGGCAATTGAACATGTACTTGACGAAGACAAATTTACAGGGTTATGGGGAAAAGGGTGGGTTGTAGGACTGAATTGGACAGCTCTTTCAAAGAGCCGGCACAGGTGTGTGGCCGAATGGCCTCCTTCTGTTCTGTAAGATCCGATGATTCAAAAGAATAGCAAAGGTTCAATGGTAAATAGTATTAGTTGATGACAAATTTAATTGCCTTCTTTTCTGCTCTGATGACTCCACTTTGTGCATGTTCTTCTTTTTCCTCAGCTGATGTTTTCTTCATCTTTGGTTGACTGGGTCAGTGGCCACATCCACCACATTACCAGTGCTTCCACTTTCAGCCCATTTCCATCATTTTAGAATAACCTTGCTCTCGCATTCATTCTAGTAGCGTTCCCATCTGCCAGATCATTTTTCATAATTTCTACCAGCTACAAAGGATATCACCACAAAGCACATCTTCTTTCTTCCTCTTTCCCAGAGGGATTGTTCACGCTTCCATCACCTCGATTTCAGACTGTCATTTCTTTCACACTTTTCTATGCAACGCCTGTCCATTTGCCTCTAACCATACCATTGCCCAGGGTATTAAATACTCCTTCCAAGTGAGAGGGCAACTTATATGTACTTCTTCCAATTTAGTATGCTGTGTTCACTGTTCATGGTGTTGTTTCTTCTACGTTGGGGAGACCAAACACACAGATTTGGTGACTGTATTGCTAAACATCTCCATTCTGTCCCCAAGTTTGGTCCTAACCTCTCTGTGGTTAAACTCCCTTCCTATTCGCACTCTTACCTTCCTACACTGCCCTACTCTTCGTCTGCTTGCCCATGTTCAGAGATCTGGTGCAAGCCTTTCACAACTAGTGGACGCTGCAAGAGATTCACAACTTCTGGAAAATACAGGTGTGAATACCAAGAAATAATTACAGTTTAAGTGGGTCAACTGAACAGGTTAGTGGCATGCTCCTAAGAGGAGAGTCCTTGGAAAATATTTGGTGACAACCAGCAACAACCCTAATGGCCCATCTAAAATAGCTCTACGGTGCCCCAACCAAGCTCAACTCAAAGTTCATGAAAAGTATCTAATCTTTCTCCATGGTAATCTGCTGTCCTCTGGTATTTATATTAAGAGCCTTTACATTACATACTGCCAGCCCCCCCATGAGTCCCGCATAACCGATGGCACCACCAAAGATTAAAAGGCATGCTAAGTCTGGTGCCAGCAGTGACCCATTTGTTTTACCGGGTCTTCCTAACTGCCATTGATTTTCAGAGCTCAGTTTACTGTTGAGATGCAATCAGTGTGTCTGTGACCTGATGGCATGACACAAAGTGGCATCATCATGACTGGAATTGGCTCAGTGTACACATTGTCATGACATGCTGTTAATAAAGCTATACAAAATCTGTTTGCAAGTCATTAAACCGTTAATTGCTTCCATGTACAGGAATATGTATTTCTGGCCCTTAACTTTTATTGTTGCTCTCTCTGTTATCACCAGATTTATTTAGTGCTTATTGGGCTAATATGCTATGGGGAAAACTGCACTGAAGCCAACCCTTTAAGATTCTGCCAATAAAGTTCTTTATGCTAGTCTTAATTTATTACCTCAAATTGCTGCTCACTATTACCACCAGTACATCATCCTAACGTTAAGCAGCTCAAAATGCTTTCTGTAGACACAATCCAAGTTTGGGCAAGTTGGATATTTTTCATTGGTCAAGGGCACAAATATATGAACATTCCACAAGACCACCATCACGCTTTACCAACACCACCCTTTTCGCTAAAATAATTAGGAAATTGTGTGCTAGATAAACCCAGCACGGTGTTTTAGTCAGTTCAATCCTGAGAACTATTCGGCACTTGTCATGATGCCGAACGGGAAAAAAAACCCGATTATTTTTACAACATGTCAGAAACAGAAATTTGTGGCTGAAAGCTACGAACGATACCTGAATGGTTACCAAGAGAGACGCGTTCATTCAAGAGAGAAAAAAAGCTTTTGCGTGCAGATATATTTTGGGGAAAAAAAGAGTGGCTTAGTGATTGATTGGAAAAAGGAAGAGCAGCGAATGGCCTGCAGTCGCTGGTCCTGCGCGCGGTGCAGTGTGGGAGCGTTGCCCGTTGGCGTCCGCTGCGTGTCGCGCGGACTCAGAGCGCTGCCACCTGGGGCTGGCGCGTGGACAGACAGACAGACCGACCGACGGACAGACGAGCCTCCGCGCGGCGGCCGCTCGCAGCAAAACAAAAACCGCCGCCTCACCCGCCCGGCCAACCGCGGGCTTCGCCCGGCGTCCGGGCCCGACCTCCAGCTCCACTTGCAACTTTTCCAATCCATCTGCAGCCCGAGTTTTGCTGGGAAAGAGAAAGAAAAAGGGAGTCGCGGGAAAAAAACCTACCCCACCCCCCCCACCCAGCGCTCGGATCAGTGCCACTCTCTCTCACAATGTCCGGCGAAAGGAACAGGCGCTCGCTGGCTTTCCGCACCGGAGCGGCTCCAGCAGCTGCCGCCGCCAGCGTGAAGATCGAGCCCGATCTCGGGTCCCACAACAACACCGAGGCTTCTGACGGGGCCTTCGGCTCGGTCAGTCCTAACCAGCCGGCGTCTGCTCCTCCTGCACTGGAAGGCGACGGGGCTGAGGCCGGGGCCGAGGCGGCTCCCGCTCAGGAGGAGGACTGGGTTGAGACGGTGGTGGTGGACGATGAGTACCCGGAGCAAGAGGTCTCTGTGCGGGTGGTCGACGGCGGCTCCATCAGCAGCAACGAGTCCGAAGAGGAGGAGGTGGTGGCGGCGGCGGCGGCGGAAGAAGAAGAAATAGACGGGCCCGGGAGCGAAGAGCGAGCCGTGAGCCCCGCAGAAGGAGCCGGACTCAAAGTGGGACGGGACGAGGGGGGGAGGAGGAAGAAAACAGCGGCTGCAGCCGGAGAGGAGTCGGGCTGACCCTGCTGGGCCGGCCCCAGTCCTTCTTGCTGCCTCAACAGCGCACTTTCCAGAGGTCGTGGCTGCAGGAGTTCCCGTGGCTTCAGTACGAGCAGGAGACGGGCCTCATGTACTGCTCCTGGTGCCTGCGGGCCAACAGCGGGCTGGGCAACAACAATAACCGCAACAAGTTCGTGAAAGGAAGCCGCAATTACAGGAGGACCACACTGCTGCGGCATCACCTGTACACCGAGCACCAGGAGAACGACCCGTCGGCTGCTGCCTGCATGGAGGTGAGACCGGGTAAAAAATATCCTGCAAAAGGGCAGCCTCGGCTTCCTCTGGAAGGGGGAGGGTGTTAAGTAGCCATTGCTGTTCCTGCCTTCGTTCCGACTGCTGTGACTCCATTTACTTCAGACTCGGAGCTCTGATTACATTAGTGGCTCTTCAGGTTACTCGAGGCTACGATAGACGTTATGGTTTGGGGTTGGCTTTCTCTAGCTCTCTCTCTCGCTCAGTCCCATCCCCCAAGCTCCTTAATCCATTTACACAACGTATTGAATTCAGTTTGGATCTATTGATCGGAACGGAATTTGATCTTATACCCTGTTTACATGGCACCATGTCCCTGGATCAGAACATAACACCGGGGGATCACATTACTGACCAATAGACGCTGCACAGGGAAGGGGGAAGAGAAGCACACAGGCAGCAACAAAAAAAACACCAGATCTCTTACGTTTGTGAGTTCCAACTTTTTTTGTTCAGTAAATTGTGTTGCCCCCGCACAGCTATAAGACCGTCTGGTTTGAGAATTTAATTTGATGCTACAGTGCAGTTGGTAATGTGAGTTGGTCAGTGTCATTTTTTGACTCGGTGAATTAAAATCCACTCAATTTCTTGAATCAAAAGGCGACGTTCTCTATTTTTGTGAGGTTAAGCAGTTGCATATATGCAGCTTATACTTTAAAACTGTTAAGATTAAAAATAGGATTTTGTAAAAGTAAAAAGTAGATGTTGGAAATCAAACACAAATTGAAAATGCTAGAGAACACAGCAGGTTAGACAGGCTCTGTGGAGAGAAGTTAATGCTTCAACTGCACACCCTTCATCAGGATTTTGCAAACTGTTGTTTTCAAAGCTGTGCAAACTTTGCTGGGAATTACAGTTTGGGTCAGTATCAAACTAATTCCATTTTAATCTTTAAGGTAGTAAAAAATAATTATAGATATGGTTCTGCAATTTGTTCATAGGTTCTGAATTAAATCTACCAATTGTGTCCACCAGTGATGATTGCCTTAGCTCACTATATTTTGATGATTGAGAAACCATCAGACATTGTTAATGTCTTTTTGTAGTGCATTGTCAAGACAGCTGTAAATTATCCAGCACACAATTTACAGAACTACCCCACTGGCTGATGCATTAGTTTCACTCTGAAGTTGAATTAGGATAATGGAGAGAGATGAATTTCTATACCCGTTAATATCTGGAGGGTTTTAAAAATGCAAGTTTCAGATGAGTCTGTCACAACACATTATCGTCCTTAGTACTATAACCTATCCATTGTGCGATGTAAATTGGAGTGAATTTGGTCTAATTCAAATCCAGATTAAAAGCAATTAAACCAACGTTTTCATCTGGATTTGAATAATACCAAGTCCACTCCAACATAGGTTATAGCAGTAGGAATGATAATTCATTGTGTTAAGTGGGTTCATAACTAGGTTATACAAATGCAGCAGTTGATGACTGGAAGGCTTAAAAAATATAATGTTCTGTAACAAAACATACCAAGATCTTTAATACTAATAGGCAAATCATATAAAACTCCCTTTATAACATGCCTCTTGCTGCAACATGCCTTTTTTACAACTCCCAAAGACAGCATTATGGAGAGGATAATTTGAAAAGGCACAGCTGCCTTGTGAAAGGTATTGTATCAGTCTAGAAGAACAGTCTGTCTCAAATTACTGTAATTGCATCTGTCCCAGATGAGCCCACTGTCACTCATTTACTTATAGATCTAAAAGTCTTTTTTTCCTCTTTAATTCCTTCAGTTTTCCTCCTTCTCATGCAGCATCACAGGTGCAGGGTATAGTCAGATGGACTTTCATAGGAAAATGTTTCTGTTAGATGCATAGGAGTCAGTCCTGTGACTATTTCAAGATGATGTCTGTCAGGATGGAATAGGACCATGATGTATATAGAATAACATAGCTGGGATTATATTAAAAGATTGTAACAGAATCAAGGAGTTCAGAGAACATCATAGACTTCACACTTTGAAGTCATTGAAGTTTATTAATGTGACTTGAACCCCAAGATTGTATTGCAACCTTAGTCATAATACTTTAATGTACTTAAAGATTGTTGTCTTGCAGTTTTCTTGTGTTGAATTATTTTTCACGTCAGGTGACTGGATGGAGTCCTGTTACAAGCTTCGATGAAAATACATCATAGGGCAGGTTCAAAGGAGTTGTTGCCAGTATTTTCACTATGCACATGTATGAAGCATTCCATGAGACAGCTGGATAAGTATTGTTAACTCAGTTATAGAGTTTTCAAATTTAACTTAACTTGAGATGTTTTGGCATTTTAACAATGGATTGCCAAATACTCTTCAAGACTTAGGCCCTTCAAAGTACAACTGGGCAAATACACCAGAAAAATCCATAGACCAGCTGTCTTCGATGTAGTTTCATTTGAGTTTCAAAGCTGTGTATTGGGTATTTACTTTGTAAAGGTACCATCTTGATTAGTCACTGAAGCTGTGTGCTTTTTTTTTTAGGCTGCCTGGCAGCATTTTTTAAGGAAACTATATTCCCTAGAGAGGCTCTTAACTAGGTTTTTCAAACAAAGTGCTAGCTTAATTTTTTTCGTTTTTGGGAACCATTGGTTTCCCAGCAGTGTGTTGGTATAACTTTACAAGATTATGTTTTTTAAAAAAAAACTTGTTTTAATAAATTCATGGTGTCCTGAGCCCATTCTAAATGGAACTGACATGGCTAGACTTAATTGTTCAATTTTCTGTTGTCAAAACTAAACCCCTTTAGTAGGTTTTATAGCATAGTGGTGTGGGAAAATAAATATTTAAATATTGCCCATTGAAAACAACAGTGAAGTGGCATTTTCTCTCAGAATCTTTGCAATGCGCAATCTCCTAATATTGAGGTAATGCTGTGCACAAGATTGACCTGCCTTCATTCTTGACCGGCATCTCAAACTTGTAAAGTTTAGTTTTCAATCTTGATTGGAATGCTTTTACTATGAGTTTTTAAGAATTAATAAATACACTCAATGGCTTTTATTCTAATTTTGCTTCTATGTCTGTCTTCCAAGCATCTTTCTTTTGTTATCTTGTCTTCTCCCGATATAGAATCATTTAAAAAAAATTCATTCACTGGATGTGGGCGTCGCTGGCAAGGCCAGCATTTACTGCCCATCCCTAATTGCCCTTGAGAAGGTGGTGGTGAGCCGCCGCCTTGAACCGCTGCAGTCCGTGTGGTGAAGGTACTCCCATAGTGCTGTTAGGGAGGGAGTTCCAGGATTTTGACCCAGCGACAATGAAGGAATATAGGGGGAGAAATTGGGTACCTTTGTGCCTCCTGTTATCTCCTCCGGGGAAGGGCGAGAACGGGGCGCTAACCACTTACCACCCAGATGCGGCGAGAATATCGCTTCCCGTTAAATTCGGCAGGAGGTTTACGGCGGCGGTATGGCGTTAACGCCTGGAGATCATGACATCATCGCCCCGTTAGTGCCCTGGACCCAAACTTCTCGCTCCGCCTCTGCAGCATCGCCGGGTGATGACACTGACAGCTGCAGGAGGCATTGATCGGGAGACCGGGCGTTTCTGGGGCGAAAGTTAAAGGGGAGGTTGCAGAGGTAAGTCCCTAAATTTTTGAAATGGTTTTGGTCTTTTTTTTCCTTCTCCTGGGCCCGGCACTCTGCTGGAGTGCATGGGGCTGATCGAGCTGAATCGTGGCCACCGTCGGGGACCAGCTAACTGATTCCAATGCAGGGCCTGCAGTGATGGCCCTTTCCTTTAAGGGAGGGAAGGAGCCTCGGAATGCGGCAGCGCTGCACAACCATCGCCCCGCCTGCTTAGCGCGCCACTTCCTTCTTGGAGCGCTAAACCAAATTTCGTGAAAGCTGGGAATCATTAGTGCCTGGCGCTAAGTTTCCCAGCTTTCAAAGGTTACAGCCCCAAATGGGGCAATAATGAATTTCTACCCCATATACTGTATTTCCAAGTCAGGATAATGTGTGACTTGGGGGTGGTGGTGTTCGCATGCGCCTGCTGCTCTTGTCCTTCTAAGTGGTAGAGATCGTGGGTTTGGGAGGTGCTGTCGAAGAAGCCTTGGCGCGTTTCTGCAGTGTATCTTGTAGATGGTACACACTGCAGCCACGGTGGTGGAGGGAGTGAATGTTTAAGATGATGGATGGGGCGCCAGTCAAGCGCGTTGTTTTGTCCTGGATGGTGTCGAGCTTCTTCAGTGTGGTTGGAGCTGAACTCATCCAGGCAAGTGGAGAGTATTCCATCACACTCCTTACTTGTGCCTTGTAGATGGTGGAAAGGCTATGGGGAGTCTGGAGGTGAGACAATCGCTGCAGAATACCCAGCCTCTGAGCTGCTCTTCTAGCCACAGTATTTATGTGGCTGGTCCAGTTAAGTTTCTGTTTAGTGGTGACCCCCCAGGATATTGATGGTGGGGGTTTCGACAATGGTTATGCCATTGAATGTCAAGGGGAGGTGGTTAGACTTTCTTTTGTTGCAGATTGTCATTGCCTGGCACTTGTGTGGTGTGAATGTTGCTTGCCACTTTTCAGCCCAAGCCTGAATGTTGTCCAGGTCTTGCTGCATGCGGACACGGACTGCTTCATTATCTGAGGAGTTGTGACTGGAACTGAAAACTGCATCATCAGCGAACATCCCAACTTCTGACCTTAGGATGGAGGGAAAGTCATTGATGAAGCAGCTGAAGATGGTTGGGCCAAGGACACTGCCCTGAGGAACTCCTGCAGCGATGTCCTGGGGCTGAGATAATTGAGACCACCAACAACCACAACCATCTTCCTTTGTGCTAGGTATGACACCAGCCAGTGGAGAGTTCTCCCCCTGATTCCCATTGACTTCAATTTTATTAGGGCTCCTTGATGTCACTCTCGCCTCACATCTGGAATTCCGCTCCTTTGTCCATGTGTGGACCAAAGCTGTAATGAGGTCTGGAGCCGAGTAGTCCTAGAGGAACCCAAACTGAACATCAGTGAGCAGGTTATTGGTGAGTTGGTGCTGCTTGATAGCACTGTCAATGGCACTTTTCATCACTTTGTTGATGATTGAGAGTAGACTGATGGGACGCTAATTGGCTGGATTGGATTTGTTCTACCTTTTTGTTGACAGGACATACCTGGGCAATTTTCTACTTTGTCGGTTAGATGCAAGTGTTGTAGCTGTACTAGAACAACTTGGCTAGACTAGCGGCTAGTTTCAACACTACAGCTGGAATATTGTCAGGGCCCATAGGCTTTGCTGTATCTAGTGTGCTCAGTCGTTTCTTGATATCACGTGTAGTGAATCGAATAGGCTGAAGACTGGCTTCTGTGATTGGGGGGTCCTCGGGAGGAGGCCGAGATGAATCCTGCACTCGGCACTTCTGGCTGAAGATGGTTGCAAACACTTCAGCCTTGTCTTTTGCACTCGCATGCTGGGCTCCGCCATCATTGAGGATGGGGGATATTCATGGAGCCTACTCCTCCTGTTAGTTTTTAATTGTCCACCACCATTCACGACTGGATGTGACCGGACTGCAGAGCTTTGATCTGGTCCGTTGGTTGTGGGATCACTTAGCACTGTCTATAGCATGCTGCTTCTGCTGTTTAGCATGCCTGTAGTCCTGTGTTACAGCTTCACCAAGTTGGCACCTCATTTTTAGGTATGCCTGGTGCTGTTCCTGACCTGCACTTCTAAACTCCTCATTGAACCAGGGTTGGTTGTCTGGCTTGATGGTAATGGTAGAGTGAGGGATATGCTGGGCCATGAGGTTACAGATTATGGTGGAATACAATTCTGCTGCAACTTATGGCCCACAGCGCCTCATGGATGCCCAGTTTTGAGCTGCTAGATCTGTTCTGAATCTATTCCATTTAGCACGGTGGTATGCCACACAAACCGATGGAGGGTGTCCTCAGTGTGAAGATGGGACTTGGTCTCCACAAGGACTGTGCAGTCGTCACTCATTTCAATACTGTCATGGACAGATGTATCTGCGACAGGTAGATTGGTGAGGATGAGGTCTTTTCGCCTTTATATTTCTGCTTTTACTGTCAATACTATGGGCACAAGTTTTTATAGTGCAAACTGGCTCAATTTGAAGAAAGCTATCTTATTTGTGAGCTATTTTTGAATTGATTTCATACCACTATGAAAATCACTAAAATGATGGGCAAAAATTTTTTTTGCCGTGATTTGTGACGATTTAGTAATGGCCTAGATTCGCTTGTGCCAGTTTGTGTTCTGTTCAGAATTGTTCATACAGTCAATTCCTCTTAATTCAAAGTCCTTTCATTTGAAATTTGAATTTTTTTTAGCACTAAATTCCCAATTTGCTATATTATGTTGCTTAACTAAAATGACTGAATAATTCTATTTTTTAATATAAAAATTAACTGAATCATCAGGTGTGGACTGCAACATTTAAAGAGCGGGTAAAGTTACCTGAACCCTGAAGTTTGGTATAGGCGAGGGGTATGAATTATTTTTCATTAAAGACTTGATTTACTTGTTAACTGTTAATATTTGTTCACGGTCTGAAGAATGAGATTTTAGATGGGTTTTCAGTTTATTTGATCGCATCACTGAAGACGATGCATTGTCTGTGGGATAATTGGATTAAACGTAATATTTGAAAGTTCCCTTATAGTGGCTTTCAAGTTAAATTAACGTTTTACTAATGCAGACCTGGAACTTAAAACCAGTCTGGTAGTTAAATGCTCTCGGCTCATAAGCATTAGCTCTCATAACTCCTCTTGGAAAGCTAAATTTAGTTCCTGCTCAGATGTATTGTAAATGTATTGTACTGCTTATTTACTCCCATCAAAATTTTCTACTGCTTTCTTAGTCCAAGTTTCTGGTAGATCTTAACTTGAAGAGTTTGAGGCCCTTGGTTATGGTCTTAAATTTGAAGCAGAGATCTGAAATCATCAGTAAAAATTGCTTACTTACACAGCCAGTGTTATATCTAATAGTGCATAAGTATATTTTTTTAGGTGGATCTCATTGATAAATAAACTGTTTCCCCAGTCCAATTACAATTTTTTGTATCAGCTATTGGGATCTGCAGTGGGAGATCTGGATTACTCTTTATTTGATTTTATTAATTGCAACTGCTACCCTTATGGTGGTAAAGTATTTGAGCCAGGATTTAGGAAGCAGATCAGTATTAGAAGATGAGCGGAAACAGTTAAAGACGGCATACATGGTGATTGAAATGCAGATGATACTGTTGTGTGGAATTAAATTGGAGAAATAGTTAGAATCCGGTGATCAATCCATATAACCGTCATCTTATAAAGTTGCAAATTTTGGACTTTAATACAAACATAGAAAATATGAGAAATTAAAACTCAAAAGACTTGACCGTTCAGTAAACGTATCCCTGACTATTCAGCAATGTTCAATTCTATTTTTTTTTAAAAAACAAACAAATTTGCCATGTTGTGGTGGGCTTTCTGGTCAGGCCCATCATGTTTGCTATATTTCTGATTCTAGGCATGGAAATGTGACGCATCTTCAACTGGGTCTTGGGGCCCTGTTGATTAGAGTTAAAAATCATTAATGTTTTAGGGACTGAGCTGTACAAACGAGGAAAAATCCCGGGTTTGATTCCTGATCTTGGCAGAATTGGCCTATTCCCCGATCATATGTGACCCATGCTGGAAATATGCACATGTAGATGTTGGGCAAGGATTGGATCAGGTTGACTGGTTCCCCCTCAGTAAACATTTCGGTGAGGAACCAGTGGGCAACCACTTGATGTTGAACTGTATTCCTGCTTTAGAAAATGTGGATTAAGCAGGGAAAAGATCAAATAGGAATAAAATGGATTAATAGTTCAGTGTAAACATAGCACATCAGCCACGTTGTGCACTCAAGCTGACAGAGAAGAACCGAAAACAATGAAATTGCTGCTATGAACTTACGGTGTCTATTATATGAAATATGCAGATGGAAATGATTACTGCCTCCTAGTTGTTACTAGCTATCTATTTTCTATTTAATCCTGTGCCAAACAGCCAAAGGTGAAATTAGGAGGTTCACCAGAACTGAAGAACTGGTGTCGGAGGACAATTCGTAAGTTCCTATTTGTTTTGTAACAATTCAAAAGCACAGTAAAATAATTACAAGAACCTAGGAGGCAGGTATCTCTAAAACCTGCTTTCATCAACTTTATAAATGGCACTAATCACCTCCAAGTGTCTCGCTGCTGATTTAGACCAAAGGTATAATTTCAAATTGCTACAATTGTGATTTTCTCTTTTTTAAATTACTGTTCTCTATTTGATCTATTTTGCCATGTGTAAAGTTGCAAAGCAGACCGTTGATGACCATATTTCAAGCTGCACTGACCAATAATTCTGTTCTCGGAAGCACTTAAAATGTAAAGGGTAAACACAGCAGCGGAACAAAGTGCAAGGATGCAGATTTGATTCCCTGATTAGTTGAGTTTTTAATCTGGGCAGCTGAGGCTGGGCCCATATAGTGGTTAGCTTAAAATGTTGTTAGATGGCCTGGAAAGCAGATGGCCCACAGTTAAAGCATGGTCCGAAGAGTTCCCTAGACCTGAGAAAGATGTCACCCCTACAGAAACTAAGGAATGCTTTTTAGATTTTTTTTAAAAGAAGAGTACAAATGATCAGATTATTGTTCCAAACACACTTTTTCATGTATGTAAATATTCACGTGGGGTGAAACAAAAAGATACTTTGTACTCTTGTGAAATAAGCGATTGATCTGAAGACCTGAGTGCCAAGTCCTGTACCCTTGAGCACACATTATCAAGTATGCTTGGGTCACTAAGTACCTGTATTAATGTGTTAATTACAATACTGCCCACTCTTGCTTTGACCAAGATCAGTCCCATTTCCCACTGGTTACATTAAATTGTCTTGAGTTTGTTCTGTACTTGAGCTGTAAATGTGTAAAAAAATAAATAAATAAATAAATAAAAATTATAACTTGTTTCACAAAGCTGATCATCTAAACAATTTTGTTCCAACAGACCCGTGCAGTAGTATGCACTATGAATGTGGAAATGCATGCTTGAAAGCTGCCAATTAGCAAGTTTATTTAGATTAAAACTCGAGGTGACATCATGTGCTGTTGGATTGAGGTGATTTGGATATAGCCTTCCTTTGATTAGTTAAACTAGCATGGTTCTCCTACGATTTGGCATTCCGCCCTCCGTTTAGAATCATAGAATGGTTACAGCACGGAAGAAGGCCATTTGGCCTGTTGAGCCCGTGCCGGCTCTCTGCAAGAGCACTCCAGCTAGTCCCAATCCCTTGCCCTTTCCCCGTAGCCCTGCAAATTTATTTCCTTCAGGTACTTATCCAACTCCCTTTTGAAAGCTGTGATTGAGTCTGCCTCCACCACCCTTTCAGGCAGTGCATTCCAGATCCTAACCACTCGCTGAGTAAAGAAGTTTTTTCCTCATGTCGCCTTGGTTCTTCTGCTAATCACCTTAAATCTGTGTCCTCTGGTTCTCGACTCTTCTGCCAATGGGAACAGTTTCTCTCTATCTACTCTGTCCAGACCCCTCCTGCTTTTGAACACCTCTATCAAATCTCCTTTCAATCTTCTCTGCTCCAAGGAGAACAACCCCAGCTTCTCCAGTCTATCCATGTAACTGAAGTCCCTCATTCCTGGAATCATTCTCATAAATCTTTTCCGCACCTTCTCTAAGGCCTTCACATCTTTCCTAAAGTGTGGTGTCCAGAATTGGACACAGTACTCCAGTTGGGGCCGAACCAGTGTTTTATACAGGTTCATCATAATTTCTACACTTTTGTACTCTATACCTCTATTTATGAAGCCCAGGATCCCGTAAGCCTTTTTAACTGCTTTCTCAACCTGCCCTGCCACCTTCAACGATTTGTGCACACATACCCCCAGGTCTCTCTGTTCGTGCAACCCCTTCAGGATTGTACCCTTTAGTTTATATGTCCCCTCATTCTTTCTACCAAAATGTATCACTTCACACTTTTCCGCGTTAAAGTTCATGTGCCACGTGTCTGCCCATTTCACCAGCCTGTCTGTCGTCTTGAAGTCTATCACTCTCCTCCTCACTGTTCACTATACTTCCCAGTTTTGTGTCATCTGCAAATTTTGAAGTTGTGCCCTGTGCACCCACGTCCAAGTCATTAATATATCAAGAAAAGCAGTGGCCCAAGAACACCTGGTGAACACCACTGTATACCTTCCGAAAAACAACCGTTCACCACTACTTTGTTTCTATCACTTAGGCAATTCTGTATCCATGCTGCCACTGTCCCTTTTATTCCATGGGCCTCAATTTTGCTGGAAAACCTATTATGTGGCACTTTGTCGAACGCCTTTTGGAAATCCATGTACACTACGTCAACCGCATTGCCCTCATCAACCCTCTGTTACCTCCTCAAAGAACTCAATCAAGTTAGTTATACACAATTTGCCTTTAACAAATCAAGTGTCTCCCACTACCTCCTCCTTCACTGTCTATGGCAGCATCCTCTTCCTTGGTGAAGACAGATGCAAAATACGCATTTAGTACCTCAGTCATACCCTCTGCCTCCATGCATCGGTCTCCTTTTTGGTCCCTAATTGGCCCTACCCCGCCTCTTACTACCCGTTTACTATTTTTTATAAAAAGGGGAAGGGTTTGTGCTACTTATTATAATGGGTAGGTACTTCAATGGTGACCTTTTTAATTAGAGCTACATGTCCACTTACTGCTGTTAAGTTAACCATATGATACCACACTGTAGGCAAGTCTCTTATTTAGGTATAACTGAGAATTACTTACAAAGACAAGTGGGATGGTACTACAGGAAGTTAGTGGGAGAATGCTTTAACCCCAGGAATACAGAAGCCATGTAATTTAAACTTGTAAGATAGTTTAAATGTAGCCCTGTAGTTATGGATAGATAAAAATAGTGAAGATCTAGATTAGCCCTGCTAGTCCGGTATTTTATTATATTTTGGTTTTAATTCAGAGCATGGAAATTGGGGGGCAAATTCCAATGGTTCAAATCCAGAATTGACTTCTTTATGCATGCAAATACTGGGGAGTTTAACAAAATGCAGAAGAAAATTCTTTACGGTTGTGTTCATCTAGACCTGTGGATTCCCCATTCCATTTTGAGTATGTAACCTTTGAATCTCTGGTGCAAAAATTAGGGAATTACTTGATAAACGTATGTGCTGGAAACTGGCATCTTCTCCCTTTTTAAATTATTATACCTAAAGACTTTGCCTCTGGTGTACTGTCTACAAAAACAAATCAGGTATTGAAATGAAAACAGCATATTTGAAAATTTTAATCCATTGCTAAATAAGATTTATCTACTGAATATGCTTGATTAAATTGTATTTGGATTTAGTTGACTGTTAGTTCAGCCATGCTGGAGGTACATGTGTGCCAATAGGGTCAAATAGAATAAAGAAGATAAAATTGTAGTTTAGAGTGTAGGTAAGTTAAGTATTTGTCCACTCATTTAATGAAGTAGATGCCAGAAACAACACAGATAATTTTCAGTGACCTTTTAATCAAAATATACATCTTAATGGTGGATGATTCAAAACATTTAAATCAATTTAAACCAAATTATTACAGATTGGAATAATATTAGCAAGCAATTTGTCAAAGAAGGAAAGAAGACAGCTTTTTTTAGTATAAAATGGGAATTAATTAAATTTGTATAACCCAGAGTGAATTATTTCCTCACTTTAAAAAAAAAAAGTAGGAGAAAGTAATATTAAGCCCAATTTTTGGCTACAGAGTAAAGTCTTTTTATTTCTTTTTGCTGCCTTGCACACTTATTTTATTTATCCAGTTTAATGTTTGTTGTATTGGAACAAGATTACTACAGTATATCATCCATACACCTAGTGTATCAAAAATTTCTGCAGTGGTGTGTTTTCCATTAAAACCCCATTTGCCTCCATGAATATCTGTTCTATCAGAGCATTTTCATTTTTACAGTCAAAATTAAGTGACTATTTCTGAGTATGTCTTCCACAGTGCTGTTTGTATGGTGTATTTTTATTAACCTCAACAATTCAGGTGATTTTACTGAACGCCCCATTTAACCATGCAGTAATGGGTTAATTTGCTTTGGAATGCAGTAATGGGTTAATTTGCTTTGGAATGCAGTAATGGGTTAATTTGCTTTGCAAAACTGGGAAGCATGCTAGAACTTCAGGAAAACAGGAAAAAATGCTTCATAGCACCAGTTGATGTGGATATATTTCTACTTGTACCAGTACAGTTCTACGGTAGATATGTTAACATGTATTACAGACTGTAAAAGCTTCTATAGGTATGTAAAAAGGAAAAGATTAGTGAGTGGGTCCCTTACAGGCTGAGACAGGAGAAATTATAATAGGGAATAAGGAAATGGCGCAGAAATTAAACAAATACTTTGTCTTCACGGAAGAAGACTCAAAAAACCTCCCGGAAATAGTGGAGAACCAAGGGTCTAGCGAGAATGAGGAACTGAAAGAAATTAGTATTAGTAAAAAAAAAATAGTGCTAGAGAAATTAACAGGACTGAAAGCCGATAAATCCCCTGGACCTGGTGGCCTACATCTTAGGGTTTTGAAAGAGGTGGCAATGGAGATAGTGGATGCATTGGAAGGTCATGTAACCCCAGTATTTAAGAAAGGAAGGAGAGAGAAAATGGGGAACTACAGACCAATTAGCCTGACATCAGTAGGGAAAATGCTAGAATCTATTATTAAGGACATGGTAACAGGGTATTTAGAAAATCATAATATGATTAGGCAGAGTCAACATAGTTTTATGAAAGGGAAATCATGTTTAACAAATTTATTAGAGTTTTTTGAGGATGTAACTAGCAGGGTAGATAAAGGGGAACCAGTGGATGTAGTCTTTTTGGATTTCCAAAAGGCATTCGATAAGGTGCCAAATAAAAGGTTGTTATGCAAGGTATGGGGTTATCGGGTTGGGGGTAATATATATGGATAGAGGATTAGTTAATGGCCAGAAAACAGAGTAGGGCTAATCGGGTCATTTTCAGGTTGGCAGGCTGTAACAAATGGGCTGCTGCTGCTTGGACCTCAGCTATTTATATGACTTAGATAACAGGGCACTTAGATTAGAATTGGGCAGAGTCAACACGGATTTATGAAAGGGAAATCGTGTTTGACGAATCTTAGTTTTTTGAGGTTGTAACTAGAAAGAAAGACGTGCATTTATATAGCGCCTTTCACGACCACCGGACGTCTCAAAGCGCTTTACAGCCAATTAAGTACTTTTGAAGTGGAGTCACTGTTGTAATGTGGGAACCGCGGCAGCCAATTTGCGCACAGCAAGCTCCCACAAACAGCAATGTGAAAATGCCCAGATAATCTGTTTTGGCTGAGGGAGAAATATTGGCCAGGACACCGGGGATAAATCCCCATACTCCTCTTGCAATAGTGCCATGGGATCTTTTGCGTCCACCTGAGAGAGCAGACGGGGCCTCGGTTTAACGTCTCATCCGAAAGACGGCACCTCTGACAGTGCAGCACTCCCTCAGCACTGCACTGTCAGCCTAGCTTTATGTGCGCAAGTTCCTGGAGTGGGATTTGAACCCACATCCTTCTGACTCCGAGGCAAGTGTGCTACCAACTGAGCCACAGCTGACACTGGCAGAATAGATGAGGGGGAACCAGTGCATGTGGTGTATATGGATTTTCAGAAGGCATTCGATAAGGTGCCACACAAGAGGTTATTAAACAAAATTATGGCTCAAGAGATTGGGGGTAATATACTAGCATGGATTGAGGATTGGTTAACTGACAGGCTATAACAAGTGGGGTACCGCAAGGATCAGTGCTTGGGCCTCAGCTATTCACAATCTATATCAGTGATTTGGATGAGGGGACCAAATGTAATATATCCAAGTTTGCTGCTGATACAAAGCTAGGTGGGAATATAAGTTGTGAGGAGGATGCAAAGAGGCTTCAAGGGGATATAGACAGGCTAAGTGAATGGGCAAGAACATGGCAAATGGAATATAATGTGGAGAAATGTGAAGTTAACCACTTTGGTAGGAAAAATAGAAAAGCAGAGTTTTTTAAATGGTGAGAGATTGGGAAATGTTGGTGTTCAGAGGGACCTGGGTGTCCTTGTACATGAATCACCTGAAAGTTAACATGCAGGTACAGCAAATGGTATGTTGGCCTTTATTACAAGAGGATTTGAGTGTAAGAGTAAAGATGTCTTACTGCAGTTATATAGGGCCCTGGTGAGACCACACCTGGAGTATTGTGTACAGTTTTGATCTCCTTACCTAAGGAAGGATATACTTGCCATAGAGGGAGTGCAACGAAGGTTCACCAGAATGATTCCTGGGATGGAGAGATTGAGTCGACTAGGCCTATATTCACTAGAGTTCAGAAGAATGAGAGGTGATCTCATTGAAACATACAAAATTCTTACAGGGCTTGACAGGATAGATGCAGGGAGGATGTTTCCCCTAGCTGGGGAGACGAGAACCAGGAGTCACAGTCTCAGAATAAGGGGTTGGCCATTTAGGACTGATGAGAAATTTCTTCACTCAGAGGGTGGTGAATCTTTGGAATTCTCTACCCCAGAGGCCAGTGGAGGCTCAGTCGTTGAGTATATTCAAGACAGAGATCGATATATTTTTGGATATTAAGGGAATCAAGGGATATGGGGATAGTGCAGAAAAGTGGAGTTGAGGTAGAAGATCAGCCATGATCTTATTGAATGGTGGAGCAGGCTCGAGGGGCTGAATGGCCTACTCCTGCTCCTATTTCTTATGTTATGTATATCAAAGTCTTTTGAGTGAAAATTAAAGCTTCCAAAATACTAACAGTAATTGATGCCTACATTAGAACTGACATCAAATCGAAGTTTGTATAAGGAATAATGGATCTATCCTTTGTCCTTTCTGTCTACATTGGTATTCTCTCAGTTGTTGAACTTGTAGCTGGGTCAGATGATCTCTTTTATAACGTTCATTGATTAAATGAACATGCCTGGAGGATTGTTCTTGTCTAGGATCATATTAACAGGGAAGGGAAAGGTGTGATTTAAGTTTGTTCTGGATATATACAGGAAAATTCAGTGGCAGCACAGGAAATGGTTAAATAATAAGCTTTTCTGGATGTCAAGGTGAGGGTTTCTAATTTTCATTTGCCACTGAATAAGGCAATCAAGTCTATCTTTTCAGACTACCTAGTAGCAAAAATAAGCCAAGATCCTTCATAATCATGCACATAACCTGGTTATATCCTGTTAATTGTGCTTTTCTTCATATCAGTAGTACTAATAGTAACTAACAAGTTGATAGGGTGAACACAAATATACACCTATGGAAATTATTGAAAGGACTTATTTGCCACTACTCAATTTTGCAGTAACATAGAAACATAGAAAATAGGTGCAGGAGTAGACCATTCGGTCCTTCGAGCCTGCACCGCCATTTAATGCGTTCATGGCTGAACATGCTACCTCAGTACCCCATTCCTGCTTTCTCGCCATACCCCTTGATCCCCCTAGTTGTGAGTATTATATCTAACTCCCTTTTGAATATATTTAGCGAACTGGCCCCAACAACCTTCTGTGGAAGAGAATTCCTATTGGAAACATCCTCAAAAAATTCCAGAAGATTTGTCAAGCATGATTTCCCTATCACAAATCCATGCTGACTTGGACCTATCATGTCGCCACTTTCCAAATGGTCTGTTATGACATCTTTAATAATTGATTCCATCATTTTACCCACCACCGATGTCAGGCTGACCGGTCTATAATTCCC
This sequence comes from Squalus acanthias, assembly GCA_030390025.1. Lineage (NCBI taxonomy): Eukaryota > Metazoa > Chordata > Chondrichthyes > Squaliformes > Squalidae > Squalus > Squalus acanthias. The sequence goes on from CM059432.1 coordinate 92,938,116, forward strand.
TGCTTTCTCCCTCCCTCCTTTTTTAAAAAGAGGGGTTACATTAGCCACCCTCCACTCCTTCGGAACTGATCCAGAGTCTAAGGAATGTTGGAAAATGATCGTCAATGCATCCACTATTTCCAAGGCCACCTCCTTAAGTACTCTGGGATGCAGACCATCAGGCCCTGGGGATTTATCAGCCTTCAGTCCCATCAATTTCCCCAACACCTTTTCCCGACTGATAAGGATTTCCCTCAGCTCCTCCCTCTTACCAGATCCTTTGATCTCTTTTATTTCCGGAAGGTTGTTTGTGTCCTCCACAGTAAACACCGAACCAAAGTACTTGTTCAATTGATCTGCCATTTCTTTGTTCCCCATTATGACTTCCCCTGTTTCTGACTGCAGGGGACCTACGTTTGTTTTTACTAACCTCTTTCTTTTTACATATTTATAGAAGCTTTTGCAGTCCGTTTTAATGTTCTCCGCAAGCTTCCTTTCATATTTTATTTTCCCTGCCCTAATCAAACCCTTCGTCCTCCTCTGCTGAGTTTTAAAGTTCTCCCAGTCCCCGGGTTTGCTGCTACTTCTGGCCAATTTGTATGCCACTTCCTTGCTTTTAATACTATCCCTGATTTCCCTTGTTAGCCATGGTTGAGCCACCTTCCCTTTTTTATTTTTACGCCAGACAGGATGTACAATTGCTGTAGTTCATCCATGCGATCTCTAAATGTCTGCCATTGCCCTTCCACTGATAACCCCTTAAATATCGCTTGCCAATCTAACCTCGCCAATTCACGCCTCATACCCTCAAAGTTGCCCTTATTTAAGTTCTGGACCATGGTCTCTGACTTAACTGTTTCCTTCTCCATCCTAATGTAGAACTCCACCATACTATGGTCACTCTTCCCCAAGGGGCCTCGCACCACAAGATTGCTGATTAGTCCTTCCTCATTACACAACACCCAGTCCAGGATGGCCTCCCCTCTAGTTGGTTCCTCAACATATTGGTTTAGGAAGCCATCCCTTAAACACTCCAGGAAATCCTCCTCCACCGTATTGCTTCCAGTTTGAGTAGCCCAATCTATATGCATATTAAAGTCACCCATGATAACTGCTGCGCCTTTTTTGCATGCACCTCTGATTTCCTGTTTCATACCCTCCCCCACCTCACTACTACTGTTTGGAGGTCTGTACACAACCCCCACTAACGTTTTCTGCCCTTTGGTGTTCTGCAGCTCAACCCATATTGATTCCACATCCTCCAAGCTAATGTCCTTCCTAGCTATTGCATTAATCTCCTTTTTAACCAGCAATGCTACCCCACCCCCTTTTCCTTTTATTCTATCCTTCCTGAATGTTGAATACCCCTGGATATTCAGTTCCCAGCCTTGATTGTTCTGGAGCCACGTCTCTGTAATCCCAATCACATCATATCCGTTAACATCAATTTGCACAGTCAATTCATCCACCTTATTACGGATACTCCTTGCATTAAGACACAGAGCCTTTAGGCTTGTTTTATTAACACCCTTTGTCCTTTTAGACTTATGATTTAGTATGGCCCTTTGTGTTTCTTGCCTTTGTTTACTCGGATTTCCCTTATTGTTTCTCACCCTTCTAACATTTGTTTCTGACTGCATATTACTTCCCCCTGTTTCGCTACATAGGTTCCCATTCCCCTGCCATATTAGTTTAAATCCTCCCGAACTGCCTTAGCAAATATTACCCTGAGGACATCGGTTCCAGTCCTGCCCAAGTGCAGACCGTCCCTTTTGTACAGGTCCCACTTCCCCGAGAACTGGTTCCAATGCCTCAGGTATTTGAATCCCTCCCCCCTGCACCACTGCTCAAGCTGCTGCTGAGAGAAAATGATACAAAATTAAAATCTCACTGCTTTCCCAGCAGTGGCCCAAAATCTTTATTTGTTATGGAATCTGTTTAAAATTTCTACTTTAACTGGTTTTATAAGTGTTTGTTCTTTAAAGTTGCAAATTAGCAGTTTTCTTGTTAATTTCTTCATTTTGGTAGAAGCTACTATGTATACTGGCTTTTCCTAAGGTGCTCAATTGATGCAATAGAATGGAAAGCCTCCGTTGTGGCAAAATCCTGGTTCAGTTGAACCATGAAACCGTGTTACTCCTTTGGTTCAGCTTGCAATGTTCATATCTGTTGGTATAATATTCTTAATTACAAATGGGTTTTTAAGAGGGGAATTCTCCTCGGTCATGTAGAGATTAAAGGATGTGTGGAGATTGTCTACAAGGTTGATTTTCCACCCTCAACAGAAGATGTACTGGTGGAGTTGCATGGCCAAGTAACGGGCGAATGCTCTTGGCCCCACACAGTTGGTCACTAATGCTCACAAATTGGGCCAGCTTTTGGGTTTGGCCATTGGCTTGCTGTTGAGTAGAGTTGGTCACTGTCAACCGTTTTAAGAGCATCAGTGGGGATTATAGTAATTAACCACTCAAGGCTCTCGCCTTGCTTCTGGAACAGATATCAGTTTGAGTTGACCAACATTGAGCCTGAACAGGATGGTGCAAGACATAGAACTAATCATTAGACATCAACATGCTTTTGGCAAGAGAAAGAGCAAGTTAGTTAAGGAATTTTCTAAAAGACTCCTTCAGTGCTGTGTCCTTGGCCATTGAAAGGGCTTTTGCCCATCTCCCAGTTGTCACAGCACTAACACAAGCAGTAGTGTGTTAAACTCAACTTACTGGTACAGAAATCCTAGTGCTAACATTTCTGTAAACCGTGCAGGTTGTCATGTAACATTTTCAGAATGTCTGCTCCTGAATAATGAAATATTCCGGTGGTAGTAGAATTTGCTCTTCTGCATTTGGATTATGCCCAGAAAAAGAGGCTTAAGGTGTGTAACGCTAATGTGAAGTATTAGTGGTTACAATGTGGTGGTGTGGTGGGAGTATTTTGAGGTGTTGAATTAAGAGGATTATGTAAGAAGCATATTACTCAAGATTAAAGCTTATTGGTTTAAGTACAGTTTTCCTATAGCATATAGGTAATGATATGTTAAATGTACCCAGCAATACTACTGGTGTGGGTACTGATTTGATTTGGGTAGCGTGACCAAGGCAAGTGGATACTTTTAATACGTTTCCTCATTACCTCTGAGGTGGATTCTGACAGGCAAAGGGTTCCTGTTACAAGGACTCTGTAAAACTTCAGGAATAAGCACTGGAAAAGATGCTGGCTGAGCAGATATATCATTTCATGAGTCCAATTGCTTCTCTTTTGGGGTCCAACAACGTGTTATGGGGTGAGAAAAGATACATATTTTGTAGTGCTCCAAATAACATTGCCTGTGTTGACTCCTAAAAATGAATATAGGAAAAAAGAGTTCAAAATAGACGTCTAAAATTTGGAAGGTATCAAGACTGTAGTGGCCTGCGTGCCTTTTAGAAGGATTTCTGTTTGCACAGCCACGTGCTGCGTCCTTGATTGTCTCAATTGCAGATGCAATAAGGCCGTGTTATCCAATATATTAGCCACTAAATACATGTGGCTAATTAGGAATCCAGATGTGACTCATTCTATTTTTGATTAGTAAATAAAAAATTCGTAATGGACACCGTCTGGTGTGTGATCTCAATGTTCATATTCGTATGGTGTATGCATGTGTATTTTAACCTTTTTTGTTCATTATATGTGCATTAATTTGGTTACTGCATATTGGTTATCTACTAAAATGGTGTGTAACATGGGTGAAAATGCATGTTAGTACCAGCAACTTTGTATGGAGAGGGGAGCTGTGATTGCGGTTAAGATCGACCAATCGGAATAACTGCTTCAGGCGAGCAGAAGAAAGCAAGCCCAACTGATGATGAGCAGCTTTAACATGGCACAATATAGCAAAGGGCAAGCAACATCCAACTGCGTTCTGGGTGGAGAGTAGCGGGGGGTGGGGTGGGTCTGGCGCGTCTCACTGTACATGTCACTGAGCATTCACTCTGATAAAGTAAAAGTACTGCTCGCATCTGCTGGACAAAAATCTAGAAGTTTCACTAAGATGTGCTGTGTCTCATAAATGCATGCCAGAATCCTAAACTTTGGTAAAAGAGGAAGACTGCAAAGTTTCCTACTGAATGGTGGTAGGTGTTTTTTGAGTAAATATACACGTGAAGTATATTTACCTGTATTGTGTGTAAGGCATTTGTTTACTAAAATTAGAGCATGTGGTGAAAACGGTGAAGCTGTTGCCTTGCCTGTGGCTAGTCAGCGATTTCTATTGGACAAGACTGAAATAAGGCAAGCCTCCACATCGGGGAAGACTCCAGTTCCACTGGAAAAGGTGCCTACTAGATACAGTGGTAAATGTTGATATTTGTGGGGTGTATTTCAAATGCATTCTCCATTCCTCAGCACAAACATTCTGTACATATTAATTTGGCTACCACTTATCCAGCAATGGCCAGAAGTTCAATGTGTGTTAACATTGCCAAGATGGTTAAACTGCCACAAGGGTGGAAATTGCAGAGACTCTGGCCACAATTTTCCAATCCTCCTTAGATATGGGAGTGGTGCCAGAGGAGTGGAAGATTGCAAATCTTACACCGCTGTTTTAAAACAAAAAGGGAGAGCGATAAACCCGGCAACTACAGGCCAGTCAGCCTAACGTTGATGGTGGGGGAATTTTTAGAGGCAATAATCCAGGACAAAATTAATTGGCATTTGGAAAAGTATGGGCTAATAAATGAACATCAGCATGGATTTGTTAAAGGCAAATTGTGTTTGACTAACTTGATTGAGTTATAAAATCATAGAATAGTACAACACAGCAGGAGGCCATTCGGCCCATCTAGTGCGCCGGCTCTTCTGAAAAGCAATCCAGTTAGTCCCACTCCCTCGCTCTTTCCCCATATCCCTGCAATTTTTTCTCCAAGTATTTTGTAATAGCCTTTTGAAGTCTACTATCGAATCTGTATCCACCACCCTATCAGGCAGTGCATTCCAAATCCTAACCACTTGTTTCATAAAAAATGTTTTTCCTTATGTCGCCTCTGGTTCTTTTGCCAATCAGCTTAAATCTGTGCCTTCTCGGGCCATTGGGATCAGTTTCTCTTTGTTTACTCATGATTTTTCAACGCCTCTATCAAATCTCCTCTTAGCCTTCTCTGCTCCAAGGAGAATAACCCCAGCTTCTCTAGTCTAGCCACGTAACTGTAATCCCTCATTCCTGGAACCATTCTAGTAAATCTCTTCTGTACCTCCAAAGCCTTCATGTCCTTCCTAAAGTGTGGTGCCCAGAATTGGACACACTACTCCAGTTGGGGCTGAACTAGTGTTTTCTATAGGTTTAGCATAACTTCCTGGCTTTTGTACTCTATGCCTTTTATTTATAAAGCCCAGGATCCCATATTCTTTATTAACTGTTTTGTCGACCTGTCCTACCACCTTCAAAGATTTGTGCACAGACACCCCCAGAGGTCTCTGTTCTTGCACCCCTGTTAAAATTGTACCATTTAGTATGTATGTATAGTCTCTCCTAATTTTTCCTACCAAAATATATCACCTCAAACGTCTCTGCGTTGAATTTCATCTGCCATATGTTGTCCATTTCAGATTATTTATTTGTAGTTTTTAAAAAGAAACAAATTAAATGGCAAAGCCTCCTCTTGGCATACCTTTTGTTTTCCTTCTGACCTGTAGTGGCTGTGGTTCTAGTTATGGCTCTGTGCTTCAGTGTTCTCGCTGTTGGAAATTCGCTCCTCTAGGCAAAAAGGTAAGGACCCATCCGAGCAAGATACAGCAGAATGGAGTAAAGATTGCCTGATAGACACAATTTTCTTGGAGCAATTATACCAGGTGACCTCACCACCCCCAGCCTCCCTCCAGCGCAGTGTGATGGGAGCATTCTATTTCTGTGTATTTCAGAAAGTAGGAACAACTGTACTTGCGATATGAGATCTTTAATACTTTCATGAGTTTATGTTTAGTTCAAAAGGAGCCCAAATTAATCATGGTGTTTTAACAGCAGCTGACCAAACCTGGCCATACCAGTTCACACTTGTAGCCCATTTATGTTTGGGAACATTTTGAAATGGGTGAACTTCGACACGTGAGAGAAACTAGTGACAAAGCCACAGTGAAGGGTAAACCTGAATAGTATCTCTCCTGTTATCTGCAGTGTCCCAGCTGTGATCAAGAAACGAAGTCCAGATGGGGGATGAAATGTGAAACACATGTCTCCGCTAATTGCTGCTTTAATTTTTGATAAACTTGAGCACAAGTTTTATTTTAAAACGTAACCACTTGTAAGCTTTTCCACCAAGCATGGGCTTGAAATTGTTCATGTTTCTTGTAATAACTCAATATTGTGTAACAATTGAAGTAATTGCTTTGATGTACTTTCTGTGGATAAACGTTCATGTTTTGGTTAAATTGATCAGTTATTGCAAAGAATTAAATTCTGAGCTTTATCTTCTGAAGTAAGCTTTTCAAAATTATTTTAATGTTCAACAGGGGTGATCATGGGAGGAAGAAGCCTTTTTCTATTGGTAATCTTGGTACTAAATTTGTTGTAAAAATTACAGTGCCAAAAAGCACTTGTATGGAGCAGGGAGGGGGAGAGACAAAGTGGATTTTTTTGGATGGAACACAGCTCATCATCTCTTTTGTTCTATTATGTCCAGTCAGATGGTTCTTGTCAACAGCAGGAATAAAAGTATCAATTTCAATTTAGGTGCTCTAGCCTGCAGGGCAGCTTTTCTTTGTAAGATCACGTACATATTTGGGTCTGAGTTGCGACGCAGGTTAGCAAGGCCATAAAAAAAGCAAACCAAGCACTCGGGTTTATTTCTAGAGGGATAGAATTGAAAAGTAGGGAAGTTATGCTAAAGCTGTATCGAACCTTGGTTAGACTACACTTGGAGTACTGCGTGCAGTTCTGGTTGGCATATTATAAAAAGGATGTAGAGGCATTGGAGAGGGTGCAGAGAAGATTTACATGAATGATACCAGAAATGCGAGGGTTTTCATATCGGGAAAGGGTGAACAGGCTGGGTCTCTTTTCTCATTTTGGGCGGGGTGGGGGGAGGCTGAGGGGTGACCTAATAGAGGTCTTTTAAAATTATGAAAGGTTTTGATAGAGTGGATACAGAGAGAATGTTTCCACTTGTGGGGAAGAGGCAAACCAGAGGCCATCAATATAAGATAGTCACCAAGAAATCCAATCGGGAATTCAGAAAAAATTTCTTTACCCAAAGAGTGGTGAGAATGTGGAACTCGCTGCCACAGGGAGTGGTTGAAGCGAATAGTATGGATGCATTTAAGGGGAGGCTAGACAAGCATATAGGATGTGGGCGTCGTTGGCAAGGCCAGCATTTATTGCCCATCCCTAATTGCCCTTGAGAAGGTGATCAGATAGATTTGGAGGAGGCTCGTGTGGAGCATAAATGCCAGCATGGACTGGTTGTGCCGAATGGCCTGTTTCTGTGCCATATATTCTATGTAATCCTATAATTAAATTTCTTTTTAGTATAAGAACAAACAGTTAGAATTCAAATGCACTTTTGTGAACAATTACAATATATTCAAAGTCTTGTGCATAGCGTGCACTTCCTGTGTTACACTTACTTCCTATAACACTCTCCCTGTTGTACTTCCCAATCCATCCATGGCTCATTCCTCTTCCTCATCTACATGCTGCCCTTTGCCATCATCATCTGCCGACATGTCAGCTTCCACATGTACGTTGACGACACTCAGCACTACCTCCACCACCTCTCTCAACCCCTTCTCTGCGTCTGTGTTGTCAAACTGCTTGTCTGACCCAGTCTTGGATGAACTGCATTTTCCTCCAGCTAACCCTTGGGAAGACCAAAGCCATTATCTTTATCCTCCGCTATAAACTTTGTACCCTTGCCACTAACCATCCTCCTTCTTTGCCACTGTCTTAGGCTGAACCAGACTGTTCACAGCCTTGGTGCCCTATACAACTCCAAGCTGTGCTTCTGATCCCAAAGACCACACACATTTCCGCTTAAACATAGACCCCAGCTCAGTCCATCTGTTGCTGAAACCCTCATCCATTTGTCACCTCCAGATGATCATCCAACCGCCTCCCATTCTGCACCCTCCATAAACTTCAGCTCATCCAAAAATCTGCTGCCCAGTCCTGTCCTGCATCCCTGTTCCTGTTCTTGATGACCTACACTGGCTTTTAGTCCCACAATGCTTCAAATGTAAAATTCTCATCCTTCAGTTTAAATCCCTCCATGGCCTCACCCATCTCTTTTTTTTTCTCTCTCTAATCTCCTCCAGTGCTCCCCTGCCTTTTTTTTTTCCCCCGCCCCCTGTCCCCATCTTCCAAACGCTCTGTTTCTCTGACTCTGGCTTATTCAGCACTCCCTTTGCCCCACCATTGGTGGCTGTGCCTTCCACCACCTAGGCCCCATGTGCTGGAATTCCCATCCTAAATTCCTCTGCCTCTCTCACCTCCCTCCTTTAAGACTCTCTTTAAAACTCACTTCTTAATATCTTTTGCTTGACCAATTTTTTTCTTTTCGTATCTATTAAGTGCCTTTCTATATTGAAGGCACTATATAAATCCAAGTTGTTGATGGCTACTAAGGACACTCGCTTTAGTTGTGAACTGCAGCCAGTCATAACATTAGAGTAATTTCTTGAAGATAAACACCCTGTCCTTGTATGAGAAGACCTTGCAGTGATTTGCTCACTTCTCACTTTTTTTGGCCCTCCCTCTTGGACAAAACCTGTTAATGAGGTTCCTAACAACAGCCTGTTGCAAATGTCATCCAGGCCTCAATAATGGTCTTGGCAACAGTTTAAGCAATCCTTTATCCTGAGGGCTGATGAAGAATGGCAAATCTGCAGTGTAAGTTGCACAGCTTAGTGATTTGTGCAAAAGCACTCTAACTAGCTGTATATTATGGGCTGCAATGTCACCTGCCAGAAGAAGGCTCTGTTGCCACATACATGTAGTGGGGAATCTTTGGTAGATGGGATAGTTTTGAAATTGCATTCCATTATTCAATCCCGAACATAGAATGTTGCCGTGCATCTGAATATGAGTAAACCATTGCCTGTGTTAATTTTTGTGTGATGCATATAACTTGGGCTTTCTCTCTCCTCAATCAATTGAATTTTAAGCAAGATCAATAAACCATCAAGTTTACCCTAGTAATATGACTTCAAAGCCAGATCCTATTTTGGCAATGCCTTAAAGCATAGACTGACTTCATTTTTCATAATTCAGGCATCTATTGGAAGTTGTCCAATTTTGATTTGGTTCTAGGGAATCGCTTTTATTTTTGTTTAGATGTCATGTGGCCATTCCTCTGCCCCTGTGCGTGTGCGCTCTTGCACGCTTTCTTTCTCTTACATTCCCATTCTTGTGTACAGGCCCAAGATGTGTTCCATATTGCTAGTTTTGATAAGTTTCTAAAAGTTCTTGGCTGCACGTCACTTTTATTTGACTTCTGCAGTTTTTTAAACGGGCTTTAGGAAAGACTTGTACCTATTTAAACTTTTTTTGAACAGTATTATTTGTTTCTCTCAATAAATTCTTCATGTGTAAGGTTGGGCGAGGCCAATGACTCCAGTCTTTTTACATTCATCTGGCAAAATCTACTGTTCTCAGTCTCTGGTTGTTGCATCTTCATGCCTTCAACATGACAGGCCTATAAAGGAATAAATACTTGATATTCTTGGGCAATCCAGTGAGGTTTTTTTGTTCCATTAGCAATATCACCAGAACATAGCTTCTGTCGATAATTAAAAAAGTGTCCATTCGGTGGCGGCTGCAATCCTTCAAGTTGGAGCTTGGTACCCCGGGTTCATCCCTCGGACCCCGGGTTCATCCCTCGGACCCAGCTTCATAGATGCATATAAAATTTGGAGCTTCGTACCCTGGTTTTGAGCAGTGACTTAGATTGTAGCTCAAGAAAAGAATACAATGGGGGTAATTTTAACTATTATGAACAGATGAAAAATGGATGTTAGTGAACAGGCAGCCTGTTTTACACCTCACTCGATTTTCTTTTCCATTAACTTCAATGGATGTCCCTTTTTGGTTTACTGCTGTTGTGCCTAAGGTATCTTTGAGAAATCTGGGTGTGGTCTTAGTGTGTAAGGAAGCTTCCTTGCGCCCTTCCATTGTTGAAGAAATGGGATGTACAAGACCCTTCACAAGGCAATGTTCTAGTTGCCAGGTTGATGATCACAAAGTCAAACTATCACAAGATAATTAGGTATGAGAAAAGCCATTTGGCCCATTTTAATTCACCTATCTAGAGAGATTATAAACTCCCTCGCCTCACTTCAATATCCAACTGTTTCTTCAGAGTCCATGATTGTTGCTTCCACGACTCTTCCTGGAAGTCTATTCTATATGTCGATCACTCTATGAAGAGTTTCCTGACATCAGTTCTAAATTCACCTACTAGCTTGAACTTGTGTCCCTTTGTCCAAAACTTTCAGTTTAATTTAAAGTATTATTCTGGATTTACAGTTTGCATTTCGCTAATTAACTTGTATATTTCTAAGATCATCTCTCTCTCGCCAGATTTAACATCTTCTGAATCCAAGTATTTTATGTAACGTGGAACCTGTAGTGGTCCCAATAACAAACTCCTGGACACTCTACTCAGCACTTCCCTTCTCCACTTCTCCCATCTGGTGTATTGTGTTCAGTTCTGGACACCGAACCTCAGGAATGATGTATTGTCCCTGAAGAGGGTACAGCACAGATTCACCATAATCATACCAGCATATAAAGGGTTAAATTATGAGGACAGGTTGCATAAATTTGGGTTGTATTCCCTTGTGTTTAGAAAGCTAAGGGATGCTCTGGTTGAAGTGTTTAAAGTGATAAAAATGATTTGATAGAGTAGATACAGAGAAGCTATTTCCTCTGGTGGGTAATCCAGAACAAGGGGGTATAATCTTTATTAGAGCTAGGTCATTCCGGATTGAATCAGGAAGCACTTTTCTTTACACACAGGGCAGTGGAAACGTGGAATTCTCTTTCTCCCCCACCGCCTTCCTAAAAGGCTGTGGATGCTGGGTCAGTTGAAATTTTCAAGACTGACGGATAGATTTTTATCTGTCAAAGAACAAGAAAGATGTCGCATTTATATCGTGCTTTTCCTGACCTCAGGACATCCCAAAGCGCTTTACAGGCAATTAAGCATCTTTTGAAGTGAAGTTACTACTGTAATGTAAACACGCAGCCAATTTGCACGCAGCTAGATCCCATAAACAGCACTAAGACAATGACCAGATAATTTGTTATGGGCATTGGTTGAGGGATAAATGTTGGTCAGGACGTCTGAGAGAACTCCCCTGCTCTTCAAATAATGCCGTGGGAACTTTTACATCCACCTCAGTTTAACATCTCATCCGAAAGACAAAGTTAAAAATTTGTCTTCCAGGTGTTAGTTTCAGCCTGCAGGGTTAGTGACCTGGAGGTTTTAGTTTGTAGATCAGCCTATTTTATTTAGCATGAGGATGGAGTAGTTCTTGGACTCCCTTAAGGTTTTTCCTTTAGGTAGCCTCAGTTTCATTCTGGGCAGGAATTTGTTCCCTCTTTGTCAGCTGCCTCATCAATTTGATGTGGATTTAAGGTTAACTGTAAATAGTGTTCTTGCATTTATGTTTTCCAAACTCAGGATTTTAGGGAAATCCTGGCAGTTATTTGTCCCATGTAAAAAGATGTTGGGTAGCTTGGTGTCAAAGCAGTATATAGCAAAGTGACTAATCGAATGTATTGTGCATTGTATCAGTCATGTTACTGAGGTCTGGGCTCCACAGTATTTTTCCAAGTATCATCAGCCTGTTTGTTTGACCTTCTACCATATGTGTGTGCGTGCTGCTCACTTTTTGTTGCTAGTGTAGAATGCTTTTTGGATGTGAGATTGCCATATTTTTCTACGTACTCAGTACAGGCATTATGTTTTTAATGTCTAACTTTAAGATGCTACGGTCTTCTGTAATTTTATGGTTTAGAGATATTGCTGCAGTTTTTAAAAGCCCATATTTGTAAAAATACTAGGTTAGAGTAAGCTCAATATTCTAGCGTTTGTCATTATAAAAGAGGTTATTCCTACTGCTTCCACTTTTGTTAAAGCAGAAGTCCAGGTAACCTAGCCAAAAATGATATTCGTGATTGCGTATAATACTCTGCCTTTTTGAGTGTTCGCCAATCTTTTAAGTAATCAATATTTTTCCATTCCCCCACAAACATTGTATCGCTCTTTGCTGGAGGTGCCCACTTGGCAAGTTAGTGTTTTGTTGGTTTAGTTCAGCAATGTCGGTCAAATCTCTTGACACAATACATAGACAGGGGAGCTCATTCAAGAAAACCTATTAATCACATGCACAAAATGTGACTGAATTAATTAGCTTTTGTTTTAAAAAAAAAAATGTTCTCCTCTTCCAGTATATGGCAAGTATAAAGTTATATATTGCATGGTAATGATTGTAAGATGCTCCATTAGAACAAATAGTTTTCCTTTTAACTTTGGGGAAATGAGATTTTAGTAGTCACATTGTGCACTGGTTTGAAGAATTGAAGTTACTGGCCTTGAGTTTCTGCTCGATTGTGCTGGAATTTTCGACGCAATTCCCCAATAGCGCAAATGATCGTGGAATGTTAAGCGCAAATTGCACTGAGCGCAACTCAATCTTTTGTGCTAGTTTAAAAAAAATCGCGCTAGAAGCAGGCCCCGCCCAAAAAACTGGCTACGTCCCCAGGGTGAATTAATCACCACTGTGAGGTTGCAGGCCTTTGAGGAGGCTCCAAAAATTAAGCTGGAACTTTTGGTGCAAGGACACCAATGGGTGCGTTTTGAATTTTTTTTTTAAATGCCTAAGGAACTTAGTACTGTAACTGAATCTAACTTGCAAATAGTTTGGTGTATTTTTTAAGTCATTTAAAATCGGGGTACTCGCAGATGGTGAATTGACACTGATTTGAAATGCTTATTTTTTTGTGGAAAACCCATTTTCAGCTGTATTAATCAAACATTATCCACACTTTTGGTTTGTGCCTTTTCCCTTTTTTTCTCTCTCCCCCATGGCAGCTATCTTTCATTCTGCCAGCACTTCACACTTCTGAGCCATCTTTTGTTTCTTAACCTGTCCTATTACCATCTCGTCTTGCCTTGAGCATCTCTTAATGTCTCTTTACTTCTCACAGACCTCCCCTTTTGTTCTTTTATTCCTTCCCCCAGCCTCCCTCTTGCTTTTTTTTAATATCTGTTTCATTTCCTGTTTTTTCTCCGTTCTGACGAAGGGTCTTCGACCTGAAACGTTAACTCTGTTTCTCTCTCCACGGATGTTGCCTGGCCTGCTGAGTTTTTCCAGCGCTTTCTGTTATTTCAATTTTCCAGCATCTGCAGTATTTTGCTATTGTACTACTATTAAATGTTTGAAGCTACTCGATTGTGCTGGTTCATGGCAGATTTTGCTTTTGGTGATATGCAAATGAGTTTGAGCAGAAACTTGGGTGGGGGAAACGGGTGGTGGGCACTTCAAAATGTGCGCAATTTGCACCGGAATCGGCAATTGCGCCCAAAGCGGAAACTCTACCCCACTGCTCTTTACCATGGCTTTGAGGACCAGTGAGTTATCTTGGTGTTGAAGGGGCAGACATGACTATGCTATACAGCAAGTACTTTTTCCACAGTTTCTAATCTTTGTAACTGTTGGCAACTCGAGCTTCCAGGGCCTTGGCCATTGGGAATTTTTTTAAAAGATTGCACACTTGAAGCTGAAGAAAACAGTAGTATTTCAATAATACCTATTTGTGTCTGTACTAGTTCTACAGCAGTGATGGTAAACCCGTGCAACTAAGCACTTAAAAAAAAAAAATGTTTACTTCTATTTAAATATAACACTTTTCATCTCCCCTTCCTTCCCCCATTCTCCTATTAATCTTCTCATTCTTCTTCCACATTCTCCTAATTTAGTAGGTTGGGAAAACTAAAATTTGATGCAGCAGGTCCAGAGAACAGACTCTGGGCTGGGTGATTTTGTAAGTTTCCAACATTGAGGTGCTGGAACAAATACTAATTTATGCAGTAATTATGCTACCATTTAAAAGCCATAAGTAAGATTTTCACTGGTGATGGCAATATAAACACTTCCGTTCTCATCTCCCTGCCTCTCTTCCTACTTTCCCTTCCCCTCCTTTTTTTATTTTTTGGAGGTTATTACAGAAGGATGAGAAAAACAATGCGAAAGAGTGTCAAAACAATGCATTGTGTAAATTTAAAAAATTCAGGGTGGATTAGCAGCCATTATAATGGTATTTAATTACTTTAAACTTCATTTTTAAATTTCTCCTCAAGCAAATTTGTCATGTGTGTGTATATATAATTTCTCATTTTTAAGAAGTAAAATTTAAAATTCCTTTTGCCTTTCCTTCCTTCTGGCTTGAAACTTACATTTTGGTAGTGGGAGCAATTTACAAAAAAATAACTGGCTGCAAGGTCAATTTTTGGGTAATCAAAACCCAGAATGGTGGCGATTGGCTTGCAAGCAGGTCAGCCTGGCCCTTGTAAATATAGGAAGGGGCTGTCACAGGAAGAGTATACTTGGCAGTTCATAGTACAACTGTGTGTGGGTGAATCGGCTGGTGTATAAAGCAGTATGGATTGTCCTTTTTCCCCCCCCCCCCCCCCCCCTCTACCACCCAGGCCATTCCATTAATTTTGGAGATGAAAAGGCTTTTAACTTGCTGAAACCAGTTCCATGGGCCTGTTTTTCAACCTGTTAATATCTTGAAATCCAAACATTGACATTTATGTGAAATGGTCATCTTTGATGCTATAAAATTCAACAAATCAGTAATAGAATATAATGTTTTTATTTTGTCCATGTTGCTTGTGGATAACATTGCTCTTCCACAGTGCTCTTAAAGTTTAATTTCTTGAGTTTTATATCAGAACCTCTTAACACATTGTGAGCAATACCACAGGAGATCTACTAATATCTATATATTAAAAATATTGTGTGTACTTCCGACCTGTACAACTTGACTTGTCACATTTGTCTCACTTTTTGTCAACTTTTTTTCCCATTATAAATTCCTTTGGCCACAAATATAATGAGATTGTGAAATCTGGCCACCAGGTTCCACAAATTGCTCAAAATGCTTTTGAGTTTTTTTTATTTTGCCATTTTTTTTGTTAGAAACAGATCTAATACCAATAGCATGATGAAATGTATCTATTAAATTGTCTTGTCTTTTAATATTTGCATTAAAGTTTTCGCTTGAAGATTTTAGCCTCTCCCAAAAGCCTGGGCTTGGTGTTAATATTTTTGCCCAGAGTTGAATTTGGAGTGTGCATCACGAGAGGGTCCAGTGTACCTAATTTGCTCGGATGCACATATATCATGCAGTCAGCTGTACTGATGAAATATTTTGTTAGTTCCATGCAGTTTCTGGACAAAATTTCAAAAATCATTACATTCAGGTAAAATTTTTGTGTCGTTTAATCAGGCTGTGTGTGAGTGAGGGGTGTTCAGGAGAGACAGGCTACTGATAACACTTGTAGCTCTTGTTTTGTATTCTATAAACTTCAGTAAGTGCATTAAACTCAGAGTACCTTTTTTCATTTTGTAATTGAGTTCATTTTTCATAAAAGCAATTTGTTACATTTTTGAAGGCAACAGTTTCTAATCATCTCGCCTGATGTTGTGTTGCCAAAACAGCATGATATCACCTGTTACTTTGACCGTTAAAAAATGTGAACAATTTAATTGCTGTCAGTTGTCGGAAACAGAGTCACAGTCTTTCCTTATTTCATTTCAAAATTAAAAGCATAAATGAGTTGAACTTTGAAAGCTGTAACTACTACCTGTGTTTTGTTGATGGTAATTATAAAGTTTACATTTTCTTACAACATGTACACACGTATTTACAGGGATCCCTATGAAAGTCACAAACCAGTGCTGCCAAAAAATAATTCTATTCTTTTCACCCATGCCCTCCCCCCCCCCCCCCCCCCCCCCCCACCACCACATCTGACAGGTGCCAAGAATCCACCAGTGAGCCAAAAACCTGACATTCTACCCAGCTGTGACAAACCTCAGCTCTGCCTTCTACAGTTCTGCCAAACCCAAGGTCCCCCCTCCTCAGTGATGCCAGATCAAAGACCTTCCCACCCTCTCCCATGCAGTTCTGCCAAACCCCAAAAACATTCAAGCCCTAAGAACATTCTCTGTTCTACCAAAGCCCAGGGCTGCCCCCAAGTGCTGCTAGACCCCATTATCTCACCTCAACACTGCAGTCCACATACATCTACCTCCAATTAGTGATTATTTACACACCATCTTTGTGTTGTTCAGCATTAACAATGGTAAAGGATAAATACATTGGTTAAGCAATTTGTATATATAGAATGCATTTTAATAAACATGAAATAATGATTTATTCAGTCACTGTAAACTAGTTGCCTAGATGTTGTCCCATTCATTGAATAAACATCCTTATCATAACAGTGACTCCTCTGACTGGTGAGCAACGCCACTGGAGATCTAGTAATATATTAAAAGTCGTGTGTGTGTGTGTATAATGTGCACTTCCAGTAAGGATCACACTTTCTGTCGCATTTAATTGATAACCGTCCTGTTGTAAAATATCATATCCTCTGATTCACCACGAGGAATGCCACGAGATCTGCTTGTGGTGTATGCAAATATGGAGAGCTTTTTATAATAATGAGACTGTTAATTTTGTTTTTTGATTTTAGAAACTGACTATAGAAGCCATTCAAGATGCAAATAAATAACTTTAGAATAGGGTCTGTCATGCAACACTTTTTAAAGAGGATGATGAATGAGAAAACAATGGAGAGATTAAGAATAAGTAGTAAGAAAACATGACTATAAATGACAATTTTACAAAATCTTTCCTCTTTTCAAAAACTGAAATCGTTTTTTAAAATAAAATCAGTAAGACAAATGGAAAAGGAAGCAATAGAAGGAAGGTTTCAAAATAGAAGTATCAGTGACTGAGATAATTGCACAAAAATGGGTGTCCTGACTGGTGATCTTGTGTTGAGAACCAATAGATTTCAGTGCCGACTTGTGCTTAGACCACAGTGGTAGGAAAATATTTTTCTGTACCCCCAACCCATTAAACATGGAAATGGTGTAGTTCTGATGCACTTCTGTGCCCATTTATAAATGCATTTTATGCTGCCCTTTTTACAAGTAAACACTTAATTGTGGATAGAATTTATCTCGGGCAGTATGCATGCCACTAAGCAGTTTTGCAATTCAACTGTATATCGAAGTGATTGTTTCTTAAGGGTTCAACAGGGTGCACTACGGTCCATTTGTCCACATCTGAGCATTGGTTGATAGCATCTAATCAATCTGCCTACAGGGGGGTTTCATTATATTAATGAGAAAACTGAGCAGTGATGAGTAACACTCTTAACCAAGCTCCCAACCCTGTCAGACAGTGTGTTACATAGGAACGGGATAAGCTATTTAACCCCTTGAGCCTGATCCACCACTCAATTACATCATGGCTGATCTGTACTTCAACTCCATTTCCCTTGAAAAGCATTAATGTTCTAAATCGTAATGGGTTTTGATAGAGTAAATAAGGAGAAACTGTCCAGGGGCAGAAGGATTGGTTATCAGAGGACACAGATTTAAGAGGCGAGATGAGAAGAAATTTTATAATGCAGCGAGTTATGACCTGGAATGCACTGCTGAAAGGGTGGTGGAAGCAGATTCAATAATAACTTTCAAAAGGGAATTGGCTTAATATTTCGAAGGGGGAAAATTTGCAGGGCTATGGGGAAAGGGCAGAGGAGCGGGACTAATTGGATAGCTCTTTCAAAGAGCTGGCACAGGCACAATGGGCCGAATGGCCTCCTCCTGTGCTGTATCATTCTACGATTCTCAGCATGTGACTGCAAATGTTGACAACATTTGAAAGTTATAAAGTTGGCACTGGATTTAACCAAACTTCATAAATATGTGTATATGTATCTCGATGGGAGTGATGAATTTCTTGAATTCATAATAACAGCATAACTTTAAATGCTTAGATTTCAGCCAAGCTTCACAAATGAACTTCTCTGGCCAGAGACTAGGTAAAATATCTTCTTTTGTGGGGGGGAGGGAGAGAGAAGATATGACTGAGACATTCTTAATACATTTTATTGCTGATTATCATGGCAAAATAAATGCTTGTCAGGTTTATCCAAGACTGTTTTTAAGTATATATTTATTTGAATGGGAAAAAAATCTAAGGAGCATTAAAATAGAACTGATTAACTTAATATTTTCATTTTATGTCTGGGTGGTTCTAACAATTTTTCTACATAAAATGTATTATTGTTTCCACTCCTGCTATTCTCCATTACCTGGTTGAGAGGACAGGATTTGTGAATACTGTTTTTGATTTTGCAATTATTAAATATATGAAGTTGGGTAGAAGTCCTGCACACCAATTTTGCTCTCCAGTGGGGAAGGTGAGAGGGATGGTGAGAGGACATATGTTCAGATAGTTGCCTGATAACATGACTACAAACGGACTTGTGTGAGAAAATCATGGGTGCAAACTTGTATCATCCTACTCCATAGCACAGCAACACAGCCATGTGTTGTGTTCATTTATAGAAGAGAACAGTGAGGCTGCTTGAAATGGTGAGTCGTAGCATAGAAAAGTATTCTTTCTGTCTATGGTGTCCAACTATGACGAAGAAAATATACTTCCAAGTGTAAGTAGCAAAATGTGATTTGCTTTTGAATTTTTTAAAAAAAAAATCCTGTTTTATTTTTCTTTCCAGGAGTTAGCAATTACTGTACATCCAAACTGACATGCATACACAAGCCTCCTCTGGTACAAAAGGAACACTGCTTGCTTTATTTCTCTTTTTTTGGAGAAAGGGGGCAAATTGTCTTTCCCTCCATATCCGCGTGTTTATTTGCAGGGCGGGATGATCTAACCTCCAGGCACATCTATAAATAGTAATGCAACTCCTTAGCCAGCCCTCAGGAAGATATTCTTGAATGGAACACGTAGAAATTTCAGCATTGTTTCTCTCTTTACGCCCCCCCCCCCCCTCCCAATACCATCTATGTATCTGGTAATAAAAACATTTGTAAGCAAACTGGAGTATGAGCATGCAAGTGTTCACACTAGCCCTTGTTAATAATTAAATCAATAAATAATTGCGATTTAGCATTGTTTTGCTTTTGTAACTTTGGGACTGTTTTTGTGTACAGGTGAGTGCTAAAGAGATCTAGATTCCCTTCCAACACAGTCATTAGTCCAGAGTGCTTCATATATTCTATTTTAATTCTGTCCCCTACATTGTAATTCCTCCAGACAAGGTTACCTGTATTTTCCGTTTAATCTGAATCATGCCAAAAATTGGTACAAGTATATCGAACAAATTTTCAGGGTAATTTTTTAACTCTGGTTTTAGGTAATTGCAGTGAGATTCTCCAAATTGCTGTAAGTTTTAATTATCAAAATCATTCATGTTTTGTAATGTATCTATGAATTGTCTGAAGATTTAAGTTTCTTCATTTTATAACTTTTTTAGAAAAACTGATGTTTATTTGTGAAGTTTATAAAAAGTGTCGAGGAAAAAATATTTTAAACTGATCAGAATGTGCTAGTGTTATAAAATTTAATAGATGGACAAACAATATTTCTTTTCAGTTCATGCCTTGTGATATTCCATATGATACTGATATTACATTACCGTAATAAAAGCTACTAAACAGTGAAGGAAGAGTAGTAGCCAGGCTGTTGTACAGCTCTTCCTGACAACTGGTTCAATGACACAGATGGTGGAGGGAAACTAAGTCGCCTGTTTCTTGCTTGTAGGAAGTCTCCAGTAGGAACAGAACAGGGAAGGGGAGAAAAACAAGAGGGTAATACAGCACATTAAGAATTGTGGCAAATATTGTAGAAACAAAGTTGTGTTCTCAATATATTGCACTGCATTTCCAAATGTTTTCCAAGTACAGATAGATGTATTTTTTAAAACTGCTCAAGCACTCTGCTGATTAATTCCCGTGCTGTATTAGATGACATTAAACGCTGAAACTGTTGCATAGCTCAAGTAAATAATTAACACACGGTGAGAGATGCAACTTGATCATTTACATGGTGTTCTGAAAAATGCCATATGACTGTGGGAATTTGCATTACAAAATGCATAAAGTAGGCTCTGCCTCTCTTAGATGCTCTTCAGAAAGATGTAAACTTTTGGTAGAGCCTGATTAGACAGTCTCTGCTGGATCTAGCAATCCCTGGGCGAGAATTATCTCTGGTTCATGCTCCTAAATGTTATCCAGTGCCTTCCACAAGTAGTACGCATGTTAGTGTTGCCTGACAACAGGGTCAGACATAACCACTATGGATGAATAGTCTGTACTGCAGTATATGGGAGAAAAAATGGCAGTTGGGTGAGCTATTGATTGGAGGATAACTAGCACCCAAAAACCTGTACCCAAGAATGTGCCATTGCCTTCACGAAGGGGATGGAGCAGGAGAAAATTGGAGGCAGGGGAAAACCAACCTATTAAGCAGAACTAGCCGCGCCTCTAGTCAAGCTGTTCCAGTACAGCTACAACACTGGCATCTATCCGACAATGTGGAAAACTGCCCAGGTATGCCCTGTCCACAAAAAGCAGGACAAATCCAATCTGGCTAATTACCGCCCCATCAGTCTACTCTCAATCATCAGCAAAGTGATGGAAGGTGTCGTCAACAGTGCTATCAAGCGGTACTTACTCACCGATGCCCAGTTTGGGTTCCGCCAAGACCACTCGGCTCCCGACCTCATTACAGCCTTGGTCTAAACATGGACAAAGGAGCTGAATTCCAGAGGTGAGGTGAGAGTGACTGCCCTTGACATCAAGGCAGCATTTGACCAAGTGTGGCATCAAGGAGCCCTAGTAAAATTGAAGTCAATGGGAATCGGGGGGGGGGGAAAACTCTTCACTGGCTGGACTCATACCTAGCACAAAGGAAGATGGTTGTGGTTTTGGAAGTCAATCATCTCATTCCCAGGACATCGCTGCAGGAGTTCCTCAGGGCAGTGTCCTAGACCCAACCATCTTTAGCTGCTTCATCAATGACTTTCCCTCCAACATAAGGTCAGGAATGGGTATGTTTGCCGATGACTGCACAGTGTTCAGTGCCATTCACTACTCCTCAGATAATGAAGCGGTCGATGCCCACGTGCAACAAGACCTGGACGGCGTTCAGGCTTGAGCTGGTGTGTGGTGCGCATGTTACCTGCCACTTAAGTGCCAGGCAATGACTATCTCCAACAAGCAAGAGTCTAACCACGGCCCCATGACATTCAACGGCATTACCATCGCCGAATCCCCCACCATCAACATTCTGGGTGGGTCACCATTGACCAGAAACTTAACTGGACCAGCCACATAAATACTGTGGCAACAAGAATAGGTCAGAGGCTAGGTATTCTGCGGCGAGTGTCTCCCCTCCTGACTCCCCAAAGCCTTTCCACCATCTACAAGGCATAAGTAAGGAGTGTGATGGAATACACTCCACTTGTCTGGATGAGTGCAGCTCCAACAACACTCAAGAAGCTCGACACCATCCAGGACAAAGCAGCCAGCTTGATTGGCACCCCATCCACCACCTTAAACATTCACTCCTTCCACCACCGACTTACTGTGGCTGCAGTGTGTACCATCTACAAGATGCACTGCACCTCCCAAACCAGTGACCTCTTCCACCTAGAAGGACAAGGGCAGCAGGCACATGGAAACACCACCACCTCCAAGTCACACACCATCCTGACTTAGAAGTATATCGTCGCTGGGTCAAAATCCTGGAACTCCCTCCCTAACAGCACTGTGGGAGTAGCTTCACCACATGGACTGCAGCGGTTCAAGAAGGCGGCTCACCACCACCTTCTCCCGGGTAGTTAGGGATGGGCAATAAATGCTGGCCTTCCCAGCGATGCCCACATCCCATGAACGTATATATATAAAAAAAGTTTGAAAACACAGGACGCACTATTGTCCCAAATGAGCATTGTTATTTCTGATCTTGCTCCTTACTTCCTGTTGCAAGTCTTTGATTTACCACTTAACAATCGTTATACCTTATTTCTTTTAAGTATGGTACCCGAAAACATTTTCCAATCCGTTTGTTGCAATGACATTGTAGCATTCTAGCTAGGTAGAAGAAAATGGATGTAACAGTGATTACCACACCACCCATTGTTTCTGGGGCCCGAGTTTGAATCGAGCCGAAAAGAATGGAATTAAAATCTGCTTTCTGGCTTCTAAGGGCCCTAATCAGTTTGTTATTAGTTTACTCAGCACAAATCGATGTTATATCAGCAATCTCACATTGTAAATGTCAAATGGAATGATTTGCACAGATGTAGCAGGAAGATTGTTTGTCTCGCAGCACATAACAGTGCAATGCTCCCTCAGTACTAGTGTGTCAGCCTAGATTTTTGTGCTGGAGTGGGACTTGAACCCACAACCTTCTGACTCCGCGGTGAGAGTGCTACCAACTGAGCCACAGCTAACATGGCTGAAGGGTCGATAACCAGAGGGCACAGATTTAAGGTGATTAGCAAACGAACCAGAGATGACATGAGGAAAAACTTTTTTTTTTACTCCTTTAGTGGTTAGGATTTGGAATGCACTGCTTGATGGGATGGATACAGTTTCAGCAGTAGCCTTGAAAAGGGAATTGGATAAATACTTGAAGGAGAAGTAATTGCAGGGATATGGGCAAAGAGAAGGGGAGTGGGACTAACTGGATTGCTCTTCGAAAGAGCCGGCGCAGACTCGATGGGCCAAATGGCCTCCTTCTGTACTGTTCTATGATTCTAAAATTCTATTATTGGAGCAGCGTAGAGCACTTTATGTTGCATCTAAAGCATGCACAATCTAGTTTGAAAAAGCAAGTTTTTTTTATTCAGTTCTGATGCCCCTCACTTTACTACAGACCGAAGAAAGAATACTTCAAAAGATTTGTAGTAGAACCTAATTTGCTTTTAAATTTTTTTTAAAAATCCTCTATGGTTTGTTTTTCTTTTCAGGAGTCTGCGATTACATCCAAATCAACAGATGAGATGTACAGTGAGTACAAAAGTGATCGAAATGAAATTTCCTATTGTTATCAACTGCTTCAGGAACTGAACGAACAGCGGCAGCAAGGCATTCTGTGTGATGTCAACATTGTGGTGAAGGGTCAGGTTTTCAAAGCCCACAAGAACATATTAGTTGCAGGCAGCCGTTACTTTAAGACTCTCTATTGCTATACTCCGAATGAGAGTTGTGACCAGGTCACAGTAACTCACCTCGATGTCGTTGCAGTACAAGGTTTCACAGTTATTCTTGATTTCATGTACTCTGGACATTTGGTTTTAACCAGCCAGAATGTAATTGAGGTAATGTCTGTAGCAAGCTATCTACAAATGACTGACATTGTTCAGGCTTGCCGTGGTTTTATAAAGGATGCCCTAAACATCAGTACAAAATCTAATGCGGCAGAGAAAATAATAATGCAGTATGAGAAGGTAAAAGTCTCCAACAGATCCCATAGAGACAACACAGTAGCCATGTTGAAACATGAGCCCAGCAGTCCTTGGATAGTCAAAACTACAAGTACAGTGAATAACTGTGCTGCAGGAGGCCTGCATGAAGAAAGAGCTAGGTATGAAATGGAGGGCTATAGTTTTGATATGGGTTCAGTAATGGACCAGAATGAGAGCTACCAGATTAATGATTCAGCCTGGACTCAAGATAACTTTTCAGATTATGGTGGAAAAGATCTGCAGATGGGGCTACCTCAAGATCAGAGTTCTGCTTTTTCGTGGGGAAGTTTGGGAAAACTAATGTTGCATCAGACAGTGCCTCGAAGCGGACGAAGGAAAAACCACATAACCAGAAGAATTGTCTACAATGTTGCACCAAAAGTTGA
The DNA here is from genome assembly GCA_030390025.1 of Squalus acanthias. Taxonomy (NCBI): domain Eukaryota; kingdom Metazoa; phylum Chordata; class Chondrichthyes; order Squaliformes; family Squalidae; genus Squalus; species Squalus acanthias. Next base: position 92,962,039 of record CM059432.1, read on the forward strand.
AGAGGGAGTTGGAGATAACTTGATGATACAGCCACCCATGGCATTTTCTGAGGATGGATTACAGGAAATTCCTGTAGACGCATTTGCAGGTACTGTATACGTAGGTCAGTCAAGAAATGTAAGAAAAGCATGTAACACAAGAAGTCACAGTGCATTGGTGTTTTTTGTTTCCTGTACAAAGTTTCTCCCTTTTCCTGAAGGCAGTAACTTATGGAGTATTTCCACAGGTGCCAGGGAATATTTAGAAATAGAAGACACAACATGAAAATAGGCCATTTGTCAGCGTTTATCATCCATGCGAGCAAATAACCCAAATCATATTTACCTACACTGTTTCCGTATCCCTTTTCTTTTGTCCACCTATCCAATCTAATCTTGAATATTGACAGTTCCTGCCTCTCTCTCCAACCCTGGCAGTGAATTCCATAACCTCACAACTCTGTGTAACATAGTTTCTCCTGTCCTCTGTTCTAAATCTCTTGCATGTAAACTTGCATGTATGGTCCCGAGTTCTTGACTCCTCAACTACTGGAAACAGTCTGCTTCTGTCTACCCTGTTCCATCCTTTCAAAATTTTAAACACTTGTATTATACCACCCCATAATCTGTGTTGTCCTAAAGAAAAAAGCCCCAATTTTTCAATAATCTTCCTCTAGCGTGGAGCCCAATACTATACACAGTACTGTAACCAAGATCAGTAACAATAATGTTTTATATAGACTCTTATTTATCTCTTCGCTTTCTATTCTATACCTCGTGCTAAAAGCTAGGATTCCATAAATTTTTATTTAACCCGAGGTGCTGTCTCTAATGTCCTGTGAACTTGTACCTCCAAATCCTTTTGCTTTTCCGCAGCACTGCACCTACTTTCATTCAGAGTATAGTTACTGCTAAAATTTTTTTACCAAAGTGTATCACATCGCACTTGCTGACATTGAATTCCATCTGCCACAATTTGGCCCATTCCCCTGCCTTATCAAAATCCCCATGTAGCTTCCTTGGGGCTTTTAAAGAATTAATTACACCTTCTATTTTGATATTGCATGTAAATTGTGACCCCACACCCTAGGCTTAAATCCAAATAATTGATATACACAGTGAACGAAAGCAGCCCCAGAACTGAACCCTTTGGGACACCGCTACCCACTTTCAACCACTCTGGAAAAAATCTTCCCTTTAATGCCTACTATCTGTTTTCACTCTTCTAACCAGGTTGCCATCCTCCCCCTAATTAGGTCCCCTTCAATCTCTCGTAATTTGCAGTGTAGTACCTTGTCAAAAGCTTTCCTAAAGTCCATTCACACTACATCCACTGCATTTTCCCCATCTACCATGTCTGTAACCTTCTCATAATTCTGAGGTTTATAAAGCAGGATTACCTTTTTGAAATCCATCCTGGCTACTTCTAGTGGTTTCTCTTTCATCCTTAATTAAAGACTATAATTTTTTCCTACCACAGATGTTAAGCTAACTGGCCTGTAGTTATCCAAATTCATTATTACTTTTTCCCCCCCATTCTCCAGGTCTCTGGCACTCATCCACACTCAATAGAGCCCTGAAATATCATTTCTAGGGTCTCTGCAATTTCTGTCCTCGTCTCCTTCAGAATCCTAGGATGTATCCTGTCCAGCCCTGGTGCTCTGTCTTCTTTTAGCCTAACGAACTTCCCTAAAATCTTTCTTTTCTTCATAATATTTCTCACCTCCGTCACAGCCACTTCATGATTCACCTCCTCTTCGATATCCTCCGATGCAAAGTGCCACCTCTGCCATTTTCTGATCATCAACTGCAAATTGACAATCCTCTCCTCGGGTCCTACCTCTCTTTGAACAATTCTCTTTTTACTGATATACTTGCAAAGCAATTTACTGTTCCTTTTGATTTAAAAAAAAAAAATGTCCTCATATTCAGCCTTAGATTTCCTTATCCTGCTCTTAACCTCTTTTCTAACATTCTTATTCTCTAGTTTTTTCGTTGCTATAATTCTTGTAGTCCTCATTGGTTCTCTTCAATTTTAATTGGTTCATAACTTTCATGGCATCCTAATACTACCAGTAGTTTCCTTTTTTAATAGAATATATTTATTCTGTAGCTTTGATTTAAAAAAAAAAACCACACCCCACTGTTGCTCTACAGTCCTTTTCTGGCAATGTTTCCTTCCTCCTCAACTCGGCTAGCTTGCTCCGAGTCTATTATTTTGCCCGAGTGGCTATTTTTTACAGGGGAAGTGTTTGCGTTGAATTGATCCTCAGCCCAACAGGGACCATTGGCAAGAGATGAATTTTCCACCGCCTAGCCTGGGGTATGCTATAGCCAATTGTAGTGCCTGGAACTCTGCACAAACCCAGGATTGCACCAAGGGTCCTTTGGTCCGAATGGCTCAGTCCCATATCATGTGGTGTGCCTATTCAGTGAACCATAATGGAAAAACCCATTACTTGTTTGATTTAAAAATATATGTATATCGAAAACTCTCCATCTGTTTGTCTGCCCCTCCCACTAGCCAGGAAAAAATTCAAGAAACTGGAGGATAGATTGTTCGGCAAGGGTATTAAGGGATATGGAGCCAAGACAGATGGATGGAATTAAGATACAGATCAGCCATGATCTAATTGAATGGGGGCACAGGCTCAAGGTGCTGACTGGCCTATTCCTGTTCCTATGTTACTAAGCATCTGGGGAATCATTCAAATGAGATCTGCTTACAGAACCTGTTGGGTTGTATTCTTCCGCAAATAAGCTACCACTAAGGCTCAGATGTGATCGTCAGATAGTTCTCAGAGTAACATGGCTATTATCCAGACGCCTTAATTGCTTCAGGGGTTCACATTTGACTACAGGTACGGGCCCAATTTACTGTAAGAAGCATTCTACTTTGCAGATAAATCCTGCTGAGTTTATCTAGTTCTCTTGTAGACGTAAATGGTCATAAGTCCATTTTGATATGTAGAAACTACTTTGAAAGGCTTCATAAAGTGATGGCAAACCTAAAGCTATCCTAGTTGTGATTCCCCCCCCCCCCTTTTTGCATGCCTCCATCCACCAAAAAAACTGTTTACCAAAGCCGGCAGTGTTGCTTCTGTACGAGAGGAGGCTTTACTTGTACTTTAGAATATCGGGCAGACTTCAGTTCACAGATTTCCCCCCAAGTTCAAGACTATTGTTTTCTCAGGCCAGTGAGTGCTCCATCCATTGACCTGATTGCTTTTGAGCTACCCTCAAACTGGTCTCAACATTTAGACCAAAGAATTTTGCTCCAGTTTCTGTTTCCATATTGCTTCAGGATAATTCAGTTTAATGTGGACATGTTGGTGTTAAATTTGTTGTTAGAATAATTTGCCATTTTTGTAGTCCAGTCTCTAAATACGAAAATGCTCTCTTTTCTGCTTCTCATTTCTCTTTTGGACTTGGTGCAACTTGAGCTTTCTGATTTAAAAAAAAATCTTCCAAGAATTCTTGTGTGTAATGTTAATTGCTTATGAAAATGATTGCCCTGCTATGAAACTCTATAAAGACCATTATCACTAGGTGTTCCCCATCTCTGACTTGAGTATTCATTTGTATGTGGAAGTTGAACTGCATGTAAGTTTGAGTAAGACCATACCTATGAGAATGAGTAATCCCATATCCATTATGGTAACTTAACATTCATTCTCTTTGCAAACAATACTGGTGTATCTGACAGTGTTTATAATTGCATTAAGATTGCTTTAACTTGTCTTCCCCATCGCCTCCTGAGTAAAATTTGCAGAATTAAGTAAGAGATCTCAAATTTGTTGAGTTATGATGCCCAAGCTCAAAATATAACCCGTTAATATTCTTGCCTTGCAGTATTGTCTAGCAAAATTGTGTAAATTGCTTCAGGTCGCTAGCCACCTTACAGATAATGCCAAAAGAATCTATCCGTATATTGGTTATAACTTGGGCAGTATGGTTCTTAACTAGCCAGAGAGTAACAGAGGAAAGAAATTGTTAAATTAGCTAGGTGTTATCAGGAACAGTTGTCTGCACTTGTTTTTCCAATTTTTTTCACCACTACCACTACCTTCTGTTAAATAGCTGAAAATATGAATATAATATCAGTTCATAATATGATTTGCCAATATCATAGTTATTTCAACAAGAGTACTTATGACTATTGTGATTTTTTTTTAAAGTGTTATGCAAAGATGTTTTGTAAAATAGAAGTGCTCATTTCCAAAATATAGCTACCAATTATACAACCTTTTAATTTGTAGCAAGAGAGGGCACATAATGGTCTGCCTCTGTGAGCCATTCTAACTGATGACAATGATACAGCTACATTGCAGGATGACTTCAAAATTGCTATCATTGAAAGGAACAAGATAAAAGTTGAACAAGGATTGTTTTATTTTTTAAATTCAAAATAAAATTGTACGTCAGAAAATTCCATTATATCGTGGAACTCTACAGGACTGGAAAATTGGTCTCTAATGTCTATAGATTTTGTGATGGTTGGCTAAACAGCTGGAGCCTATATTTACTCTGCTTAGTTCTAAATTCCAGTTCGTGTCAGTCCCATAGTTGAAATGCATATATTAAAAATTGGTTTGGTGAACTTTAGAAATCAGAAAATAAGTATGGGATCTTTAAATTATGCATGTGGCAGCACTCCCCACCCCCCAAGATTGCTAAGTAAATTTAACCATACAGATCAGGTTTCATCCCTGGTTTGTGCACAATTAGCTAAATGCAGCTGAAGCAATGGGTAGGGCACTAATAATTGGCTTTACACCCCTGGGTTGGAGAAGGGAGTAAGAGTCAGGATTGCTGCTTCTGAGCACTGTCCAGTAACACCTGCTGAAAATGCATATCTCCAGATATGTGGTGAGAGGATAGGTTTGGGCTCTATTGTGACGTGTTCTATTTGTAAATAGCCTATCAATATTCATTAGACACTTGGGCAAGGTTCTGCTGGGTGCTTGCGGAATAATGCCCCATGAATTAATCAATGCTTTTGGGAGAGGAGGTTGGAGAGGGGGAATCTGGAAGCCATAAAACAAAATGTTATTGATGTAATTATTCTCTTTCCAGCTGGAACTTCAGATCAATTCAGATTTGGACTGTTACAAGAAGCGCATAATAGAGAAACCTGGTTAAATGGTAAGTATTTTTCCAAGTAACTCTTGGAGAAATTGCTGTGTTTAACCCAAAGTAATAAGCAGATACTACATACATAAATGTGTATTTAAAAAATGTTGTGAATGGAGTACGCTTCCTGTCCACAAACTGGTACTTTTTTATATCATGATTTCACATTGCAAGATGCTTTGTAAACATTTCTAATGGGAATTCCAATGTAAAAAAACAATGTAAAGTGGAATTTCTATTTCAAAGATGAAAAAAAAATTACATGTTCCCCAATAACACATTTATCCATTGAATTCTTTTGTATCTTTAATGCCTTCAATAGAATTTTTAATTGAAGGCAACAGCCGCTCCTAAAAACTTGAGCGTAGACTTGATATTTTTGTGCAGAGCTATGACTGAGCTGAAGCCAAATAATGCAGTCTCATGGTACGCAGTGTACCAATTTCCCACGATCCGTCATTACTATTTAAGTATCCAAACTGGAATATTTTTCTAAAGCTTCTAACAGTTTCTGGTCAGTTATTCAGAATTTAAAAAAAAAATGAAGATAAATTTCTAAAACATGAGTCAAAGTTTATATTTGCTTAGCACAGAGAGGTTGTGTGTGTGTGTATATACATGTGTGAGACAAATAAGAGACAATACTGATTGCAAACCTGATGTAGCTTTTATGTCTATAAACATCAGAAAATCTATTAGATGGCGTGTCTTTATCTCGCCCTAATTTATTTCCCCAAAAAATGTTGAATTATTACGCAAATGGAATGTCTTCAGTGTCACATGATTATCACATTTGTTTCATTGATATTGTATAATTACCATTATTTAACCTCTCTCGCCCACACACCGCAGCCACCCACACCAGTCAGTGAGTGTCTTTCGGCATAATTTGACTCCATTTTTAAATTTAAAAAAAAACAAAGCAAGCCGAAATATTCTATATCATTTGTGGCTTGTGTTTTATTGATAGTAATTTTCTTACAGCTGTGACAGAGGGAGAGATGGAGGGGTGAAACAGACATCCAGGAACCAATCGTGAAACACCAAATTCAATGTTTGCAGAGATCCCTTAGAAGGTCACTAACTAGTGCCCCACCAAACATGGAATCCCCTCGCTAAACCTCCGATTTCAGCCTCCGGTTTGCTTTCCGCTGTGATGCTAGACCAAAGGAACCATTCATGCTTGTAAACCCCAGGAGTAGCACTGCAAATTCCATGACCCCTGCCCAAATACGCCAAAGCCTAGGACCATCCCCCAGTGCTACCAAAGCACATGCCTACATTTTGCATGTATTCAGCTTATGGTAAGGGAGAAAAATTAAATACATAATAAAGGAAAAAATATATAAAAGGAGTGGTTTTCACAAAATAATGGACAGAGTTGTGGAATTCAATCCCCAAAGCACCAGTAAAGATTCCAGAGTACCATTTAATAAAAAGTAGAATGTGACTTATTCAGTCACTGTAAATCAGTGTTATGATGTTGTGCCCTATATGGTATAAATAATCGTATTATAAAACAGTTAATTCTCCTACTTGTGACCACACCTCAGGAAATCTACTTTCTTTTATTTTATGTTTTATATATTTTGTTCTTGGATAATTGTGTAACTGCACTGCAGTAAGGCAAATGGAATTTTAATGGGTAAGTGTTTTCAGTGTGGTCATCGCAGTCTTAATGCCTCAATTGAGTTAATGGTTTTAATGCAATATATTGAGGGAAAATATAAAAACTGTATGATATGGTCATAAGAACAAAAGAAATAGGAGGAGTAGACCATTCGGCCCCTCGAGTCTGCTCCGCCATTCAATAAGATCATGACTGATCTGATCTTGACCTCAAATCCACTTTCCTGCCTGCTCCCCATAACCCTTGATTCCCCTGTTTTTCAAAAATCTGTATCTCCGCCTTGAATATATGCAATGACTCAACCGCCACAGCTCTCTGGGGTAGAGAATTCCAAAGATTCACAACCCTCAGAGAAGAAATTCCTCCTCCTCTCCGTTTTAAATAGGCAACCCCTTATTCTGAAACTATGCCCCCTAGTTCTAGATTCCCCCACGAGGGGAAACATCCTCCCTGCATCTACCTTGTCAAGCCCCCTCAGAATCTTATATGTTTCAATAAGATCACCTCTCATTCTTCTAAACTCCAATGAGTATAGGCTCAACCTTTCCTCATCAGACAACCCCTTCAACTCCAGAATCAACCTAGTGAAAATTCTCTGAACTGCCTCCAATGCAAGTATATCCTTCCTTAAATAAGGACACCAAAGCTGTACGCAGTACTCCAGGTGTGGTCTCGCCAGTACAGTTGTAGCAAGACTTCCCTACTTTTACATCCCCCTTGCAATAAAGGCCAATATTCCATTTGCTGTACCTGCATGCTAACTTTTTGTATTTTCTGTACAAGGACACTCAGATCCCCGGTCATGGTGGCAATTGTGCTGCATATAGGATTGCCTCGAAATGAACACTTTATTTGCATGCCTTCACACAGTTTGAATATCTATCTTATTGTGGTGTACAGTTCTGAATACTTTCATTCTTTTTAAAGGACTTTCTTTGTTATACTAGACTGTAATTTTGCTCTGCAAATTTGTTTACAAATAAAAATTAAAGATGAGTATAAAAATGTACCAAGTAGATTCCAATTCTCTGTTGGTTTACTTCTGAGATTTCTAAAATAGAGTGCTCTAAAATCTGATTCTGTTGTCAGTTTTAATGTAGAAAAACATTTTGCAGAGGGTTCTTAAAAATAATCTGCAGACTAGTTCCTAAAAAAAATACTGACCATTAACATGATAATACAGTCCATTTCATCTATGAAACTGTTTTGTGATGGGCATATGGATTTTTCCCACAGAAAACTAATCTAACCAAGTTGTTTGATAGATCAGAAACTGTAGTCGCTTCACCAGATTTGGAAGTTGCACTTTTTACCTAGGCCATCTTTATTTGCCACTTTCAATCCCCTGTGAGTGCTGCCAGGCCTCCTCCTCTGAGTTTCCCAGCTGCCATCACCCATGAGATTTGGCGCACCCAGACCATCTGCTCTGCTCTGCACCCACACCCTGGCCCGACATGGAGGCTGTCTACTTTCTTTCAGTTCCTACTGTATCTGTCTAGAAGAGACGGAGGGAAGGAAAGACTTGGCAAGCAAGGAAAAGTCAGATGCAAGCAGTGAGAAGTGTCTGCAAGAGCTGTACACAAAAAAAATGACACAAACAAAAGGGAGTGGGACAAAGAATCAGGCAGCAGGAAAGAAGCACAAATAGTTATAGAAAGACACCATTTTTGGGGCACATGCATAACGCACTGTGTTACTGGGGACAATGCTCCTGTATAACAGTAGCTTTGTGAGAAATCTTTAGGGAGGTATACATTTTTGATGTTTCTGCAGAGTGTAAAGCCTCCCAAATCCATGCCCATCTTTCATGGAGCTCCATGTTTGAATCCACCCATCCATACCGAAACTGCTCTTATCAAAGTCACAAATGACATCCTTTGTGACTGTGACAAAGGTAAACTATCCCTCCTCGTCCTTCCTGATCTGTCTGCAGCCTGTAATACGATTGACCACATCATCCTCCTCCAACGCCTTTCCACCACCGTCCAGTTGGGTGGGAATGCACTCGCCTGGTTCCATTCTTATCTATTTAATCGTAGCCAGAGAATCACTTGCAATGACTTCTCTTCCTGCTCCTGCATCATTACCTCTGATGTCCCTCAAGGATTTATCCTTGGCCCCCTCCTATTTCTCATCTACATGCTGCCCCTCTGCAACATCATCCCAAAAACACAGCATCAGTTTCCACATGTACGCTGACAACACCCAGCCCTACCTCACCACCACTTCTCTTGATCCCTCCATTAAATTTTCAGACTGCTTCTCCGACATCCAGTACTGGATGAGCAGAAATTTCCTCCAATTAAATATTGGAAAGAACGAAGCCGTTGCTTTCGGTACCCCCCATAAACTCCGTTCCCTCGCCACCGACTCATCCCTCTCCCTGGCATCTGTCTGAGGCTGAACCACACTCTTCGCAACCTTGGTGTCATATTTGACCCTGAAATGAGCTTCCAACCACATATCTGTGCCATAACTAAGACTGCCTATTTCCACCTCCATAACATCACCTGTCTTTGCCCCGCCTCAACTCATCTGCTGCTGAAACCCTCATCCATGCCTTTGTTACCTTGACTATTCCAAGGTACTCCTGGCTGGCCTCCCACTTTCTACCTTGCGGAAACTCGGCTGCCCGTGTCATAACTCGCACCAAGTCCCGTTCACCCATCACCCCTGTGCTCGCTGACCTATATTGGCTCCCGGTTAAGCAACGACTCGATTTTAAAATTCTCATCCTTGTTTTCAGATTCCTTCATGGCCTCGCCCCTCCTTAACCCTGTAATCTCGTCGTCTCTCTCCCCCCCCCCCCCCCCCCCCCCCCCCCAAAGATATCTGCGCTCCTCTAATTCTGGCCTCTTGAGCATCCCTGATTTTAATCACTCAACCATTGATGGCTGAGCCTTCAGTGCCTAGGCCCTAAGCTCTGGAATTTCCTTCCTAAGCCTCTCCGCCTCTCTACCTCACTTTCCTCCTTTTAAGACGCTCCTTAAAACCTACCTCTGACCAAGCTTTTGGTCATCTGCCCTAATTTCTCCTTATGTGGCTCAGTGCCAAATTTTTGTCTTGTAACACTCCTGTGAAGCACCTTGGGATGTTTTACTACATTAAAGGTGCTATATAAATACAAGTTGTTGTTGTTGTTTGGCTCAGGGTTGTGCATGCATGGGCCTACCCTGCCCTTGCAGATAGTATTTTTATGCAAATATCTGGTGGCAGTTTATTTGGACCATACTCAACTTCTTTTATTTAATTATTTTATGCTTTACCTTCCTGGTTTTATTTAAATTACATACATTTCCATGTACTTTTGCAATAATTGAGAATCGGGGGGCAGGGGGTGGAATTAAAAAGTGTTACAAGTGAAGATTCTTGCATTTCTTTTTCTTGATTACTAGCCACTTCAAATATTTTGTCTACGAGGAGCAATGTATCCTTAATATACAAAGTTCACTTTCCAGATTCCTCACCTGGTCTATGACAATTAACATATTAAATGATTACCAGATGCCAGTTCCCCATTTTTGGCCCAACTCTGCAGCCAGTCGTCTCATTCCTATCTGTCAGGTTGCCTGTTTGTCACCTCTGGTACTCTGCCTCCAGCATATCTCCAGCTTCCTTCAATGTTGTGCTCCTGTGAATGTAAGGCAGTAGTTGCTGTTTTCAACTTTTCACCCAGCATTCCTCTCCTAGCTTCTTCCTGGCTTTCCTTCTTGGTGTTTCAGTCCAGCCTGTGCTTTCTTCTAGGTACTGGTGTCCTGGTCTCACCTGCCTCCCAACCGCTGTGTTTTCTCACACCCACACGTTGCAGCAGCTCTGAGATATGTCAGTAGTACTGGAGATCGTGGCTCCAGATCAATGCAACAGTGACCGGAAGGCCATATAACCTTGAGTAGCGATGCATTCTATCTCAGTTCCCAGCCCCCATTCCCTCCCAAACCCACTTCCTCTTGGCCTAGATTTGCTGACCCCTGCCTGGCTCTTTCCTTCATGTCTAGCAACAGATGAAATTATTTCAGCTGCCTGTGGGTCAGAGCCCAAAATCTAGTTGCACATCTCCTTGGGAGGTGAGATGAAAGAGTGAGAGACATACTAATTAAATTAATGGGTCTGACATAAAAGATATTTTTCAGGAAATCACATTGAAATGTAGTTGACACTATTTATAGATTTCTAGAATGCATTTGGTGAGGTGCCGCATTGGTAATCTGTTATGAAAATTAAGGCACATAATATTAAAAGGAATATAATTGTATGGACAAAGAAGGGTAGGGGACAGAAAGCAAAGAGTAGTAATAAATGAATGTTTTTCAGATTGGTGAGATGTGGCTAGAGGTATACCCTAGGGATCTGTGCTTGGAGTTCTTTAGTTTTCCACTTATAGAAAGGAAAAGAGGAACGATGGTGAAGTTTGCTGATACCATTTAGTGGGTATGGCGAACTATGAGGGAGACTGCAGATTTTGCAGGAAAACAGAAACTAGTGGAGTGGGAAGGTCGGTGGTAGTTACAGTTTAAAGCAGAGAAATGGAAGAAGTACACTTTTGGAAAAAGAATAGTGAAAGAAAGTGTGCCTTAAATGGTAATCCTCTTAACCAAATAGAGGAGCAGAGAGTTCTACGGCTGGTGATGCATAGATCTTTCAAGGTGGGAGTGCAGGAAGTAAAGGCCATAAAAATGCCAATGAGCTTCTGGGTTTAATACTTGGGGACATTGAATGCAAAGGCAAGGAAATTATATTGAATTTGTACAAAATATTGGCTGGGCTACTGTTGGAGTATTGCATGCAGTTTCAAACACCTAATTTTAGGAAGGGTATTAGAGCTATGAAATGCTTTAGCAAAGCTTCACTAGATTGATCAGCCATGATCTCATCGAATGGCGGAGCAGGCTCGAGGGGCCGAATGGCCTACTCCTGCTCCTATCTTCTATGTTTCTATGATGCCAGGAATAGGAGGTTATAGTTGTCAAGAAAAATTGGGGGTGGGGGGGAATTTCTCACCGGAGATTTGCAAAATGATGAATGATTTTGAGAGAGTAAACAGTGGAAGATTGGTTTTTCTTGTGGTTATATCTGTGAGGAGGGGGCTTAGACTGAGGATTATCATGGTTGGGCAAATTAGATAATTTTCACACGGTTCTACCACAAGTGAAGATGATAACATTTAAAAGGGAATTAAGTAATTATGATGGAGGGAAGGTCATTTAATGTCAGAAATGGGGTGTTCGGTGCTGAGTGTTCAGTTCCGTTCGCAACTCCTCAGATAATGAAGCAATCCATGCCCGCATGCAGCAAGACCTGGATGACATTCAGACTTGGGTTGATAAGTGGCAAGTAACATTCGTGCCACACAAGTGCCAGGAAATGACTATCTCCAACAAAAGAGAGTCTAACCACCGCCCCTGACATTCAACGGCATTACCATCGCCAAATCCCCCACCATCAACATCCTGGGGGGGTCACCATTGACCAGAAATTTAACTGGACCAGCCACATAAATACTGAGGCCACAAGAGCAGGTCAGAGGCTGTGTATTCTCCAGCGAGTGTCTCACCTGCTGACTCCCCAAAGCCTTTCTACCATCTGCAAGGCACAAGTAAGGAGTGTGATGGAATACTCTCCACTTGCCTGGATCAGTGCCGCTCCAACAACACTCAAGAAGCTCGACACCATCCAGGACAAAGCAGCCCGCTTTGATTGGCACCCCATCCACCACCTTAAACATTTACTCCCTCCACCACCGGTGTACCGTGGCTGCAGTGTGAACCATCTACAAGATGCACTGCAGCAAATCGCCAAGGCTTCTTCAACACCTCCTCCCAAACCCGCGACCTCTACCACCTAGAAGGACAAGGGCAGCAGGCGTATGGGAACACCATCACCTCCAAGTTACACACCACCCTGACTTGGAAATATATCTCCGTTCCTTCATTGACGCTGGCGCAAAAGTCTGTAACTACCTCCCTAACAGCATTATGGGAATACCTTCACCACACAGACTGCAGTGGTTCAAGAAGGTGGCTCACCACCACCTTAAGGGCAATTAGGGATGGACAATAAATGCTGGCCTTGCCAGCGACGCCCACATCCATGAACGAATATTTTTTTAAAAATTAAAAAAAATTTGGAAAGGATAAACATCATAATACGTAGAAACAGCAGGGAAATGCGATTTGAGTAGTTGGCTCCAGTTGAAGGGTTGATACTGTCACAGACATGATGGACCAAATGGGCTCCCACTGCCATAATTTATGTAAGAAACATTTTCTACTGAAATCAGAGTTTTAGATTTGTTTTCGAGTAACATATTTGAAAATTTGCAAATGGACAGCTAATTCTCAACAGTCTATCCTGTGAAGGTTAAGTTTAGTTTACATCTTTCAACAAGTGAAGCAATCTATAGAAGGCAAGGTATTCAGATAACTTAAAGGTGATGCAAAATATATTGAGCATTCTTGGAGTTTGAACAGCTGGACCTAAATGGAAATCTTGCTTGTAAGCAGATTGGCTTACTGAATTTGAAGTTTAGTTATGTTGAAATGGAAACCAGTAGCTGAAACTCGAATTCTTAAGTGCAGCTTCATAACTCTTTTGCATTGAAAGAGTAATACCTTATTCAGAATCCAGTGGGAAAGACTGTTCTGACAAATTGGGAGAGTAGCTTCGCACAAAGTGGGAGGAATACTACAAAATTCATTATTATCTAAATCCCATTATTGACCAATTCTATATTGTAACGTCCTTGGATTAGGAACAGAAGATGGTTCTTGCATTGAAATTTTATGCATGAGTTGGAATTGTCCTGTCTTCAGTTACTGCTACTTGTGAATAAAACTAATAAAAATAAAACATTGGTATACTCAAGAGTATTGTGCATTTGTTGCAGATAGAACATGCCTGAGCAATTCTGCAAGTGAACAGGCTGCAATTGTCCTTGTAATTATAATGCAATCTCTGCTGGCTCCAGATTCTGTGATCATTCTGTTAAATTTCAATGCACAGCAGAATTAATTCATTTAACTTTCACTACAACCAGATCTATTGTATGACTTTTTTGGAAATGCAAAGCCTGGTCTAGACTCATTGCTGAAAGATGATACAAGATTATCAAATCTTGTTTCTTCATGTAGAAATCAAATGGTCTGGGTCAACACGCCACTTCTTCACTCCCAGGTCCGATAGAATTGGCAATGAGCATGGTGTTTAGAAGAGCGTTGCACTGATTTTAAAAGGCACTGACGCTTCTGCTCCCAAAAAGCAACCTCCCACAAAATCTGTCAAGTCAGTCCAGTTTGTAGATTCAGCTGTCAATCAAGTCCATTGCTAACCGCATTTGTCTGAGTTATGACCAATTGTTTTGCTGGGAGAGGGGGTGGGTGTCAAACCCACCTCAAAATAATTTCAAAGGTAAGTGCTACAAAAGCCAGTAGCTTCCACAAACTGTAGGTAAAATTTTAATAGTTGCATTTATCTGAGGAGAGGGAAGACATGCAAAATTGAGATGACGATAGTTATGTTAAAATTTCTGCTTTTTTCGGTCCATTCTATGGCCAAGCAGTTTTAGGAACATTGCTTGTAAAGCCTACCATATATAGTAAGTAGTCCGCTTAAACCTGTTGAACGCACTAGGTCCCCTATACTCCGTATATATGCAAAGAATAACGGGGGACTGTTGCAACTGACTGAATTGTGTCTCTAATGCATACTTTTTATGCTGTGTGCAAAATGATGTGCAGTCTATCCAGATATCTGAATTCCAAGAATTTTCAGTTGTACAAAAAGGCTTGATTAACATAGTTTTTTTTGTGCATCATGTAGAGAAAGTATTTTCATTGTTGGCAATATCGTGCAATATCAGTAACTGAAAATAAAATATTCAAAGTTTTAATAGAAATGTAGTAAATATACTGTACATGAATTCTGTCTGCTAGGTGATGCTTCAATTGGTAGTCAAAACAAGTTCAAGTGCCCGCATTGTAATTACATTGCCAAGTATCGACGCACGTTGAAGAGGCATCAGCTAATACATACTGGAGTGCGGTCCTTTGCTTGTGACATCTGTGGAAAGTTATTCACTCGAAGAGAGCATGTAAAGAGACATTCCTTGGTAAGTACAATTGCTGTTTTCAAGAATTATACTTACGTGGATGAAGATTTTAGAATCTTGTGCTTCAAATTGGGCATAAGTTTATTTGAAGACAAACATGGTTGTATATCATACAGGTTTCGTTTTGCTCGAATCAATGAATGTTCCTTCCCTTAAATGAAAACTAGATAATGCTGAGCCATTTATTTCAGGGGCTATTTTTATTTTGTTAATTGTACTTTACATAGCAAAAGATTGGTGAGGGGGATATATTTAATTTATAATAGGCAGCATTTATATTGCTATTCAACAAAATTTAAAAACCGGACAAAGTAGTAAATGAGCTCCTTGCACTTGTTCGAGGTGAGGGTGGAGGGGAAAGGGGTTGAAGAAGACTGTTGGTAATGGAGTAAAGCAGTTAGGGCATTATCTTTGTTTTCCAGGATTATGGAGTAGTGGGAGGTTTTGGCAGAGCAGAGTGAGGCCCAATAATGCTTGATGTGTCTGGATGATACTACTAGTTGCGCGCCAGATACACTCAAGTCTTGCCCCTTGGCTTGGACTTGAGGAAAGGAAGATGGGGGCTATATCGGGAACAACCAGGATGGGAGAGAATAAATGTTTTGCTGTGGACAAGGGCATCAAAGGTGGAGATGTGAAAGTGGTTGGTTGAGCAAATCAACCACTGCAGAAGTATTGAGGCAAATGGAGGACCAAAGACTAGGCAGTTGTGGGTTTGAAACTGTGTTTGTAAGTGACTAGGGAGAGATGCTACACATGCAGTTTCCAATGAGCAGTCATTGGAGAATGAGCAGGAGCAGAAATTCTGGCCAATTTTTCTTAACAAGGAGACACCAGCGCAATTGTATTCCCACCATCAACTGAGATTGGCTAACTCATCGTGAACCAGGTGCTAGACTTGGAACCACCTTATTCTATAATGCTTAGCTACAACTGGACTGGGCCAGCCACACAAATACTGTGGTAACAAGAGCAGGTCAGAGGCTAGGTATTCTGTGGCGAGTGTCTCACCTCCTGACTCCCCAAAGCCTTTCCACCATCTACAGGGCACAAGTTAGGAGTGTGATGGAATACTCTCCACTTGCCTGGATGAGTGCAGCTCCAACAACACTCAATAAGCTCGACACCATCCAGGACAAAGCAGCCCGCTTGATTGGCACCCCATCCACCACCTTAAACATTCACTTCCTCCACCACTGGTGTAACGTGGCTGCAGTGTGTACCATCTAAAAGATGCACTGCGGAAACTCGCCAAGGCTTCTTCGACAGCACCTCCCAAACTCGCAACCTCTACCAGCTAGAAGGACAAGGGCAGCAGGCGCATGGGAACACCACCACCTCCCAAGTTCTCCTCCAAGTCACACACCATCCTGACTTGGAAATGTATTGCAGTTCCTTCATTGTCACTAGGTAAAAATCCTGGAACTCCCTCCCTGACAGCACTGTGGGAGTACCTTCACCACAAGAACTGCAGCGGTTCAAGAAGACGGCTCACCACCACCTTCTCCAGGGCAGTTTGGGATGGGCAATAAATGCAGGCCTTGCCAGCAACGCCCACATCCCTGGAATGAAATAAAACAAGCATTTACCCACTGAGCCATCAGATGAGTTAAAGAAAGAAAGAACTTGCAGTTATATAGCGCCAACCAATTTACACACAGCAAGGTCCCATAACCAGCAATAAAATAAATGTTGGCCAGGACACCGGGAGAACTCCCCAACTTTTCTAATAGTCCAACTGAGAGGGGAGACGGGGCCTCGGTTTAACATCTCCTTTGAACCCACAACCTTCTGACTCAGACGAGAGTGCTCCCACTGAGCCAAGGCTGATGATGTCAATTGAGTTGGATACTAATTTCTTTGAAGGGCGGCTTTTCCATATAGGAGGTGGAAATTCTTGGTTATGCGTGAAGGATGAAAGAATGAATATTGTGCATTTGGATGTCTCTTCCTGACATTTCACACTATCTCTAAATATTATAATCTCTGCAACTCTTGTCAGTAAATTTGAGACCATCTATTCAACTGCATCTGCTGCTTCCCCTTCCCCTTGTCCACCAAGCCAAACCTCTCCCCAGGCTCCCTTCTGCCCTAGCCCTGAACCCTTTCTTTAGTTTATCCCCAGTCTCCCTTCATGCACTCTACAAGCTCACTTCACCCCATTTCCATTAAACTGCTGACCACCTAACATTCATGCCAGCTGACACTGTAAGTGGTTCCTTCTCAGGAATTGTCCCCCTCCCTGTCAAAACTACTGTCATTACCCCCACCTCAAAAAAGCCACCTTACCCACTCTGTCCTTGTAAAGCACTGCCCCATCTCCAACCTCCTCCTCCCTAAAGTCCTTGAACATGTTGCCTCCCAAATCTGTGCCTATCTTTCCCGACTCCATGTTTGAATCGCTCTGATTAGGTTTTCATTACTGCCACATCACTGGAACAAGCCCCAATCAAAACCACAAATGACCTCCACTGTGACCGTGATATACTATTAAAGGTCACAGGTGAGGAGAGATAATGTCAACCACACCACCTTCCATCAACGTTTCTCCTCTGTTGTCCAACTCGGTGGGACTGCCCTTGCTTGGTTCCACTCTTAACTATTTGATCATAGCCAGAGCGTCTCCAGCAATGACTTCTCTTCCTGTCCCTGCACCACTACCTCCAGAGTCCCCAAGGATCTATCCTTGTCCCTTACTCTTGCTTATTTACATGCTGCACTTTGGTGTCATCATCCCAAGACATGGGGTTAGCTTCCACAAGTACGCTGACCAAACCCAGCTCTACCTCTCCCATCACCTCTCAATCCCTCCTCTGCCTGTTTTATCATACTGCTTGTCCAACATGCAATCTTGGATGAGCCACAATCTCTTCCAGTTAAACATTAGGAAGACCAAAGCTATTGTCTTCAACCCTTGCCATGATTTCCATTGTCTCAGGCTGAACCAGACTGTCCACAACTTTGGCATCCTCATCAACCCTGCGATGAGCATCTGACCCCATATCCTCTCCATCACAAAGTTTGGCTGCTTCCACCTCTGCCTGTACCTCAGTCCATCTGCCACTGAAACCCTCATCCATGTCTTTTTCACCTCCAGACTCACTCTCTTCCAATGCTCTCCTGGTTGGCCTCCCATCCTCCACCTTCCATAAACTTCAGCTCATCCAAAACTCTGCTTCCCATATCCTTTTCCACACCTGTCCTTGTTGACCTACATTGGCTACCTGTCCCCCAGTGTCTTCAATTTACAATTCTTATCCTCATGTTTAAATCCATTCATGGCCATACCCCTTCCTCTCTCTAACCTCCTCCAGCCTTGCAAACTGCCCCACACTCTGTTCTCCAGCTCTGATGTTATGGATTTCTCCCCCCCCCCCCCCCCCCCCACACCCACTTTTGACCCATCTTTAGTGGCCATGTCTTCAGTCGCTCTGGATTTCCCTCCCGAAACACTCTGCCTCTCCACCTTCCTCTTATTTAAGACCCCCCTTAAAGCCCACCTCTTTGAACAAGCTTTTGGTCACCCCCTCCTAATATCTGTTGGCTCGGTGTCTATTTATTTTGATTATATCTCTGAAGCACTTTGTGATGTTTTTCTACATTTAAGGCGCTATATAAATGCAAGATGTTATGTTTTCTGTGTTCTCATTGTGCATCTTGCATTGTATGGTAAGTTTGATATAGCTGGTTATGTAGCACACCTTCCATTTATGATAACAGCACCAGTAACCCAGAGTGTTCCAATGTCTTCAGCTGGCTCTGCTTACTCTATAGTAACTACATTTCTTGAACTTAGCTACTTTTTAGGTTGGTGAGGTAAACAAAACCATCTTTAAGGATGAGTAAGCAGTAAGCTCTCAGCATCAACAGGGAGAGCATTCTAATTTAGCACGCTTTACACAGAGCTTCTGTCACCTGTAAGATAACGTTTATAATTCCACAACCTCAGCTGAAGGTCCTTGGTCTGAAAAATGTGCTCATTGTAGACTTGGAGGATTCTCAACGGAGGCATTTTCAGGATTCCAACTTCTTCTATACTGTCCAACAAATTCAGCAATTTTTTCTTTGTAAAAACATACATTTGTATATTCAGTAGAACGGCTGAATAATTGTTGTGGTGCACTAGCAGTCAATACTTCAACCACTAGCTTAATCAGAAAACAAATATTGACTGCAGGATTTGCAAGTTTATATTCTGTTTTGTAGAAATGTATTTCACACGTTAATATTGTCTGATTTGCTTGTTGTTCTTCAGGTCCACAAGAAGGATAAAAAGTACAAGTGTATGGTTTGTAAAAAATTTTTCACTCTGGCTGCCAGTGTTGGAATTAGGCATGGATCTCGGCGTTACGGCGTATGTTTGGATTGTTCTGGGGGTGACAGACAGCCAAAAGGTGACCATGATGGTATGGACCTGATGGTTGATCCAGAATTTTTTAAGCAGGAAGAACCAGAAGAACCAGGAGGACTGGAGCAGGAAGAAAATGAGAGAATGGTTGACGAAGATGTAGCAGATGAAGAAGGAGGAGGGGAGATGGATAGAGAGCAGTGGGAAAATGCTGGGGCTAGTGAGACATATGTCATATTAGACAATGACTAGCTGGCACTTAAGCCCTTGTTATAAAACTGAAAAGTGTAATTATGGTTGTTCACTGTATAGACAAACCCTATGAATTTTATCTGAATTGCAATGATTATGGATTGGCAACAAAACACTAAATTTTCCATATTTTGCTGATAGTTATGAATATTGGATAATTATTGATATTTTAATTGTAGTAAGCATGGTTTCACACCAGTAATGATGAAAGTATATTGGAGTCAGTGATGGGCAATTCCTTAGAATAACTGGGATTGAAATTTCAATTTTCTTTTCCCCTGAGAATCTATTTGGAAAACTATTGTACGAAAATGCAGTAGTGTGCGACTTGAACTACAACTATTGTACAGGAGTGCAGGAGACTGTCTCACTGACTGGGGTACAAAACAAAATACAGTTTGAGAACAAACACAATTTCTAATAACAGGAGAAGGCCATTAGGCCCAAACAAACCTGTCATTTCTGCATAGGCCAACCCTGCTTTTACCTATCTTTTCAACGAATTCCTTCTCTCAAAAATAAACTCATCTCGTTGTCTCTTGAACCCATTTATATTGTCTACTTTACTAGCCTTTCCTGATTATTCCATAATTAATGTTATCCTTTAGATGAAACAAATCTGCATGCCGTTCCTTCTAATTGCTCTCATTTTTAAGTTGTCCTCTAGTATTCCTTTACCATAGTGAAGCATTTGACTGGATCAGCTTGTCGATTCCGTTTACAATCTTGAAAACTCCACTTGGGTCACCTTAAACTCGCTCTTTTATCCAAAGAAAATTATTTCAACTTCCTTAGCCTTTCCTTATAACTTAAATTCCTGTACTCAGGATCTTTGCTCACCTTTCTACTTGGGGACAATAATATCCTTTCTATGATAAGTGAGCAAAACTGCACACCGTACTGCAGTTGGGGTCTGACCATCACCTAAAACAGTGATGGAGGTATGATTGGGGGTTGAAATTTCTGAAAGGATTGGGTCTGAAATTTGACTTCTGAGGTATTTGTCTTTCTATGCATTTTCAAGTCTCAAACTTCCAGACAAGAAAACCTGTCTAATGATTATATTGTGTAGGTGCTAGTGACTTTTAAGTTTTTAAAGTTTTTTTGTGCTCTTTAAAATGAATAATGCCAACATACAATCTTATTGCAGCTCATGGGGAAATAAACTGCAAAATGAATGGCAGCTTAAGTAAATAACTGCTGATTGTAGCATTTAAACAAAAGTAATTCACTGTGTGGCATAGTTAATGGAGACCATGCTATATATAATCTTATTTCTGAGAACTGAGAAACAGTTGGATGTCTACTTTTTAAATAGTCATTTACTTGTTATGAAGCAGACTAAGTCTGGGTCTTACTGAATAAATTAATCACCAGTGTAACTGAATTCTGATTAACCAAAAAGCAATGAATACTACTTTCTCCCTTTTAAAGGAGAGGAAAAAGCAATGTTGTATGGGATGTTCTGTCTTAATTAGGTATGAAATATAAAAAAGCTTACCACCTTACTTAATGACCTATTTAATGTATAAGTTGCATGCTCCTCCCCTGGCATTCTTGATTCTGGATATCTTTACACACTACATTATGAAAATACTACTGCATAATAGTGGTTTAACAAAAAAAACACTTGAACTATGGACCTTCAGTTTATCTGTATTATTGAGTCTGGCCTTGTTCTAAACTCTTGAGAAAGATGATGGGCTGCAAATATTATGTTTATATGTTTGCAGCTCTCTTCAGTTTGCACTTTTGTTTAAAAACAAGACATGTTATGTTAGTATTTTCTTTTCTTTCCCTTGGATGTACAAGCGGGGTCTGTAGTATCACAGATCCTATGTGAAAAGTGAAATTGCTGGGGATGGGGAATAGGAGGATTATTTGATCTAATCGGGCCATTTCTGCTTGTGACCCACTTCAAATTAAATGAGCGTAATATGGAGACAGATCAGTATCAAATAACTAACAATTTATTGAATTAAACCTAAATGATTTGATACAGTCTTAAAGTGGAGCTGCTTCAACAGACATGGTCTGCTTAACTAGTATGCAATTGTGAGAATTTTGGGGTGTTGCTTCAATCCAGGCATTTTGAAGGATAGATATAGTAGGACCTAAAAACTATAAGCCCTATGTAAAAGTTGCTTGTTCCCCCAACAAAAGCACTTCAGCTATAGCTGCAGCTGTGCTTTTGAGTACTCCATAACTGATGACAATGGTGTAGTTGAAGGGGGTTGGTATAAGAAAAGGCAGAAATTTGCTTTCATTAAGATTTTAAAACTGATGAGCTACAGTTATATCAGTAATTTATTTCCTGATTTTTGTAGATGATGAAGTCTCTCAGTTAATTGTTTTCCCTCTCGTGTCATCCTTTGGGGAAGATGCTCCTACTTTTGGAGCAGATGTTGATTTCAGAAAGCTTTGTGCACTGAGAAATGATGAACAAACATTTTATGATAGTGATCTAAAACACCTTGAGACTGAAATCATGAGTCCAATCTCAGCAAATTATTATAGAAAAGAGATAGTACAGGCTGAAATGGAAACAATTAGATGCTAGTGATAGCTGCCATTTATTGTTGCTATAAATGGGCAGACATCCAATGAGAACGGCATCTTGTTGGGTAAACTGGATTTTTTCGCTATATGGCTACAGCCAGTTCTATTTTACTTCTAACATGTCCAAAATTTCCATAAAGGCATTGTACACATACCCACTTGACTGAATAAGGCAACCACAGTGTTAATTTCTTTAAAGACTGCAGCATTGGAGAAAATAAAAGACCATTAATTTAAAGGGAAATTGTGTTCTGTTAAATAGTTCCCTTTATGTTTTTTATTTTTCCATGTAGGTTTTCTTCTGTCCTAATCTGAAGATATGATGTATTGTTCCACAGGCTCCAGCATCTCTAGTACCTTGAGCATGTGGCCAGTCTTCATATGTGGGCCTGAGAGGCATCAAAGCTGACCCTAACCCTACTCTCACCAGACATCGACACATATGTTGTTTTCAGTTGGTGTTGCTGGAAGTGATCAGAAATGCTGCCTGATTTTTCTCCCACAGTTGTCCTGGCTGAGATCAACTAATTCAGCACAAATCAAGCTTGGTACCCCCTGGTCTGTACAAGTACAACTCCGTGCCACATCAGATGTAATATTTCCTGAATTAGCTATGGAAGGAACTCTGCATTGTACTTTAGAACTGATTTAGAGGCACTCTGGAGTGTGTGTGGGATCTTTTTCAGTAACATTAAGTTCTACCTATAGATACAAGGACTGTGGCAATGTATTTGGTATAATTGGAAATTTCTGGACTCCACCATACAGATCAAGGTCCCAGGTTTGATCTTAGCTTGTTGAATTTTTTAATTACAGCGCAAAATGAGGCCATTTGGCCCATCGCGCCTCTTTTGGCTCTCTGAAAGAGCTAAACGCTTTGTCCCATTCCCCTACCATTTCCTTATACCCCCTTTTTCAAATATTTATCATTTTTCCTTTTAAAATATTTAATACCACTTTTTCTGGCAGTATTCCATCTCTTTGTGTTGGCTCTATCACTGATGTCATCATGATGTTGCAGGAGAGGTTTAACACAAAATGTCTGTTTCCTGCCCATTTGACAATTCTAAAACCAAACAAGAGGTAACTGATAGCATAAGTGTATATGTAAATCCCTTTATTACTTTTAGGATTCTGAGGAGTGTCTTTCCCTTTTAATATTAGAAGCAGTCTTATGGAAAATTAAGGTAGTTGATAATTTTGGAATTGCATGAAGTAACCCTTTATGCAGTCTTGACTATTTATACTATTACAGGTGGTATTGATGCACTTTGCCATGTTTGTAAACGGGGGCACAGTGATGTCACCACATTGAGAATTGTGCATGTTGCAGTAAGCTTTTACCTTGGCTTTAATAAATGTAAGTACAGAAACTACAGTGTAAATGTTTGAGGCCCCTTTGATGTCAAGTCTGCATAAAATGCTATTTTGAACAGTTCCTTTTTACAGCTTATTTTTTTCAGAATGTAGTGCAGTCTCTCAGATCATCCCCAACACTAGAGTTTTCCTTGCCGTCTAGCCATGGTTGTTTTTATTTGCTACTCAGAACATTTTAATGTTCTTCCCACTTTTAAGATTCCACCTACTATCTGCCAACTGACATTGTGGGTGGACATGCAACTTCCTCTTTGTTTTCTACAAATGTATTAGATCAGTAACTAGAATTTGATTGTGTTCTTCCTTATTAATAAGCATCTTGCCACCCACTCAGTAAATTTAAGAGTTGCAGACATCACTTTTTGAGTTCATTGGTGCACTAATGTTGGTTCAGAGGGAATTCCTAGTCGTCTTATATTTGTTTTTTCTGTGTTGGCCCTTTCCCTGACCTTTGATAGAACTTAATTTCTCAATGAGTCTTAGTTTTCAAAAGTGTTGGTGCATATTGGTGTGGGCTAAGCTAAAAATGGATAATTTTATATAGCATATTGTCAAAGCCAGTGCCATAATAATTCAGGCTACTGCTGGTAAGGTAAGATTTTATGTTCCAAAGGTGGACTGTAATCCATCTTCCTCAACTTTAGATTTCAGTAACCATAACTACCAAAGATATGTGATGACAGAGTACATTTACAATATTAGAGTTATTCCAGTGTGTCCAGGACAATTATTCTGAAATGCAAATTGCAAAATGCTGAGTCATCGTTTCTTGGATATTCTTCCATTTACTTGTCATTTGAGTTTATTAAAACAATTTTATTTTTCTTTTGAAGGGTAATAACAGGAATTGTTTTGAAATGTTTGATGTGAATTAAATATTTAAGTGTATAAATTAGGATCAAACAAATTAGTGTATTAATTGTGATTTTATTCTGTGAAGAAAACATGTTTATTATACATTAGGATACTGTCTTTAGCTGTAATTTTACGTTTGATGTTGACAAATGTTTTTAGTTTAAATTGGGGTGTACCAAAACAACTGATTGAATTAAACCTCTTTTGTCTGGGATGTGACAATTTTGAAATGTTTGGGACTAAGCAAGATTTAGGAACATCATAATGCCAAGGATTGGGACCTGTGAGGATTTGCCCACCACTGATTACAGTGGAACATAGCATTCTATTGTTTAAGGCAGTTCTGTGTCTAATCCATAAACAAAGTGTATATTGTATATTGTGATCAGCAAGTCTGACAGTTTGTAACACTGCAGTTATGTTAATTATCCATGAGACAAAATTAACAAGCTGTGCTTTTGAAAGTAATTTTTGCAAACCTTTAAACATAGTAAATTTTAGTCCCATTCTTGTTTCCTATCAATTATTTATTTAGCATAATGGATTTATTTCCACTGTATAGATTGCTGTGTATATTAAATATCTAGTTTATAGTGGCAGCATAAAACAGGTGATTTATTTATATTGGGGGAGGGGGAAGAGAGGGAGTATTTGTGACTAGAAAAATGAGCTGATTGAATCTTCACATCTGCAGGCTTGATCTTAAATCCTAACTGTAGAAAGGAAATGAAAATGTCCTCATTGTGAAGGATTCTAAATCAATTGAATTATGGTAATCCTAATTAGCCCATGGAATTTACCTCAGATTTAGGAGTTGCGGCTTTTGAATGACAGGCTGGTTGACCTGTTCAGCAGAGTACTGATGTTTGGACTATTTTGTGACTGAGTGCGCAGACCAAACATCTTCAATTTTTTTTGTACCAAAAGAGGAGAAAAAATTGACAAAAGAGCAAGCACTAGTGCAAATGATATTAAAAGTCACTTAAGAATTGACCTGTGAGTCATTTCCAAAAGGATAAATTAGGAGGAGCTTCTGCATAGTGCATCACATTCAACTGATGTAGCTTAATACAAGTTTGAAAATTAAGCTTTTTTTTTTACACTTTATACAAATAATATATACACTGCAACAACTATATATTTTCCTATTTGTATGATTGCAGCTCAATTTAAACCATCTTTTTTAGTTGTAAGAAAAACATTCATTCTTAAAAGGATTAATGATCTTCATATGCATTTGTGTTTTGTTCTGAAGTTACTTAATAGCAGAGTTAAGGGCAGAGGATTTTCTTTCTGTGCAAAAATGGTTTGCAAATTAATATATTTGAGTTCAAAAAGCCCACCGGTCAATGTTCAGATTTTGTTGGGTCAGAACTGAATAATCTATTCTTGAATTGAAATCTTAATTTCATTATGTTCCTACTTCCTGGCAATAGTAGATGGTAATTGTGGAAAATTAAAGACAAATGGGGAAAAAATAATTTGAGGGAAAGTCGAAAACCAGGAGAAAGAAATGCGAACCATAAAGGGGTGGTTGTGTGTGTGTGTGTAGGTTTGTTGGGAGAGGGGTGAAAAATTTGTAATTTTAAATGAATGGGAGAACCATTGTGGTTCAGATAGTCACAAGAAAGTTAGCATTCTACCACTACCTTTGTAACAAACACTATTGGATTTCAGTGCACATTGGTCAAGAGCAGTAACCCAGAAAGTGAAAGTTTCCACACACAGTTGGAAAGAAACAGAAAATAAAAGCCATAGAGCCTGAATCCAAAAGGATTGTGTGCATTAACATCTACATAATTGCCTAATGGAAGATTTAATCTTACTGTATTGCTACAGTTCCAGAGGATTACTGTTTTGTAAACATTGACTGGGAAACTATGCATGTTAATTTTCAAAACCCAGATCAACCTTTTTGTTGTAGTGTCAAAATATATAACATACTTGGCACCAAGTGTGTACACATTCCTTCCTTTAGTGGCTTTTTGTACCTAAATTTGTGCATTTTTGAAGCACCAAACAGAACACAAAATATTTGTTAATATGAATTAACAAGTTCACCAAGGCAAATTCTTTGCTGTGGGAGGGGAGCTTGTATGTAAAATTATGGAAATACTTTTCTTTGGAAAATATTGATTAGCAATTTCTGTATGTTTTAAATTTTGGAACTTGTTAAAGAAACTCCAAGCTCTAAACCACTTGTATTTAATACACTGAAGTCTGCTGTATATTGTTGTGCAATTTTATGCCTTCAGTTGCACACTAATGCAGTTTCACTATTTTAAATTTTACAGTTTACTAGTGATTAAACCAAAGTAGTTTTCTCTTTATTTTGTTCAAAATAAGTTAACCCTCAGGAAGCAGTCCAAGGCACAGTTTTAAGAAACAGATAAAAGATGTTCCTGAGAGCCCAATTTGGGGGTCAGCTTGTAAATGGAGACACTGTCTATTCAAGAAGATGTTAAACATCCCGTGACACTATTCAAACAAGAGCAGGGGGTTCTTTCAGCATTTATGATCATGCCTCCCGCAACCAACAACACCATAAAAGGTTGGTCATCTCTTGCTGTCTGTGGAATCCTGTTGTGTTCAGCATTTATGTTATGTTCATAACAGTTACTGCATTATTGAAGTAATTCATTATATGCAAGGCACTTTGAGACATTTGAAACATAAGGTGTTAAAGTATATAAAAGCAAGTCTTTTTAATCTGAAGGTTTGTTCTTTATGCAAAACGCACATGCGAGCACACACTGCAAGCCACAGAAGTTGTAGTTTCTTATTTTGTAGCCGGGAGCAAGTATCCTGGAATCATCCAGTGACAGTGACATAAGGCGATTAGTCTTTTTGAAGTACTTTATGGCTGCCCTCAGGTAAGATAAAACATCCAGTTTGAAACCTGTTTTTACTTTTGCGATGGAATGATAACATTGAGTTAGAACCAGGAGTGTTTCTGTGTACTAAATAAGTTGCATTAAAGCCTGGAGCTTTCTTTAAAAAGATTTTTTTTTAGTTTGAGAAATAAATGATTTCCTTCTCTTTTCAACCCTTCCTAATCTTTTCCAAAGGCCTCAAGGTAACCACAATTACATGAATCATGGATATGTGAGATAAAGGGTTCACTTTAAATAATGGAAAATGGTTCTGTGTTGCACATTCATTTTTTTCTTATCACTAATTTTCATTTAAATAGATTTGATGTGATTTAATAATCCTGTAAATTTGATAAATGATAAGTTTGTAGATTGTATGCAGTAAACTGTAAATTCTTTTTGTACAGACTTGCCTATTGGTGACTATTTTTGCTTGTCTAAGCTGGTGCTATACTTGTACTAAACTCAACACAAATGTTGAATGATTTGTTTTTGATATCTTGGACCTTTTAATCAATTTTTTCATATGTTTCACCATTGAATAAGAACGTATGATTTTAATCAGATAGCTGTGTTGAATTTGTGATTTCCACCATCAATACAGACAGTTGGTGTGTCACATATATTGAAGTGGCTGATTCTGATAATGTATTAAATCATGTCCAGGGAACAGAGTTAATATTTAAACTTAAATTTTAGCAATTTTAATGAAATAGGGTTGTTAATTATCTATTCAGATGCTTTCTAAAAAATTTGTGTCCTGCTTCATATATCTGCAATTTGCTGCTGCTTTAATTTGGTTTTTTCAAACTCAGCCCATGCATACTTACCACAGAATTTGCACTTGCTCCCAGCAAACTTGTGCATTATGAGGGAGGAGCAGTGAAAATCACAATTATGGTGGGGGTGGGGGGGAAAAGAGGAAGAAGTCCAACTTAAAGGTATGGATCAGGTAAAAGAAAATATTTGGAACAGGCAAAAAGAAATTTTGTGAACCATCTAAAGATTAGTTCTAAAATTAGCCCAAAAACTCAACAGCGGCACACA
This sequence comes from Squalus acanthias, assembly GCA_030390025.1. Lineage (NCBI taxonomy): Eukaryota > Metazoa > Chordata > Chondrichthyes > Squaliformes > Squalidae > Squalus > Squalus acanthias. The sequence goes on from CM059432.1 coordinate 92,990,196, forward strand.
ATGTAACAAACAAAAAATGTGGAAATATGTAACTGGTCTGTTGGCATCTATTGGGGGAAAAAAAGGTTTGGTTAATGTTTCATGTGCAACCTTTCATCAGAACTAAAAGCAAAGATTAGCATTTTAATGGAGTTGTGGAAATAAGCAGGGGAAGTGGAGAATTTTAGCTATGAGGAAGGATTGGATAGGCTGGGGTTGTTTTCTTTGGAACAGAGGAGGCTAAAGGGAGACTTCGTTGAGGTGTATAAAATTGAGGGGGCCTAGATAGTGGGTAGGAAGGACCTATTTCCCTTAGCAGAGAGGTCAATAACCAGGGAGTATAGATTTAAAGTAATTGGTAGAAGGATTAGAGGGGAGTTGAGAACTTTTTTCACCCAGTGAGTGGTGGGGGTCTGGAACTCACTGCTTCAAAGGGTGGTAAAGGCAGAAACCCTCATCGCGTTTAAAAAGTACTTGGATATGCACTTGAAGTGCCGTAAACCACAAGGCTATAGACCAAGAGCTGGAAAGTGGGATTAGGCTGGATAGCTCTTTTTTGGCTGGCACAGATACAATGGGATGAATGGCCTCCTTCTGTGCTATAATTTTCTATGATTCTAAGGGAAGAAATAACATTCCAGTCACAGAAAGGAAGTTAATGGATTGAATAACTTGCAAACTGCTTAATAGAAAGGGGAGCTGATGGATCATATAAAAGATTATCACTGAGGGGTGATGAAAAGCACAAAACATGATGCAAGTAGCTAAGACAGTGTCCAAGCATGCGAAAGGCCCACAAGGAAAAAGTCCAGAAAGTTGGTAGATGCAGGAGGTCTTAAATGATAGAAAATGTTTTAAATGTGCAGGAAATCTGCCAATCCTGAAAAGCACAAAAAACAGGCCAATATCCTTGACCATGGACCCGACCCCCCCCCCCCCCCCGGTGTGTTTTGATTAAGGATCTACACCCGAGATGCCAACATGTCACTACCCACACTCCACATTGCCTGCTGTAAAGAAAAAGGGGGTGGGGTAAGAGAATATAGCTAAGTTAATGGAGTGCGAGTTTCTGCTAGGTTGAGCTGGTTTTGCCATCTCAATTCACCCAAAATTGGCCAAACCAGCATAAAAGGTCATAAATTTCAAGCGCAAGTTATGTCCAGTGCAAATCAAGTTTCCGTGATCTTTTACACTGGTTTAAAAACACCACCCTGGAAGCTGGCCTGCCCCCAGATTGAATTAATCACCATGGCAAGTTTCTGCCAATTGTGCCCATTTGCGGTCCTTCGAGGAGGCTATTCAAATTGAGCTGTTTTATTTTTAGGCACTAGCTGGCACCTTTTTTTAAAAGTTTTTAAATATTAAATATTTAACTTACTAAGAAAACTGAGTATTGTACACCAATGAAACTAATAAATGGTTCCGTATAGTTTTTTTTAAATGATTTTCAGTTATTTAAAATCTAGTTTTGAACTAGACACTTATTAAAAATGCATATTTTTTGTGACCAACCCATTTCAGCTGCATTAATAAAACTATACCAGGTTGCCACTCTTAAATACATCAAGGAATATTTATTTAATGGAAGGGGGGAAAAAATAAACAGTTTCATTCTAAAACTCCCAATTGTCATGAAGATTTTGGGCAGAATTTTCATTGACCCGTGGAGGCGGGTTTGGAGGCGTGTGGGGGGGTTAAAATAGCGAAAATTGGCGGGCGGGCACAAGCCCGCCTCCACGCAATTTTCATTAAATAGTGTCTGCTGGTCCCGACTCCGTCCCGCCTCTAAGAGGCGGGATAGGCTGTTAAGGCCCTTAACAAGCATTAAATTGCCTCTCTAATGCCATTTTGAAAGGCCTTTGTGATTTTAACCCTTTTTCTACGTGAAGCACGCCAGTTCTGAACCACGAATATGAAACCTGGCGGGAGCACATTTGGATAGCTGACGCTGGCTGGCTGGCTATGGGGATGCATATATGGATGGATGCATATATGAATGGATGGGGAGGAGACATATCTGGGAGTGGTGGTGGTGTAAAAATATCTGGGAGCAGACTTAGGGCTGCTGCTGCTCATTTTGCATCCAGGTCCTCTCACAGCAAAGGCCAGGCAGTCTCTGAAGACCTTCAATGCAGCAGCAATGATGACCTCATCAGAGGTGACTTTCAGACTGAAAACACTAATTGGGTCATGGGTTCCCACATGCTGGAACTCAATTGCCCAATTAGGTGAAAATTGCATCAATCTCCCACATCCAATTGCAGTTGGGTGGATAACACGAAAAGTGGATGACACGACCCCAACCTGCCCCAGTATCAAAATCCAGCCCTTTGTTTGATTATGCAAATGGCTTTGAGCATAAACTTGAACCTTAACTTCAGTTGGGAAAACCAGTGCAATTTGCGCCCAGATTGCTGATTGAGCCCAAAGCGGAAACTACCCCAATGTTCAGACCATAGAGCTGCAGAGAACCCAGGAGAAAAATGAAATTTTGTTCCCAAATCTTACATTGAGCTTAGGTTGAACAGTGTAAGAGGCGACCGACTGAGATGTCAGAGTGGGAGGGGAGATTAAAAGTGGCAAGCTACAGGGAGGTCAGGCTCACACTTATAGGTCGAATGGATTTGTTTTCCAAAGTGATCACTTAAGTGGGAAGTGTTTAGTCTTCCCAATGTACAGGAGAATGCACCATAAGCAGTGGATACAGTATATTAGGTTGGAGGAAGTCTATGTTGTTGCTGCCTCATACTAAAGGAGAGGTTGAGGTTTTGGGCAATGGTGTAGAATTGGTAAATAAACAGGTGTTGGATTACTATGGTTGCGGGACAACCGGCAACTGAAAGAATGAACAAGGGTATTCTGGAGGAACAGTCCTTTTGGAAGATTGGGTGGGGGAGGGGTGGATGGAAAATGTGCTTGGTGGTGAGATTATGTTGTAGATGATAAAAGATGATCTGGCAAATACTGAGGGGATGTTGGGTATAATTGGGATCCTGTTGTCAAGAGGAAATGCAGAGGTGTGGGAACTGGGGTGGATGTAATCAACAAAGTATAAACCAGATAGTTTGGGGAATCTTGCATTGTAATAGATGTCTTATGGAAAGTCAGTGGACAGGGAAAGAGAGAGAAGGCTATGAAGGGAAAAGTCTGGGGTAGACTGCATAAACGTGAGGGATGGAAATTGGAAACAACCGTAGAAATTTACAGCACAAAAGCAGACCATTCAGCCCATTGTACCTGTGATGGCTCTTTACGAGAGCAATCCAAACCTAATCCCACTGCCACGTTTTCCTATAGTCTTGTATCTTCTTCTGCTTTAAAAATTGTCCAATTTTCCTTTAAAAGATGCAATGGTCTCTACCTCAGCCACTCCCCTTGGCAGAAGCATTCCATGCTGCAATAACTCATTGAGTAAAGACATTTCTGCCCACTTGCTTATGGCAGTTTTAAATTGATGACCAGCTATCACTTTTTCCCTACCCAGACAAAATAGTCTCTTTATTCACACTTGTTCACTAATGTCTTTCAGGGAGTGACCTGCCATCTCTACATAACATACTTGTGACTCCAGTTTCATAATACATTGTTGACTCTTAATGCCCTTGGAGCAACAAGGGACAGAGAATATGTGCTGCCTTGTCAGCATCACCACATCCCAAGAACAAATATTTTTTTAAAACATCCAGAATTTTAAAAAATACTTCTTGTCTCCTTTGCTCGCTCCGCTCCAGTGGAAATAGTTCCAGTATCTCAAGTTTCTCTTCATATCTATAATTCCCCATCTGTGGCATCATCCTTGTGAATCTACCCTGTATGCTCTCTGACTTTATTGTGCTTTTTGTAAAGGAGCACCCAAAACTACACACACTACTCCATTTATGGCCTCACTAGGGGTACAGTAGCATAGTGGTAAAGTTACTGGACGAGTAATCCAGAGGCCTGGACTAATGATCCAGAGACGTGAGTTCAAATCCCACCACGGCAGCTGAGGAATTTAAATTCAGTTGATTTATTTAAAAAGCTAGTATCAGTAATGGTAACCATGAAACTCTTGGACTGTCGTAAAAACCCATCTGGTTCACTAATGTCCTTTTTAGGGAAGGAAATCTGCCAACCTTACCCAGTCTGGCCTATATGTGACTCCAGACCCACAGCAATGTGGTTGACTCTTAACTGCCCTCTGAAATGGCCCAGCAAGCCACTCAGTTGTATAAGGCGGCTCACCAACACAATTCGGGATGGGCAATAAATGCTGGCCTTGCCAGCGACGCCCACATCATGAACGAATAAAGTGTTCTTTACTCTTGTACTGTATGCCCCTATTAATGAAACCCAAAATGCTGTTGGCCTTTTTTATAGCTTTGTCTTCAGCACTTGCACTTTCATCCACACCCTTCAGCATCTTTCCATTGAGTGTATACTCTTGTGTTTCCTCCCAAAATTATTACTTTTCACTTATCCACATTAAATTCCACCTGTGTGCCGATGCAGCTAACCTTTATCTTCCTGAAGTCTTTTACAGTACTCTTTGCTTTGCCAAACCCCCTAAATTTGTGTTGTCAGCAAGTTTTGAGATTTAGTTCCCTATGCTCAAGTCAAAATCGTTCATATAAACCAAGAAACCCTGTGGTACACCATTTCCAACCTTCTCCAATCCAATCATCTACCATTTACCCTTTGTGTTTCCTGCTTATTAAACCACTTTCTATCCATGCTACATTTCTTACATCAAACACTTCAATTTTTCGCACAAGCCTCTGAAAGATCTTATCAAATGCCTTCTGAAAATCCATATACACTACATCTACTTTAATTGCATTATCTATCCTATTGGTCACATCTTCAAAAGGTTTTGTTGAATTTGTCAAACATGACTTACCTTTGCTGGCTGTCATTTGACTAACTGGTCTACAGTCCCCCAGTTTATCTTTCCCCTCCCCTTTCTTGAACAAAGGTGCTACATTGGTTACTCTCCAGTCCCATGCTAGAATTTTCATATTTAAGGATGATTGAAGAATTAATGGCCAAAACCTGTACTACCTCCTCCTTGACTTCTATTGTAGTCAAAGGTGCATGCCATCGGTTGCATGGCATCAGTACCTGATAACTTATCCACATTGAAATCTGCTAATATTTTGGATAACTTGCATTTATATAGTGCCTTTAACATGCAGTAAAAGTCTCAAGTCGTTTCGTAGAAGCGTAATCAAAAAATGGAGTCGAGCTACAGAAGGAGATATGAGGGGGAAAGAGGTGGGTTTTTAAGGAGGGTCTTCATTGAAGAGATGGAGGTGTAGAGGTGGAGAAGCTGAAGGAGAGAATTCCAGATTGTGGGGCCCATGTGACCGAAGGCACAGCTGCCAGTGGTGGGTCAAAGGGAGGTGAGATACATAGGAATTCAGAGGAAATGAGAGTTTGGGGGTGGGGAGGGGCTGGAGGAAATTCGAGATGGGAAAGGGTGAGGCCTTGAAGGGGTTTAAACACAAGATTGAGAAATTTAAATTTGAGGTGGTGTGGAACCATGAGCCAATGTAGGTCAGTGAGGATAGGGATGCTGGGCGAGCAGGACTTGGTGCTGGATAGAATGCAAGCAGCAGAGTTTTAAATCACCTGAAGGTTATGGAAGGTGGACAACGAGTGGCCAACCAAAAGCACATTGGAATGGTTGAATTTGGAGATGAACAGGGCACGGATGAGGGTTTTAGTGGCAGATGGACTGAGGTAGAGAGGGGGGTGGTCGATGTTACGGAAGTGAAAATAGGAAATCTTTGAGACTGAGAGGATATGGGGTTGGAAGTTGCATCAAGATCAGAGCAATATTTTATTCGGACTTTTTCCTGTTTTTGCAACTTAGCTTTACAACCAAATACTGAAAATGATGAGTTTGTACAGCATAGCTGTATATAAGTCACACTCTTTCAAATCGCACAACAATAACTTGAAATGTCCCAGACAGTAAATTTATCAACATAATATTTATTGCTCAGAACTGAGTATACACTTACTAGGCTGAATTCTAAAATAAAGGACAGTTTTTAACTTATTGCCATGTTTGGAAATGTTTCATTTGAGCTTTCATGATATGGAAGGCCTTAAAAATAAAGATTTGCAGCCCACCTTCGTATGCATACTGTAAATTCAGAAATGTTCTACCAGTTTCCCTTCTTCATTGAGTCTACTTTTATCACAGGGTTGAAAACTCCCACTCCCTCCCCACCCCTTGATTTTATGACTCTAAAAAAATTTTCATTGAAAGACTACTCAATACTCAAACCATTAAAATAGCATGCATTGGTTGGCAAAATTAAGAAATAATTGAAGTGGGGTGTTTGTTCCTTTTGTTTATTGTGCTTGCTACTTGTTTCATGGTGTCAGCAATGCTAGAAATCTCTCTCCAACTTTCTGACCGAAGAGAGCTTTCCATCTTGAGTTGGGATTTCAGGCTGCTTAGGTCCTGAGCTAGTGTATGAACGTGTCCTTTCATATGAAGAATTTCTTCATCTTTTTCAGAGATCTGTATTTGGCAATGCAACAAACATCACACAACAAACGTCAGAGAAAGCACGGTATATGAACATGTAATTAGTCCTACATGAATATTTCCACCTAGTTGAATATATCCTTTTTGACAATTACAAGATTCGACGACTTCTCCCCCACTGCAGTTGGGCACTTTCATTTAATCATGCACACTGCAGCTTGCCTGCTATTTTACATTATGATCAAGTCCATGTTAATTCAATTGCAGTTGCTACTATCATAACTTACATTACTAAAACAGAATAAATAACTACCAAAATCACCACTATTACTCTGCTGAGGTATCTTTTTCAACCCATTCTTTGCTCAGTGTGAAAGATATTCGACTCATGCATCAGGTAGGACTAGCTAGATCAGTTGTGGGCAAAACACGGCCCACGGGCCATATCCGGCCCGCCAGTTCATTCTATCCAGCCCGCTTGAGCTGCACATTTGTCTCTGAGTCTTGTGGGGAGGGAGCATGGGGGCCGAGGGAGCATGGGGGCCGAGGAGAGCTCGCTCAGGGTTACTGTGGCCTGGGAGTAGGCTGTGACCCTGAACCAGGGCAATTAAAAAATAAAGCTGCCAGGACTCCTGAAGCAGATCTGTTTCCCTTTTGTGTCTCGGAGACGGCCTAACATCTGTCTGCGGCTGTCTCCCACTCCGGCTCTGTGAAACACTTTTCTAAAATTTGCTGCACATCGCTAGCTGATGGGGGTGCTGCTGCGCATGCGCACTGGATGCTCCTCCTCTGTCGAGTTATGGCCGCTCATCTCAATGACTCTTTTACCGATGTGTCTTTCCTCTCCTGGTACCCAGAGTACGACAGCAGGGGAGTTCTCGTCGCCATCTTAGACACTCGAGTGGATCCCGGAGCACAAGGACTCCAGGTAACGCAATTGTAGTTCAGGCCTTGCCTCGGGTTTCGGTACTCAGCCCACTTAAAAGAGAACACCTCGAGTCTGAGGCCCCGCAGACTCGAGCCACGCAACATACGATCGATCAATCATTTCATTCATTCAATAATGGAAGATTTTACTATCTTACACTACATTTTGTGTATTTAAGATGGTATCTGAAATTATGTTTATGTAATGTTCCCTCTAATTTTTTTTCGTGCACAGTCCCTTTAAATTTGCTGCGTGGCCGCACATGCCACTTGCGCATTATCTCTTCCAGTGGCAGGAGCTGGTGAGTGGCCTGCGCGGGACCTTGCAATTGGTGCGTGGCCACGCACCTTAGGGGGAAACGCTGGTGTGCGGCCCGCAACAGCTCACCAAAACTTAAGTAGCCCTCCAGCCCAAATAATTGCCCATCCATTGATGGGGGGTGTAATTTTTTTCAAGTGGTCATTCCACAAAGCTATCTTACTTTATAATTAAGTATATTGTAACACCGAACATAATATAGTTGCGAGAATTGAACAGTCTGGCGTCTTGGGTATCAGAGGTGTGTGAAATCGGCCTGAAATTACTTCCCTCTGTCCTTTCCGTATCTGCCCTCGGTAGCATAACTGATATTGAGATGTCGGAATGAGAAGGAGAATTTGAACTTGTACACAATTCCCAGCATTAGGAATGATTGGGGGTCACCAATGATCAGAAACTTATCTTGATTAGCCATATCAACACCATGGCCATAAGGGCAGGTTAGGGGCGGGGTGCTTTGCAGAATGTGATGGAATACTTGCTTGGATTGGTGCAGTTTCACCAAGTCAGGAAGCCTGCACCATCCAGAACAGACCATCACTGGTGCACTGTGCCTGCAGTGAGTACTAGCTACAGGTATACACTGCAGCAACTCAAAAGTTATTTGAATGGCACCTCCTTCCCCATCTTGACCTTTTACATTGAGAATGATAGGAGCAGCATCACCTGCAAATCACACCATCCTGACTTGGACATGCATCGCTGTTCCTGGGTCGATATCCTGCAATTCCCTATGTAAGACCATCGTAGGAGTACTCGTGGTTCAATGAGAAGGCCCATCACCACCTTTTCAAGACAACTAGAGATGGCACTCCTGCTTAATCTGATGAATTGTTTTCTAAACCACCTCCCCATTCCAATTAGCCTTCTCCTCCAACCAGAACATACATGCAGCATTCAATCCAGAGCAAAAGCTGTGAGGGGCAAGTGGTGACAGATTGAAATAGTTTTTGCCAGGGTAAAAGGGTGGAACATTCAAGAAATCTGCAATAAAAATGAGTTCCAGTAGCCCTGCTTGATGAGTAGGAATCCTGTTCCACGAGTCTTATTAATATTGGACTGTAGATATTACCAGTCAAGCCAAAATTATCTGAACTACTTCAAAAACTGTCTGTAATTTCAGCAATGTGGGAAGCACTTTTGGTTTCAAACCTATTATGCATTTTGATTGATGCAGGATGAAATGTGATTATATTAATGGCTTAAAGAAATTTAAGTTTCACGATGCAAAATACTACCATCATTTCTGATTTATTTGGGCCTTTATGAATTAATGGCCCAGAAGTTGCAGGAGTGCCGTGAATTGGATTTTTTTTTACCTCACCCTTCAGATCGTATTTTTACGCTGCAAATTGCTGGAAATGCAAATTGATAACGGTGCATCTGGGACATCATGAATGTCGGGTCTAATGGTCTTGTTTCCGTAATAAATTAAACTTCTGGATAAAGCAGCAGAGCAAACAGTGAAGGAAATAGGGTGACTTAGAGTCAAATTAGAAACCGAGAAATAAAAAGAGGGCAAGAAAGATTGGATAAAGAGACAAAGGAAAAATAAGAAAAATTTAAATTAAAAAAAAAAAAAATCTCTTGGAACAATTTACTACCTGCAGGAGTAAGACTCCACTGTTCTAATTGTTCCCTTTCTAGGCATTCAAGGTTGAGTGGCATGTCAGGACCATAAATCGTGTCATTAACAGGGTCCTTCCGACATAAAATACCAGCCCTAAATGGCTGCGGCGAGATTCATTTGTACTTGCGGCCCAAATCCAGCAATGTCTTGACACTCATGGGAGGTTGATGGCGGAGTGGCGCAAACTGTCCAGCAATTTGTGGTGATTCGCTACTCCTGGCGTATCTCTTCCTTGCCATAGATTACTGTTCTTTTTATGCACTAATAATGGCAGGCGTTGTGAACTCGCCATTATTTTTTGAACAATTTCTGGGAAAATCTACATATAATATATCAAAATACCTGTTTATGTAATGCAGAGATATGCTCAACTAGACTAGCTTTCTCTCTCTTTAGCTGGGTATTTTCCAGCTTAATATTGGAATGTCGATTCTCCATTGCGGCCAGTTGGTTCCGAAGTGATAGTCCGTTCAGCTCTGCAGAGCTCTTCCCTTGTTCTAGACGATGAAGCTGCAAAGGTAATTGCATATCACCTGAATTAAGTTTTTATATTTATTAACACTGTGAAGCGCCTTGGGACGTTTTACTACTTTAAAGGTGCTATATAAATACAAGTTGTTGTTGTTATGAATGGAGAGACAAGTCGATAAATAAAGAGGTGAGCGACATGAGGGAACATTCTTTTGCACAGCGAGTTGTGATCTGGAATGCACTGCCTGAAAGGGGTGTGGAAGCAGATTCAATAGTAACATTCAAAAGAGAGTGGGATAAATACTTGAAGGGAAAAAATCTGCAGGGCTATGGGGAAAGAGCAGAGGAGTGGGATTAATTAGATAGCTCTACCAAAGAGCCAGCACAGGCATAATGGGCCGAATGGCCTCCTGTGCTGTTTCATTTTTATGATTCTGATTCTCTTCACTAATTTCCGCTGCCCCCCCCCCCCCCCCCCAAAAAAAATTGTACATAATTTTTCATCCTGTTCTTTCAGGCCCCCTTATACCATGTGCAGCATTCTAAAATGGAGAGTGTAAAGAGACGACCAGTGCCCAGGCAATTGAGTTAACATCTCATAGGCAAAAGAGACGATTTTTCTCCCATTGTGGATGGATTAGCTGAGATCAGGAACACACTATGTAGGTAATCTATATCCCATTGTATAGTGCAGTAGTTCAAATCTTAATCTTTCTATTCCAATGTGGTGTGTAGCCAATTACCATTATTAAAGCAAGTGTCCATAGATTTAAAGGATACATGTTTATATATCAAAGTTCCACAAAAGGTTTTTTCAACACCCTGGTGAATTTCCGATAAGCATGATAAATGGTCAGCTCCTCTGAGCTCTCTTATAAATTGTTGTAGATTGCTGATGAGTGTCACCCTTTGTTACGACTGTTGTCATAAATGCAAATAAGAAGTTATAATCTTGGGGTTCATTCACAAATGCCCTAATGTGTGACAAAATAAGCTTCCTGGTTTTCAAGGTTTCATTTTTCGCAGTTTTGATTTTTTGATATGGTTTCAACAAATTTGGTATTTTTTGGGGAGGGGGGTTTAATAAAAGCTGGTAAAGTTTCACTTGCCGATGCAGTATTGCTGAAGTTATTATTGGTAGAACAGTAAAAGTAATATAAATTTAAATGAATCATTCTTAACAAAACAAACTTGTAAAAAATTGTCTATTTTTGGAGTTCATTCAGCTATTTTTGCGCTCTCTCTCGTCTCTGTTAAAGATTTTCATTTGGGAGAGTGACCTTGCAACATCAATACTTGATGCTGGCAAAGACAAGATAACTAAAAATAATGACAATTCCAGCCACTACTGGTGCCAAAATTAATGGTACTTGAAGGTCCTTGTACATCAGGATGGGCACAGGAAGCTACTCAACAAATCGTGTTCATTATATCAATGCACTAAAATGATGAAAAACTTCAAATTTTGGAAAGAATTTAGCCTTATATTGGTCAACGATGTGATGAAAATTACAACAGTCTAAAAATGTGCGGGTTAGGTTGATTTGGCTATGATAAATTGACCCTTAGTGTTAGGGGGGATTAAATATGTGGGGTTATGGGGATAGGATGGGATATGTTAGGGGGAATTAAATACGTGGGGTTACGGGGGTAGGGTGGGATGTGTGTACTGTGGGGATTAAAGCAGGGACAGGGTACTGGATTTGGATGATCAGCCATGATCGTATTGAATGGTGGAGCAGGCTCGACGGGCCGAATGGCCTACTCCTGCTCCTAGATTCTATGTTTCTATCCACTTCAAAAGGCATTGCAGATGATAAATGTCACATCAGTGCTTGCCATTTGACATGCCTGCTTGCCAAAGAGCTCTAAAATTGGCTTCTAAGTTGTGCTGCCAGTCAAATACAAGCCGACCAACAGTATACAGATAGCAGGCCGTAACTCAAACTCTTCCCCAGCTTACTATCAGAATTCTGCCATAGACCCCAATTATTTCAATACCTTATGCATGTAGATACTCCAGCCTGTTCTTGATTTCCCAAACAGGTGTCTCATTCTCTTAGAAATTGCAGCATACATAGAATCATAGAATGGTCACAGCACAGAAAGAGGCCATTTGGCCCGTCGAGCCCATACCGGCTCTCTGCAAGAGTACTTCAGCTAGTCCCACTCCCCTGCCCTTTCCCCGTAGACCTGCAATTTTTTCTTTCAGGTACTTATCCAATTCCCGTTTGAAAGCCACGATTGAGTCTGCCTCCACCACCCTTTCAGGCAGTGCATTCCAGATCATAACCCCTCGCTGCGTAAAAAAGTTGTTCCTTATGTCGCCTTTGGTTCTTTTGCCAATCACCTTAAATCTGTGTCCTCTGGTTCTCGACCCATCCGCCAATGGGAACAGCTTCTCTCTATCTACTCTGTCGTGACCCCTCATGATTTTGAATACCTCTATCAAATCTCCTCTCGACCTTCTCTGCTCTAAGGAGAGCAACCCCAGCTTCTCTAGTCTATCCACGTAACTGAAGTCCCTCATCCCTGGAATCATTCTTGTAAATCTTTTCTGCACCCTCTCTAAGACCTTCACATCCTTCCTAAAGTGCGGTGCCCAGAATTGGGGACACTGCTCCAGTTGAGGCCGAACCAGTGTTTTATAAAGGTTCATCATAACTTCCTTGCTTTTGTACTCTATGCCTCTATTTATGAAGCCCAGGATCCCATATGGTTTTTTTTAACCATTTTCTCAACCTGCCCTGCCACCTTCAATGATTTGTGCACATCTACCCCCAGGTCTCTCTCCATGCACCTCCCTTTAGGATTGTACCCTTTAGTTTATATTGCCTCTCCTCGTTCTTCCTACCAAAATGTATCACTTCGCACTTTTCTGCATTAAATGGTGTTCCTTTTTACAGTTAATATGATTGCACAGAGCTTCATATTTCTGTGTTTATTGAGCAAAAATTCTGTGATGGGAGTACCACCTGAAAGCAACATTCCGGTTGCTTCAACAATACCATTTGCTTTGTGTAGATGAGTCTTGGATTAATTCTGATTTGATATAAAATTGGGAAGGAGTTTATGTATACTAAACAAGGCTCTAAATGAATGAATAAAATCAAGAACATTTGTGATCATACTAAGGAATTTAAAAATTGACTTAGGGGCATCAAAAAATCTTGAAATCTGGCTAGCTTTACGAAGTTGTCAAACAACTAATTTGCAGACTCGCTAGATAGGCACAGCATTTCAGTGTTTTTCAGCGTTTTCTGGATTGGAATAGCAACAGTGGTATATCTGGTCCCTCCATTATGTTTTGAAGAGTACAGCAATTGCTGGGTCTTCATGTATTTTAGGGATTTCATCAATTGAAAAGTAAATCTCATTTGTGGGACATGAGTTTGACATGCTTCAGGCAGGTAGTTTTCATACAATTGAGTGCCTTTTTGTACTTAAAATATTGAAGTTTATGTTTTGATGATTATGCAAGAAGAAATTCTGGCTGCTTTCACTGCTTGTAATTTTCCATTGATGCACTGGAGTGGAGAAGAGGGCAAAGCTTAACAGCAAGTTCAAGCACCTTCTGCAAATGCCAATCTTGCTGTCAATCATCTTAACATCCCCCCACTCCAAAATATGGCTGTGTTTATTAGACCCAGAAGGGAAGCATGCTAGGAGTTTTCTCCACAGACTGCCAACACAGTCACAATGGTGCATGCTGTTGCTCATTTTCTTGGGGTTTCCTTTGCGCTGACATCTCTCAAGCCTCATGAACTCCAGCTTCTCAGAGAACCACAGACCACTGATGAAAATTATTAGAGGCATTTCAAAGTTCAATCACTTTCTTGTGAGTATTGTATTTTTTTTTAAATTCTGCTACAAACCTTATTTTCAGGAGTGAGTCCTTTAGATTATGGCAATAACCAAAATGGCAACTGAAACGATTTTCAAAAATTATCTGGAGTGATTTAATTGGCTCTCCTTTTATTGGTAAGCGTTACATAGACTTGCATAGAATATACAGTAGAGAAACAGGCCATTCGACCCAACCAGTCCATGCTGGCCTTTATGCTCCACTCAAGCCTTCTCCCATCCTTCCTCATCTAACTCTATCAGCATAACCCTCTGTTCCCATCTCCCTCATGCTTATCCAGCTCCCCTTTAAATGCATCTATACTATTCGCCTCAACTACTCTCTGTGGTTGCGAATTCCACTTCTCACCACTCTTTGCTCACGATTCTTTGGGTAAAGAAGTTTCTTCTGAATTCCCTATTTGGTTTCTTGGTGACTATCTTGTATTGATGGCCTCTAGTTTTGATCTTCCCCACAAGTGGAAACACTTTGTGTCTACTCTATCAAAACCTTCCATAATTTTAAAGACCTCTATTGGGTCACCCCTCAGCCTTCTCTTTTCAAGAGAAAAGAGACCCAGCCTGTTCATCCTTTCCTGATGGGTATAACGTCGCAGTTCTAGTATCATCCTTGCAAATCTTTTTTGCACCCTCTCCAGTGTCTCTATTATCTTTTATAATACGGCGACCAGAACTGCACACAGTACTTCAAGTGTGGTCTAACCAAGGTTCGATACAAGTTTATCGTTGATTGAGTTGGTTGATTAACTTTTTAGTCCCCATTTGTTCTGCATGTATCCAGATGTAATACCTAAACTGACGATGGACAAAATGTGCTAGGTGCAAGAATAAAATTTTTTACAAAATACTATCTCATGTTGCTTGTGGTAAACTGGAAGATGGTCTATTTAATAATAGGTGTGTTATGTCATGTAAGAGACAATCTGTTATCAGGGAATTTTACTGGTGCTTTGGTTTTGAATTCCACAACTGTCCATTGTTCTGTGAATACCGTGAAGCCAGTGTAGTTGATGTTGTGTATATGGGCATTCAAAAGGCGTTGTACCACATATTAGTAGGCTTGTTCGCAAAATTGAAACCCATGGGATAAAAGGGGCAGTAGCAGCATGGATACAAAATTGGCTAAGGGATAGAAAACAAAGTTGTAGTGAATGGCTGCATTTCAGACTGGAGAGGGGTATACAGTGGAGTTCCACCCAGGGTTCAGTACTACGACCACTGTTGTTTGTGATATACATTAATGACTTGGACTTGGGGGGTACAAGGCACAATTTCAAAATTTGCAGATGACTCAAATTGGAAGTGTAGCAAACAGTGAGGAAGATAGTAATAGACTTCTAGAGGACAAAGGCTGGTGGAATGGGCGGACACATGGCAGATTAAATTCAACGCAGAAAAGTGTGAGGTGATACAGTTTGGTAGGAAGAATGAGGAGAGGCAATACAAGCTAAATGATACAATTTTAAAGGGAGTGCAAGAACAGAGAGCCCTGGGGGTGTTTGTGCACAAATCTTTGCAGGTGGCAGGACAGGTTAACAAAGCATTTAATAAAGTATATGGGATCCTGGGCTTTATAAATAGAGACATAGAGTACAAAAGCCAGGAAGTTATGCTAAACCTATATAAAACACTAGTTCAGCCTCAGCTGGAGAATTGTGTCCAATACTGAGCACCACACTTTAGGAAGGACGTGAAAGCTTTAGAGAAGGTACAGAAGAGATTTACTAGAATGGTTCCAGGGATGAGGGATTACATAGAAACATAGAAAAATAGGAGCAGGAGTAGGCCATTCGGCCCTTCGAGCCTGCTCCGCCATTCAATATCATCATGGCAGATCCTCTATCTCAATACCATATTCCCGCTCTCTCCCCATACCCCTTGATGCCTTTTGTGTCTAGAAATCTATCTATCTCCTTAAATATATTCAGTGACTTGGCCTCCACAGCCTTCTGTGGTAGAGAATTCCACAGGTTCACCACCCTCTGAGTGAAGAAATTTCTCCTCATCTCAGTCCTAAATGTCCTACCCCGTATCCTGAGACTGTGACCCCTCGTTCTAGACCCCCCCAGCCAGGGGAAACATCCTCCCTGCATCCAGTCTGTCTAGCCCGATCAGAATTTTATACGTTTCGATGAGATCCCCTCATTCTTCTAAACTCGTGAATACAGGCCTAGTCGACCCAATCTCTCCTCATATGACAGTCCTGCCATCCCAGGAATCAGTCTGGTGAACCTTCGCTGCACTCCCTCTATGGCAAGTATATCCTTTCTTAGGTAAGGAGACCAAAACTGCACACAGTACTCCAGGTGTGGTCTCACCAAGGCCCTGTATAACTGTAGTAAGACATCCTTGCTCCTGTACTCAAATCCTCTTGCAATGAAGACCAACATACCATTGGCCTTCCTAACTGCTTGCTGCACCTGCATGTTTGCTTTCAGTGACTGGTGTACAAGGACACCCAGGTCCCTTTGTACATCAACATTTCCCAATCTATCACCATTTAAATAATACTCTGCCTTTCTGTTTTTCCTACCGAAGTTGATAACTTCACATTTATCCACGTTATACTGCATCTGCCATGTATTTGCCCCCTCACTCAACTTGTCTAAATCGCCTTGAAGCCTCTTTGCATCCTCCTCACAACCCCCACCTAGTTTTGTGTCGTCGGCAAACTTGGAAATATTACATTTGGTTCCCTCATCCAAATCATTGATATATATTGTGAATAGCTGGGGCCCAAGCACTGATCCCTGCGGTACCCCACCAGTCACCGCCTGCCACCCCGAAAAATACCCATTTATTCCTACTCTGTTTCTTGTCTGTTAACCAATTTTCAATCCATGCCAGTATATTACCCCCAATCCCATGTGCTTTAATTTTGCACACTAACCTCTTATGTGGGACTTTATCAAAGGCCTTCTGAAAATCCAAATACACCACATCCACTGGTTCTCCCTTATCTATTCTACCAGTTACATCCTCAAAAAACTCCAGTAGGTTTGTCAAACACGATTTCCCTTTCATAAATCCATGGTGACTTTGTCTAATCCCATTGATATTTTCTAAGTGTCCTGTTATCACATCCTTTATAATGGACTCTAGCATTTTCCCGACTACTGATAGGCTAACTGGTCTGTAGTTCCCTGTTTTCTCTCTCCCTCCTTTTTTAAATAGTGGGGTTACATTTGCCACCCTCCAATCTGCAGGAACTGTTCCATAATCTATAGAATTTTGGAAGATGACAACCAATGCATCCACTATTTCCATGGCTACCTCTTTTAGTACTCTGGGATGCAGATTATCAGGCACTGAGGATTTATCGGCTTTCAGTCCCATTAATTTCTCCAGCACTTTTTTTTACTACTACTAATTTCCTTTAATTCCTCCTCCTCACTAGACACTTGGTTCCCTAGCATTTCTGGGAAGTTATTTGTGTCCTCTTCCATGAAGACAGAACCGAAGTATTTGTTTAATTGCTGAGCCATTTCCTTGTTCCCCATTATAAATTCTCCAGTTTCTGACTGTAAGGAACCTACATTTGTCTTCACTAATCTTTTTCTTTTTACATACTTGTAGAAGCTTTTACAATCCGCTTTTATGTTCCTTGCAAGTTTACTCTCGTACTCTATTTTTCCCCTCTTCATCAATCTCTTGGTCCTTTTTTTGCTGAACTCTAAACTGCTCCCAATCCTCAGGCTTGCTACTTTTTCTGGCAACTTTATATGACTCCTCTTTGGATCTAATACTATCCTTAATTTCTTTTGTTAGCCATGGTTGGGCCACTTTTCCTTTTGTGTTTTTGCGGCAGAAAGGAATGTATAACTTGCAATTCATGCATTTGTTCCTTAATTTAGTTATAGACTGGAGAACCTTACAGCAGAGAAGGCTAAGAGGAGATTTGATAGGTGTTTAAAATCATGAAAGGTTTAGATAAAGTAAATAAAGAGAAACTGTTTCCAATGGCTGAAGGGTCAATAACCAGAGGGCACAGATTTAAGGCAATTGGCAAAAGAACCAGAGGCGACAAGAGGAAAAACATTTTTCGCAACGAGTGGTTAGGATTTGGAATGCACTGCCTGATAGGGTGGTGGATACAGATTCAATAGTAGCCTTCAAAAGGGAATTGGATAAATACTTGTAGGAGAAAAAATTGCAGGGATATGGGGAAAGAACGGAGGAGCGGGACTAACTGGATTGCTCTTTGAAAGAGCCGGCGCAGACTCAATGGGCCGAGTGGTTTCCTTCTGTGCTGTACTATTCTATGATTCTATGTGTGCCTATGTATGTGTGTGTATATATAAAAAAAATAACCTAGCCTTGGATATAGGGGGCACAATATCAAAATTTGCTGCCAACACAAAAATAGGGAGCATAGTTGACTGAAAAGATCTGTAAGTGACTTAAGGGGAAGAGACAGGTTACTAAATTGGGCAGATAAATGTCTGATGAAATTTAATGTAGAGAAATATCAGCTGATAGATTTTGGGAAAATGAATATGGAGAGGGTATATATACTGAATGGTAATGCATCAAAGGAAATAGAAACACAGAGAAACAGGTTCAGATACACAAGTCTTTATAGGTGAGAGGACAAGTTGATAAATTTCTAAATAAAAGCATATGGGATCCTCGGTTTCATAAATTGGGGCACAGAGTACAAAAGCAAAGAGGTGATGCTAAACCTGTACAAATCATTGGTTAGGCTTGGGATTGTGCTTCTGTAACAATGATGATGAGACTTTGAAGGTGGTGGGACAAGTTGATCAGGCTGTTTAAAAACACATATGCGATCCTTGGCTTTACTTCACCTGAGGAAGGAGCAAATCGATAGCTCCGAAAGCTTGTGATTTCAAATAAAACTGTTGGACTATAACCTGGTGTTGTGCGACCTCTCAATTTTTACTAACAGAGGCATAGAGTACAAAAGCATTAAGATATGGTAAACCTTTGTAAATCACAGGTTAGGCCTCAGCTAGAGTATTGTATCCATTTCTGGGCACCAGACTTCAGGAAGGATGTCAAGGAGAGGCTGCAGAGGGGATATACTAGAATGGTACCAGGGATGCAGAACTTTAGTTACATGGAGAGGCTGGAGAAGCTGGGGTTGGTCTCCTTAGAGCAGAGAAGGTTAAGGGGAAATTTAAGAGGTGTTAAAAAAAATTATAAAAAGGATTTGATAGAGTAAATAAGGAGAAACTGTTTCCACTGGTAGAAGGGTCCAGATAACCATAGGACACAGATTTAAGATAATTGGCTAAAGAACTCTGGGGCAGATAAGTTTTTTTTACACAGTGAGTTATGATCTTGAATGCACCACCTGAAAGGGTGGCGAAAGCAGATTTAATAGTATATTTCAAAAGGGAATTGGATATATACTTGAAAAGGAAAAATGTGCAGGGTCATGGGGAGAGTGGGAAGTGGGACTCATTGGTAGTTTTTTCAAAGAGCCAGCACCGGCATGATGGGCTGTATGGCTCCCTTCTGTGCTGTATGATTCTATGTACTTAATTTCCTGAACTCCACTTTCCCACCCGATCCCCATATCCCTCGAACCCGTCTATGCACAATGCAATGGCACCTCTCCTGCAACTACAGTCAATAAGACAGCCAAACATGGAAAAAGCCGAGTAGAAAACCAGTAAAGGACGAGGTGTTCAGGTGGAAATGATTCCGAGCAAGTCTTTATATTCTGTAACGTATTCTAAATAAAAACACCAGCTGAATTGCCATTGGGGTAGAGTTTCCGCTTTGGGCGCAATCAGCGATTCCGGCGCAAATTGCACCCGTTTTGCAAAGTGTTCTCTTCTCTCCCCCCCCCCCCCCCCCCCCGAGTTTCCGCTCACTCATTTGCATATCGCCAAACGCAAAATCTGCCATGATCCAGTGCAATTGGGCAGCTTTTTAAAATAAGTTTTGCTTTTTAAAAAAAAAAATGCCTTCATATTTAAGAGTGGTAACTTGGGGAAGTTTGATTAAAACAGCTGAAAATGGGTTTAATCACAAAAGATAAGCATTTTTAATCAGTGTCAATCCGTCACCCATGAGTGACCTGATTTTAAATGACTGAAATTTACTTAAAAAAATATTTGCCCCTATCACTTGCAACAGCATAAACTCCTCAATATGGGAAACCGCCATGGAGGATCTACAATATGAATGGAAAATAGGGGATGAAAGTCCTTGGGATACCAAAATTAGAATATTGTCTGCTACAGGGATGGGGGAAAGGGAGAGAAGTTCATTTCACATGAAAAGCAAACCTGGTAACAAAGGCCAGATAAAACTATCTAAAAGGCTGGAGGAGACAACAGTGGAGTCTTAATGCCACTCTTTTCACAAGTTGCACTTTAATCAGTAGAGACCAGGTAAATCCAGCTTTACTTGCAGCATTACTGTGCTTGGTGTGAAAATTTAAACACAATACAATGGGCCCTTGCTGTCTGAAAATACACCCACTTGGCTTCTATGGGGGAGAAATTTGGTATTGCCCCGTTTGGGGCGCAATTATTGGCCGGGCGCAAAGTTTAGCACCTGGCGCTAATTATTGCCTCCGACTGCAAACTTGGCTTCTATTGCCCCTGGAGGTGATTGGAGCGCTAAATCAGGCGCTGCACACCTGTCTTCAGGTGCAAAGGCCGAGGAGCGAGGTGCTATCTCAGAGTGCTGGCGAAGCTCGTGATGTCAGTTAGCAATGGAACACACACTGGCCCCAGCCAGTTCTTAAAGGGGAGGGTCGATCTTGCTCTCCAGCCACACCCTGCTCATTGGAGCCTTGAATCTCGGCCTGGAAAGACCTGTGATTACATTTTCCAGCCAAGGACTATGGAGAGGGTGAGAGAACAAGCTCAGCGCTTCAGCGAGCGGGCCTTGGAGGCTCTGGTTGGCGCGGTGGAGCGCAGAAGATCTATACTCTACCCTGAGAGTGGCAGGAGGCCTTTGCCGCGTGACTACAGAAGAGTGTGGAGGGAGGTGGCTCAGCATGGTGCCCAGGACCCATACTCAATGTCGCAAAAAGTTCAATTACCTCACTCGGGTCGTCAGGGTGAGTGGCTTTTTTTCAATATCTCTCCATTCCTCCATTTCAACCTCACTCTATGGCCAGTGGGTCTTAAAACCCCAATGCCCAACACTCATCCAACACCTATGGCCCTCTCATGAAACACACATGCACATTCCACACCTTGCATACAGTAAGGGCAATTCAACTATGGGAGGCACATCAGGCAAGACCATGGCTGTACATTTACTCAGACGCCGTCCTTTTTCTTGCAGGCCAAGCTCTCTCTCAATAGGAGACAGCAGCAATGGACGGTGGAGGGCGGCCTCAGCTGCAACCCCTCAGCGATCTTGAGGCGCGCATCCACAGGATTGTGGCAAGCCGGGTGATCGGTCCCGTCGCCCCTGGAGAGGCTGACCCTGTTCGGGACAGCAATGGTAAGGTCATCAGCTTTCTCTCCTCTCATTCCATTTGTCCCTCACAACACCAGCCTTTGACACTTTCAGTCCAACTTACTAAATCGCTGCACTTCTTCCTCCCTTACTGCCCCCCCTGTCCTCACACTAAAGCCACTCTTGTACCTCCCTGCTTTTAGATGATGATGATTCACCAGCTGAGGAGACTGGTCCTGAAGCTGCCAGTGGGAGCGAAGCCGCAGGTGAGGAGGAAGCCGGAGCATCAGCGCCACCCTCTCCCGAGGAAGCCCATGCCCACACTGGGACCACGTCTTCCCTGGAGGGGAGCAGGGGGGAAGGGTCTGATGAGGGTGAAGCTCCGGGACCCAGCGAGCTGCAGCAACGCGATGTGACTAGGGAAGCTCGGGGGGCCTTCTGCCCGGAGGGAGAGTCGGCCAGCGAGTCCTGCTGCACTGGACGCAAAGGAGGAGTGGCTCATCGCTGAAATTAACACCCAGGCGGTGGACATGCACACTCAGCTCATGGGTGCAGTGGGAAGGGTGCCCGATTGCATTGATGCACTGGCAAGGAGTGTGGAGCACTACGTGTAGCACAGGCGCATGCCACGCTAATACTTAGTGCTGCAATTCAGTCACTGGCTGCCGTGATCCAATCTCAGACTGGTCTCATGCAGACTCAGATTGAGGCCACACAAGCACTGACTGCTGCCATTGTTGCTGGCTCGGACATATTTCCCCGGGGCTCTCACCGTGCCGCAGCAGGCCAGCAATCTGTGCTCCAGCAGATTGCTCCAGATGCTGAGGTGCTGCCCCGTGGGAGTGCCAGTCGAGCAGGGAGTCGCTGTCCTCTCTCAAGATGACAGCATTCCTGCTGCCACCACTGTCACTTCCCCATTGCACTTGCCACCGCCTGTAGCCCAGACTGCTGCCGCCCATGCAGAGTTGGTGCAGTCTGCAGCCGGGCCTTCCAGGCCCAGAGCTGGTCGAGGCTGTCCTTCAAGGGCATCTGTAGTCTCGGTTCTGACAATCAGCAGCCTTCCACAAGCCTTGCTGCAGCCACTGGGGCCCCATTACGGAGGAGCAGTAGGGTGGGAAGGGGGTAAGTGTGCAAGGGAAGGAGATCACCCTCGAAGGGCAAAAAGTAGGAGGTGTGACGAAATGTTGGTAAATTTTTTAATAAAGGCCGAGGTTCGTGCTCAAACTTTTGTTTAGTGTTTTGGACATTATCTCCAGGTTGTGAGAACCAGTAATGTTAATGAATGATTTTTTGTGTTTGTTTCTATTAGTTTGTCATGAAGAAATGACACACACACTTTGTAAAATAAAAAAGTTTTGTATTCAGAATGTACAGGTTTGGCCTTTGGAATCATTGCTGCCTTGGCCAGCTTTGGGGTTGCGGGTTGCTTTCATTCATGTTGTTCTCCCTGCCAGGGTCATGGGGAAAGAGATGTACTGGCGTCTCCTTATAGAGGGCATTTGTGACCTGACGGATACAGCAATGGACCGTGAACTGGGAGATATTGGCGATGTCCCCAGTAGCTGCTTGAAAGGAGCCGGTGGCATGAAAATTCAGAGCCACTGTGACCTTCACAGCCACCAACAGAGACGTCCTGGTCCTCAGTAGAGGCTGCAGATCTGGCTGCAGCAGGTGGCAGAGCTCAATGACCACCTCCTTGCTGAAGCGCAGCCTGCGCAAACATTGCTCCTCCGACAAATTAATGTAGGAGAATTGTTCCCGGAATACCCTGGGAGGGTAATGTCTCCTGCGCAGAGGCCTGTTAGCCCTCCTCCGTCTGGCCATGATTGCCATTCTCTCTGCGTCTCTGTTGCTTCCGATTCTGCAGGCGCAGGACGACGCCCCGAATCAGTGTAGCCCCCAAGTCTCTTGGCAATCGAAGTAATGAAGATCAAATCCAAAAGTACCTGCAAAGTGATGCTCCGTAGCCAAAACTACTTCACACAGTGTTGACTCCATGCAGAAGTCTCTCTATCTCTCTCTCTCTCTCTCTCTCAGAATCTCAATCTCAATCTCTCTCTCTCTCTCTCTCTCTCTCTCAGAATGAGTGGTGCAAAAATGTCTACCACAGAAAAAGCCAGGAAAAGGCTACCTTTAAATAGCACCCCCAGCCCCTCACCGACTGGGAAACGTTTCGGTCTCCCTGTCGTTGCTTGTGCCAGGCGGAAAGGAGGGGGACGCCATCAGGGCGTTGCACGCTCGACTGGCGTCACAATCTGCAGACACAGGAGATCGGGGCAGTAAACTTTTGCGCCGCCGCAAAAACTCTAGTCAATTTCGCAAGCGGCGCAAGCATCGCCGTGCCTGGGCGCTAGCTGCTATGCGCCCCATTCGCGCCCTCTTGGGGCGCTAACGGGAGGCGCAAGCCAACCAAATTTTTCCCCCTATAATCTCTCACATGCAGCCTCAGTGATTACTTCATTTGTGCTTAATTGTTAATGGAGGTATTGTACCCGACAATGTGGAAAACTGCCCAGGTATGTCCAGTCCACAAAAAGCAGGACAAATCCAATCCAGCCAACTACCACCCCATCAGTCTATTCTCAATCATCAGCAAAGTGATGGTGGTGTCATCGACAGTGTTATCAAGCGCCACTTACTCACTAATAACCTGCTCACTGATGCTCAGTTTGGGTTCTGCCAGGACCACTTGGCTCCAGACATCATTACAGCCTTGGTCCAAACATGGACAAAGGAGCTGAATTCCAGAGGTGAGGTGAGAGTGACTGCCCTTGACATCAAGGCAGCAGCTGACCGAGTGTGGCACCAAGGAGCCCTAGTAAAACTGAAGTCAATGGGAATTTTTTTGGGAGGGGAACTCTCCACGGGCTGGAGTCATACTTAGCACAAAGGAAGATGGTTGTGATTGTTGGAGGTCAATCATCACAGCCCCTGGACATTGCTGCAGGAGTTCCTTAGGGTAGTATCCTAAGCCCAACCATCTTCAGCTGCTTCATCAATAACCTTCCCTCCATCATAAAGTCAGACATGGGGATGTTTGCTGATGATTGTACAGTGTTCAGTTCGAATTCGCAACTCCTCAGATAATGAAGCAGTCAATGCCCACATGCAGCCAAGACCTGGACGACATTCAGGCTTGGGCTGATAAGTGGCAAGTAACATTCGCACCACACAATTGCCAGGCAATGACTATCTCCAACAAGAGAGAGTCTAACCACCGACGCTTGACATTCAACAGCATTACCATTGCCGAATGCCCCACCATCAACATGCTGGGGGACACCATTGATCAGAAACTTAACTGGACCAGCCACATAAATACTGTGGTTACAAGAGCAGGTCAGAGGCTGGGAATTCTGCGGCGAGTGTCTCACCTCCTAAAGCCCCAAAGCCTTGCCACCACCTACAAGGCACAAGTCAGGAGTGTGATGGAATACTCTCCACTTGCCTGGATGAGTTCAGCTCCAACAACACAAGATGCTCGACACCATCCAGGACAAAGCAGCCCGCTTGACTGGCACCATATCCACCACCTTAATCATTCACTCCCTCCACCACCGGCGCACTGTGGTTGCAGTATGTACCATCTACAAGATGCACTGCAGCAACTTGCCAAGGCTTCTTCGACAGCACCTCCCAAACCCGCAACTTCTACCACCTAGAAGGACAAGGGCAGCAAAGCGCATGGGAACACCATCACCTCTAAATTCCCCTCCAAGTCTCACACCATCCTGACTTGGAAATATATCACTGTTCCTTCATAGTCGCTGGCTCAAAATCCTGGAACTCCCTCCCAAACGGCACTATGGAAGTACCTTCACAGGGACTGCAACGGTTCAAGAAGGAGGCTCGCCACCACCTTCTCCAGGGCAATTAGGGATGGGCAATAAATGCTGGCCTTGCCAGTGACGCCCACATCCCAGGAACAATTAAAAAAAACGAGGAGAGCAATATGTTTTGCTACCAATTAATTGTTTTATGGATTAATAGGAATCAACTGGTTTTTGTAATATATCCAGTAACGATTTCACGTGATTTTATATAGCACCTTTCACAGCCTTAAGCCGACCCAAAGCGCTTTACAGCCATTTTTTTTTTTTTATTCATTCACAGGATGTGGCGTTGCTGGTAAGGTTGCCCATCCATAATTACCCTTGAGAAGGTGGTGGTGAGCCGCTTTCTTGAACTGCTGAAGTCCGTGTGGTGAAGCGGCTCCCACAGTGTTGTTAGGTTGGGAGTTCCAGGATTTTGACCCAGCAACGATGAAGGAACGGCGATATATTTTTAAGTACTTTTGAAGTGTAGTTACTGTTGTAATGTACAAAACGCAGCAGCCAATTTGCATGCTCCCACAAACCGCAATGAAATAAATGAGCAGATGATCTGTTTTAAGTGTTGGCGAGGGATAAATGTTGGCCAGTACACTGGGAGAACTCCTCTGCTCTTCTTCGAATGGGTTTTTTTGTGTCCAGGTGAGAGGCCAGATGGGGCTTTAGTTCATTATCTCAATCGCCAGCAGGAGTTCCTACCTGGCAGCGGTACAAGTACGTTGTTGGGGTTTTGAGTTGCTTGCATTTCATCCTTTCCTTATGCTTTCCTATATTTAGTCACTTTCTGATGTCAGTTTTGTTGGCGGTGTATCAGATTTTTGAAGTGATTAGTCAGCATTTGCTAGTTAGGCATGTATGCAGACTATTCCTAATGCTGATTGTCTTGTCTATTCATTGTTAATCTTGCATTGTAGAAATGAAAATCTTAAAACTTTATGAATTTGTTCTAACAAAGCTCCAAAATTAAATTAAACTTTCACCTTAGACCTACACAAATTATTATATATTGGCCTTATTTTGCAGTTGTAATGTCGGCGAAACTGTCGGCATTTGCCATCATTACTCTGTGAAACTGACAGCAACTTCTGGCGTCCACACATGCGCAGTTAAATGCGGAAATCCAGAAGTTGCGGTCATTGGGTCCCTGCTGCTCCACTGGGTGGCTGTTGAAGACCCTGCAGACAACAATCTTTAGAAATCACTGAACTGTTGAGAACTTTCCCTTTTTACATTGTAATATCGCTGTTAAAACCCCCCCCACAAAGTTAAGCCTTGCTCAATGAGGTGTAACTGGGTTTTTAAACAGTGTACTAAGTCATAACTACTGCTGAACAACTTCTCTAGCACTGAAAAACTAATTTTATATTTGCTGAATGTCATTTTTGCATAACAATTTCATAGGTTTTTAATTAAAAAATTTTTTTTTGATTTATTTGATATTTCAGCATCTAGCCTAAGTCCATGTATATGTCCCAATCTTGATTTTGTTTTCTGTAAAATTTATAAAAAGTGAAGGATAATCAGTGCATTTTACTTCCTGGTTTGTCTGAGAGAATTCTTCAATGTGATTGCCTGCTTAGCTTGCTTAATGGCATCACTGTTGCTCGACGCTGGAGATCCCCTAGAGTTGGCGTCAGAATTAAACTAATGTCGGGAAAGGTGAAATCCATGCTGCAGAGATTGCTACATCTTTGTGGGCAGCTTTCTTTGAGGTCAGCGGCGAGCGCCGACACTTCGCCGCTGACCGCAAAATCCAAGCCAATGAAATATGCCAACAGCGGTCCTCAATTTCAGAAGACAGTTCCACTATATATTTTCTCAGACTCTAACTGGAGATGAAAATTCTACAGCGAAATCATGTACACCAAGGATCAGATTGAGATTACTCAAACTCTTTTGCTTGTCATCCTTCATAAACAGATATGAAGAGGTAATTAATTAAATTATCCCCACATACAATCTTAACTAGATGGAAAACTCACTTCCAAACCTTGCATATCTTATGAGAGAATGTATGTTGAAAATATAATCCATTATTTAAATCACTAGAATTGCTACTAATTGACTTTATTAAAAGGAAACTATGTGCTTTACCATGCATGCTTACGATCAGTTTATGAACATATTGTGCAATAAGAGTTGTCCTATTGGTAATTATACTCGGGTTAATTATGAAAGAGGAACCCAAGAACTACTGTACAATGGTCATATGGAATGACTACTACCTGTTCCATGGCGTTGAGAACCTTGTTCTCCTCTTCCCCCATCACTCCTTTTAAATAGGCCAATTCCAGTTCAAGCTGTCTCTCTTGCTCCTTTAGAGAAGTTAACTGTGTGACACTGATTGAATGCTGAGAATTTTTCTCATCCCTAAGTGCTTGAACCTGTAATAGATTTTTTTCAATCTCAGAACAACTGTAGTGCTAAGCCTTATGATCTAAACATGATAATTTCTCTGTTAGTAGACCTCAGGAAATTAATACTCAACTCTAGCAGAACATGGCAATAGAAGAATCTTAATGTTTAATATAGGGACATCCATCTCTGAATATGAATTACTAAAAATAATCGATTGATTCTGGCTGTCAGAGCACTTTAATTTCAGTCAGAAGAGCACTCTACTACAAATTATCATTTCATTACTAATAACAGGGAAAAAGTTGTTTCTCCAATGGCCTTACCCATAAGTATTCATTTGAGTGAAAGAAAAAAATAGATCCAACATACTGAGGTTAGACACTAACTAGCTCATTGTCTATCTTTGTGATACCTACAGTAAGTCATGTTTTATTCCCCTAGTTAATTTTAGCCACAATAAATGATCATAAAACCTAATTTATCACGCACAGAACAACAGATAGTAAACTATTTTTAAAATAGCTTACTAACAAATAGTTTACTAACTCAAAAATTCACATGGCATAATTATTAAATAAAGCCATTAATATACAAATTTAATGTCTATAAAAAGCTGGGCCTGGAAATTCCTGGGTCCATGATGTGGTGGTATAAGTGTAGTGGAGGAAGACTTATGCCCACTGAAACTGGAGGAGGCTGTCAGAAATCCCGGGATCAGCTAATTTAAATAATGCTGGCGGGATTCTCCTCACTTTTTTACTCTTGCCAGCAGGGGACCAGATATGCCTGAGGAGCCCAGAAAATTTGGGAATGGCGTGGAGCAAGGGCAGCTATATTTAAAAGGGCTGCATGCAGTTAAAGGGCTGAGCAGGATCTTGGAAGAGGCACTGAAATATTTGGTGCCAAAGAAGGGAAAAGGTAAGCATCAAACTTCTGCGGCTGATGTGGAAATGCTGCTAGTTGTTATATGGAAGTTCTGCATAGCCTCTCCCAAGAGGTTCAGCAAATGGCTGAGCTAGTGGTAGAGTACTTTTTGTTCAAAGTACCCTACGTTTTATATAGAAATATAATATATTAGTCAGAATTTTGATTGACATTTTTGCCACAAACTTAAAACATTCTTACCATATGCAGACTCTCAACTTTAGTTTCCCTCCACACTAGGCTGCTCCAGTGGCAAGGTGCTCATCCATCCCAGAACAGCTCCAATGAAAACAAAAGCACCCTGATTCAATCTGATCTGAAAGCCACAGGATACCACAATACCAGCTGGAAATCAGCTTTCCCAGTTGGTAACTTGGTCTGCTGGAGTCCCAATGTTCCAGACTGACTGAAGGCTGGGCCAAAGCCACACCATCTGTTATTTCTATGGAGGAACCCTGGGACTGACTGGCATGTTCCCTATTCATGACATCGCTGCACCCAACCTAAGCTTCTCCATGTGGTCAATAAAATTGGTTTAAAAAAAACCCTAAATTATGGTGAGTCTCTAGAAAAATAACAATAGGCGAGTACTAGAAATAAAAATACTCCTCACTAGGCTAAAGTTATCCAAAATACAGGTCGAGGCCTATTCACTCTGCAAAGTTCCAGTGACTCTCCCACAGCACCACTTTATACTATTTTTTGACTTCTGGTTATATTTTTACCTTGCTGCATTTGCCTGTTTGAATCTGCTCGGACTGGTGGTTCAGAAAGGTCTGTTCTTTGCACAGCCCTAAATCTAGCAATGAGAGCGCAGTGCTAAGCACAACCTTTCCAAACTGCCAGTACTGCTAAATTCAAACAAGCAAACTCAGCATATTAACAAACAGATGGGAATAGAATTTTTAATGGCAAGTTTGTAACTTAGCTAGTGGGAGTGCTTTATAGACGTATTTAATTATACACAATTAGTTTTTAAATTTAGCAGGGTGTGTGGTCCGTAGCAATGGCCTTCAACATGCTGCTCAATTGACTGTCACATTTTTAATATGATGCACGGGACAGCATGGTTCACAAATAAATCAAAAGTGCCGACCCCTCCCTCCTCCCATTTCAGGCTTTCCTCTCCTGTGGTCATATTAAGTGCTAGTCTGTAATATATTCGTATGTAAAATAACTAGACAAATAGGTTGATTGATTATACTTATATGCAGCAATAACCAAAATAACAATATTCATTCTAAGTATAGCCAATTAATTTTCTTGAAATGTACCTACCCTCTTCAGCTCTTTAGTTAGTTCCAGCACCTGAGAGTGCAAGAGGGCATTTTCCTTAGTCAAGCGGCCACAGTCTTCTGCCATTTTATTCCTGAGAAATTTATCTTCCTCTGCCAACAACACTCTGTCCCTCAGCTTTTGCTGCAGACTGCTGATTTCATCCCTGAAAAATGTGTTTATAGTAGGTTTGTTAATCACTTAACCTAATAAAATGCAGGGTATATTTATTTGTTCACGATGTACATAATATTGGCAAGGTAGCATCTACTGCCTATCCACAGTTATCTTTAGGTAGTGCTGGTGGCTCTTCTCCTTGAACCTCAGCATCCTTGTGGTGATGACGCTCCCAGAATCATGTTACATAGAGAATTCTAGAACATTGACCAAGCAATGATGAAGGAATGGTGATATATATCCAAGGTAAGATGATGTGTGACTTGGAGGAAAACTTGAATGTGATCATGTTCCAATGCCATTGCTCCTCATCCTTTTTGGTGGTAGAGATCACAGGGGTTGGAGGTGCTGCATCCTGTACATTGTATGTACTTCAGCCACAGTGCACCAGTGGTGAAGGAATAGTTTTGAAGAAGGAATGGAAGTGGTGTATCCCATGGATCAGTGCTGAGTTAACATTTGTTCTTGATCTCGTATATAGATTATTTGAACTTGGATGGAGGGAACACTATTAAAATTTTTTGATGAGACAAAAGCAGGGGGTTTGGCAAACAGTGAGGAGGACTGTAAAAGACTGCAGGAAAACATGGTCATAATTCCTTCAAAGTTTGAGTGCAGGTAGAGTAAGCCATAAAAAGGCAAATGGCATTTTGAGTTTTATAAATAGAAGCATGATTACATGAGCAAAGTGTCAACTGTGGCTCAGTTGGTAGCACTCTTGCCTCTGAGTCAGAAGGTTGTGGGTTCAAGACCCACTCCAGAGACTTGAGCACAAACATCTCGGCTGACACGCCAGTGTGTTGGAAGTGCCGTCTTTCAGATGAGACGTTAAACCAAGGCCTTGTCTGCTCTCAGGTAGACATAAAAGATCCCATGGCACTATTTTGAAGAGGAGCCTGGCCAACATTTATCCGTCAATCAACATCAGTAAAACATATTATCTGGACATAAGAACTGGTGCAGGAGTAGACCATACAGCCCCTCGAGCCTGCTCCGCTATTCAGTAAGATCATGGCTGATCTTCGACCTCAACTCCACTTTCCTGCCCGATCTCCATATCCCTTGATTCACCTAGAATCCAAAAATCTATCTATCTCAGTCTTGAATATACTCAATGACTCAGCATCCACAGCCCTTTAGGGTAGAGAATTCCAAAGATTCACAAACCTCTGAGTGAATAAATCCCTCCTCATCTCAGTCTTAAATGGCTGACCCCTTATCCTGAGACTATGTCCCCTCATTCTAGACTCCCCAGCCAGGTGAAACAACCTCTCAGCATCTACCCTGTTAATCCCCCTTAGAATCTTATATGTTTCAATGAGATCACCTCGCCTTCTAAACTCCAGAGAGTATAGGACCAATCTACTCAATCTTTCCTCTTAGGACAACCCTCTCATCCCAGGAATCAATTTAGTGAACTTTCGTTGCATCGCCTCCACGAAGAGAAGGAGACCAAAACTGTGCACAGTACTCCAGTTGTGGTCTCACCAAAGCCCTGTCATTATCACATTGCTGTTTGTGGGAGCTTGCTGTGCGCAAATTGGCTGCCACGTTTCCTACATTACAAGAGTGACTACACTTCAAAAGTACTTCATTGGCTGTAATGCACTTTTGGACGTCCTGTTGGAGAGCGTGAAAGCCGCTATATAAATGCAATTCTTTCTTTCTTTAATGATAAATTTATGCAAGGTAATGGTTAGGCCACAGTTAGAATATGATGTGTAGTTTTAGATGGCTCCATTTTAGAAAGAACATTACAACCATGGAACGTATACAACAAAGATTCACCATAATGATATCAGCAATGGGACCTATAGTTATGAGGAGAGACACAAGATATTGAGACCATTTGCAATTAAAGGCTGAGGAGATTTAATAGAGCAAAAAGAAAATACTGCAGATGCTGGAAATCTGAAATAAAAACAGAAAATGCTGGAGATACTCAGCAGGTCAGGCAGCATCTGTGAAGAGAGAAACAGAGTTAATGTTTCAGGTCGATGACCTTTCGTCAGAACTGGAAAAAAGCAGGAAATGGAACACATTTTTAAGCAATTTTTTAAGATTTTTAAACAGAAGGGAAGGTCTGTGATAGGATAGAAGGCAATTTCAGATCATAAACTCGGCCCCTATCATATATATATTTTTCATCCACACTTTTTGTCTGTGTCTTTTTTTCTTCTCTTCCCACATGGCAGCTGTCTTTCATTCTGCCAGCGCAATTCACACTTAGAACATAAGAAATAGGAGCAGGAGTAGGCCAATTAGCCCCTCGAACCTGCTCCGCCATTCAATAAGATCATGGCTGATCTGATCCTAACCGCCAATCTACTATCACAGAACCATCTCTTGAACCTAACAGAATTGGACACGAAATAGGAGCAGGATCAGGCTGCACGGCCCCTGGGCCCGCTTCGCTACCCACAGGGCCATGACTGATCCGAACCTAGACTCATGTCCAAATTCCTGCCCGTCCCCCGTAACCCTTAATTCCCTTTACTTCTAGGAAACTGTCTATTTCTGTTTTAAATTTATGTAATGATGTAGCTTCTACAGCTTTTTGGGGCAGCATATTCCATGGACCTACCACCCTCTGAGTGAAGTAGTTCCTTCTCATCTCAGTTTTGAAAGAGCAGCCCCTTATTCTAAGACTATGCCCCCTAGTTCTAGTTTCACCCATCATCGGGAACATCCTCCCCGCATCCACCTGATCCAACCCCTTCACAATCTTATATGTTTCAATAAGATCGCCTCTCATTCTTCTGAACTCCAATGAGTAGAGTCCCAATCTACCCAACCTCTCCTCATATGTCCATCCCCTCATCCCTGGGATTAACCGAGTGAACCTTCTTTGTACTGACTCGAGAGCAAGTATGTCTTTTCTTAATCTTCATCTAGAGCTTCTTAATCTTCATCTAGAGCCATCCTTTGTTTCTTAACCTGTCCCATTACCATCTCCTTTTGCCTTGAATATCTCTTAATATCCCTTAACTTCTCCTGCCTTCTATCCTATCCCAGACCTTCTTCCCTTTTGTTCTTTCATCCCCTCCCCCCTTTCCCAGCCCCTGCACTTGCTTAGAGATTTAATAGAGGTTTTGTTTTAATTATGAAGAGTTTTAATAGTGACTAGGGATAGACTATTTCCTCTGGTTGGGAAGACTGTGACAAGGGGTCAGCAATTTAAAATTGCCACTAAAAGTCTGAGTAGAAAGATTAGAAGACATTTTTTCGGAGTGATTATTTGGAACGCATTTTGACTGCGCATGCACACCCGTTTGGTACTGCACATGCGCACTCAATCAGGTCGCGCATGCGCAGTATCAAACGGTGCGGCGGCCTGCGTCGTCACGTTTTCCTCGGCTCCGTGCGGAGAAGTACAGGGGCTGGGGGGCGGGGGAAGAGATCAGAGAGGAGGTCGAGAGGAGATCGGAGGTGGGAGAGAGAGAAAGAGAAAATCGGAGGGGGGAGAGAGAAAGAGATCGGAGGGGGGGAAGAGAGAAAGAGGAGATCGGAGGGCTGAGATCGAGAAAGAGGAGATAGGAGGGGGGGAGAGAGAAAAAGAGGAGATCGGAGGGGGGAGATCGAGAGAGAGAAAGAGGAGGTCGGAGGGGGGAGAGAGAAAGGAGGTCGGAGGGGGAGAGAGAAAGGAGGTCGGAGGGGGGAGAGCGAGAGAGAGAAAGAGGAGGTCGGAGGGGGGAGAGAGAAAGGAGGTCGGAGGGGGAGAGAGAAAGGAGGTCGGAGGGGGGAGAGCGAGAGAGAGAAAGAGGAGATCGGAGGGGGGAGAGAGAGAGAAAGGAGATCGGAGGGGGGAGAGAGAAAGAGGAGGTCGGAGGGGGGAGAGAGAGAGAGAAAGAGGAGGTCGGAGGGGGGAGAGAGAGAGAGAAAGAGGAGGTCGGAGGGGGGAGAGAGAGAGAAAGAGGAGGTCGGAGGGGGGAGAGAGAGAGAGAAAGAGGAGGTCGGAGGGGGGAGAGAGAGAGAAAGAGGAGGTCGGAGGGGGGAGAGAGAGAGAGAAAGAGGAGGTCGGAGGGGGGAGAGAGAGAAAGAGGAGGTCGGAGGGGGGAGAGAGAGAAAGGAGGTCGGAGGGGGGAGAGAGAGAGAAAGGAGGTCGGAGGGGGGAGAGAGAGAGAAAGGAGGTCGGAGGGGGGAGAGAGAGAGAGAAAGGAGGTCGGAGGGGGGAGAGAGAGAGAAAGGAGGTCGGAGGGGGGAGAGAGAGAGAAAGAGGTCGGAGGGGGGAGAGAGAGAGAAAGAGGTCGGAGGGGGGAGAGAGAGAGAAAGAGGTCGGAGGGGGGAGAGAGAGAGAAAGGAGGTCGGAGGGGGGAGAGAGAGAGAAAGAGGTCGGAGGGGGGAGAGAGAGAGAAAGGAGGTCGGAGGGGGGAGAGAGAGAAAGGAGGTCGGAGGGGGGAGAGAGAGAAAGAGGAGGTCGGAGGGGGGAGAGAGAGAAAGAGGAGGTCGGAGGGGGGAGAGAGAGAGAGAGAGAGAAAGAGGAGATCGGAGGGGGGAGAGAGAGAGAGAGAAAGAGGAGGTCGGAGGGGGGAGAGAGAGAGAGAGAGAGAAAGAGGAGATCGGAGGGGGGAGAGAGAGAGAGAGAAAGAGGAGATCGGAGGGGGGAGAGAGAGAGAGAGAAAGAGGAGATCGGAGGGGGGGAGAGAGAGAAAGAGGAGATCGGAGGGGGGGAGAGAGAGAAAGAGGAGATCGGAGGGGGGGAGAGAGAGAGAGAGAGAAAGAGGAGATCGGATGGGGGGGGAGAGAGAGGAAGAGGAGATCGGATGGGGGGGGGAGAGAGAGGAAGAGGAGATCGGATGGGGGGAGAGAGAGGAAGAGGAGATCGGATGGGGGGGGAGAGAGAGGAAGAGGAGATCGGATGGGGGGGGGAGAGAGGAAGAGGAGATCGGATGGGGGGAGAGAGAGGAAGAGGAGATCGGATGGGGGGAGAGAGAGGAAGAGGAGATCGGATGGGGGGAGAGAGAGGAAGAGGAGATCGGATGGGGGGAGAGAGAGGAAGAGGAGATCGGATGGGGGGAGAGAGAGGAAGAGGAGATCGGATGGGGGGAGAGAGAGGAAGAGGAGATCGGATGGGGGGAGAGAGAGGAAGAGGAGATCGGATGGGGGGAGAGAGAGGAAGAGGAGATCGGATGGGGGGAGAGAGAGGAAGAGGAGATCGGATGGGGGGAGAGAGAGGAAGAGGAGATCGGATGGGGGGAGAGAGAGGAAGAGGAGATCGGATGGGGGGAGAGAGAGGAAGAGGAGATCGGATGGGGGGAGAGAGAGGAAGAGGAGATCGGATGGGGGGAGAGAGAGGAAGAGGAGATCGGATGGGGGGGAGAAAGGAAGAGGAGATCGGATGGGGGGGAGAAAGGAAGAGGAGATCGGATGGGGGGAGAGAGAGGATGAGAGGGGAGAGATCGGATGGGGGGGGAGAGGGGAGAGATCGGAGGGGGGGGAGAGATCGGATGGGGGGGGAGAGATCGGATGGGGGGGGAGAGATCGGATGGGGGGGGGGGGAGAGATCGGATGGGGGGGGGGGGAGAGATCGGATGGGGGGGGGGGAGAGATCGGATGGGGGGGGGGAGAGATCGGATGGGGGGGGGGAGAGATCGGATGGGGGGGGGGAGAGATCGGATGGGGGGGGGAGAGATCGGATGGGGGGGGGGGAGAGATCGGATGGGGGGGGAGAGATCGGATGGGGGGGGAGAGATCGGATGGGGGGGGAGATCGGATGGGGGGGGGAGAGGGGAGAGATCGGATGGGGGGGGAGAGGGGAGAGATCGGATGGGGGGGGGAGAGATCGGATGGGGGGGGAGAGGGGAGAGATCGGATGGGGGGGGGGGGAGAGGGGAGAGATCGGATGGGGGGGGAGAGGGGAGAGATCGGATGGGGGGGGGGAGAGGGGAGAGATCGGATGGGGGGGGAGAGGGGAGAGATCGGATGGGGGGGGGAAGAGATCGGATGGAGGGGGGAAGAGATCGGATGGAGGGGGGAAGAGATCGGATGGAGGGGGGAAGAGATCGGATGGAGGGGGGAAGAGATCGGATGGAGGGGGGAGAGATCGGATGGAGGGGGGAGAGATCGGATGGAGGGGGGAGAGATCGGATGGAGGGGGAGAGATCGGATGGAGGGGAGAGATCGGATGGAGGGGGGAGAGATCGGATGGAGGGGGGAGAGATCGGATGGAGGGGGGAGAGATCGGAGGGGGGGGGAGAGATCGGAGGGGGGGAGAGGTCGGATGGGGGGGAGAGGTCGGAGGGGGGGGAGAGGGGAGAGATCGGATGGGGGGGGAGAGAGGAAGAGGAGATCGGATGGGGGGGGGAGAGAGAGGAAGAGGAGATCGGATGGGGGGAGAGAGAGGAAGAGGAGATCGGATGGGGGGAGAGAGAGGAAGAGGAGATCGGATGGGGGGAGAGAGAGGAAGAGGAGATCGGATGGGGGGAGAGAGAGGAAGAGGAGATCGGATGGGGGGAGAGAGAGGAAGAGGAGATCGGATGGGGGGAGAGAGAGGAAGAGGAGATCGGATGGGGGGAGAGAGAGGAAGAGGAGATCGGATGGGGGGAGAGAGAGGAAGAGGAGATCGGATGGGGGGAGAGAGAGGAAGAGGAGATCGGATGGGGGGAGAGAGAGGAAGAGGAGATCGGATGGGGGGAGAGAGAGGAAGAGGAGATCGGATGGGGGGAGAGAGAGGAAGAGGAGATCGGATGGGGGGAGAGAGAGGAAGAGGAGATCGGATGGGGGGAGAGAGAGGAAGAGGAGATCGGATGGGGGGAGAGAGAGGAAGAGGAGATCGGATGGGGGGAGAGATGGAAGAGGAGATCGGATGGGGGGGAGAAAGGAAGAGGAGATCGGATGGGGGGAGAGAGGATGAGAGGGGAGAGATCGGATGGGGGGGGAGAGGGAGAGATCGGAGGGGGGGGAGAGATCGGATGGGGGGGGAGAGATCGGAGGGGGGGGGGGGAGAGATCGGATGGGGGGGGGAGAGATCGGATGGGGGGGGGGGGAGAGATCGGATGGGGGGGGAGAGATCGGATGGGGGGGGGGAGAGATCGGATGGGGGGGGGAGAGATCGGATGGGGGGGGAGAGATCGGATGGGGGGGGGAGAGATCGGATGGGGGGGGAGAGATCGGATGGGGGGGGGGGAGAGAGATCGGATGGGGGGGGGGAGAGATCGGATGGGGGGGGGGAGAGATCGGATGGGGGGGGAGAGATCGGATGGGGGGGGGAGAGATCGGATGGGGGGGGAGAGATCGGATGGGGGGGGAGAGATCGGATGGGGGGGGGGAGAGATCGGATGGGGGGGGAGAGATCGGATGGGGGGGGGGAGAGATCGGATGGGGGGGGGGAGAGATCGGATGGGGGGGGGAGATCGGATGGGGGGGGGAGATCGGATGTGGGGGGGAGAGGGGAGAGATCGGATGGGGGGGAGAGGGGAGAGATCGGATGGGGGGGGAGAGGGGAGAGATCGGATGGGGGGGGGGAGAGGGGAGAGATCGGATGGGGGGGGGGAGAGGGGAGAGATCGGATGGGGGGGGAGAGGGAGAGATCGGATGGGGGGGGAAGAGATCGGATGGAGGGGGGAAGAGATCGGATGGAGGGGGGAAGAGATCGGATGGAGGGGGGAGAGATCGGATGGAGGGGGGAGAGATCGGATGGAGGGGAGAGATCGGATGGAGGGGGGAGAGATCGGATGGAGGGGGGAGAGATCGGAGGGGGGGGGAGAGATCGGAGGGGGGGAGAGGTCGGATGGGGGGGAGAGGTCGGAGGGGGGGGAGAGGGGAGAGATCGGATGGGGGGAGAGGGGAGAGATCGGATAGAGGGGGAGATCGGATGGGGGGGAAGAGAGGGGAGATCGGATGGGGGGGAAGAGAGGGGAGATCGGATGGGGGGAAGAGAGGGGAGATCGGATGGGGGGAAGAGAGGGGAGATCGGATGGGGGGGAAGAGAGGGGAGATCGGATGGGGGGGAAGAGAGGGGAGATCGGATGGGGGGGGAAGAGAGGGGAGATCGGATGGGGGGGAAGAGAGGGGAGATCGGATGGGGGGAAGAGAGGGGAGATCGGATGGGGGGAAGAGAGGGGAGAGCGGAGGGGGGGAAGAGAGGGGAGAGCGGATGGGGGGGAAGAGAGGGGAGATCGGATGGGGGGGAAGAGAGGGGAGAGCGGAGGGGGGGAAGAGAGGGGAGATCAGATGGGGGGAAGAGAGGGGAGAGCGGAGCGGGGGAGAGAGAGTGGGGGATCGGAGCGGGGGAGAGAGAGTGGGGGATCGGAGCGGGGGATCGGAGGGGAGTTCGGAGAGAGCGGGGTGAAGGTCAGGAGCTCGGGGAGAGAAGGTCGGGAAGTTGTTGAGGGGAGCATATGAGTGCAGTGGGGAGGGTGGGGGGAAGAACGTGATCCAGGTCTAAAGTGGGGGGTGGGGAGTGGGATCGGAGCAAGAACGTGATCTATCTTCCCTGCTTCAAAATTTAAAAAAGGTTAATTTAGATGGAGGAAAAAGTACAATAAAATGGAACAGATGGAGAATCAATGTGGATAAAAGGGAAGTTGGATCCAGATTTCTTGTGTTTGTTATTTATAGAAATTTTTTAAACTGTTCCTTATATACACATTTGTAAGTTTACTATAAATATCAAACACAAAAAAAATCTCAAGATGAACAGAATTGGGTTTAAAATGAATTTTCATTAAAATTGATTTTTAAATGTTCATGTAGCATGTTATTACAATATTGGCCCAGAATTTGCTGGGTAAATATTAAATGCGCACGCTGTTAGTAATGTGTAAAAAAAAAACCAGCAAATTGCTGCCGGTAGCCTCGCAAAATCCGGAGCTCAGTCAACCTCATGAGTTTCAAGAAATTGCTGCATTTGCACGGTTAAAACAAATTAACCTTGCCGCAGAATGTTAGGGCTGGTATTAACGACATAAGAACCCTTTTAATGATGAGATTTATGTTCCTGCAAAGTCACTCAACATCAGAGGCCCAGAAAGGGAAGGGAACAATTGAAACTGTGAAGTCGCACTCCTGCAGGTAGTAA
The DNA here is from genome assembly GCA_030390025.1 of Squalus acanthias. Taxonomy (NCBI): domain Eukaryota; kingdom Metazoa; phylum Chordata; class Chondrichthyes; order Squaliformes; family Squalidae; genus Squalus; species Squalus acanthias. Next base: position 93,028,839 of record CM059432.1, read on the forward strand.
ATTGTTCTTGGTTTTTAAAATTTTTAATTTTTTTTTCTTTTTCTTTCTCCGTCTTTTAATCCAATCTGTTCCTTCTCTTTCTCTTTCTGTATTTAATTTGACTCTAATTCACCCTATTTCCTTCTCCATCTTTAAATCTCATTGGTTAAGGAGATAGACTATTGGTCCCAGATGTGCAATTAGCCTCACTCCCCATCCAGTAATTTACGGTGCAAAATGTTTGAGCTGATGGACAAGGAAAAACATCCAACTCATGGGGCACGCTGCAAGATGCCCTGCTCCAACAAATACTGGCCCAATAAAGCTATTCCCGACATGGAAATACCAATAGCTTTATTACAGTAACTGGTTTTCTTTCACTGCCATAACATGGGAGTTGTAAACTGACATAAACATAATCCCGGGGCAAGAGGAATTTCCTTGGGTCAATTAGGAGTCTAGGGATGAAGACAGAACATTGATTATTGGATAATTCAATTTTTAGACCAAAAAAACTCATCAGGACTATACACACAGTCTACTGAAGAAATATTTGTTTAGTATAGAAAATTCTTGCATGTACAAGGTATAGGATGCTATAAGGAACAAAACATTCCACGTTCACAATGGAAACAGCCTCTCATCCCAGTGAAGCTACAAAGACAGGAATTCAAATATATGCTATTAGTTACTGGATGAAACATAATCAGTGGAAATGTCAAGATGTTAAATCCCTTCATTATCATCACGAACATTTCTGCTTTACAGCAAATGTTTAAAGAAGTAGATTGGGTTCAATTTAAAAGCCCTTCACACTATAAAGAAAACACAGTACAATCCATAATCTCCTCACCGCAGTTCACTCGCAATGTGGTCTTGCATGGATGCAGTACTGGTGTAGTACTTCTCCTCAAGCTGATGAAGGGCAACCTGGGTCTTTAATAACTCCAACTTCTTTTCTCCAAGCTGAGCCTCTGCAGCCTGGTGCTTTTCAACATGCTGATTAAGCTTAAAACAAAAACAATAAAAAATAAATGTAACTGATAAAGCATCAAAACCACTTTTTGAGGCAAAGTATCAAATCTCTATTATTTTCCAAGCTACTGCGGTCATCCACCACCAGAGGCCGACAGCTGCTCCCAGGCCTCAGTCAATCCCAACCACCAATTGCACGAGACAATTTTCACAATCTTTCTGAAGTGAGAGCTTCATTTGTTTGTTACTTTAAAAAAAAAAGTGTAAATAATTAATCATTGCAAATAATTAAATAGGACTATAGTCCTAATTTATAATAAATTTCACCCACTGAAATAAATATACATTTTTAAAAATGTAAACTTATCATCTAAAGGAGCAAATCGGATTTTTTTTAAACTATAAAAGAGCTGAGGTAAAAAGAAAACTAAATCAGAAATAAATACTGAAAATAATTAAGTGCACAGATCATCAAGCAGCATCTGAATGAGAATGATGTTGTATTAATCATCAAAACTCAGAACTTCTGTGCATTTCCAACACTTTAGAAAATGTATTTTATCGGATTCCTCCACATTCCTTTATTAATCTGAAAACTACTGGCTTGCATTTCATCCCAAAATATATTCCCTCCCCAATGATCTATTCTTATAGAACAGTAACTGATGTTTGACACCCAAAGAGTAAGTCTTCACAATTTTATGCTTCTGACTGAAGATTAGCAATATATCATTCGCACATATTTAAATTCCCCTTCTTTTGAACGCTATTCTCTCTTTGTGCATGCGCTATGCACATGTACAAGCACCAGAAGATAATAAATGGTTACATTTACTTTAGATGAAAATACTTGAGATGTTTCATTGGAATGATGGGGAGCTGTAGTCATTATTCTGTCATTAATGCTTTTATTGGCGTAAAGCTACACTTGGGGTTAAAGAAACTGCACTCTGAACATGTTACCTAAATTACTTTTGGAATTGAAGCATTTCAACATGTTAGCAAAACTAAAAAGTTATTAAGAGACTGAGGCAATATTACAAAATAGCTTCACAATAACCAGACATCGGTGTTATCCCAAGAGTGTTTGCATGATCAGAACTGACCTGTGAAAAGTTTAAAACTCCTCCTACCTTTTAACTATTTCTATTTACAGATGTATCTGATTTTGCTTCAATGTGGGTTACTGATGGAGACATGTTGTCTGCCTGGAATACACCCAGTCTTAGAAACAAATTCTTTAGCTTAGGTTTTAACAGAAAACTTAGTCGACTTTTAAAACTATTACTTTAACAACTTCAAAACTAGAGCCCTAGGGGGAGAAATTCATTTTAGCCCCGTTTGGGGCGCTAAAAATTCAAAAGCGGAAAAATTAGCGCCAGATGCTAATGATGATAGGCTCCCGCGAAATTCAGTTGTCGTGCTCCAAGAGGGAAGTGGAGCGCTAAATCAAGCACTAGCACTTCCCGTGGAGCGCTAAAGCCAGCAAGAGGGGCGGTAGCGGTGCAGCGCTGCCCAATGTCGAAGGCAGCGCTGCCGAGAACGGAGGCTCCTTCCTCACTTAAAGGGAAGGGCCATCGCTGCAGGCTCTGCATTGAAACGAGGTCCCTCGTCGCCGACAGCAGCCGCAATCTAATACGATCAGCTCCAAGCACTCTAGCAGAGTGCAGGGCATTTCAATCGTGGCCGAAGAAAATGCTGCAAAATGGACGTAAGACATTACGAAGATTTTTTTTTCACGCAACCATCATCACCTTTAAATAACGCTCCCCAAGCGGCCGGCCTCCCTGACCACGCCTCCTGCAGCTGTTGGTGCTGTCGCCCAGCAATGCTACAGGGGGCGGAACCGAATTTCGGGTCCGGGGCACTACTGGGGTGATGCGCAGCACAATGACGTCACGATCTCTGGGCGCAGGAGAGCGTGGCGCTAGGGGTTACCGCCGCCGCAAACCTTGACGGGAATTTCACGGGCGCTGGTACACCCGGTCACAAAGCCGGTAGCGCCCCGTTATCGCCCCCGGAGGCGCTAACTGGAGGCGAATTTCTAGCCCCTAGACTCCAAACTGAGACCAGCGATGAATCTCACATTTGACTAGCACCTGTACATGGGCTTCCCCTTAAGGGACATGTTTCTGGCTCATCTGTGGAGTGGATGGAAAAATAGATAAGGGTGGGGTTGTGTCCCATCCTTTCTATTCTCACCAACTGTGACACTGGCCGGAATTTTCCATGGTGTCAGCGGGCGGGATCGGTGGCAGGTCGAGTGGGAGAGTGTTTTGTTTTGACACCGGGTCAGGAACCCGCCGCAACGTGCCTTTCCCAATGTCGGGTCTGTCAGTGCTGAGCAGACCCAACAGGCAGCGGCGGGCGACCCAATTAAACTAATTATAATGTTCTTAGCAGTCCTTAACAGGCTTTTTTACCTTTTTAACTTTAACTTCATGGCCATGGGAACCACGCTGTTCGGTGACCACATATGTCAACCTGAGGCGGGAGTTCAGTGACCATTGCTCCAGCTGATTACTTGACAGCTTCAAATGTACAGTAAAAGCTCCCACCTGACACACTTTCCTCAGCCACAAGCTATTCCTCACTGCATTTCCACAACAGATTCACCATGCTGCAAGTCTTTCCACAAGTCTCCATCCAGTCTCACCTCACCTGTGTCATGCTCCTCCTGTAACATGTGGGAAATCATGGACGCTTCCTGTGTCCCTGACAACCATGTGTGCGGGAAGTGTGTCCAGCTGCAGCTCATGTGGGACCGCATGACGGCCCTTGAGCTGCGGATGGACTCACTTTGGAGCATCCACGATTCTGAGAGGGTTGTGAATAGCACATTTAGTGAGTTGGTCACACCGCAGGTTAAGGCCAGAGTAGATAGTACATGGGTGACCAAAAGGCAGAGCAAGGGCAGGAAGGTAGTGCAGGAATCCCCTGGGGTTGTCTCCCTCAGCAACAGGTTCACCGCCTTAGGTGCTGTTGTCGGGGGGGATGACTCATCGGGGGAAGGCACCAGCAGCCAGGCTCATGGCACCATGACTGGCTCTGTTGCAAAGAAGGGAGGGAAAAAGAGTGGCAGGGCTATAGTAATAGGGGATTCGATTGTAAGGGGAATAGATAGGAGTTTCTGTGGTCGCGACCGAGACTCCAGGATGGTAATTTGCCTCCCTGGTGCAAGGGTCAAGGATGTCTCGGCGCGGGTGCAGAACATTCTGGAGGGGGAGGGGGAACAGCCAGTTGTCGTGATACATGTTGGTACCAACGACGTAGCTAAAAAAAGGGAAGAGGTCCTACAAGTAGAATTTAGGGAGTTAGGAGCCAAGCTAAAAAGTAGGACCTCGAAGGTAGTAATCTCTGGATTACTACCAGTGCCACGTGCTAGTAAGAGTACAGAGAACAGGATAGTTAGGCTAAATACGTGGCTTGAGCAGTGGTGTAAGAGGGAGGGTTTTAAATTTTTGAGGCATTGGGACCAGTTTTGTGGTAGGTGTGACCTATACAAAAGGGACGGTCTACACCTGTGCAAAGATGGAACTGAGGTTCTCGGGGTAAATTTTGATAAAGCAGTTCGGGAGCATTTAAACTAGTATGGCAGGGGGCTAGAAACCCATGTAGTGAAATAGAGGAAAGTGAAAGGCAGACAGAAATAAATGGTAAAAAGGAGAGGAACAAAAAACAAAGGGCCAAACTAATTCATAAAAAATGTGAGCATAAAAAAAGCCTGAGGGTTTTATACCTTAATGCGAGAAGCATCAGGAACAAGGTAGATGAATTAGCTGTGGAAATAGAGGTTAATAATTATGATCTAATTGGGATTACGGAAACATGGTTGCAGGGTGAGCAGGGCTGGGAGCTTAACATACAGGGGTATTCAGTATTTAGGAAGGATCGACAAAAAAGAAAGGGAGGAGGGGTAGCATTGCTGGTAAAAGAGGGGATAAATGCAATTGAAAGGAAGGATATTAACTCAGTTAATACAGAATCTATATGGGTGGAGCTAAGAAATAGCGAGGGGCGAAAAACATTAATAGGAGTGGTATATAGGCCTCCAAATAGTAAAATAGAGGTTGGGGAGGGCATCACGAGGGAAATTAGAGAAGCGTGCAATAAGAGCACAGCTGTCATCATAGGTGACTTTAACTTACATATAGATTGGACTAGCCTAATCAGTAAAAATAATGAGGAGGAGGAATTCCTTGAGTGTTTAAGGGATGGTTATCTGGATCAATATGTCGAGGAACCAACTCGGGAACAGGCTATATTGGACTGGGTACTGTGCAATGAGAAGGGACTAATTAGTAATCTTGTTGTACGGGGACCCTTGGGTCAGAGCGATCATAACATGATCGATTTCTCACTCGAAATGGAGAGCGAAGAAATTGACTCAGAGACTCAGGTCCTGAATTTAAACAAGGGGAATTATGATGCCATTAGACGGGAACTGAGTAGGTCTGATTGGACAACGTTCCTGGGAGGACTGGAGGTAGATAAACAATGGCAAGCATTTAAAGATAGAATGACAAAATTGCAAAAATTGTTTATACCAATCTGGCATAAAAGGAAATCTAAAAAGGTGACTCAACCGTGGATAACAGGGGAAATTAGAGACAGCATAAAATCCAAAGATAGGGCGTATAAAATAGCCAAAAAACGCGCCAGAGCGGAAGATTGGGAACAGTTTAAGATAGAGCAAAGGAGGGCAAAGGGCTTAATCAAGAAGGGCAAAATAGCTTACGAAAGCAAGCTGGCGGAAAATATAAAAACTAACTCCAAAAGCTTTTATAAGTATATCAAGAGGAAAAGACTGGTGAAAACCAAAGTTGGTCCATTGCAGTCAGATATGGGGGAATATATAATGGGAAATAAGGAAATGGCAGACCAACTAAATGCATACTTTGGGTCAGTCTTTACGAAGGAAGACACAAAAAACCTCCCTGGGATATCGGGAAAAATAGGGACATTGGCAAAGGAGGAACTGACGCAAATCAATATCTCTAAGGATATGGTGTTAAGGAAGCTAAAGGGATTGAAGGCGGACAAATCCCCAGGGCCTGATAACATGCATCCTAGGGTACTGAAGGAGGTGGCCCTAGAGATAGCGGATGCACTAAGCATGATTTTTCAGAATTCATTAGACTCGGGAACAGTGCCCATGGATTGGAGGGTAGCTAACGTTACCCCACTATTCAAAAAGGGGGGTAGGGAAAAAGCAGGTAATTACAGACCTGTAAGCCTTACATCAGTTGTGGGCAAAATGCTGGAGTCCATCATTAAGGATGAAATAGCCGAGCACTTAGCAAATGGGGACAGGATAGGACAGAGTCAACATGGATTTACAAAGGGTAAATCGTGCTTGACTAATCTATTGGAATTTTTTGAGGGAGTAACTGGTAAAATAGATGGGGGAGAGCCAGTAGATGTGGTGTACCTGGACTTCCAAAAGGCCTTCGATAAGGTCCCACATAAAAGATTAGCATGGAAAATTGAAGCTCATGGGATAAAGGGGAAAGTATTGACGTGGATAGAGAACTGGCTGTCAGATAGAAAACAGAGAGTTGGAATAAACGGCTCATTTTCTGAATGGCAGGCAGTAACAAGTGGGGTACCACAGGGATCTGTCCTGGGTCCCCAGCTGTTCACAATTTATATTAATGACCTGGATCAGGGAGTCGAATGCAGCATTTCCAAATTTGCAGACGACACTAAACTAGGAGGGGGGGTGGGCTCAGAGGAGGAGACCAGGAAGCTCCAGAGCGATTTGGACAGACTGGGTGATTGGGCGGATAAATGGCAGATGCACTATAATGTGGACAAGTGCGAAGTTATCCACCTTGGGTGCAGGAACGGGAGGGCAAATTATTATTTAAATGGCAATAAATTGGGAGAGGGGGAAGTACAGAGAGACCTGGGTGTTCTTGTACACCAGTCACTGAAGGCGAGCATGCAGGTGCAACAGGCGGTCAAGAAGGCAAACGGTATGCTGGCCTTCATAGCAAAAGGGTTGGAATACAGGAACAGGGATACCTTGCTGCAGCTGTACAGGGCACTGGTGAGACCACACCTCGAGTACTGTGTACAGTTTTGGTCGCCTCATCTGAGGAAAGATGTTCTTGCCATGGAGGGGGTGCAGCGGCGATTCACCAGGCTGATACCAGGAATGGCGGGATTGACCTATGAGGAGAGACTATGTAGTTTAGGGATGTACACACTGGAGTTTAGAAGATTGAGAGGGGACCTCATAGAAGTGTATAAAATTCTGACAGGTCTAGACAGATTAGATGCAGAAGGAATGTTTCCCTTGGCGGGTGAGAACAGAACTAGAGGACATAATTTAAGGATAAGGGCTAAACCATTTAGGACAGAAATGAGGGGGAATTTCTTCACTCAGAGAGTGGTGAACCTGTGGAACTCATTGCCACAGAGGGCAGTGTACGCCAGCTCATTAAATATATTTAAGAGGGAATTAGATATATTTCTACAGGCAAAAGGGGTTAAGGGTTACGGAGAGAAGGCGGGGACGGGATACTGAATTGAAGGATCAGCCATGATCTCATTAAATGGCGGAGCAGGCTCGAAGGGCCGGATGGCCTACTCCTGCTCCTATCTTCTATGTATCTATGTATTATCTCTCTTACCACATTATCTCTCTCACCAATGACAGATCGCTTCTGTCATCTGTACTTCACCTGCCATCTATTCCATCAGCATGGGTGCCGTTTATACTGTCTCACCTTGGTCCTTAGAATTGGACCACGATGAGCCCCAACACCAGCAGCACCAACAACACCACCAACTTTCTCCGCAATCACCTGATGCTGCACAGTATAGAGGGCATCAGCACCCGACCACATTGCTGCCCAGGAGGCCAGGGATGGCCTCACCATGGCCAGATTTACTTCACTTGACGCTACACACCCTGGCTGCAACATGATGCGCCAGGTTGGCACCACCCCACACCAACACCATAAAGCATCCCTACAGTGTCTTAGCCATTCCTTTCTCACACATCACCATTGGGGGGTGGGGACGTTCTGTCTCCCCATTCACTGCAACTCACTAAGCCACTTCCAAAGGTGCACACAAATCTGTCCAACACCGGAAAGTGTTGAAAATAAAGATTTTAATATTTGACAGCACATTAATAGAAACTTTACATAAACATTGGATAAAACACCCAAGTGGCTACCCTTGTGTGTTGTTAGTTGGTATGATTGCACTAGGATGAGGGTGAGAGTGAGGGGTGGCTAGTGAGATGGGGATGTGATAATGTAGATAGAGAGGGATGGGTGGAGGTGCAAGGTAAGTTGGTGTGAGCAAGGATGTGCAGGAGTAGGGTAGGGAAGGCAGAGTGATGAGAATGTGATGAGAGGCAAAGCAGGCTGAGGTTGAGTGTGGCTTTGTACTAACGTTTCGTGATCTAATGAGATCATTGAAATGTTTGTGCCACTGCACCCAGGTCCTCCTGACCACATCCTTGCTTGTGCCCTCCTGTGCAATGTGCAACCAGGCTGTTTTGGTCTCCTGGGGAGGTGTCTTCCGCCCATCGGAAGGGAAGAGGACCTCCCTACGTGCTCTGACTCCCTCCATAAGTATATGGAGGGAATCATGGGAGAACCTGGCTGCAGCCCTCTGCCTCTGTGCAGTCATTGTCAGTGTTTGCAGCACTTCAATGCTGCAGAACACTGACAGCATAACTGTCAAAAGAAAGTTGGCCATGGTCCCTTTAAGGAAAGCGGCTGATGATGTGTCATGAATGACGTCACCAGACCCGCTTCCTCTAATTGGGCCGGGAAACGCGCTGGGCTGGCTTAACAAGACCGATCAACGTAAATTCATTTTAGACAGCGGGATGGAGCCAGTAGCGGGTCCACGACCTGCCACCGATATTGCCCGCCCCGGACCCGCTGAGGTGAGCAAAATCCCGGCCATTGTTACCAAACAATACATTTTCCAAAAGGTGTTTCTAAGTTTGACATTCTTGTGTAGAAAGTGAGGCATGTTGTTTCTCATTCCCTTCCTCTGCATACCACAGACCATCCTGTATGGTCAGAAGCCAGTGGTTTTGCCATAATTCCCACAAAAACAAATTAAATATCTTTGGTTTTTACCAAGAGTAAGTGTCTAGAATTGTCACATTAGGTAAATGTGCAGATTTAAAATGATTTGTGCTGCACAACTATAAGACACTTCAATGGCTAATGACCTGAAATAAGATGCTAATGTAGGTTTTCTTGTGTATATTGAAAGGATAGCAACAGACTAGAATAATTAACTATCCATAAAGCTCATCTCAGCACTAAACATTTATTGTATTTTTAGACCTCACATACAATATTCTCGCCAAGGGTGACAGTTAAGTCAGCCTGAACTTCAAAACACTTGGAAGATTACATATATGTTAATTATAGCTGTTTTGTCTCTAACAGTTTAAGTTCTGATTTATAGATTTTATTCATATATTTATTGTATGTGGTTTCTGGTGTTGACAATGTTACGTTACACAATTTATTCTCTGTTCCAATGTTTTTGGTCTTTTAGTAACACCATCCTTTTTTGAAAAATCGCAATAAATAATTACACGCATGGGACTTTGGGATATCTTCAACATATAATGCATTTAAAAAAACGTTATATCTTAACCAAAAGAAAAATACCATAACTCCAGTCAAACATGCCTGTCTTTCTAGCAACCAGACTTGACGTCCTCCATCTTTTACTGCAGCAGTAGTCCTTTGCAGTTCCTGTTTGATCTTCACTAGTTCAGACTCCTTGTAAGCCATATCCTGGTTGGCAATTTCCTTTAGTTTCTTCATTTGAACCATTTCCTCGATCAGCAATCTCTTCTCACTGGAACTAGCATCTGTCACAATTATATTTTTCGTCTTTAAGCACTTCAATGCCAACTAACATAGATTAATAAAGCTTTTCTTGGGATGGGAGGTAGGAAGTATTGGAAGTGAAAAAAGTTTGTCACTCCCCCCCACCCCCCCCACCCACCCCGTTTGCTTAGAAATAATCAAACTACGTTTTATTGAGTTTCATATTTAGATTCAAAACACAATAATGTAAACACGTATTTTAGAAAGAGACAGCCTATTGAGTCTCTTTTCCACAGATTGAAAGGCCAAGTGAAAATTAGAAAATTTATGGGTTGAGAGGTAATGAAAATGGTTGATAAGGAAGAGTAGTATGTTTTGGGGGAAAAAAAAGTTTGTACATTTGAAATATTAAGCGGAGGTGCGTCTGCCTGTTGTCATAAAGTTTACATTATTTACTCTTCATTACCACAAAAGAGCTTTATGAAAAATACATAAATCATTACAGTGCTTTAATATAGATGTCATGATGTGGAGATGCCGGCGTTGGACTGGGGTGGACAAAAATGAGAAGTCGCACAACACCAGGTTATAGTCCAACAGATTTATTTAATTTTACAAGCTTTCGGAGCTGTCGCTCCTTCGTCAGGTAAGTTAGCAATGAGAGAATCTCCCAGAATTCTGGGAGATTCTCTCATTGCTAACTTACCTGACGAAGGAGCGACAGCTCCGAAAGCTTGTAAAATTAAATAAATCTGTTGGACTATAACCTGGTGTTGTGCGACTTCTCATTAATATAGATGGGAATTGCCTTATTTAAATATACTAGTCAGTGGTGTAAGCAGGATTTTTTTCAGAAAGGGTTTGGATATGAAAGCCCCCGGAGATGCAACACCTGCCCTTTTACCTCCTCCCTTCCCACCGTCCAGGGCCTCAAACATTCCTTCCAGGTGAAACAACGATTTACTTGTATTTCTTGCAATTCAGTATACTGTATTCGCTGCTCACGATGCGGTCTCCTCTACATTGGGGAGACCAAACGCAGATGGATGACCGCATTGTGGAACACCTCCATTCAGTCCGCAAGCGTGACCCTGAGCTTCCGGTCGCTTGTCATTTTAATTCGCGGCCCCACTCCCACTCTGACGGATCAGTCCTCAGCCTCCTACACTGTTCCAATAAAGCTCAACGTAAGCTCGAGGAACAGCACCTCATCTTTCAATTAGGCACTTTACAGCCTTCTGGACTCAACATTGAGTTCAACAATTTCAGTTCATAACTTCTGCCCTTATTTTTTGGACAGCAGCTGTTGATGATTTTGCTATTCCCATTTAAACCTCCTCTAGACCCATCTTTCATTTCTTTACTTGTCCCACTACCATCTCCTTTTGCCTTGAAAAGAAAGTAAAACTTGAATTTATATAGCACCTTTCATGACCACTGGACGTGCCAAAGTGCTTTACAGCCAATGAACTACTTTTTTTGAAGTATAGTTACTGAGTAATGTGGTAAACACGGCAGCCAATTTGCGCACAGGAAGCTCCCACAAACAGCAATGTGATAATGTCCAGATATTCTTATTTTAGTAATGTTGATTGAGGGATAAATATTGGCCAGGCCATGGGGATAACTCCCCTGCTCCTCTTCAAAATAGTGCCAAGGGATCTTTTACGTCCACACGAGAGAGCAGACGGGGCTTCGGTTTAACACCTCATCTGAAAAATGGCACCTCTGACAGTGCTCCCTCAGTACTGGCGTGTCAGCCTAGAACCCACAACCAAAATCCCTTTTGCACCATCATCTCTTCTGTTAGTTAATCTCTCCTGCCTTCCACCCTATCACAGACCTCCCTTTTGTTCTTTCCTCCCCTCCTCCCTTTCCCTGCCTCTGTACTTGCTTGAAACCTGTTACATCTTTAACTTTTTCCAGTTCTGAAGAAAGGTCATCGATCTGAAATGTTAAATCTGTTTCTCTCTCCACAGATACTGCCTGACCTGCTGAGTATTTCCAGCACTTTTTGCTTTTATTTCAGATTTCCAGCATCCGCAGTATTTTGCTTTTGTATTAGGGTTTGGATATGAGCTGGCCAGACCAAACAAAAACTACTTCAAAACAGTCTACTTTTCCAAATGGGAATTTAAAATAAAGTTCAAATAGAAGCATTACTACTATTAATCTAACAATTCAAATGAAGCCAATTAAAAGACAATATAGTGTTGTCGGACAAAAACTTTGAAGCACCATGTCCAAGCACTGGTTATTTGTTGCTAGTCCAGCAATAACTTTGCAACTATTCATTGCAATATCCTGGTAAACATGTAGAAGCGCAAGCCCAATTTATTGGTTTTCAATGGTCAAATTGCAGAATTGACGAGCTCTGGAAGAACATCGTTGCTTGTGTTCCATCGAGTGATCTAGGCACATTCTTTTGAAAGAAGCAGTGGTCCGATTTTAAAAATTCATAGCGATTTAGGGGGTGTCTGACCACTCTGAACATTCTTGCTGCCTACGCCACCTGTACTCATGTAGATGACATTATCTGACTGAACAACAGCAATCCAGATTATTTCTGTGGGCCCCAGAGAAGCAGTCCTGCTCCTGTTGGCCCCACAAAAATAATTTAAAACTTACCTTTTAGGGACCTTTGCCCCTCACCCCCCAGTTTCTTGTTCAAGAACCTGACTGCCTGTGTCCCTTTTTATTAATTCCTATCCCACAACACCATCCCTGTGTAGGCCTATCAACCAAACTAACTACCCCCTATCTCAAATGTTTCTCTCAGCAGATACCTCATGTTGTACTGAAATGTACCCAATTGCCCTCACCACAATGGGTATGAATATTTATTGGCCATCTGAGACAAAATAATGAATTGTGTAATAACAACAGAAAGCGCTGGAAAAACTCAGCAGGCCAGGCAACATCCGTGGAGAAACAGAGTTAACGTTTCAGGTTGAAGACCCTTCGTCAGAACTGAGAAAAAAGCAGGAAATGAAACAGATGAAGTTGGAGGCTGGGGGAAGGAATAAAAGAACAAAAGGGGAGGTCTGTGAGGAGTAGAGACATTAAGAGATGCTCAAGGCAAGATGAGATGGTAATAGGACAGGTTAAGAAACAAAAGATGGCTTGTGTAATTGTGTAAACAAAAGATGAATTGTGTAACCTCAGTGGTCACTATGGAGATCCTCCAATGCCAGAATCATTGATGCCTCAAACTTCCCTTCATCTCAGTGCTATGGCCGATGGATTTCTAAACCTATGCAAATTCACTTTTTTTTTTAAAAACACAGCACTTAAACATAACTCAACCCCAAATCCTCTGTAAAAGAGAAAAAAAGCTCCAAAATCCCAAAACATGACCCATGAAACCCACTGTGGCTTTCATGCATTGTACACATCTCTGCTCTCATAGGGATGTGAGGCTTTACCAGCTTTCAAGATTTTTATTTTTAAAAAGTATTCCATTTCCTTGGTGTGAAGCAATTCTGTCTTTCATTTATGTACAGCTAGGTATCTGACCAATTCTGTAAACTGAGGGGGGTGATTTTCTCGGATACTTTATGCGCTAAAAAGCCTACGAGTTGGCCAAGATGGGGTCGTAAGCTACAATGCCGGTTTAGCCCGCCTTTAGCACAAGACACCATTTTGGTAAAGGAGCTTAAGTGCGCGCTAGGAACGGCTGCCCGGAGAATTGTTCAGGCACTGATTGACAATTAAGCGCTCATTAAACAGGCTGCATAACATTTTGGTGGGTAATGCTTCAATTAACGACCTCCCCTAATAACGACCAGCTAAACAGGAGTAAACAAGTCCTTGCTGAGTATTTTGAGTGGAAATTCTCTGAGGACGTCACCTAAAAAGAATGTGGTAGTGGTAGGGGACAGTATAGTCAAGGGGATAGATACTGTTCTCTGCAGCAGCGACTGGGAGTTCCGAAGGTTGTGTTGCCTGCCCGGTGCCTGGGTTAAGGACATCCCCTCGCGGCTGGAGAATAACTGGGAGGGGGAGGATCCAATTGTTGTGGTCCACATAGAAACCAATGACATAGGTAGAACTAGGAATGAGGTTCTGCTGGGAGAGTTTGAGGAGCTATGGTCGAAATTAAAATGCAGAACCTCAAAGGTAATAATTTCTGGATTGTTACCTGAGCCACGCGCAAATTGGCATAGGGACAAACAGATTAGAAGGGTAAATGTGTGGCTGCGGTTTGGGTGGCAGGGGTTTCGCCTCATGGGGCATTGGCACTGTTTTATAATACGGTTGGCCAAATCATCAGTGGATTGTCCAGAGATTCCAACACACACACACACGAAAGAGGGAGCTGTTCCGTTGGGACGGACTCCACTTAAGAACATAAGAAATAAGAGCAGGAGTAGGCCATACGGCCCCTCAAGCCTGCTCCGCCATTCAATAAGATCATAGCTGATCATCGACCTCAACTCCACTTTCCCGCCCGATCTCTATCTCCCTTGATTCCCCTAGAGTCCAAAAATCTATCTATCTCAGCCCTGAATATACTCAAAGACGCAACATGCACAGCCCTCTGCGGCAAAGAATTCCAAAGATTCACAACCCTCTGAGTGAAGAAATTCCTCCTCATCTCAGTCTTAAATGGCCTATCCCTTATCCTGAGACTACGCCCCCTAGTTTTAGACACTCTAGCCAGGGGAAACAGCCTCTCAGCATCTACCCTGTCAATCCCCTTTAGAATCTTGTATGTTTCAATGAGATCACCTCTTATTCTTCTAAACTCCAGAGAGTATAGGCCCATTCTACACAATCTCTCATCATAGGTCAGCCCTCTCATCCCAGGAATCAATCTAGTGAACCTTCGTTGCACCGCCTCCAAGGCAAGTACTGTATATCCTTCCTTAGATAAGGAGACCAAAACTGTGTACAGTACTCCAGGTGTGGTCTCACCAAGGCCCTGTACAATTGTAGCAAGACTTCCTTACTCTTGTACTCCAACCCCCTTGCAATAAAGGCCAACCTGCCATTTGCCTTCCTTATTGCTTGCTGTACCTGCATGCTAGCTTTCTGTGTTTCTTGCACGAGGACACCCAAATCTCTCTGAACACCAACATTTGAAAGTTTCTCACCATTTAAAAAATATTCTGTTTTTCTATTCTTCCTACCAAAGTGAATAACCTCACATTTCCCTGCATTATACTCCATCTACCACCTTACTAATATCCCTTTATAGACTCTGTGTTCTCCTCACAGCTTACTGTCCCACATAGCTTTATATCATCAGCAAACTTGGATACATTACACTCAGTCCCTTCATCTAGGTCATTAATATAGATTGTAAATAGCTGAGGCCCCAACACTGATCCTTGCGGCACCCCACTAGTTACAGCCTGCCAACCTGAAAGAGATCCGTTTATCCCTACTCTCTGTTTTCTGTCCGTTAACCAATCCTCTATCTATGCTACTATATTACCCCCAACCCCATGAGCCCTAATCTTGTGTAATAACCTTTTATGTGGCACCTTATCGAATGACTTTTGGAAATCCAAATATACTACATCCACTGGTTCCCCTTTATCTACCCTGCTAGTTACATCCTCAAAAAACTCTAATAAATTTGTCAAACACGATTTCCCTTTCATAAAACCATGTTGACTCTGCCTGATCATGTTATGATTTTCTAAGTGCCCCGATACCACTTCCTTAACAATGGATTCCAGCATTTTCCCGACGACTGATGTCAGGCTAACTGGCCTTTAGTTGCCTGTTTTCTCTCTCCCTCCTTTCTTGAATAGCAGTGTTACATTTGCGACCTTCCAATCCACTGGGACCGTTCTAGAATCTAGGGAATTTTGGAAGATCAAAACCAATGCATCCACTATCTCTTCAGCCACCTCTTTTAGAACCCTAGGATGTAGGCCGTCGGGTCCAGGGGATTTGTCAGCTTTTAGTCCATTTAGTTTCTCTAGTACTTTTTCTATACTTATATTAATTACGTTAAGTTCCTCACCCTCATTCCCCACCATTTTTGGTATGCTTTTTGTGTCTTCTACTGTGAAAACAGATACAAAATATTTGTTTAACGTTTCAGCCATTTCCTTATTCCCCATAATAATTTCTCCTGTCTCAGCCTCTAAGGGACCAACGTTTACTTTTGCTACTCTTTTCTTTTTTACATACTTGTAGAAACTCTTACAATCTACTTTTATATTTCTTGCTAGTTTTCTCTCATTCTATTTTTTCCCTTTTTATCAACTTTTTCGTCAACCTTTGCTGGTTTCTGAAACTCTTCCAATCCTCAGGCTTATTATTATTCTTTGCAACATTATAAGCTTCTTCTTTCAATCTAATGCTATCCTTAACTTCTTTAGTTAGCCACGGTTGGATCACTTTTCCCGTGGAGTTTTTGTTTCTCAATGGAATGTATTTTTGTTGAGAATTATGAAATATTTCTTTAAATGCTAGCCACTGCTTATCTACCGCCATACCTTTTAATCTATTTTTCCAATCTACCTTAGCCAACTCGCCCCTCATACCTATGTAATTGGCTTTATTTAAGTTTAAGGCTCTAGTTTTGGACTTAGGCAAGTCAATCTCAAAATTAATGTGAAATTCTATCATATTATGATCACTCTGCCCCTGAAGATCCTTTACTATGAGATTGCTAATTAACCCTGTCTCATTACACAGTACAAGATCTAAAATAGCCTGTTCCCTGGTTGGTTCCATGACATATTGTTCTAGGAAACTGTCTCGAATGCATCCCATGAACTCGTCCTCCAGACTACCTTTGCCAATTTGATTTGTCCAGTCTATATGAAGATTAAAGTCCCCCAAGATTATTGCATTACCTTTGTTGCAAGCTCCTACTATTTCTTGATTAATATTCTGTCCAACGGTACAGCTACTGTTAGGGGGCCTATATACTACTCCTACCAGTAAACCGGGCTGGAACCAGTGTCCGACAAATCGAGTATCTAGGGCGGTAGATAGGGCTTTAAACTACTGAAGTGGGGTGGTGGGAGGATTCAGGATTGGGTAAATTCAAAAGCAGTAAGAGAAATGTCAAGGCTGTAGAGCAGAGTAGCGATTTGGGTAAAAATAAGCAGAGTGAGTCAGGAACGGATAGAGAGCTTAACAAAGGTAATAGGGCATTACAGACGAAGGTAACATCAGGGAAAAATAGAACAAAAATAAAACTAAAGGCACTATATCTGAATGTGTGAAGCATTTGCAACAAAATAGATGAATTAATAGCACAAATAGAAATTGATCTAATAGCCATTACGGAGACGTGGCTGCAGAGTGACCAAGGTTGGGAATTAAATATTCCAGGATACATGGCTTTTAGAAGAGATAGGCAAAATGGAAATGGGGGGTGGGGTGGTTAGCCCTGATAATAAAGGATGCGATAAAGACACTAGAGAGAGAAAGGATCTTATCTCAGAAAATCAAGATGTAGAATCTGTTTGGGTGGAGCTAAGAAACAACAAGGGGCAGAAAACACTGATGAGAGTAGTTTATAGGCCCCCTAACAGTAGTTGTAGTGTTGGGCAGAGTATAAATCATGAAATTAGAGGGGCATGTAACAAGGGTAATACAGTAATCATGGGGGACTTTCATATAGACTGGCCAAACCAAATTTGCAGCAATAGTGTGGAGGACGAGTTCATGGAATGTATTCTGGATAGTTTTCTAGATCAGTACGTCAAGGAACCAACTAGGGAACAGGCTATTTTAGATCCAGTATTGTGCAACGAGAAAGGGTTAATTAATAACCTTGTAGTAAAGCAGCCTCTGGGGAAGCGTGATTATAATATGATAGACTTTGAGAGTGATTTAGTCAAGTCTGAAACTAGGGTCTTAAATCTGAACAAAGCAAACTACATAGGTATGAGGGGCAAGTTGGCTAAGGTAGATATAAAACTAGATTAAAAGATATGGCAGTAGATAAGCAATGGCAAACATTTAAAGAATTAATTCATAATTCACAATGAATATACATTCCCCTACGGAATAAAACCCCCACAGGAATAGAGGCCCAATAGTGACGAACAAGAGAAGTTAAAGATAGTATTAGATTAAAGGAAGATGCTTATAATGCTGGCAAAAAAAATAGTAAATTGAGGATTGGGAGGATTTGAGAATTCAGCAAAAGATGACCAAGAAATTGTTAGAGAGAGAGAAAAGAGAATATGAGAGTAAACTAACAAGAGACATACAAGATTGTAAAAGATTCTATAGGTATGTAAAAAGGAAGAGATTAGCGAAAGTAAACATGGGTCCCTTCGAGGCAGGGGCAGGAGAAATTATAATGGGGAATAAGGAAATGGCAGAAACATTAAACGAGTACTTTGTATCTGTCTTCATGGTAGAAGACACTAGTGCGGTACTGCAAAGATCAGTGCTTGGGCCTCGGCTATTTACAATCTATATCAGTGACTTAGATAAGGGGACCAAGTGTAATGTATTCAAGTTTGCTGACGATACAAATTTAGGTGGGAAAGTAAGCTGTGAGGAAGATGCAAAGAGGCTGCAGAGAGATATAGACAGGTTAAGTGAGTGGGCAAGAACATGGCAGATGGAATATAATGTGGAGAAGTGTGAAGTTATCCTATGAGGAGAGATTGAGTAGACTAGGCCTATATTCCCTAGAGTTTAAAAGAATGAGAGGTGATCTTATTGAAACATATACAATTCTTAAGGGGCTTGACAGGGTAGTTGCTGGGAGGATGGTTCCCCTGGCTGGAGAGTCTAAAACTTGGGGTCACAGTCTCAGAATAAGACATTGGCCATTTAGGACTGAGATGAGGAGAAATTTCTTCACTCAAAAAGGGTTGCGAATCTTTGTAATTCTCTACCCCAGAGAGCTATGGATGCTCAGTCGTTGAGTATATTCTTTGGATTTTTGGATACTAATGGAAGCAAGGGATATGGGGATAGGGCAGGAAGGTGGAGTTGAGGTAGAAGATCAGTCATGATCTTACTGCATGGCGGAGCAGGCTTTAAAGGCCAAATGGCCTACTCCTGCTCCTATTTCTTATGTTCTTATGTGGCACCAGCATACGTTATCCCCAAGAAAGAATAAGGAGGCCACATACTCCTTGTAAAATAAAGGTTTAAATGGCGTAGAGGAACAGAGGGATCTGGAGGTACAGATTCACAAATCACTAAAAGTAGCAATGCAGGTTAATATGGTCATAAAAAATGCAAACAAAGCACTGGGATTCATTTCTAGAGGGATAGAATTGAAAAGCAGAGAAACATAACATAGAAACATAGAAACATAGAAACATAGAAACATAGAAACATAGAAACATAGAAACATAGAAACATAGAAACATAGAATCTAGGAGCAGGAGTAGGCCATTCGGCCCGTCGAGCCTGCTCCGCCATTCAATACGATCATGGCTGATCATCCAAATCCAGTACCCTGTCCCTGCTTTAATCCCCACAGTACACATATCCCACCCTACCCCCGTAACCCCACGGGTTATGAAGTTATGTTAAACTTATTTAGACCACACTTGGAGTACTGTGAACAGTTCTGGTCTCCATATTATAAAAAAGGATAATGAGGTACTAGAGAAGGTGCAAATAAAATTACTAGAATGAAACCAGAACTGAGAGGTTATAACCATCAGGAAAGATTGAAAAGGCTGGGGCTCTTTTCTCTAGAAAAGAAGACCGAGGGGTGACCTGAGAAGTCTTTAAGATAATGAAAGGGTTTGATAGGGTAGACGTAAAGAAGATGTTTCCACTTGTGGGTGAGACCAGAACGAGGGGCAATAAATATAAGATAGTCATTAATAAATCCAATAGAGATTCAGGAGAAACTTCTTTACCCAGAGAGTGATTAGAACGTTGAACTCACTACCAGAAGGAGTAGTTGAGGCCACCAGCATAGATGCATTTAAGGGGAAGCTAGATAAACACATGAGGGAGAAGGAATAGAAGGATATGTTGATGGGGTTAGATGAGGAAGGGTGAGAGAAGACTCGTGTGGAGCATAAACACTGCCATGGACCTGTTGGGCGAATGGCCTGTTTCTGTGCTGTAAATTCTATATACAGGAAACTCTTTTATTAACCGGCACCCAAATATCCGGAAATCTCTCTTAACCGGCAAAATTCTTGAGTAGGGTTTTCCTTCATCTCTCGTTTAAAATTAACTTTAAAAAAAACCCCGAGGCGTTTGCCTTGTATCGGAGCGTGTAGATTGGGAGGGGAATGTGCAGCCCGGGTAGGCAGCGGACACGACAGATGGTCAGCTGGCGGTCCCCAGGGAGACGGAGCTCCGAATGCAGGCGCATGTCAATGTGTACGGGGCTCTCGTACGTTGGTAGATATAACTCTCCATTATCCGGACTTTCTGATTAACCGGCACCACGCCGGTCCCGTCAGTGCCGGTTAATAAAGAGTTTCCTGTAATACTATGTATTTGCTACAACCCCATATTTTAAATCTTTTAATAAAGTGGTCCAAAACAGGAAGGTGCTCCCCCAGTTCAAGGTCACCTATTAACTGTGCCGCATTACAGAACACTATGTCTGAGATTCGATCCCCTCTATGGAAAATGTAAACCCAGAGTATTTATAAAATAACTAAATTGCAAAAGTAGGTCAAGGTGACACAGGTTCAAACTAATTAAAGGCAAATTTATGAATGATGTCTGGAAGTTCTTCTTTGCACAAAATGATCAATATATGGAATTAAATTCTGGATAGAGTAGAGGAAGTGAAAATCCTGAAATCATTTAAGAAAATATTAGATGCGAGTGTAGGGTCTTTCCAGATGGAGAAACCAAGACAGACCAAATGGCACTTCTCATCTGTATTCATATTGTGATCTGGTTAGCCTTACTTGTATCATATTTACCATACTGTATCACCAGGTATAATACATTCTATTTATACCATGTATTTAAAATATTTAGAAACTGTGTGTGATTGACCAGTTGTTACCTTGTGCCGAACAAAGATTTCTGTAGAAAATTTCCTTCTCTGACTTCGACATTGCAATTCGGGCATCTTTCTTTCTAATTTCTAGCTGGATGAATTCAATTTCCGCTTGTAGCTCCTACAAAAGTCACACAATTCACAGGGATCCTGAGAACTCCAGTACATTTTCAGAATCAAAGAAAAAAAAAATCAAAATTTTAACAAGTGTACACTTTTTAGTTAATCCTTAGAATACTGCAACTGCTTTTTCATCTGTTCATTTTCTTAGTTCTCCTTTCTTTCTAACATTTATTAGCTATTTGTAGGAAGTCATTTTCACTGAGGGGAGGGGGGGAACAGTGGCAGATGGAATTTAATACAGGCAAGTGTAAAGTATGACAAAATGAAGAAAAAAATAGGCATCATACATATTCTGCAAATGGTTTCAAGATAGCTAAGGGGGAAAGTTGACAGATAAGTGGCATTAATATACTCAGTGTTGTCCAATCAACATAGAGTAGCAACCAACAAGGGAAATAGAATGCTAAACTATATTGCCAAAACAGGACAATGCAAGTCAGAAGAAGTCATGCTTAAAATGTGCAATGTTTACACCTTGAGTATGTGTTCAGTTCTAGTCACTGAGACAGATGCATTTCAGCCCTCAAGTCAGCACAGAGAAGAGGAATGAGAGTGATTCCTGGTGTTAGAGGATTGGGTTATTTGAGAAAAGACTAGAAAAAGCTGATCTATTCAGCCTTGAAAGGAGGTCACTGAGAGCCATGTAGAGCTATAATATCAGACAGTAAACAGCATTGAAACAGTAAATCTAGAATACATTAATCTGTGGCAGTAGGACAAAGCAATACAAATTCAAACTAGCTGAAGGCAAATTTACAACTGATGTCACAAAGTTCCTTATCAGACAAAGAATTATCAACGCAGGAATGAACTGAGCAGACTATCGGAAACAAAAACCCTGGAAGCACTTAAACAGTTGGATTCTGTGATGGGGGAGGGAAACGTTTTTTCTAGAAGGCCAAATGACCTCCTCATTTGTATCTTATGATTGTTAAAAATAGTTCATTACTTTTAAACGAAACATGCTATTTTTTAAAATACTAATTGAAAGTGATGATGCACTAAAAACTAGCTAGAATGTAACATGAATCAAATTACTAGCCTGAGGCCATACATTAAACTTCCAGAGCCACAAATTTGACATTACTGAACTAGTCCTTGTACTTTAAAGCCAGAAAGTGCAGGAAACACTCAACAGGTGACAGGGAGGTGGGAAATCAACCTGGGTTCTCCCTCCCGATTGTTATGCAATGACCCCCCGAAAAGTCCCTGTGTGTCAATATTCAGTGATGATAGGATTGGACTTGGCCGAGATGCCTTCCCTGGTCATACAGCTGTCTGATGCACACAAACAATCCTGGAGAGCTGCTGGCACTTGTGGAACTGCACTGCAATGAGTCATCACCTTCAGGCAAAAAGGGAAGAAAGTTAGAAAAAGAAAGCTTTTATATGATAGGGGAGCAATACAGATGTGAAAATTAAATACCAACATCACAAGAGGGCACTAAATGCATTACAATGTTTTTCATATTTTGTACATAGTTCAAATGAAAATTTGTCATGAGATAAGTACAATTATAACTACCTTCATTTCTCTCAACATCTTCTCAGCCTCGTATGTAATTTTTGGTGGAATGCTTGCAGCTTTCTTAGCTTGCTCCCGTGTTAATACTTCTAGTCAAGGAGTGTACACTTTATAGATAGTATTGACGTAACATAGGAGTTTAATATCTGCAATTGTATTATTACAATAATTTATATATACTGCTATTTGTTGCCAGTAATAAAACAAAACATAAGATATGAACTCTATACGCTTCTGAATTTTTCTATACTATAATTAATCTTTATTATATTTTTCTACAAATGCTGAAGGATATAGGAAACTGGTTTCTAGTTCCAATAGACAAACTTGCTGCTGAAGATTCTTTATATACTCAGTTTCGATGGAAGCCAATGGCTCTGCTGCCCATTTTCTAAAATAGAAGTGTAATAGAGAAAGTGGGAATGAACAATGTGCATTACTTACTATACCACACAAAGAGCAAGTTAAAATATGTAGCCATGTCTACTGTACTCTTGCCCATTTTTGGACAACGTTCCAGCACTGATATAGATCAACCAGAAGAGGGCCCATGTGTTGTTAATTGGGCTCACCTCCTGAGATCCCTTTCACTTTTTTGCTGGATACCCACTATTTTGGTATTGGAACCAAATACCTTTGTTGGAACCAGTGGTTGAAATATCATCACTTTCAAGCCAAGGCTTTGGGGTGAGGCAGAAGCCTTCAAATAAAAACTGCAATAAAGATACAAAAATAATTGAATGGATAAACTGAATCATGTTATTGTGAGATATGTAACTTGGACATTAGAAATTTCACTTACTGAGAAAAGGCAAACAAGATGTTTTTCAAAAACATGCTGAGTGATTCAATTGGTTCATTATATACCGTGACTGCAAAATATTTGAAGTTCACCCCCACTATAAAAATGTTTACATACAGAATCACGTTATAAATGCTTACATTATGTAAGCTACTACAATCCACTATTGTATATTGCTACTTCTCAGTTATTTTTAATAAATACGTTCCATAGTTTATAGCCTAAGCCATGGTATGGTAAGGTGATTGTTCTACAGCTTTCTGAAAGCTAGGATATCACAAGAGCGCTCAGGACATATCCAGTTAACTAAATATAGTGGCGGGAGTTTCTGTTGACTCCTAGGCTCACTATATGATCAGATATTAGGTGTTTAATAGACACTCCAGTTTGTAGCGTGAAGACTCATGTAAACACAGGGTCATTGACTTCTTCCAAGCACACACGCACACATAAACCGTCTTTTGGGTTTTGCCTTATATAGTGAACTTCTTGTTCTTCCCCAGGGGTGGGTGATGCCACAATTCCAACTTCCCACAGTCCCATCCTTCAGGATCATTACAGTAGGGAGTGAGGGCTCATTTAAGAGAGTGGTCTGTGGCACACAGCATGAGAAAGATCTGAGTAAAATCCCCCAAAAAGTAATGGCTACTATCTACTTTATCTGTTAACAACTTTAAAGAAATTAAGGAGGTTGCTCAGACATAATCCCTTCTAAATCTAAGGTGATTGCTTCTTATTAAATTATTGCATCATCATAAACAAGTACTAATAATCCATTGGAATGACCGCTTATGAGATTGAAAGAAACACTAATCTAGCTGGTAGTACTATGTGAATATATTGCTAATCTTGCTGAAGCTAAGAACCTTATTTTATTTTTGCAGAGATTATGTTTAATATGATATGGAAAATAATTCATCAATTTGAACAGATTTTTATTTATATTTAGTAATCTAATAAATTATAATAGTTGTGGTTTTTTTTTATATGACGCATATCTTTCACAATAGTCTAGCAGGTAAAGGCACTGCCCAGAGTAATAATATGCTACACTTAAAGGTGCCATGTTCAATTTTTGGTCTGTGCTGATTTGGCTAATCTCAGGTAGTAACTGACATATTAATAATAGGCCTTAGCACTTTACATAGAAATATACAGAAGCTACAACACAGAAATAGGCCATTAGGACCAACCAGCCAGTGTCAGCATTTGCCCATGTGAGCAAAATGTCCTAATCACACATTTACCCACTCTGTTCCCATATCCTTTCATCACCTTTGCCTTCATTCATCTATCCAATCCATTTTTGAATGTTGCCATAGTTCCTGCCCCAACCACTAACCCTGGAAGTGAATTCCACAGCCTCACAACTCTCTGTGCAAAGAGTTTCTCTTGTTTTCTGTTCTAAATCTCTTACTTTTATTCTTTTATCTATGGCCCCTCATTCTAGACCCCTCAACTACTGAAAACAGTCTACTTTGCATCTGTCTTTACCAAGGAAGAGGATGCTGTCAAAGTCATGGTGAAAGAGGAGGTAGTGGAGATACTGGATGAGATAAAAAATGATAGAGAGGAAGTACTAGAAAGGCTGGCTGTACTTAAAGTAGATAAGTCACCAGGACCGGATGGGATGCAAGTAAAGGTGGAAATTGCTAAGGTACTGGCCATAATCTTCCAATCCTCCATAGATACGGGGGTGGTGCCAGAGGACTGGAGAATTGCAAATGTTACACTCTTGTTCAAAAAAGGGTGCAAGGATAAACCCAGCAACTACAGGCCAGTCAGTTTAACCTCGGTAGTGGGGAAGCTTTTAGAAACGATAATCCGGGACAAAATTAACAGTCACTTGGACAAGTGTGGATTAATTAAGGAAAGCCAGCAGAGATTTATTAAAGGCAAATTGTGTTTAACTAACCTGATTGTGTTTTTTGATGAGGTAACAGAGAGGGTTGATGAGGGCAATGTGGTGTACACGGACTTCCAAAAGGCGTTTGATAAAGTGCCACATAATAGGCTTGCCAGAAAAGTTGAAGCCCATGGAATAAAAGGGACAGTGGCAGCATGGATATGAAATTGGCTAAGTGACAGGAAACAGAGAGTAGTGGTGAATGGTTGTTTTTCCAGACTGGAGGAAGGTACACAGTGGTGTTCCCCAGGGATCGGTACTAGGACCACTGCTTTTCTTGATATATATCAATGACTTGGACTTGGGTGTACAGGGCATAATTTCAAAATTTGCAGATGACACAAAACTTGGAAGTATAGTGGACAATGAGGAGGAGTGTGATAGACTTCAAGAGGACATAGACAGGCTGGTGGAATGGGCAGACACGTGGCAGATGAAATTTAATGCAGAAAAGTGTGAAGTGATACATTTTGGTAGAAAGAATGGGGAGAGGACATATAAACTAAATGGTACAATCCTGAAGGGGGTGCACGAACAGAGAGACCTGGGGGTATATGTGCACAAATCGTTGAAGGTGGCAGGGCAGGTTGAGAAAGCAGTTAAAAAGGCTTACGGGATCCTGGGCTTCATAAATAGAGGTATCGAGTACAAAAGCAAGGAAGTTATGATGAACCTTTATAAAACACTGGTCTGGCCTCAACTGGAGTATTGTGTCCAATTCTGGGCACCACACTTTAGCAAGGATGTGAGGGTCTTAGAGAGGGTGTAGAAAAGATTTACAAGAATGGTTCCAGGGATGTGGGACTTCAGTTACGTGGATAGACTGGAGAAGCTGGGGTTGTTCTCCTTAGAGTACAGAAAGTTGAGAGATTTGATAGAGGTGTTCAAAATCATGCGGGGTCTAGACAGAGTAGATAGAGAAACTGTTCCCATTGGCGGATGGGTCGAGAACTAGAGGACACAGATTTAAGGTGATTGGCAGAAGAACCAAAGGTGACAGGAGGAAAAACTTTTTTACGCAGCGAGTGGTTAGGATCTGGAATGCACTGCTTGAGAGGGTGGCGGAGGCAGATTCAATCGTGGCTTTCAAAAGGGAATTGGATAAGCACCTGAAGGAAATTTTTTTGCAGGGCTACGGGGAAAGGCGCGGGGGGTGGGACTAGCTGAAGTGCACTTGCAGAGAGCTGGCACAGGCTCATCGGGCCGAATGGTCTCCTTCTGTGCTTTAACCATTCTATGATTCTATGACATGGGCAGCAAAGTTTTGGATGAGCTTACATTAATGGAGGGTGCAAGGTGGGAGGTCAGCCAGGACAACAAGCGTTACTGCCTTCAGAAGAGAGTTTTAAAAAAAGGCTTAAATTTTCTGTATTGTTAACATGTAGTATAACTTGATCTGAACTTATACCTGAAATTAAGTGCCAGGTTGTTCCTCTTCAATGATTTTCTATTTGTGTTTCTCACTTTTTCTAGAAAGAAAGCATAAATGAACTTTCCAATAACTGTTTTACACAATGGCATTTTAGAATTATGCTTTAAGTCTCGTCTCATCAGGTAGAAGCACTGATTCAATTAATAAAGTACAAAACAAGACCAAACATTGTCCCAGGTAAAACAAACCAACTGGCTAGACCTCCATCTTGGTGTTAAACGTGCCTCCAAAAATTCATCCAAAGTGCAATCATTCCCGAAATATTTCTAGTTACCAATGGTTCAACACTTTTACCGCTGCTGCTTACCAGACATTTCACTGGAATTTCCCTCTTTGCAGCTCCGATGTTCGGGGTTTGCACCAACTCAGCCTCAGGTTACCATAGCAACAGCTCCCCGCCTGCTGACTTCCTGGAGACGGTTCCCGCCCCCGGAAGTGAAGCGTTTGCACTAGCTGGGAGGAGGCAGCGGCTGTACAGGAGAGCAGAAATGACCTGCGGGAGTTAGTGTAATACATCTATAGACTTATTGGTTGAATCACTGCTTCTGTCTGATGTGTTACAGGTGGAAAACAATGTTTTCTTTTTTTTAAAAAGTCGTTAATCGGAAGCCTGAAATCTAAAAGCATTTACAACTGCCTCCAGTTAATCTCAGCAGTTTACAAGATTTGCCCATTTAAAGCAATGGCCTTCAAGGTGCAGCTGATCATCAATCGTGCTCCAGAGATAGGAGATGGCGAAAATGTAATATTTACATATGTGGATTTAGTTTCTAGTTTAAAAGTCTACCTCCATGGTCGATTCCCCGTGAAAGTATTTTTTAAATTAAGGTTAAATATTGCAGGATCATGATCACTGGTACTGTTCACACATGGGGGGCAATTTTCATTGTAGGCGACATTGGACAGGCGATGGGCGTAGCGATCGGGTCACCCACCCAATGTCACCTATTTTTCATAGTTGGGCCTCATTTTAATTCAAGAGCAAAATACTGCGGATGCTGGAAATCTGAAATAAAAACAGAAAATGCTGGAAATACTCAGCAGGTCAGGCAGCATCTATGGAGAGAGAAACAGAGTTAATGCTTCAGGTTAATGGCCTTTCATCAGAACTCATTGTAATTCAACAGGCAAGCTGCTCACACCTTTCCAGCAGGGACAGGCAGCTCACTTATTGGATGGGATGGTGGTGAATTCAGTGACTCCTCTGCAGAGCCGAGCAGCAGAGAGATGTTGGGTTGGGGTTGGAGGGCAGGCAGGTGTAGGGACTGGCAGTGGGCGGAGTGATTTTTGTGGCTATTAGGAAAAGCCTCCCTTAAAGACTAATGATTAGTCTATTCTATGTACAGTGCCACACAAGTGCTTCACCTAATGCAAGCTCAAAATTGCATCAGGGTCCTATTATGTCATAGGAACCAGATTTGCATATATTAAATGGACTCTGTTTTGGCCATTAGAATGCTGCCTTGCCTATTTCCTGGCCCACTCCAAAATCACAACAGGCTGGACGCCGGTGGGAACTCAGTGCCGTCTTGCAATTTTCATTCCCATCTGCCGGAGAAGAAAATTGGCTTCATAATTTCCATACATTCAGCAGCTCTGGGAAAGCCATTGTGCCAGAGCACTTTCCATCCCACTCAACAACAACAGTAACAACTTCCATGTATATAGTGCCTTTAACATAGTAAAAGGTCCCAAGGCGCTTCACAGGAGTGTAATCAGACAAAAATTGACACCGAGCCAACAAAGTAGACATTAGGACAGGTGACCAAAAGCTTGGTCAAAGAGGTCAGTTTGATGTAGCATCTTAAAGGAGGAGAGAGTGGTTTATGGTGGGAATTCCACAGCTTAGGGCCTAGACAGTTGAAGGCACAGCCATGAATGGTGGGTGAAGGGAGTGGGGGATGCACAAGACTAAATGGCTACAGGAGAAAGAAACCAAACCAAACACCTCCCAAACCCACGACCTCTACCACCTAGAAGGACAAGGGCAGCAGGCACATGGGAACACCACCACCTCCAAAATTCCCCTCCAAGTCACACACCATCCTGACTTGGAAGTATATCGCCGTTCCTTCATCGTCTCTGGGTCAAAATCCTGGAACTCCCTCCCTAACAGCACTGTGGGAGTACCTTCACCACACGGACTGCAGCGGTTCAAGAAGGTGGCTCACCACCACCTTCTCAAGGGCAACTAGGGATGGGCAATAAATGCTGGCCTTGCCAGCGACGCCCACATCCCATGAACAAATAAATGAATTCCTGCAGCGATGTCCTGGGGCTGAGTTGATTGGCCTCCAACAACCACAACCATCTTCCTTAGTGCTAGGTATGACTCCAGCCAGTGGAGAATTTTCTCCCTGATTCCCATTGACTTTAGTTTTACTTGGGCTTCTTGATGCCACACTCGGTCAAATGCTGCCTTGATGTCAAGGGCAGTCACTCTCACCTCACCTCTGTAATTCAGCTCTTTTGTCCATGTTTGGACCAAGGCTGTAATGAGGTCTGGAGCCGAGTGGTCCTGGCGGAACCCAAACTGAGCATTGGTGAGCAGGTTATTGGTGAGTAAGTGCTGCTTGATAGCACTGTTGACGACACCTTCCATCACTTTGCTGATGATTGAGAGTAGACTGATGGGGCGATACTTGGCGGATTGGATTTGTCCTGCTTTTTATGGACATACCTTGGCAATTTTCCACATTGTCGGGTAGATGCCAGTGTTGTAGCTGTACTGGAACTGCTTGGCTAGAGGCACGACTAGTTCTGGAGCACAAGTCTTCAGCACTACAGCTGGGATGTTGACGGGGCCCATAGCCTTTGCTGTATCCAGTGCATTCAGCCATTTCCTGATATCGCGTAGAGTGAATTGAATTGGCTGAAGACTGGCTTCTATGATGGTGGAAACCTCAGGAGGAGGCCGAGATGGATCATCCACTCGGTAGTTCTGGCTGAAGATGGTTGCAAATGCTTCAGCCTTGTCTTTTGCACTCACATGCTGAGCTCCACCGTCATTGAGGATGGGAATGTTCATGGAGCTTCCTCCTCTTGTTGGTTGTTTAATTGTCCACCACCATTCATGACTGGATGTGGCAGGACGGCAGAACTTTGATCTGACCTATTGGATGTGGGATCACTTAGCTCTGTAGTTTCCGCTGTTTAGCATGTATGTAGTCCTGTGTTTTAGCTTCACCAGGTTGGCACCTCATGTTTAGGTACACCTGATGCTGTGGGAAAGTGAAACCGATGTTGGATTAGAGGCCAGTACATTGAGTGAGGTGAGGTATCGCCATTCAGATTGGCATAATGTGGAGAGAGCTACTGGAGAGGAAAGAGACTTTGACCCCTCCCCAAAGGGTGGGTGTTTTTAAACAATCATTATTGGATCAGTCCCCTTACACAGGAGGCCAATGAGGATGTAGGGTGTTGGGGATGCGGGGGCCTGGGCGGGCAGGTGCCGGATGTTCCGGCTGCATGGAGCAGGTGGCAGCCAGAGATGAGGCTGCAGTGATGCTTGTGCCCGCTGGCTGCATGCAAATTAGATGGGGTCAGGACAAGCAATTTCACAGATTTTCAGAGCGTATCATTTGTAATTGTTTTGTATTTTTTTTCTGCTGGCCTTTTTGTCAATTGTTTTAAATTTTTTGCTCCCAACTGGCACCAACAGGGAATGAACTCCCTTTCCTGTGGTGCTTTGAAGAAGCATGTTTGCCTGTTATTTCTTATTCCCCTGCCCTTCTACTCTTGGCAATGCAGCAAATGGGCTGAAATGCCTTTGTAGCCTTTTCAAAGGCTTTCAGGATTGTGATATTTCCCTTGTCCCTATTCTTTTAAATTTCACTTACATGCAATGTTCCGCTCCCCACACCTTTGCAAATTTGCATCTGAATCTGTGCATAATTATACAAATAGGTGACCCATGAAATTTGAGTGTTATTAGTATATTACCATTCCGACAGGATTAGCACCAGCTCTTAATCATTTATAACTGATTTACAGCAATGGAGGAAAATCAGCCTATTCGTATCGTTGGTGAAATTAAATATTTTTTAAATAAATGTTAAAGGTTAGAGAAAAAAATCCATGTATTATATCTATAAGTATTTAACAATTAAAGAAGCTGACCTTTATAGCTATCTTCTCTTGCACATTCATGGGAATTATTCATTCTCGTACATACATTATCTATGGTTTTTAACAATTATTCTTGACGTTCAAGCCTTGAGCACATAATCTAATCTGACACTTAAGTGCAGTACTAAGGGAGTACTGCAATCTGAGGAGCCATCGTTTGGATAAAACATTAAACCGAGGCCCCGTCTGCCCTCTCAGACGGACGTAAATGATCCCATGGCACTATTCGAAGAACAGGGGAGTTCTCCCAGTGTCCTGGTTAACATTTATCCATCAACCAATATCACTAAAATGGATTATCAGGTCATTTATTTCATTGCTGTTTCTGGGAGCTTGCTGTGTGTAAATTAGCTGATATGTTTCCCTACATTACAACAGTGGTTACACTTCAAAAAGTACTTAATTGGCTGTGAAGCGCTTTGGGATGTCCTGAGGTTGTGAAAGTCATTATATAAATACCAGTTTGTTTGTTTATTACAAGATGTCTCTGTCTGAAGATGACATGAGTTGCAGGACCTAAAGAAATGTCAAGTTACTGTAAGCACATATATACAGAGATCTGAATTTTAATCCAAAATAATCCTGTAATATTGTCGATCATGCATCAAAAATGTTAAATTTCTTTGGGTTCTGCATTTTATTTCTATCAAACAGAAGCATATTGCAATGGTAAGATTCTTTTAAAACTGTAAGTAATATATATACAATGGTAAGTAATGTACTGCAGAATGTAGCTCCAAGGATAAGCTTTTCCAATATATTTGTTTCTTTAAACTCTGCTGTCCTATTAAAAACCATAAAGGCTTGTTGGTAATCCACGTGCTGCATGAAAAATCTTTTGATTGGATTACTACTACGTTGTGATTCACTGTGGCATTCATTATCCCCTATGTAATCAGCACAAGAAGATATAATCTCTGGAAAAAAAACAAGCTGGTCTCATCCCAGTTTGCCATGAAGCCTGTATGTTTCAGCCAGTGATGTCATGATTTGATTCATAGACTATTTATGCAATGTGTCCATATGTGTGGCATGATGAGATAGGTAGACACTAAATAATGAAATACTGGAAAAGGTAGTGACAGTTATGCTCAAATCTGATTTTAGAAAGATGTTTTAAGTAGAGGACAAAATGAGAGCTAGTGGACAGAGTAGCAAAGTCAAATGATGAGATAGAACAGGAAATTGGTGGGAACAGATCTGAGCAGGAATGGTGAGAGGCAATCAGAGAAAGGCTTGAGGCGGAATGGATTTAGCTAGATTGGCCAAGGCACAGAGTATGGTTATAAGAGAATTATTTTCTGTACAAAAGCAGAAAAATTATGAATTTAAATCCCTGCATATATTATAATTATTATTCTGCAATGAGGATACCATAAGAGGCTTTCTGGTTCCTCAATCAATTTAATTTCAATATCACTTTTAACTGTAATTAACACACTTTTGATTTTTATTAAGATCACATTAATATAGCAGAAAGTGAGCATGAGTCTACCATTTAATCTTGTAGTTAAGATGATTTTAATAAATCACTCAAATTTTGCTGTCATGTCTTATGGCATCATTTAAAATCTTTTTACTCAATTCCAACCATCTATAATTCTACATGTCATCAGCCTCACCCTAGTGTACAGCTAAGTACAGGTATATGTGCTGATCTATAACCTTGGATTCAATTTAATGTCAGTTCTAATAAAATAAAATCCCTTTTAAAAACAATAAAGTCCCCAATCATATCTCTTTTGTGTAATATTGCACATTTTTAAAAACAATCCTCCCCCCACTAATTTTCTCCATTTTTCTCATCTACTCTACTGAGGGCGCTGACTTACACTACAATTCCAAGGGTGCCAAGAGCCCTTATCCACGTGATAATTCTTCAGACAGTGCACGCCCAAAGAGGCCCGAGGATCGATGGAAATTGGTCCTCGGGCCTCATCTGAATAATTGGGGAGAGTTGACGGCACTGGTTGCGCCTTCACAGGCAGTTCACCTGACATGAGATGCCAATTTTGTGCCGCCTTCCTCGACGGCACCGTTTCTCTGGTAGGTCCGGGAGTGAGGGGGGTGCGATTGCAACTCCTGTGGAGTCTAGGGTTGCCAACTCTGGATGTTCATTTTCCTGGCGTGTCATCACATGACCTGTCTCCAACCGCACCGCCCCCACACTCCCGCCACTGGTCACATCAATTGGAAAACGAATAGACTTTTCATCAACCGATTGGAGGATTCTTGATTGCCAGTCAAACAGCGTTTTTTCCCATGTCCATTATTTTATTAACTAAGAAATGAAAGTGTTCAAAGAAAATTAAAAATAAACAATTTTTTATTGCCCCTATGATTTTTCTCCTGAGTTGCTTGCAGCAGTGTCCTGGAGATTAGTCTTTAATTCCTGGAGACTCCAGGGCAATCCTGGAGGGTTGCGGGAGCACTCCTGCTCCTCCTGGCTACAGAGGAACTTGCTTCTTAAAAGAAAATTAAATAGCTTACCTTTGGCTGGTGGCTGCGGGCCTGCTGAATAATCTTGAGTGGGGCAGGCCCAACTCGACTGCTCATCACTGCCCGATTTGTCAAAGAGGTCTTTTTTCAGGTGTTAGGGCCCTAATTTACATATTCAAGGGGCCTAATGACTACAAAATGTGTCCCGTGAATCTGGCAGTGGGACCAATGCCTGCGCAGATTGGACGCAGACTGTCCCACTGCAAAATGGGTGCAACGCAAACCAATTTCTACCCCCTGGTTATTTCTTTTCTGCACGATGAAAGATTGACAGACTACAAAATATATTCAAAGTGACATTATTTTATCATGTTTGAGTGGATGGTGTTATTAACATTATCTTTCCTCGTGCATTTACCCTCTTTGAATCATGAGCTTTTGTCTTTGTTCCCGTATAGTTGACTTACTCCTAAGTGCTCCCCGGGTGAAGAATTAAGAGAAGTGGCTTGCTGCTCAGCCAATTGACAAGCTGCAGGGAATTCAGCATCTGTGACTTCCCCTGATGTACCTGCATCAATGCCAAGAGACTCCTTTGCTGAAGTCACTTGGGACTCATTGATTTTGGGGGTAGAGCCTGCAGTCACTTGTGCAGTGTCACGTGATAGCACAGAATTGCTGCTGACACGAGTGGCAGCTGGCTGCTCCTGTGTTTTCCACGTCACTGCTGGAGAGCATATTGTCATCAGGCTCACTGATCCCTCTATGGGTTCTCTGAAAGTCTTCCTTATGGTTGCCTGGAAGCATTCATCAAACAAGCAGAAGCCACTCATGGCAGCTTCCTGCATACTAGGTGATGTGAAGAATCCCATGAGTGGCATCATAAATTATCTGCTCCTTCATAAAATCATACCTGTCAGTTTCCACTGTGCTGGAAGATTGTCCTTAGAGCCTCCATGTAGGTATGATGTTCCTCAAACATCCTTCTTTTCATGCAAGTGTCCATGTGTTCTGGGTCACACAACTTTGAAGCCATACCCTCTCCTCAGCCTCCACTGGGAAGGGGCAAATCCACCTCCACTTGCCACACCTCCAGGTCCCCCATGCTCGGTGAATCACCTGGTACCAGTTCCTCACTACGACTATCTAATTCCAACCAGTTGGATATCTCTGACCTGCAGCTTGGAAGAGAGGAAGGAAGTGTGGCAGGTGGTAACTTGGAGGGGTTTGGAGCAGAGGTAGATGGGGCGGGTTGAATCAGGTAGATGCGCAGCTTGGGCCTCCTTCTTATCATCATCTCCATATATAACGAGAAAGGCCCCAGGTCCTGCTCCTGAGCATCATCTTCCTCCAGCTGAGACCCTTGTTGCTGTGGTGGATCTGCAGGAATGGATGGCAGAAGGTAAGAATCTTCCTTAGAATAAACTTCTCAAAACCGATCTCTTTGACCAAGCTTTCAGGCAACCATCCTATTCACTTTCTTGGCTCAGCATTTATTTTCCTTACATCTGTCTGTGAAGCACCTTATGTTACAGGCAATATATAAATGCATATTGTTACTGTTGTTATGTGTACATTGGCCCAGAAATTGAACTTCGATGGTTGTCGCGGGGGTAAGGATCCCCCGCGATATCGCACTCCGCGCCTGCCTTTATGGTTTTGGCCCACACGAACTTCAGTTCCTGGGCCTCTCCCTGGTGCCGGCGCGCAGTGTGTGCGTGTCCCAGAGGCGCAGTTAGTGCGATGCGACCTCTGGGATCACGTGGGCCAGTTAAAGCCAATGGCAGCACACCATCTTTCATTCATAGTTTTGACAGGAAGAGCTGTCAAAACTATGAATACAACAAGCCCCCAAAAGAACAGCTAAACCTCAATTAAATAAAAAAAAAAAGCCATCACATTAATAAAATAACTATAGTTAAATAAATTAACCACTTTAAACAAAAATTTAAATTTTTGAAAAAATTTAAATTCTTTTTAAAAGTTATAAAAATAAACTTACCTTTCTTTAAAGTCTCTAAAAAAGATAAACCTGTTGAAATTTTTTTAAAATAATACTTAATTAACTACTTACCTTGTTAAAAGGGGGTCTTACGCCTGCTTTCTTCATGTGTAAAATCTTCAACACTTACCTGCGCGTTCAAACCTGAAAAAAAAACTAAGTGTGCTGCGTGCGCGCAACCTGTAGTGCGCACGCGGTTCACTTAGGAACCGCCCCCTTCGCAATACCCGAAGTGCCGGTTTCCCACGCATGCGCAGTGCATGCAGGAAACCGGCACTTCGGGACCTAATACGCGAGAGTACACAGTGCGTAATCTCCCATATTAGGTCTAATTTTTGGGCCAATGTGTATAAACACATTAATGTAACATATATCAGTGTTTTTCAAACTTAATTGTGTGAAGGACCCCTACAAATAAAATCATGCTTCTGCAGACCCTCCAAATATTGACACACTCCTAGAGATCCCCTGCAAATATTTATATATTCTTGTGTCTAAACTTCTGAAAGAACCATGTCAACTACCCAAAGAAAAAGAAACAGTGCTATCTTGCAGAAAACATTTTTAATATATACAGCAACAGAAATAACACACGTCAACAAATACAGAAAGTATATACTACAGATTTTTTGAGACACTATGCTCATAGCAGGCCTTAAATGGTCAAATCTCATGAACTTAAGGACCCCTTAGCTTGGAAACCTGACATAGGATTAATATATGACAAATGTCTGCATAATCATGCAATCTCATCAAGGTGGCACCAAAGAGTCTTTGTCTGTATTAATCCCACAATTCTGTTTCCTTGAAGTTAATGGTTTCTCTTGAGAGGGTCCACAACCTACTGCACTCGTTGCCCTCATATAATACGTGAATGATTAGAATAATTACAGTGGATCAAGACATGTTGATTTAGCACCTGGAAATTCATTTGTTTCTCTGTGTGAGCATTGTGTTTTTATATATCTATAATTATCTATAATTACTCAGACTTGGCTTCTTCTCTATATATGTTCTCAATCTACATATTAAAAAAGGCTTATTTTTTTGCCTTAGCTTGTTGATGTTTCTTGAGCCATGAGGTTACGTCTGAACTTTCAGTTGTTCATAATAGCCGCACCCAAGCTCACATGCTCTGGGACATATTGCCAAGCTCTTTGTCTCTGTTGCCTACCTGTGGATTGTTCTGCTGCACCAAAAAAGGTCAGCATATTTCTCCATTATGCAGTCCACAAAGACTCTATGGTACTGTCTCCAAAATGGGCTTTTCCCAGATTTAATTATGCCACTCCTGTATTTGGGAACAACTCCACAGATGTATTAAAAATGTTTTTGTTATTTATACTGGGCAAGTGGCTTTTCAGCTACGAGCATTATTGCAGATGCACGTTTTCTGTTGTTCTCATAAACTAAATTGAAATAAAGATTAATAACCAATAAGAATGAACAACAATTTTTTTGTTTGCAAAATTGAGTTGATCTTACCAGGTTTTCACTGTCCTACTGGAAGAATTGATGCTTGTTAATTCAATTCAAAATAAAGAATGGTCTCTACTGCCACCCACAGTCAATCCTCTGTACTTGAGAGGCCATAAAGAAATGTTTTAAAGAAATGCTTGGATTTATATAGCACCTTATCACATGTCATAACATTTCAAAATACTTCGCATGAATTACTTTTTCAAGTGTAGCTGTAGATGTTACACAGGCAAATAAGTGATTAATAGTGAACAAGTAGATGGTATATTAATTTGATAGCAAAATACTGTGGATGCTGGAAAATTGAAACAACAACACAAAACACTGGAAAAACTCAGCAGGCCAGGCAACATCCGTGGAGAGAGAAACAGAGTTAACGTTTCAGGTTAGACCACCCCTTTTGTTCTTTTATTCCTCCCCCCAGCCTCCCCCTTGCTTTTTTATGTTTCATTTCCTGCTTTTTTCTCAGTTCTGATGAATGGTTTCGACCTGAAACGTTAACTCTGTTTCTCTCTCCACGGATGTTGCCTGGCCTGCTGAGTTTTTCCAGCGTTTTCTGTTGGCATATTAATTTGCTGCCTGATCATTAGTGATCAAAGGGAATTTTATTATGTGCTGAGAAATCTCAGATAGTCATTGCAGTTGTGAGTGTCTGAATTGTCCTGGTGGGGTAATATCACTGCATATTTACCATTGAAAGAGTTTTTTTTTGCCACCATCAGTAATCCAATACTAATCCAGGAATTACTCTGCTACTCCATGTACCTTTAAATAACCTGTGCTGGAGTCATCATTAAGGACATTTGATATTTAATAAAATTTGAAGTAGAGGCAAATCCTGTTGTCCAATCAATAAACTTCCCAAAGTGTCTTATCCCAGTGGACAAATTTAACACTGCCCACCAGGTAGAAGACACCAGGTAGGCGGGAAGTTAAAATTGTCCACCAAACACATCTTCCCCTCCCCTCCTCTTTCAGCATTCTAAAGGGACCGCGCTCCCTCTGCGACACCCTCAATCACCCCCAACACCCCTTCCTCTTCCCACGGCACCTTCCCGTGCAAGCGCAGGAGATGCAACACCTGCCCTTTTACCTCCTCCCTTCCCACTGTCCAGGGCCCCAAACACTCCTTCCAGACGAAACAGCGATTTACTTGTACTTCTTGCAATTTAGTGTACTGTAGTCGCTGCTCACGATGCGGTCTCCTCAACATTGGGGAGACCAAATGCAGATTGGGTGACCGCTTTGCGGAACACCTCCGTTCCGGCCACAAGTGTGACCCCGAGCTTTAGGTCGCCTGTCACTTTAATTCTCCGCTCCATTCCCACTCTGAGCTCTCTGTCCTCGGCCTCTTACACTGTTCCAATGAAACTCAACGTAAGCTCGAGGAACAGCACCTCATCTTTCGATTAGGCACTTTACAGCTTTCTGGACTCAACATCGAATTCAACAATTTCAGACCATAACCTCTGCCCTTATTTTTTCAGATGGCAGCTGTTGATTCTGCTATTCCCATTTACACCTCTTCTAGACTCATCTTTTGTTTCTTTAGTTGTCCCATTACCATCTCCTTTTGCTTTGTACAATCATACCTACTGCCATTTAATCACTCCTGCCTTCCATCCTATCACAGACCTTCCCTTTTGTTCTTTCCTCCCCTTTCCCTGCCCCGGCACTTGCTTTCTGTTATATCTCTAACTTTTTCCAGTTCTGACGAAAGGTCATCGACCTGAAACATTAACTCTTGTTTCTCTCTCCGCAGATGCTGCCTGATCTGCTGAGTATTTCCAGCATCTTCTGTTTTTATTTCAGATTTCCAGCATCCGCAGTATTTTGGTTTTGTTTGAGTTAAAATTGCCTGTATGACTAACCTGCTGAGGTCCCACACCTACATGCTACTATTTAAGCCTGCTCCTCTGAGCAGGTGAGAAGGACACCCCCTGGAAAATGGTGGGGTCCATCTTTAAATATGGAGATCCAGCTCCGATGAGGCCATTTTTTAACTGTGCTCATGAGTAGTGAAGCGGATGCGGCTTTCCCATTAGGTCCACCTAGCAGAAAGAGGAGTCGGGGCCAGAAGTCTCTTTACTTTTTTTTTTACTTTCCATGTGGGGCCAGGAGGAGCAGGAAGGCGATGAGCAGGAATGCTCCTTTGTGCACAAGGAGAGTTTATGCAACAGGCTCGAGGGGCTGAATGGCCTACTGCTATTCCTATGTTTAGGACTCCCCTGTCCCGGGCTTCCCCTTCCCTGATCAACTTACCTGAGTGTTGGGAGACCATTCCTTTGGTTCCTGGCGACGGCCTTCTGCTGCCTGGCATTGAGCTCCTGCCCACCGGAAGCTGACTCGGGGCATGCAGATAAAGCCCAGGAGTTAAAATTTCCTGGGGCTCACCCTGCCGAGGTCAGGACGGCTTACTGCCCGCCTCAGCCCCTGTCCGCCCAATTCTTGGCCGGAGTTAAAATCGGGGCTGTATTTCATGAACAACGTAGAGATAGGAGGAGGCTGTTCAGGGACAGAATCATTTCTAATGATGATCTGCAAGATCATGGCTTTCATTGACCGTTCAATTTTGGCTGTGGGAGCATAAGACGGAAGGTAGTGGATCAGCCATCCTTTATACACCTCGCTCGATTTTCCTTTCCATCAACGGCAAGCGATCACAGCCCAAAATTGGCCCCAACGCTAATTTTCCATCCAAAAAACTGACAGGACGAGCAACAATTACTCCCCTTTAGTCTATGATACTATGCCACCAAGCTACAATCCCCCCCAAATCTTATTCTGTTTAATTCCTAGATTGCTCAAGTAAAAGTTTTGTTAGCTCTGAACATTTCAAACTGAAATTACAGGCAACTGACTACCTGGGAGTTAGCGCAATCAATTATTTATTGCTTAAAAGCATTTAGTAATTCAAAGACCAACAATAAAAGAAAATGCAATACAATATCATCAACAAATATGGACTGTTTGGAAAAAAAATTGTAAATGTGACTGAGTAGTAGGGTTACTGATTTCTTACTAAACATTGGCCCGGATTTTGCGATAAGAATAACTGTGAGGCTATCAGCGTTCATTGTTATTAAAGAGTAAATCGGACAGCAACTTCAGGCGTTCGCACCTGCGCAGTTAAAAGCGGAATTCAGGAAGTTGCTGTCCGAGTTGCCCTGCTCCTCCACATGCTTCGCTACACTGGTACCTTGCCGAGAAACTCGGCATTCACATACATGCAACGGCGTGAAGTTGGGTTACTTACCCACTAAATATGCCAGAAAAAGTTAGGGTTTGTCCATTCAGGTGTAAGTGAATTTTTAACAGTGTGATAAGCCTTAATTACTGCCAAACAACCTCTCAAACACTGAAAATTTACTTTTACAAGTGTGGAGTCTCATTCCTTAATATTTTAATTGTTGGAGATTTTAAAAAACTGGTGTATGCAGGCATTTACACTCCACACGAGCCTGCTCCCACCCTTCTTCATCTAACCCTATCAGCATATTCCTTTCTCCCTCAGTGCTTATCTAGCTTCCCCTTAAATGCATCTATGCTATTCACCTCAACAACTCCCTGTGGTAGTAAGTTCCACATTCTTACCACTCTTTGGGTAAAGACGTTTCTCCTGAATTCCCCATTGGATTTATTGGTGACTATCTTATACTTACGTCGACCCTATCAAACCCCTTCATAATTTTAAAGATCTCTATTAAGTCACCCCTCAGTCTTCTCTTTTCTAGAGAAAAGAGCCCCAGCCTGTTCACCCTTTCCTGATAAGTATATCCTCTCAAGTTCTGATATCATCCGTGTGAATCTTTCTTGCACCCCCTTCAGTGCCTTTATATCCTTTTTATAACATGGAGACCAGAACTGTGCACAGTAAAGTGTGGTCCAAAGAAGGTTTGATACAAGTTTAACATAACTTCTCTGCTTTTCAATTCTATCCCTCTAGAAATGAACCCGAGTGCTTTGTTTGCTATTTTATGGTCTTATTAACCTGCGTTACTATTTTGTGATTTGTGTATCTGTACCTCTAGATACCTTTGCTCCTCTACCCCAGTTAGACTCTTGGGGGGAAAAATTGGGTTGCTTTGCGCCTCCCGTTAGCTTCCCCGGGGGCACAAAGCCCCTAGCGCCTGGGCGCTGCTAACGCCTCCCACAAAATTCAGCGGGAGGTTAGCGGCAGCAGTAGCCGGTAGCGCCCCGTGGTGCTGCTCCACCGGTGATGACATCATCGCCGTGCGCAGTGCCCCACTTGCGCCCTGGCCGCAAACTTGGGTTGCGCCCCTGACCTATCGCCAGACGATATGTCCGACAGGGTCAGGGTGGCGCTTTTGCAGCCGCAGCGGCACTAAAAGGGCTTTTTCATCAGGGTGCCAGCCGTGATCGCTCAGCCCGGCACTCCTCGAGTGGCGCTGTTGCACGTAGTGGCGCGAAATTCACTGGTAGCGCCCCAAGGAGGGGAGCGCTTCCAGTAGCACCCTTCCTTCTGCTTGGGGCGCTACTACTGAATTTACGGCGCAGGGGCGCTAACTTTTTCAGGGCGCTAAAATTAGCAACATTAGCGCCCCAAAGGGGGCGCCACCAAATTTTTCCCCCTTATTATCCAAGCAGTATGTGGCCTCCTTATTCCTCCGACCAAAATGTAAACACCTCACACTTATCGAAATTGAAGATAGTTTGCTAATTACATGCCCATTCTGCAAGTTTATTAATGTCTTATATTTTGTCGTAGTCTTCCTCTGTATTAGCTAAACCCAATTTGGTGTCGCCCGCAAACTTTGAAATTGTACTTCTGATTCCTGAGTGGGGTCCTTGGCCTGGATTTTAATCGGGAGGCGGGTTGGGAGCAGCGGGGCTCGGAAGCAGTCGGGAAACCCGGGAGAACGGGTTTTCTGCAGGCTCTGCTGAATTTAACGGCAGGGCCTGATTTGCATTGGAAACCTCTGTTTCCCCCCCCACAGCCACAGATTGAGGCTGGCTGGCTGCAGGCGGGTAGGCCTGGGCACTAGGCCGCAGAGAGGAGGGAGGGAGGGTTCATGTGGGGGCCAGGGGGGTGGATCCGGAAGGAGGAGGGGGGGGGGAGTGAGCATCGGGAGGCCGGGAGTGGCTGATCGGGGGGCCAGGTCTTAATCGGGGGACCGGGAGTGGCAGATTGGGGGGCTGGCACTTTTCTTCCATGTCCCCATTCAAGCTGGCACTCCCCTCTCCCCCCCCCCCCGCACCCAGTCAATATTGGCACTGTGCTTCCTCCCCCAACCCAATGTACTACTTCCAGCTTCTTCCCTCTTTCTCCCCAACGCATTCCTCTCAGCTTCTTCCCTTTCTCCCCAAAGCACCACTCCCAGCTTCTGCTGCCTTCCCTCTTCACTTCACTGTTATCCAATTCTCTCCCCTTCATTTCCCTCATCCCTCTCTCCTTCATTGCCATCCACTCCACTCTTTACACTCAGCGCCACTCCTATCAGCACATAACTTAATTTCCCCCCCCCCACATTGGCCCCTTCACAAGGGAAAAGATTAAACCTCCAGGCCGGCTGAATTTTCCGAGGCTTTTACCTGGCAACAGTTAAGCTGCAAACAGGTGAGAAAGGTGTTGGTAAAAAGCCTAAGCTACAACACGCTAGTAACACGACAATGTGGTTTGATACAATTTATAATACTGCAACGTATGCATGTAAACAAAAGTTTAGACAGAGTTTCACATGCGCCCCTTTAAGACTACCCAGTGCAATTTCAGTCAGTATATAGTAGAGAAAGAAAATAAAAATGACTGACTAATACATTAAATATCTGTATAAAAAGATCCACGTGAAACAATAACTGCATATGAAGATTTTTATTACATAGTACATATTTACAATCACGCAATGGTCATACTTGTGATTAACCAGTGCATTCAATTGTTTTTTTCTCCCTGACACTGGATTAGTTAGGCTCTTCAAAGATAAAGACTTGTATATCTTTTAAAACTGCCTAACATGTGCAAGGGAACATTAGTAATTAGGCCTGGAGTATACAAATTTAGACATTGGCAACTGCAAAAAATCTATTAAACAAACTCCAGAAATCACAGTGACCAAATTAGCTAATTAACCTTATTAGGCAGAAATTACCCAATTAGGAGGCCTAAATATTGAAGTCTGTCACAAAGAATACCTGACTTGCCAGTTTTCCAGCTCCAGTCAACTTTCAGTTATCTTGGGTTGTTCTCTCATGGACTGTATGAAGAGATGTATGTGTCGCTAGCCTGATTAACTCTTCCAGGAATGAAAAATGCACAATCCTTTCAATCCCCCCAAAAACACTGGCCTGGACACAATTGCAGAACCAGGCCAGATTTGCCCTAAATTCCCACTGGAATGTACAGTTAGACTGACACAGACACTGACAGCACAGCGGTTTAATTGTCTCCACAGTACATGGAAACTGACAATGGTAAAACAAAGCATCACATCAAACAGTTAAAGTCTGTAATATGTACAGTCTGTTAATAACTAGTACAGAAATTTTCCCCTATCATTTAACAGTCAACATGAATATCACTTAGAACGTTGCGAGTTTCTAACTTTATAGTCAGTGAAAAACAGGAGTTGCTATCTTCAGTCTCGGAATGCTAATGTTAAGGTGAAACCTTTATCAATGGTCTTTTTTAGTAGGTGCTTTTTTTCTAATACTTTCAATACTTTATTATACTGTGT
Organism: Squalus acanthias; assembly: GCA_030390025.1. NCBI lineage: Eukaryota > Metazoa > Chordata > Chondrichthyes > Squaliformes > Squalidae > Squalus > Squalus acanthias. The sequence continues at coordinate 93,072,067 of CM059432.1, forward strand.
ATAGGTAATAAAATTGACAGGTAATATTTCAACTGCACACTCATTCTTCCAGTGGTGGGTTTCTCGGACAGAATTAAAACAGCTAAGATGGCGGACTTGTTTTGGCCATAACTGAGGTGGGTACCAGAGATGAGTGCCTGATAGTCAAAAAATGCCTCAAAAGGTCTGCACTTCAAAAAGACTGTTCATTTAGCTCCTACTTCCTATCTCCTTTCAGTTTAGTTACTTTCAGGATAAAAGGAAGTGGGAAACGGTGATTAATGGGAGCCCAAGAAAGAAACAAACAATAAATACAGAAGAATCCTACTGAACACCCACATGTTCCTGCCACAAAGGATTTTGGGAACCCACCATGTTTTTATTTTCCAGTAAACCTTGATGGTACAACATAATCAAGACAGATGGTTGCTTTTAAGGCCACCTACCACTAGATTGGAGCCATGAAGACTTTTTTTTTACAATCCAAAGAATTTGGAAACTAGGATGAACCACTTCATTAATATTGAGGATAACCAATGAGTAACAACCGAATACTCATTTTATTCAAAAAGTGTGCCAAAGCAGGAGAAAAATGATTCTATCCTCACCTGGATAGTGCTCAAGAGTAAGAGCTGTGGCCAATTTTCTTTTGCTCAGGTATACTGAAACCATTACACCTTCATCACTACCCTGGCTCGGTTAGTATAGGCCAGTGATTGAACTTGGAATCTTCCTGGTCTGTATGGCTCAGCGCAACATTTAGCCACGTAGCCACCCAGGCCTTTTATTATGGTACCCTTGACTAGTCTTATTGACATGGATTGATATCCTCTGATTTTCCCACCCACCTTCTGGCGAGGCCACCTTTCCCTGTGGCTACTTTCTCAAATTGTCCAGGAAATTCAGGGAGAAGATCCCACATGCTGCCACTTCCTTAGAGCTGATGCAAATATCACTTCTGTTATTTCACCAAAACTTGGGACAGTTAACCCCTTGGATTAGCCCTTATATATAAAATCAAAACAGAAAATGCTGGAAATACTCAGCAGGTCAGGCAGCATCTGTGGAGAGAGAAACAGAGCTAACGTTTAAGGTCGATGACCTTCCTAAAACGTTAACTCTGTTTCTCTCTCCACAGATGCTGCCTGACCTGCTGAGTATTTCCAGCATTTTCTGTTTTTATTTCAGATTTCCAGCATCCGCAGTATTTTGCTTTTCCCTTATACATAAACTTAGTTTGCTTGCTAAAAGCTGTTTGGTATGATAGTATGAAGGTGAACAGAGAGTTGTACTAACCATAGATGGAGAGATGAAGAGATTTGTAGATGCAAAATGAAAAAGAAAATAGTTATGGATGCAGAAATATTTAGTGTACTGTGCATGAATTTATATCAATGTTATTCCAATAGTATCAGCTACCAACTAAAGAAAGGCCAATGTCTGAAATATGCTGCAGTTAGTATGTATTGTTCCTACAGGGATTCTAACTTTAGAATATTTGTTGAGGGAGTTACCTGCTCTTGTGAGTGTGCGATTGAGACACCTTTAGAAAGGTTTGAGAAGTTAATATCTATCACTATTTTTAATATGCTCAGTGATTTTGTTTTATTGAGAAAGGTAAATTACCACATTATTGTCTGGTTTATAATTTTTTTTTAAAAAAGCAACTATCCTGAACCTGTGAAATACCTGCTCAGAATGTGCTGCCAAATAAATTAAAGCTACAGATTTCCTTTATTGAGAGAAAGAGAATGTAGCCACAGGCCTCAGGTTAACCACACCACTGATTGTTTAAGAGTGACACAGTGCTTTTTATAACACTGCTCTTTATATAACACTGCTCTACCATTCTTTTCCCAAAAGAGATAACATTGCAGTTAGAAAGGATTGTTTAAAACCTGATAAAGTTTGCACCTTAAGCAGATACCGTGGTTACAGATATGTTTGGCAATCAGGCAGATTTGTACAGAGGAATGTTTTACTCATCATTTGTATAATCAGACTGCAGTGTCACAGACAAAATTACAAGATGCATAGCTTACAGTTTTTTTTACATTCAGTCAACCATTTTAAAAGGAGATTTTTGCACATGCTACAACTGCACATTCCTGTTACAACTTTGGTCTTTCCATTGGCCATAAAGGACGCTTCAATTGGCGAAGGGTTCAAAAACTAAGGAACATAATTTTAAAAAAAAGATGTAAATAAGGAACTCAGGCTGAACTATTTCACAAAGGATAATCAACATATGGAATAAGTCACCAAGGAAGTCCACTAAAGCAAATGGTCTAAATGGGCAAGAGAGGAATTGCATGAGAAGGCAAGAGGGTGGAATTGAGGTTAACCAAAATGCCTTGTTGGGCCAAAGGGCCTTTTTCTGTTCCTAACATTTTTTGCAGTTTTATGTGAGGACATTATTAAAAATTTCAATTTGTTCATGGATCTATTCACTGCAAAATACAGTGTGCAGTTGTGGTGTGTTCAAACCTCCTAAAATAAGAGACAATGATACTGCGCCTGTTCTCCTGAGATAAGTCTTACTATTCCAAACATAAGAACATTGGTTATGGCTTGAAAAAGTTTCTGTCCAACGTTCTCTGCCATTTAACAAACCTGTGAAAACAGCAATCCTGAGGTTTTTTTTCATTCTCTTTTCTGGCAAGTAATGTTGGTCTACATATTGACAAAGACAATGTCCTTTGGTAGAAAACAAAACCCATTAACTTGGAAAACACTTGTAGAAAAGTTTATGAACAGCATTTGACATAGTTCACTTTATTCGCCATGTGCTGCCTGTGGCGACTGCAGTTTGTGTCTATCAGCACCAGGGAATCACCTGATGATATTTGTAGATATTTATTTCTTCAGAGAACATGCATTGTAGTCACTTCTCAGCCAGACTATTAGAAGTCTTGTCTAACAGATACAAAATAATTCCGCAGTGAGTCAAGTTGGCAAATCTCCACCCCCAGATACATATTGAAATTCATTTACTGTTTTTCAGAATAAAAACATCCTTTCATAGTGTATTGGCAAGAAGGATAGAATTTGAATATCTAATACAATTTGGGTTTAATTCAGTTACTTTGGAGTGATTTTAAAATACAGCTAAATCCAAACACTAATCCCTGTCATATAATATATAGAAAACTTTCAGTAAACTTTAGCATTCCATTTCAAACTTTTAAAATTATATTTAATTTAAGTTGGACATAGTAGTTTTTAGAGTCACTGTTATTGTAATGCAAGGACATTGTGTAAAATTGTACTGATGTAAGTTTTTCTATATATCCCAAAGGGAAGAATGATTAGCAGAAAATTCTTCTGCAGGAAGAGGTCAGTGGCATTGAGAGTAAACTCTGTGCTTGGCAAGATAGCAATGCTATAACAGAGTCTACCTAGTGGCATAGCAGTAGAAGATATCTAGTAATGTACTCAGAGAAGCAATAATGGTGTAACATAGAAAAAGGAGCAAGGTGTTTGAAATCCCTCCCTGGCCTCACCCCTCCCTATTGCTGTAATCTCCTCCAGCCCCACAACCCTCCAAGATATCTGCCTAATTCTGGCCTTTTGAGCATCCCTGATTTCAATCGCTCCACCACTGGTGGCCGTGCCTTCAGCTGCCAAGGCCCTAAGCTCTGGAATTCCCTCCCTATACCTCTCTGCCCCTTTACCTTTCTTTGCTCCTTAAAACCTACGACTTTGACCAAGCTTTTGGTCATCTGCCCTAATATCTCCTTATGTGGTGCAGTGTCAAATTTTGTTTTATAATGCTCCTGTGAAGCGCCTTGGGACATTTTACTACGTTAAAGGCACTATATAAATACAAGTTGTTGTTGCGGGTAGGAAGGGCATAGAACAGGACTAGGAAAGTGTTAGGACATGACTAGCGAGGATGTAGTATGGACTATGATGATGATATCAATCAACTGCAACAGGACATAGAAAGGCTAGCAGAATGGGCAGACAAGTGGCAGATGGAATTTAATACAGAGAAGTGTGAGGTGATGCATTTTGGCAGAAGGAACAGGGAGAGGCAATATACACTTAATGGCACAGTTTTAAAGAGTGTGCAGGGACAGAGGGACCTGGGAGTTAATGTGCATAGTTCCCTGAAGGTGGCAGGACATATTGAGAGAGTGGTTAACAAAGCATATGGGATCTTGGGCTTCATAAATAGAGGTATTGAGTACAATAGTAGAAAAGTTATGCTGAACCTTTATAAAGCGCTGGTTAGGCCACAACTAGAGTATTGCATCCAGTTCTGGTCACCACACTTTAGGAAGAATGTGAAAGGCCTTATGAGGATGCAGAGATTTACCAGAATGGTTCTGGGGATGGGGGATCTTAGCTGCAAGGACAGGTTGGAGAAGCTGGATTTGTTTTCATTAGAGCAAAGGAGGTTGAGGGGTGATTTGATAGAGGTGTACAAGATTATGACGGGTTTGGATAGGCTAGACGGGGAAAGGCTGTTCCCACTAGTTGATGGTACAAGGACTAGGGGACACAGATTTAAGGTTTTGGGCAAGAGATACAGGGGGGATGTGAGGAAAAACCTTTTTACACAGTGAGTGGTGATGACCTGGAATTCGCTGCCGACGGAAAAGCATCAGGTGAGCAGTACTATCGTAATAACACTGTTAAGAACTGCTTTGTATTTGAAGTGTTAGATTGAGCTTTTCTTTGGCCAGAAAGGTGAATAGCTCTTTAAATTAAATATACACATTATTTTCATCACATAAAGTATAAATGAAGCACCTTGTGTGACAATGTATTGCTGAATATTATAAATGTGATTTTAGAGGATTAAGAATAAAGACATTTTTCTTTACTAATGAGACAGCCATTTGTAACATCTGAATAAGGGTTAAGAATAACACAATTGCTTGGATATCACTGGAATATTCCTGTGATGTGAGGCTTTTGATGTTTCTCAGTTTATTTTTGGAAGTAGTACTAAACATACTCTAATATTTTATCATTTATTAAATGACAAAATGCACAATTTGCAAAATGACTGCATAGCGTTAATTTAGTGAAAATAGGCTAATTTAGTGAAAATAGGCTAACTTCCTCGTTTTGAAAACATCAAAGAACCCAGGTAAAATTACCTGCTTCCAACTCAAATTGTTTAACTTTTGCTTTTCCTTAACAGTAGTTTATGACAAGACATCAATGCTAGCTCATATTGGGTAGTCTGAAGACATAGTTACAACTAACTCTTAGTGAGATTTACTATTGCTGAATTACCAGTGTTCTCCAGATAGTTTGAACACAATAACTGCTTGCAGTTGGGATATTAGGGGGGAAAAATTCGGTTGCTTTGCGCCTCCTGCTAACAGAGCGCAAAGCAACTAGCGCCCGGGCCCGGCGCCGCCTACACCTCCCGCGAAATTCAACGGGAGGTTAGCGGCGGTGGTAACCGGTAGCACCCTGCGCCGCCGGCGATGACATAATCACCGTGCGCAGTGCCCCGTTTGCGATCTTCGGGAGTGCCCCCTGACTTACCACCGGACGCTATGTCCGACAGGGTCAGGGGGGCCTACCTGCGACCAGGGCGGCGCTATTTAAAGGCGAGGTGCGGGGCGGCCATTTTTGTTGCTGCCCCTGTTGCCGTCCCCGGCCTCCTTACCTGCCCCCCCGCGGCGTGCCGGCTGCGCTCCATGAGCCCGGCATTTCTCTGTGCAAGGCCCCTCCCCTTTAAGATACCGCGGCACGTAGCGCCCCGCTTCCCTCTTGGGGCGCTACCACTCAATTTCCATTGCGGGGGCGCTAATTTAAAAGTACAAAGGGGGCGCTACTCAATTTTTAGCCCTAGAACTTTAAGTCTCAATATTGTGACTATAAAAACCACCAAAAACTCAAAATGGCAACTCAAAGAGTGGTTAGAATGTGAAATTTGTTACCACATGAAGTAGCTGAGGCAAATAGCATAGATGCATTTTAGGGGAAGCTAGATAAGTACATGAGGGGTAAAGGAATATGTTGCTAGGGTGAGAGAAGTAAGGTGGGAGGAGGCTCATGTGGAGCATAAACACCGGCATAGACTTGTTGGGCCGAATGGCCTGTTTCTGTGCTGTAACTACTATGTAATACACTGTAAAAATGTTTTTTTTTGGCTCGGAGACAATTACAGACACATCTGCTAGACAAGAGAAATAAACGCATGGCTTCGGTTGTTTTTAACACCCTCGAGAATACAGCACCTTGTACTTTAGATGGTTTCTAGCTCACAGCACAATAGCACAATGTGACTAAACATGATAAAATGCAGCAGCACCACTGGCTCAATAGAGAATAAGAGCATTTCTGTAATTTGGAAAAAAAAACGCCCTGGGGCAACCACAAGGGAAAACACGTGGCATGTTCACAATACATTCACAATAGGCATTTTATATATACACACACAAATATATATATATATATATATATAGGTAAGGAAAAAGTAGGGATGTGCAAACATCCTGACATCTGTTTTTTTTAAAAAAATGTTCACCAAACCTCAGAATGTTTCATGAACTTAGGTGCTACCTACTTTCTTACGTCCTTAAGTGCATCATTCAGAAATATTGTCACATTTGGTTTAGCAGTGCAAACAAGTCTGCGGGAATTGTCACTGGTGGCTATAAAACGCATATTCAGGAATGAATGATTCCATCACGTAATGTACAAACAATGCCATAATCCACAATCAACAATTTAAGAGGTCTTAGTCCCCAAATCCATATTTTGTAATATATAACTTTTATATATTTTTTTACAAAATATATTTCTTGAACAAACTGGAACAAACTGTAATTTTTTATTATTCCAAAACTTTTTTTTAAAACAACACTGCTCTTGACAGAAACATAGTGGTTAAAGGGCAAGAAACCCTAATAATGGTGCGTGGTCCAAAACCACTTCACATTTTTGTTTGTGTTCCGCTGAATAAGGCTGCTAGCATCAGAAGCTGCATGTAGCCCAAACTGCTTTAAAAAAAAAATAACTTGGGCATCACCATTGTACCTTGTTACTGAAAAATTGTCTTATATTCCAAATATTTCTATGACTGCACTGAATTTTTAAATAATTTTTATGATTTAACAAATTAAATTAATAAATTTGGAAGATGAAAAAGATCATTAAAAAAATTATTCCTGCTGAGGGAATGAAATACTTGGAACAAGAATTCCTGTCTACGTCAACACATTAGCTACATTATCAGCTCTCAATGACAAGAATAAATGAAAAGCTCAGTAACCTGGCCGAGAATTTCCTCGGAACTGCTTTGTAAACTGGGTTTCCGCTGCACTTACGGTGAAGTTACGGCTATGGAGCAGGAGCTGCTTCAAGAAAATTCCCAGCCAACGCCTTCTAACTCACTCCACTATAATCTAGATCTCCGAGATGGTTTCATTTTGTATGTCAGCATTCCATCGATATAGAAAACTATGCCTGTCTCATTGGAATTTCCAAAATTGCAGATCTTATTCACTTTCTTAACCAATAACTAACCCCTATTGTGTCCATTCCCTTCACAATTTTAATACGTGTACCAGGTAAAATTAGTGATGACTGGGGTACTTTTAGTATTAGCAAGCAATATTGTAAAGCTGAGTAGGATATATGGCTTGAACTTGTGTTTGAAGACATTGTGTAAAGAATAAGAAATGGAGTTTGTTAAAAACTGGAACAATTTTTGGAGAAGTATTTGAACAGGTTTGGGGGTAGAAAACTGGGCCAGATGCGGTGTAATATATTTGTGAAATATTTAAAATGGAGAGGAGGAAAAGAGGAAGAGCATTAACTGGAAAATAAGGGCAGAAAAGATATTAATGAAACATTTGAGAGCTATAGGTGTAAAAATCAGTGCTAGTAAGAAAAATTAAAAATTCTTATTAATACATGGAACAAGCATCTTGTATGGAATGAGAAAGTGAATAATACAGGCCCAACAAGAGACCCAGTTAAAACCAGTAGTTGAGAAGTTTCATATGATAATGGGATCTAAAATATTTAGAAGGAATAGAATGATTGAGAGCACTAGCATGGCTAGAAGAAAAGAACAAATCTGCTTTATGTAACTCCTATCACATCCTTAGGATATCCCATTCGCTTCACAGTCAATAAGTTACGAAGTTGATTTATAGGACTGTGAGTCAACTTCAGTAGTAATCTGTGACACAAAGGGGACAAACTTGATTAGGAATTGTTATGGGCGACCAACACATGGCACCATGGAGTGGTGTTCATGAGCTTTCATGCCTCTGCATTCCTTATTTCAATCACATCAAATTCGGAGGGGTGTATACCCGGCAGCTTATCCACTACTGTCAGTTTTCTAACATGGCCAAAAGTGAAATGACTCCCAATGAATGTTACCTAAGTGTAGCATTCAAACAGAGAACAGCCAAGTTCCGGATTCAGCAAGGTGAAAAGAGCAATGGACCGATGGCAAGGCCTAATGAATGAAGGTCCTGAAAATGGGCCTCAATGATAGGGGTAAGTTAAATAGCCTTTTCAGGTTCCAACTTTCTTCTGCAAATTCCTTCTGCAAACATTTTTCTTCTAGGGAGAAGAATTTGGCCTCCATCGCCTTTTGTGTAGAATACAATGATCTCAGTTTGGGAAGCATCGTTGTTGCTCTTCTCTGCACCTTTTCTGGAGGTACATGGATTAGATCATTTAAATGCGATCTAATAAAAGGTTAATATAACCTTCCTTAACTGTTGCAACTTTATATTCAAATTTTAATTTGCCTCAATATATGGTGTTTTACATGACAGAGATGGTTTCAATGGTTGACCAGGTATTACTCTTAATTAGTTTTTCTACTTTTTTTTTTACAAAGCTTTTATTTTAAAGCATAGCTATATTTAATATTTTAGGAGCAATGCACATTACATTAGGTTTATCATCACTGAATGCTATTTGAAAGCCATTTGCCCGATTCTCAAGTCTATCAAAATTGTCTGAATAGCTGCTTCTGTGTTACAATTTGCCCTTTCACATAATCTAGTATAATGATCAATTTGGGGAATTCTGCTCATGGTGTTATCCCAGTTTACGAAGAAACCAGTTGAAGTGCATGCAATTTCCTGCAATGGCAGCTTTTTTCAGGTGGACATAATGAAAAGTGGATCATACTAATTGGTAACCTTTCAGTTTCCTACTAAGTCAGAGATTGCTTTTAGTTACTATCATATCATTTGGTTTGAGTGGAAGCTGTGAACACTTTAACACAATTGCTATACTAATGGTGGACGGCATCACTTCTCTGACCAGCCTTACTATCCCTGGGAAATGCCAACACTTATGGGGTAATTTTTACCTTCACTGCCTGGGTGGTAATCTAATGGAGCGGATTGCCTGCCCATTGTAGAATCTACCCGATTTTCATCCCATTGATTTCAGGCAATTTACTGCCTAGGCGGAGACGGTGAACAATTACCCCTTTGTCTCACCCACGTTAAGTGCACTGCCTGTCAGCTGAGCAACACAGCATTTCTAGCATCAGGCCACCGAGGATGTGTTTTTGATTAACAGTCCTTTTCAGTATTGGATAAAGTTTACAAGTTAGTAGGGAACTGCAGCCAAAATGACAACATTTAAAAAAAACCTGCTGCCCTCAACGTACCCCAGTGTTAATGTTAAGCAAAACTGGCATCAATTCAATTGCACTGTCCTTGTTCATTGATCCAGTTCAATGCACATCCCTAAAGAGTCCACTAGTTTGTAATGCAAAGCTATGTAGCTGTTCATTACTTTCAAAAAAAACAAAGGTTCCTGCTGCGCGTGGCTGGTGTTCCGTGCTGTCTTCTTAATGTTGCAGCACAATCAATTTTGCTTTTGTGGAAGTTTATGACAGCTCTGGAAAGAAACAATTTCACCCTCCATTCCACGTGACCCTGATCTTCCACCTCCCTTAACCTCCGAGAAAATAAGACACATATCGTTGTAATATCTTCAACAGTATGCAGTATTCTACTTAGTGATTTTGCTGTAGTTAAATGCAAATGATTAGTAAAAATAGCTTATACTGCTTAGAAGAACAGTGAAGCCACACCAAAAAGATAAACCACATGAGTGTTTCATTATAGAGTTCCTTATGTCGGCACTGTGTTCATAGCCATCAGGTTTCCTGAGAAACCTCCACGACCAAGATATAAAATTGTAACACAATATACTTCATTTCCCGGTCAGACGATGCTTCAAACCAATGCAGAAACATTTGCTTCAGAATTTCTTCATCACTCTACTCCAGCTGCTCACAGAAAGAGATTTCCATGTAATACATCTTTCATCATTGACATATGAATAACCTGTTTGCTGCTCAGTTCCACACAGGCTTTTTTTAAGTGCATCTTGTTGGATATGAATGTTGTTGCTACAGTTACAAATTTATTTAAAAAACACAGTTAAGTGCTTCAAAAACTGTACATAATAGCTGCCCAAAGAATCTTCTTAAAGGCCCTTCACAACTTGCCTCTAATCAATAAATCTCTGGCAAGCTTTCTTCCAGCGGCAGGCAGTACACCACATGTCTCGGTTTTCCATACCATACACTTTCCGGCATTTCTTTCCTTCCCCACGAATTTTTCTGAGAGTGAAAAAAACAAACCAAAATTGGACATTTTGATGGTCCGAGGACTGTATGCCCCCCTTCAGTACACCTCTTCTAATGAAAAACATGAGAATGAATGACCGCCACTGTAATTAGTGAATCAAGTTGCACTTTCAGAAATCATACATTTCAAAAATTCCTGTTCTGCAATTTCATTTGTGGATTATTAATTACCGAGATAAGAAAACATTCTGTTGTTTTTCATTAAAAGAATTTCTCCTCCTCGTTTGTTGTTTGCTTCACTTAGTTGGAGAAGTTTGGAATTACTTGTGTTTGCCTACATAATATCAATCACTGCACCCCAAAAGTAATTCATCAGGTAAAGTGCTCCGAGATGTTTCGATGTAATAAGGCACTATGGGGGAGAAATTCAGTATTTGGGGCGCAATTATCGGCCGGGCACAAAGATTAGCGCCTGGCGCTAATTATCGCCACCGACTGCAAACTTGACTTTTATCACCCCTGGAGGTGATTGGAGCGCTAAATCAGGCGCTTCACACCTGTCTTAAGGCGCAAAGGCCGAGGAGCAAGGCGCTACCTCAGAGCACTGGCGAAGCTCATGTGATGTCAGTCAGCAATGGAACACACACACAATGGCGCAGGCCAGTTCTTAAAGGGGAGGGTTGATCTTGCTTTCCATCCACATCCTGCTCATTGCAGCCTTGAATCTCGGCCTGAAGAGACCTGCACATCAAATCTGCTGGAAAGAACAATGGAGAGTACCAGGGAAAGAGCTCAGAGTGCAGCCCCCACAGTCTCTTCTAAATCAATACAAGGAAGGGCAAATCAAAATGAACCTGCAAAGTACTGCTCAGTACCCAAAACTCCTTCACACAGCGTTGAATCTCTCCAGAAGACTTTCTCTCTCTCTCTCAGAATGCGTGGTTCAAAAATGTCACCAACAATAAAAGGCAGGAAGCGGTCGCCTTTAAATAGCGCTCCCCCAGTCCCTTCCTGACTGCAAAACGCTCCCCTCAACCTATCGTTGCTAACGGCAGGCGGTAAGGCAGGGGGCGCCACTCAATATCCGCTCCGGGGCGATACCGGGGCGTTGTGCACTCGACTGACGTCACGATCTGCCGGCGCAGGAGATCGTGGCGGTAGTGTTTAGCGCCGCCGCAAAATGTCTAGTTAATTTCGCTAGCGGCGCAAACTTTGCCACGCCCGGGCGCTAGATGCTTTGCGCCCCATTAGCGCCCTCTTAAGGTGCTAACGGGAGGCGCAACCAACTGAATTTTTCCCCCTATATAAATACAAACATTGTTATTAATAACATAAATGACTAGAATAACTTAATAGAAAGCTTTCTCAATTCTAAGAAGAAATGGATCCTTATTAAAAATGTTTAATATCCTGAATATAGGTCACAATTTTATTTGTGTCCTGACTGTAGTCTTGTCATGGGTAAATGTTGTTATGGGTTAAATCTCAACCATAGTTAAAAAGCAGGTCTTGAACCTTAAAAGACTGGATTTGAAGCTGGAGCAAGTTAACTATATTATTAGTGGGAAATGACTACTGTACCTTGCTCCGACCGCAGGTCTAGGTGGAGAGGAGAGTGAAGTGAGGGGCTGCTGGCGCTGCTCTCCAATACCCACAGGACGGCTATGGGTCGGTGAAACCTAGCACACACATAAAATTTACATCAGTCCTACAAACATACTGCTCCAGTGGGAAGTGTCCTACAATCCACCTAATCAGCAATCCTACTTTCTGTTGGATAGAAAGCCTGTAAAATAAAATTAACATTGTTTGCACTATAATCATTTAATCTAAAAGGGCATTAAAGACTGCAGGATCTTTTAGCAGTGTAGAGATTTGCTTCCTGCCACATGTTCATCACATGTATCTTCACCCTCCAAAAATCAGCGAACTGAACAAGAGCTTGTTTGCTTTTCTGTTCTTCAGATGAGAACAAACAATCCCCAGCGCTGGCTGGAGAACTGTGAAAACTTAATCAATCCCAGCAAATATGTTGATGACCAAACCAGAATTCAGCAAGCCAGTCAGCAGGAATGACAACAATACAAAAACATCTGATTTTACATTGTCATTTTTTGCAATCATATTTTAACAAGATTTTTTAATGTTATGGTATTTACAGTTTACTAACAAGAGCCATCCTACCAAATAAGGTAATTTGAAAACCTCGTAGTGATAAGCTCTGAAAAGAATAAAGTGTTGTTTTAATTGAGTTCTGTAGTTTCACATCACAGTAGTCAAATTGTTGATAACCAATCTTAAAACCACTCTCATTTTGATATTTCAAATATGTGTGTAAGTTGTGACACATGTGTAATATGTAAACTATTACATATGGCTGATAATGTAATTAGAGCTACTTCACAATGTTCCTCCCCTCCCCCACAGTGTTTAGGCTGTCAGCTATAGGCCACTGTCTTACAATCCTCTTAGTAAAAGACAAACAGTTAGATTCATATTTCCTTGCTAGTCCTAAGTCAGTCCCAAGGTCCTGCTGGGAGATGGGCCTCCAACAGGCCATTCTAATTCTAGGACAGGCAAGTCCAGCGAACCTTGGTCTTATGGGTGCACAGCTCTTAGCCAGCGCCGGGGAAAGGTGGATGGGGGCAAGAAAATCAGCCCCTATAAATGAAACCTACATACACACCAGTCTAGAAGACTGACAAAAGCTGAAGAACAGCTCCAAAAAAGCTGGCAATTCAAATAACAACCAACAATTCAAAAACAGCCTCCAACATAGGCTGTACCATTGGTACCAGTGTCATTGCTTTAAGGTGACAGATTTAAGTTAAATTCTGTTCTATTACACAGGATTCTCATCTGTGTCTCAAGATCATAGTTTGCAGATTTCCCTCTTTCTTTTAATAAAAAACCTTCTGGGGTAATTTTTACCTTCACTGCTTGGGCAGTAAACTGGCCGAGTAGATTGCTCGCCCATTCTAGAAATTCTAGGGCAGGTGGGAGATCTGCTCCGCCAGTTTACTACACAAGAGGTGAAGGTGAAAACTACCCAGCTAAAGTCCTTGCTGACTGCATGAAAACAAGTAGTTATGCTAAGAATGCAGTGGGACATAAACTAGTAACTTATAAATACCCAATGGTACTGAAAATCCAAGAAAGTTCTACTGGTCTCCCATTATAACTCTGGTGGAATCCCCCAAGGAAAGGGCATAAAAGCCATTTTCAACTGTTTATTATCCAAAGACATGGGTACAGGTTCCACATGTACGCTGCTGACGCCCAGCTCTACCTCCTCCACCACCTCTGTCGACCCCTCCACTGCCTCGGTGTTGTCTGACGTCTAGTCCTGGACGAGCAGCAATTTCCTCCAGTTAAACATTGGGAAGACCGAAGCTAGCGTGTTCTGCCCCCACCGCAACTTCTGTGCCCTGGCTGAATCTCTCCCTAGTGCTGTCCAGGGCCCTTTACTAGGTTCTCAATGGAGCTCTCGCATTCCGTTGGGTCTAAGTAGAGGTATAAATGGAAGAATTCCCAGAGTAGCTCAGGAACTTCCCCAGACACACACCCTTGTGTGACAGACTTGCGCATGCAAACCCCCCACCCCACCTGAATTTCCCAGGCTTCTTGCATAGGGTGGAATGAATCCCAGCAGGCTCCCCAAATTCCAGCCAGTCGGGCGATCTGACTGACTTTTGTCTTGGCGCTTGATTGAAATTCCGGGGCCAGGATGACAGAAGATTCTTGGTAAGCTTTGGAAATGTAGATTTTAGCCTTTCCTTCCAAATATAAACATTTAATAACATCAGTTGCATTCCTTCACATGCAGCCAACAATATGAAATAGAAAAGATGAGATGCTCGCTACAAAGCCATGTGGATGCTTCTTTGAGTCTCAGGGTTTCTCCAACCATGGTTGTGATGAACCATGGAAACTTTCAGCCAAGTTGCAAGATGCTACTTTGTTGTGCTGTCAAAGGAGGAGAAATTGGTTAGCGTTCAGCCACGTGTGCGAAAAGGGCAGCGCAACTGCGACATGTGCCTGAAGAGCTCAGCCTGAGGGTCTACCGAAACTGGTCCTCGGGCCTCATTATCATGAAACTAGTGAGCTGTGGCCCACAGTACTTGTTTGCACGTACCTGAATGTGGAGCCAGTGCTCCTCCTGACTCCACATTTAGGTAAGTGAAAAAAAGTGTACTTACCTTGATTCCGATGGCCTCCAGCGGTCCCTTTAAGAACACTGGTTAGGCCACTGTAAAGGCCTGAAAAGCTAGTCAGAACATAGCAGTACAGACCGTGATGTGATTCGAGCGTGACTTCTCACCAACTTTCTGTGCGGATAAATGGCTACTGGTGGCAAGAACCTACTGAAAATTAAAAAAATGTTTTGTGGATGCCATTCACAGAGGTTGCAGCTTTCCTAACTCATTTATTGGAGTCTTAAACAGGACATTCTTTGAGAAACAAATATTCACCAGCTAAGAGTCAAATGAAGCAATTTTAATCAGCACAAACATTCTTTTGTGCAACAACGCTCAAGATTTATTAAAACCATTAAAGTAAAAAGCGCCAACACAAGCTTTTGGAGGTAGAATTGTAGAGTACAGAATAGCAACCAACATCTAGCTATGAAGCCATGCTCATTAGACCCCAGTATCTGGAGAATACATAATGAGCTTTTGATTTGGTTCAATTTTGCCAGGGGGATTGAAGTACAACATAACAGTGCAGTGCAGCCTTGTAACAAAGCCATTAATTGTATATATCAGAGTTCTCAGAGCTGACAAACACTCTCATCAGTCTGCTCTAATAGGCAAAATATGGTAATTCACTAAGAGACATTGAGCACAATTACTGTAAATCACAGTGCCTCATACCAATAACTTCAATATTATTGATGCTTCATGTATTCTACTGAGGACTGGGTGAGCATCTGTAGTATATCAAGTGTCTCACTCCAAGCACCATAAAAGGATTGAATATGGATACATTCTGCATCGTATTATTGCCCATAAAAATCACTGAAGTCCACATTAACTCTTTAGCCAAATTGCTACAAGTACTGAATTTGCTCATCTCCAGGACATTGCGGGTAATTATTATAAATCATTGTGAATTGCTTTTTCAGAACAATGACACTGTGGGGTACAGAAAGCATCCGATACCTTTCATGGAAGGGTTATGTCCACAATTATTGTAAATCATCTGCACCACTACGATCCTTTTTCAGACAGCAATGACATTGATGGTTGTCTGTATTCTTCACAAACACAGAGATAAAATCAACGGCAGTCACTGTATCCATCATGGTAACAGTTCTTAGAAGCAGGCCATAAATAAGCACATATGGGTGAGCACAACGTCCATTTCCTGTAATTGGTTCAGCCCATTCCCTCACCAATACACTGCAACTCTCGAGGAGTTCAACTGCACGTGCAGAAGCTGATAGAAAAGAGGCTTCAAAAGAAGCAGTTTGAAGGAGTAATGAGCTAGGCCATTGAATACAAATGCTGCACCACTAAAGTCAGGTAACATTTGATGTCTACAGTAGAACTTCTACAACCAAGTAAAACAAGTTTCCAACTCAGGAAAAAACATTCTATTTCCCCTCCATTATTAGGCTCCACTGCTGTCCTGTGGTCATCTCTGATAATCAGGTTGTCAAAATGGTTTGGCTCTGGGCTATACTGATCTACAAACATCTGACTGAAAGCAAGTGCTGGGGGAAGAAGCAGGGGGTTTATTTTTCTGTGCTGCTTGGTATATGCTCCATTAAGGCCCTGGCTGAAAACTGGAAAAATTCACATGAAGAGAGTGGTGAATTTGAATGAAAATCAATATTGGAATTTCCAGATTCGCACCTGGTTTTCTGGGGGTCCAAATCTCAGTGCCTCAAATGAACAATTTTTGACTTTAGATAATACTCTCACAAGAAATATTCTATGGTTTCGCACACTTCTCCAACTGTACTTTTTACTCAAAACTATAAAATGACAAAAAACTGGTTTCTCCAGCTGTTATATAAAAAGCAATATGGCCATGGGGGAGTGGTACAGTGGTACTGTCCTTTTACCTCTGGGACCTGGGCCCTCGGTCTGTCGGCTGCAAATGTATCACATAAAATGAGTTTGTTCAGTTCCTCAGAGGTACAGGCCCATAGTACAGTACAGTCATAATTCAATGCTGGACTGACTGTTCCACTGAGAGATGATGATGAGATGGAATTGGGAATAACTGAAGCAACATGTGGAGTTGGTTTTCTGAGGTTGGTGTAAAGACACATGTTATTGGGGAACAGTGGAGGAACTTTCCCTTGCATATAAGCCATGTCATAAGCAATGCTCCCTTTAATTTTTTTTTGTGGGTGCTGCGGCCCATTTAAAATACTGCGCTTGCGTGATTTTTCCCGTTTAAAAGCCAGTGAGCCGGCTGCACGGGAGCTCCAGAGCGCTGCAGCTTACAGGGAACATTGGTCATAAGTGAACATTCTAGAATTGTACATTAGAAGAAGAAAGAACTTGCATTTATATAACATCCAATTTGTGCACAGCAAGGTTCCACAAACAGCAAAATGATAAATGACTAGTTAATCTGTTTTTGGTGGTGTTGGTTGAAGGATGGATGTTGGCCAGGACACCAAGGGAACAGTGCTATGGGATCTTTTACAACCACGTGAACAGGCAGACGGAGTCTTGGTTTGACGTCCCAACCAAAAGACGACACCTCAGCCGATGCAGCACTCCCTCAGTGCTGCACTGAAGTATCATCTTGAGATTACGTGCTCAAGTCCTGGCTTAATTCCATGACCTTCTGATTTAGCCAAGCTGACACTGAAACTGAAACAGCGCATTAAGCTGAAACTGGATGCCAAAACAAAATGGTTTTCCATACTCCTCCCCTTAACCGAAACAAAGTTCATCCACCACCACCCCCCCACCTCCCATATAGATCAGTCATATTTCAAATGGTACAAAGGTCCACTGGTGCTCAGAGAGTTAACCAACAAAGGCATGACTAAATATGAGCTATTCCAAAACATGAAAGAAGGTGGATTTAATACATCCTCCGCACATACTTATTTACACTTTGCCTTGCAATGAGACCTTCTGGCCAATTCATTTGCTGACAGTATCCACCTAACATACCTTTATATCAAAGGATCGGTGCAAAGGCTGGGAATTTCTGCATGAATTCTCAATATCGGAAAAAGCCATCATTAATAACAAGATGGGGGTAAAGATTTCCTCTGTGCAGTATTATAAAGGTGTTTATGATTTGTCTGCATATAACACAGAGGAAATCTTCCAAAATGTATTTAGTCACTTTTAAGACTGTTAATTACATTCATTTTTCCATCCCAAAGGGTACATAGGGCTAGAGATTCATCTACTTACTGCTACTCTGTAGCGCCATGAAATGGCGATAAAATGGCAGTCGCCGCTCTTTTGCCAGCTGGTGGCGGTTCTCGCGACAGCCACCATATTCCTCTCCTCCCTTGCGCTGCTGGTAACTGGCAGCGCCCTGGAAAAAAAAAGGCGGCATGGTGACGTCAATCGGCGTGCAATGCCGACTTAACATCACCAACGCGAACTTCGACCCTAGCGCTGAATTCAGCACTGGGTCCTAAGCAGGCTGACAGTGGCGATGTCTGCAGCTCTTAAAGGGACACACACATCATTCAGATAAGTTTGAATTTAAGGGTTTGGACTGTTTTTTTTTCATTTTATTGAAGTGGTGGCTTGCTGCAATAGATGTGAAAAGTTTTTTTAAGTGTGCAGGGAGTGCTGCTAGATGCTTGCAAGGGCTCGGATGGTAAATGAAGGCCTTTGAGAAGACAGAACATGCTGTGAATACTCAGCAGGTCACGCAACATCCGTAGAGAGAAAAACAGAGTTCACGTCTCAGATCGACATGCTGCCTGACCAACTGAGTATTTGCAGCATTTTATGCTGTCATTTCACATTTACAGCATCCGCTTGCAGAGGGAAGAGGAAGATGCATAAGAGGAGGAATCAGACGGAAGGATGCATCCCAGACAGCCCCTTTGTGGTCGGGATATCGAGGATGGAATCATCCGCCTGGGGTCCCACAGGCTGGGCAGGCTGCCTCTTCTTGTTGACCCACTGGCTGGGCAGGCTGCATTTCTTGGGTGTATGAAATGAGATAGGCACAAGGGTGGAGTTGTGCTGACGGGAGGGTGGGAAAACAAGAGATGCATGCTAGAAGGAGGATAACGTACGAGGATACCCACATCTTGTATCCTTTCAGCCCCGCCGCTGGCCAAGGGCTCAACTATGTCCCTGCCAAGAATGGCCTGCACCGTCTCCTCCAAGAGGGTGAGGTGAGGCTAGGAATGGGAGATATGCCTCGTCATTGGTGCAGATTGTTGGTAGGTGAGTGATTGGGGGTTGTGCATTGAGAAGTATGTGAGGATAGTGGTGCAGTTTAGGGGAGACGGCTTTTGAAGATGCATTCATTGACCTTGACCACTGGTCTGAGGTCATGAAGCTTCTTTGGGCACTGGAGCCAGGTGGTGGGGGCGACACTGCTGGCAGTGACAGCCTTAGTGATGTACTCCCCCATCGTTCTTTCTGGAGGGCTTCCTGGCCCCTGTGGGTAGAGGGCCGCTCTTGCAGTGTTGACTCCCTGCACAAAGCTAGAGTGCTGCGTGTGAGACCCACGGTGCCCTTTCCCTGGCTTGCTGAGCCATTTGTGTTAGTGCTGAGGCAGTTTTCCCATTTGTTGAGGTTAGGAAGGTAATTCAGCTTTAACAGCTGAATATTCACATTTGGGACTTCTTTTAAATATTGAATATTTCTTAAAAGGCAGAAAGGGATGAAAAATGTATTGATTCACTGCATTTTATTTTGTATTGCTACAGTGTGCATGGCCCCTTTAATTCTCAGACCTCTTCATTGCCCACAATTCTCTTGCGAGCTCCACAGCTTCGCTCACAGAGGCTGTGTGAAGCTCCAACGCCGGACCTGGACGGGAACTTCGTTCCGGATCCCTCCAGCAATGCCATCAGGACGGCGTTGCACAGAAGGTGAGCACTGCGCCACCTATCTCCATGCCCCCCAGACCAATTTCACTCAGTTAGCGTTGCGGCCATTTCCAGCGGCTGTTAACTGCAGTTGCCAGTAACTCCGGCAACTTTGCTGGCGAACACGAATTTTTCCCCCTAAGTGTTTACCAATTTGTAATACACTGTAATCCCAGCAGCAGAGTGAACTCTATTAATATAATTAAATCCTGCGCCTTAATGCAAACAATGTGTTAGCTGTGTTCAGAACAATATAGGAGGCAAAACAAAA
Source organism: Squalus acanthias (assembly GCA_030390025.1). NCBI lineage: Eukaryota > Metazoa > Chordata > Chondrichthyes > Squaliformes > Squalidae > Squalus > Squalus acanthias. Next base: position 93,091,906 of record CM059432.1, read on the forward strand.
TTGCTGACTGGAACTCCACACCAAAATAAATGCGTCAAACAGTTAAAAAAAATATATTTTACACAAATTAATTCAGTGATAATGTCATACGGCAGTGTGAAGTGGTAAATTCATAACTGATTTCTGGAAGTTCTTTAAACAAAAAGTGATCAATAGGGAATGGAGTTCCAGGTAGGATAGTGGAAGCAAAATCCATGGAATTATTTAAGGAACAGTAGAATCCTGTGATGGCAAGAGGTGGGATTGCAGGTTTGATGAGACAGAAAGAGCCAAATGGCCTTCCTCATTTCCGTCTATCCTGTGCTCTTAGAAGATAAATAAGTAATAAGTACTTACATTTGTCTGGCTGTGTTGACAGAGATAAAAATTGCTCTTTTACTAGATAAATCACATTGGATTTTTTTTATTCTGTTAAGTAGCATGGGAAAGAAAGCAATCCTTCTGCCATTTCGGATCTGTTCCAAAGGTTGCGCATTGCTGCACCTCCCCCGCAGACTGACCTATTTTTCTCAAAATGCATGATGCAATGTTCAGTGAAACAGGCTTATGCTGCATTTGATACTCTACATGACCCTGAGTAACACTGGAGCACTGCAGGACCATTAGAAATAAGGGCCCATTGCCTAAAAATACAATTAATTTTCTATTAAAATAAAAGTGAAATCAAATCAAATTAATAAACTAAAAAATTGTTGTCATTGGCTTTGAATGCAATTTTCCATTCCTACATTTAATGCCTAAGCACAGATGAGATATTAAAACTCCATTTCAGAAATGAAAATAACACTAAAAATATAAGCAATGCACACACTCCATTCGGGGAGTGCGAATTTATGCAAGGCGGGGGGGCGGGGATTCACCTGCTCGTCTGCCCTAACTTCAGTGGGAGAGTCGCGGTAACCTTGAGAAAATGGTAAATGCCATTTTTTCTGCGGTTCCTGCAACTTTTACGCCAAAGTTACAGAAGATGAGTGAGAGAACACCTGCAGAAATTCACTCCCTGGGTTAACTTTCGGATTCAAGAATAGATTTTTTGCTCAGGCAAAATCTTAAGCAGAAATATGGTAGAATGTGATGCACGCTTTCCTGATGAGAAGTTCCTGGGTTAGCCTCACTTTAATATTGACATCGAGCTCCTGGGGTTATGAATGTCACTGATTATGATCTCCCCATTTCGGAAACTGCTGCAGGATTTTATGTGTGCAGCAGATTAAGAGACACGACACGCGGAACTAAACGCTTTTTACTGAAAATAGCAACAGCAACTTGCATTTATATTGCACCTTTAGGACAGAGAAATACTTCACAGAGGTGTGAGGAAAAAAAGATGTTGAACCAAAGGAGAAATTACGAGGGGTGACAAAAGCCTAATTCAAAGGGAGCGGTTTAAAGGAGAGTCTAAAGGAAAGAGATGGAGGGGCAGATGGGTTTAGGCAGGAAACGGCAACGTTTGGGACCCAGACAGCTAAAGACACTGCCACCAATGGTGGATCGAAGGGGGGCATATGCACAAGAGGCTGGAGTCAGAGGACCGGAGAATTCAGAGAGTGGGGGAACGGGACGGGGACGACATTGGACGGCAGAAGGAGATACATAAATGTGATGGGGCGAAACCATGGAAAGAATTAAACACATGGATGAGAATTTTAACTGTGACCTTGTTCAGAGGGGCAGGGATTTGGATGGGGAGGTGAAATTCCTGAGCAGAAGAGCTGAAAGGCCAGGTGAGGGGAGGAGGAGGTGAGCAGGGGTTGATAGTGACTGAGAAAGGGAGGTAGAAGTAATGGGCTCGGGTCTGGAGTGGCAGCAAAAATTCGCAGGCGAACAGACACAGAGGGAATTCTGGGCCACAGAGATATGGCTGATATCAAGGCGAAACATATTTTCAAAGCTCCCAGAACACAGCGTGTAATATACGGGAAGCAGATATGGGGTCAGAGGGTGGAATATCTGGCAGCAGCAGCTCTCGCTGGTTACTCTTAAAGGGGAACTTGTTCCAAATTTGAAAAATGTTAGAGGCAAGGGGCAAAGGCAGGGCAGCACCATGGTGATGATAGCCACCTTCCAGTTAAGAGAATTGCAAGAACAGCCTAGATAGAGGTGACAGATTGAATTAATGCTGTCTCAACTGTGGCCAGAATTGGGAGCAGGTGAGGAAGACATTTGCTGGGCTACACACTTGTCTTATAGAAAAACTTACATTTATATAGCACCTTTCACGACCACCGGACGTCTCAAAATGCTTTACAGCCAATGAAGTACTTTTGGAGTGTAGTCACTGTTGAAATGTGGGAAACACGGCAGCCAATTTGCGCACAGCAAGCTCCCACAAACAGCAATGTGATAATGACCAGATAAACTGTTTTTGTTATGTTGATTAAGAGATAAATATTGGCCAGGACACTGGGGATAACTCCCCTACTTTTCTTCGAAATATTGCCATGGGATCTTTTACGTCCACCTGAGAGAGCAGACGGGGCCTCAGTTTAACATCTCATCCGAAAGACGGCACCTCCGACAGTGCCGCACTCCCTCAGCACTGCACTGGGGTGACAGCCTAGATTTATGTGCTCAAGTCCCTGGAGTGGGACTTGAACCCACAACCTTCTGACTCAGAGGCGAGTGAGCCACAGCTGACACTTATAAGGCATTTTAATAACACAGAAGAACAATGCCCAGCTTTCTATCAAAAAGAAAAGACTTGCATTTCTATAGTTCCTTTCACGACCACCAGACATCCCAAAGTGCTTTACAGCCAATTAAGTACTTTTTGAAGTGTAGTCACTGTTGTAATGTAGGAAATGCAGCAGACAATTTGCGCACAGCAAGCTCCCACAAACAGTAATGTGATAATGACCAGATAATCTGTTTCAGTGATGTTGATCGAGGGATAAATATTGGCTAGGACTCCCCTGCTCTTCTTCGAAATAGTGCCAGGGGATCATTTACATTCACTTGAGAGGGCAGACAGGGCCACGGTTTAACATCTCAACTGAAAGACAGCACCTCCGACAGTGTAGCACTCCCCCAGCACTGCTAGGTCTTTTGTGCTCAAGTCTCTGGAGCGGGACTTGAACACACAACATTCTGACCCAGAGGCGTGAGTGCCAACCACTTTTTAAAAATTATATTATTTATTGAACATTAAGAACATTTACAACATCGTGATCATTCCATTGTATCATTCAAATCCATTCCGCTGCTCTGCACAGCTATTCCTCCACCACATATTAAACATCAAAACCTGAAGTTTAATTTGTCTCCCGCAACATATATTCATCGATTGTACTTTAAAAATTGATCGTAAAATAATATCTTTAAATTCCTTTCTGAATAAAACATCCAGAGCCTTATAATGATCTTTTAGCTTATATTTAAAATACTCTTAGATTGATTCTCCTCCCCTTAAAAAACAGAGCATTCCTTCTTTGCTCAATCACGAATCTAGCCAAACTGAACATTAAATTAATTGCTGCTCCGCTAGACTCAGGCAGACTCTCCTGCAATCCCCATCTTAAAATTGAGTCCCACGGGATTCCCATTCTCGCTCTTCGGTCCCCACCCAGCAAAAAAACCTCACACAACTGTCGAACATAGTACTTAAAATCATTTAACTGCAGACATAACACTAGTAAATGGGACAGAGTCTCATCCCGTGTCCCACACACTGGGCAAGTTGCCCCCGCCACTTGTCCAATCTTACATAAGACCGTCATGGTAAAAATCCGGTTATGAGCCAATTTGAAATCCAGTTCAATCCACTCTGGACATTTAAAATTTGCCCACACTCCCTTCCAAATCCTGTTGAAGTCCAGCTGTGGGTATATACTCTGCTAAAATTCCTGACCAGCAGGTGTCTTGAATCTCCATTCTCTAAATACCCCATAGAAATCTCGAGTATTACAGTTGTCAAATTGGACCAACTCTTCCCCTTTCTCCAGCAGAAAGCTTGGAAAAGCGGGACGCATTTTACTTCCTTTGGAGATTTCCGCATTTATTTCTTCCATCCAATCCTGTGGCATTGACCTCACAATCTTCTCATACATGATCATAATTGCTTTTTCCTCTACCTCCTGATTCTCCTCCCACACCATGTCCCTCACTATCGCTTCCGGCAACCAGCCTGGAATTACCTCGTATAATACATCTTTCACATATATAATACGAGCTTTTATAAAAGCTTGATTAAATAATACCTCTGTTGACCCACCTGTTCAAAAATAAGGGCTGTTCTTAAAATTCATCAGCACCCTTGGGCATAAACTGCACACTTTTTAAAAATTGGGCCCAAGTCTCTACAACCCCCTTATAAAACATAGGGAGAGGTTTAATCGATTTCAAAACATATTATTGTATTCCATATACAATATCCCCTGCCCTCCTATCGCACTTCGTTTTAAAAATACTCAAAACAACTCTTCCAAAAACTTGTATTTGACTTCTGAAGAAATCTCTTCACCCATTTGATTCTAAAGGATTTTTTCTTCAAATCAATATCTGGGAAATTGAGTCCTCCCTGATTTCTCCGTCCAATGATGGTATTGTAAGCAACCAAGGCTGGTTTCCCTTCCCATAAAAACCTCACATAAGCCTCTCGGATGGACTTTTCCGCCCACTCAGGAATATCCTCCACCGTCAATAAGTACCATAGCTTAGACAGCAGGAGAGCAGACACCACTGTCGCTCTTCCTTGCACTTTCAACCACCTTCTTTCCCATCTTCCCAAAATCTTTTTAATTTTCATAACCTTCGGTTCCCAATTTAATCGATCCACTTCATCCGTCTTTCTTGCACCCCATATGCACCCCCAGAACTTCCAAAACTTCCACCACCTTAAAAGGGACTTTCCTCCAACCATTCCCCCCTACCCCTTCCTGCAACCAGGCATTTGGACTTACTATAATTCACTCTGGCTCCTGAAGCTCTACAATACTCCTCCACTACGTCCATAGCTTTTCTCACTGACTCTTCATTTCTTAATGTTAAGGTTGTGTCATCTGCATATTGGTGTATCACCGACACCAGCCCGGAACTGGGAACCGCAATCCCAACTACACCTTGTTCCTTTCACATCATGTAACGTAATGGTTCTGCTACCAATGTGTACAACAATGGGGACAGGGGACAACCCCATCTCACTGACCTCTGTATCGGAAAATACTTGGATAAAAAACCATTACATTTAACACAGCTAAATATGTTTGAATAAAAAATCCTTATCCACTCAATGAAATTTTCCCCGAAACCAAATGCTTCCAAAACCATCAATAAAAACTCATGAGAGACCCTATCAAAGGCTTTCTCTTGATCTATCTTTAATACATAAGCCTCCCTCCCACTCTCTTCCATGAGCTCTATCACATCCCGGATTGAGACCACAGAGTCTGCGATGTCTCGGCCTATGACTCCATAGGACTGAGAGGGCAAAGCTATGTGCGGCATCACCTCCTTCACACGATTTGCCACAACCCTCGCCAAGATCTTATAATCCACATTTAACAATGTGATGGGCCTCCAATTCTTTAGATCCCTTCTATTCCCTTTATTTTTATAAGCTAAGCTTATGACACCTCTCCTCATAGATGGGGCCAGGCTTCCCTCAATTTTAATCTCCTTAAAAACCTCTAAAAGCAATGGACTTAAAATCTCTAAAAATTCTTTATAAAATTCTGCACTTAGTCCATCGGACCCTGGGCTTTTCCCCCCTTCATTCCACTTATTGCTACTTTTATTTCCGCTAATCCTACTTCTTTGTCACACATGCTTCTCTCATCCTCCTTTAAATCCTCTTCAATAAAAGCACTAACCTTCTCCATCGGCAATTTGGAAATGTCTTCTTTTGTATATAACTCTTGATAAAAGCTGCTAGCCGCCTCTAAAATCTCCCCACTTTCATTAATGATCTTCTCCCCTCTGTCAACTACTTTACAGACATCCGTAAACTTTTTGTTTATATTCTCTTCTCGACGCCGGTTAGCTGCCGCTCTCTCTTTCCCATAATGTACCGAAAAAACTTTTACCTCATATTTAAAATTGTCCCACCAAACTCTTCTTTCTTTCAAAAACAAAGGTTCCTTCCGAGCATTCTTTATTATATTTAAAATCCCTTCTTTATAAGCAATTTCTTTCAGGTATTGATTGTTTAAAATCCACACCCCTGGACCGATCTTAACTCTGCTGTTCCTAATTCTAAGAGTCAAAGCCGAGTGGTCACTAAAAAATACTTTTTTGTAATAAATCTCCATCACCTCAGAACTTAACCCTTCCCGTATTAACAGAAAATCTATTTGGCTCTGTTTTAAAACATCACCCACCCAACCTGTTCTGGAGAACTCCCTTTTTATGGGGCTCCGATCCCTCCAGAAGTCTCTTAAATTTAAATTTGCCATCATTTTTACAATCATCCCTCTGGAGTTATCATCCTTAAAGGTCATCTGGGCTGAAATGTCCATCCGAGATAAAAATACATTAAAATCCCCCACTATACAAGGGTTTTCCGCCTCTGCCACTTCAGTGAGTAACCACCGAAAAAACCCGCGACGCTTACAATGGTCGTTCGGTGCATAGATATTAAAGAGATCGCAATTAAATTCCTCCATTTTTACCTTTAGCCGTAAAAATCCTCCTCAGTGTCCTTGTCCACCAAGGCAACACTCTCTTTTATGGACAGACTCACCAAAACAGCCACCCCTCTACGGTTATTGTTTGCACAACTTGCAAACACCTCTCCCTTCCAAACCTTCCGAACTCTTTCCAGGATATCCTCATCCCAAAAGGTTTCTTGCAGACACAAGTCAGTGCCTTTAAAACACTACAACAACTGCTGCAATTTCTTCTCACCCCTCAGTCCGTTCATATTAATCGAGACCAATGTAATCATGGCTCCGAATAAGGGAAGTGTGCCTGATAATCTCCCCATCATTTAATCTCTGGCCCTTCCTTCCTCTCATGCTCCTTCCCAACTTTTCAGGCAGCTGTTGCTTTTTCCTGCAGCCTCCGGCTCTTTTTCACCACCTTCCCTGCTGTTTCAGCCTCTTCCTTGCATTAGGTTTGGACCGAGGAGCTGCCCCTTCTCCCTCCTTCTGCCCCTCACTAACCTTTCCCTTTCCACATGATGCCACCCCACCCCTCACTTCCATGTCTCTGTCCCCCTCTGATTCCTCACTCTCAAGCTCTTCTGTAACATCCTGTTCCTGCTCCATGTCAGATACATAATCGTGCTCCGTCAGATACATAGGGCTGGATTTTGTCTTGGGGTCGGGTTAGGGTCGTGTTACCCACATTTCGTGTTGCCCCCCCGACTCCAGATTAATGTGGATGAATGATGGAATTTTCACTTAATTGGTCAATTGAGTTCAAGCATGTGGGAACCCATGAACCAATTAGTGGTTTCAGTCTGAAAGTAGCCTGTGATGATGTCATTATTGCAGGTCAGAGACTGCCTGCCTGGTCTCATAGATTGCCTGGCCTTTGCTGTGAGTGGACCTGGATGCAAAATGAGCAGCATCTGAGAGAGAGAGAGCGAGCGAGAGAGAGAGAGAGAAGAGAGAGAGAGAAGAGAGAGAGGGCTGGATTTTGAATGACCCGTGGAGTCGGGTTTGGAGGCGTGTGGGGGGTTAAAGTTGCGGGGTCGGGGGTCCCGACCCCATCCCGCCTCCACGCAATTTTGATAAAATCGTGTGCGGTGTTCCCGACTCCGTCCCGCCTCCAAGAGGCGGGAGAGGCCATTAAAGCCCTTAACAAGCCCTAAATTGGCTCTGTAATGCCATTTTGAAACGTTTTAGCTAGTTTAACCCTTTTCCGACGTAAAGTACGCCTGATGTGAAACACTCCAGTGAAACCTGGCGGGAGCACAAGTGGATCGCTGACTATCAGATGCAGGTCCACTATTACAACGGAGATGTGATGAAGGTAGTAGTATTAGGTATTAGATCTGTAAGTCGCCTCTGATGCTGCTGCATTGAATGTTTTCAGAGACTGCCTGGCCTTTGCTGTGAGAGGACCTGGATGCAAAAAAAATTCTCATTCTCTCTCTCTCTCTCTCTCCTCATTTTGCATCCAGGTCCTCTCACAGCAAAAGCCAGGCAGGTCCTCTCACAGCAAAAGCCAGGCAGTCAGTCTCTGACCTGCAATGCAGCAGCAATGATGACATCATCAGAGGCGACTTTCAGACTGAAACCACTAATTGTTTCATGGGTTCCCACATGCTGGAACTCAATTGCCCAATTAAGTGAAAATTGCATCATTCATCCACATTAATCTGGAGTCGGGGAGGAACACGAGATGCGGATGACACGACCCTAACCCGACCCCAAGACAAAATCCAGCCCAGAGACTCTCTGAAGACATTCAATGCAGCAGCATCACAATACTGCTACTACTACATCACAATACTACTACTACCTTCATCACATCTCCGTTGTAATAGTGGACCTGCCTATCCACTTGTGCTCCCGCCAGGTTTCACTGGCATGTTTCACATCAGGCGTGCTTCACGTCGGAAAAGGGTTAAACTAGCTAAAACGTTTCAAAATGGCATTACAGAGCCAATTTAGGGCTTGTTAAGGGCTTTAATGGCCTCTCCCGCCTCTTGGAGGCGGGACGGAGTCAGGAACCCCGCGCCCGATTTTGTCAAAATTGCGTGGAGGTGGAATGGAGTCGGGATGGGGTCGGGACCCCTGAATCTGCAACTTTAACCCCCCACACGCCTCCAAACCCGAGTCCACGGGTCATTGAAAATCCAGCCCATAATCTCCCTTAGAGTCTTCCTGCTATCGCGGTTTCTCCAACAGTGCCGCTCCCTTCGGCCTCATCTCCACCGCTGACCCTTGCTCCCCGTTTCTTCTCTCTCTGGGACAATGGTGCACCTATATTGCTCCCTTCTGGCATCTTTGTCTCCCCGCTCCCGTCCTGCTGCCCCTTTAAGGCTCCTGCCTCTTGCACCCTCTCCTTGTCTTGCCCCCTCCTGCTCTCCGAGATGCTCGACTCCTCATCTTTCTTTGGAGTACTTATATTTACCACGCACCCCACTCCTGCCTTCTCTCCCCCCGCAGACACCAGATTCTTTAGGGAGAGCTGAACTGTATTATGGCTCGACTCTGCCCTCGACCCGTGCTGCCCTCTGCTGTCTTTGTCCTTTTCCACTGTACTTGGTGTGTTTTCCACAATCTCCATCCTGTTCTCTGCTCTGCAATTTTCTGCCTCTTCCTGCGCTCTTTTCTCCTTCCATTCACCAGCTGCGTCCTCCGCCTGCTCCGCTCCTCCAGCAGTTCCACTCAGACCTCCTGTTCCTTCTCCCATCTCATCACTCAAGGGGCTTCCTTCTGCCTCACACTCACAGCGGGTGGGGCCTTTGTGACACATCCCACAGCTCTCCGCCTTGCAGCTCCAAGCAATGTGTCCAGACTCATCGCAATTATAACAGTACAAGTCTGGACAGTTTCTTACAAGATGGTCGTGTCCAAGACAATAATAACAAACCTTCACCTGGTTATCATGTAGTATCCGGAAGTACTGCACCCCTTCCATTGTCTCAAATTTCATGCTATACGGCAATGACTTCACCCCCTCTGGGAACCGCACCTTTACGTAACGGGTTCCATCTGCTACCCGTGTTCCTGGATAGTATCTCCTCTTTACTGCCGAGCAAATTTTAATATCCCACGACTCCAACTTTTCGATTAGCACATCATCCTCAATATAAACATGAGAAGTCGCACAACACCAGGTTATAGTCCAACAGATTTATTTAATTTTACAAGCTTTCGGAGCTATCGCTCCTTCGTCAGGTAAGTTAGCAATGAGAGAATCTCCCAGAATTCACAATTTAAACCCAGACAAAATCTATTCACATTATTCGCTACAACAAAGAGCACAGCCAAGACAATGAGATGTGTCCCAGGGGGTCCAGCGTGTCAAACCACCTGCTGGCTGCATATCCTGTCAATTTGTGTTCTTGTGTTTTTAAAAAAAAACACCTGGGAAGACCGGCCATGATGTCAAGTCACGTTCTGTATCGTGACATGAACCCGATATCGCGATTGAGGCCATCCTCATGAGTGCGGAACTTGGCTATCAGTTTCTGCTCTATGATTTTGCGCTGTCGTGTATCTCGAAGGCAGGCAATATAAACAGGCAGGTTTAAGAATGAGACCACCAGCTCTTCAGAATATAGCAGAGATACCTCCAAGAACTTATCACCAACCTTCAAACTGAGTAAAAGTCTTTCCACCTCCTCTCGGCCACTGACCGTCACCTCGAACCCAACATTCAGCTTTGGTCGGCAGGCAAAGCAGCTTCCCTCGCCACAGTCCTCATGTGCCACAACCTGGATAATATCCCAAGCTCGTATCTCCTTATCCTCGCACTGAACCACCACCGTGTTTTCTTTTCCAAACTGTCTGGGGTCTCGGCCCAAATCTCTGGGCCTTTTTTTCTCCCTTCCCCCAACATTTTCTCCCCTGATTAAATTCATCCTGGGAACACTGTCCTCTGAGGGGCCCAGCATTCCGGGCCCCTCAGCAGCTATCTGGCTGCTGTTTATGGACCAAAATCAAGAGGGGCAAAATAGCTTACGAAAGCAAGCTGGCGGAAAATATAAAAACTAACTCCAAAAGCTTTTATAAGTATATCAAGAGGAAAAGACTGGTGAAAACCAAAGTTGGCCCATTGCAGTCAGATACGGGGGAATATATAACGGGAAATAAAGAAATGGCAGACCAACTAAATGCATACTTTGGGTCAGTCTTTACGAAGGAAGACACAAAAAACCTCCCTGGGATATCGGGAAAAATAGGGACATTTGCAAAGGAGGAAATGACGCAAGTCAATATCTCTAAGGATATGGTGTTAAGGAAGCTAAAGGGATTGAAGGCGGACAAATCCCCAGGGCCTGATAACATGCATCCTAGGGTGCTGAAGGAGGTGGCCCTAGAGATAGCGGATGCACTAAGTATGATTTTTCAGAATTCATTAGACTCGGGAACAGTGCCCATGGATTGGAGGGTAGCTAACGTTACCCCACTATTCAAAAAGGGGGGTAGGGAAAAAGCAGGTAATTACAGACCTGTAAGCCTTACATCAGTTGTGGGCAAAATGCTGGAGTCCATCATTAAGGATGAAATAGCGGAGCACTTAGCAAATGGGGACAGGATAGGACAGAGTCAACATGGATTTACAAAGGGTAAATCGTGCTTGACTAATCTATTGGAATTTTTTGAGGGAGTAACTGGTAAAATAGATGGGGGAGAGCCAGTAGATGTGGTGTACCTGGACTTCCAAAAGGCCTTCGATAAGGTCCCACATAAAAGATTAGCAGGGAAAATTGAAGCTCATGGGATAAAGGGGAAAGTATTGACGTGGATAGAGAACTGGCTGTCAGACAGAAAACAGAGAGTTGGAATAAACGGCTCATTTTCTGAATGGCAGGCAGTAACAAGTGGGGTACCACAGGGATCTGTCCTGGGTCCCCAGCTGTTCACAATTTACATTAATGACCTGGATCAGGGAGTCGGATGCAGCATTTCCAAATTTGCAGACGACACTAAACTAGGAGGGGGGGTGGGCTCAGAGGAGGAGACCAGGAAGCTCCAGAGCGATTTGGACAGACTGGGTGATTGGGCGGATAAATGGCAGATGCACTATAATGTGGACAAGTGCGAAGTTATCCACCTTGGGTGCAGGAACGGGAGGGCAAATTATTATTTAAATGGCAATAAATTGGGAGAGGGGGAAGTACAGAGAGACCTGGGTGTTCTTGTACACCAGTCACTGAAGGCGAGCATGCAGGTGCAACAGGCGATCAAGAAGGCAAACGGTATGCTGGCCTTCATAGCAAAAGGGTTGGAATACAGGAACAGGGATACCTTGCTGCAGCTGTACAGGGCACTGGTGAGACCACACCTCGAGTACTGTGTACAGTTTTGGTCGCCTCATCTGAGGAAAGATGTTCTTGCCATGGAGGGGGTGCAGCGGCGATTCACCAGGCTGATACCAGGAATGGCGGGATTGACCTATGAGGAGAGACTATGTAGTTTAGGGATGTACACATTGGAGTTTAGAAGATTGAGAGGGGACCTCATAGAAGTGTATAAAATTCTGACAGGTCTAGACAGACTAGATGCAGAAGGAATGTTTCCCTTGGCGGGTGAGAACAGAACTAGAGGACATAATTTAAGGATAAGGGCTAAACCATTTAGGACAGAAATGAGGGGGAATTTCTTCACTCAGAGGGTGGTGAACCTGTGGAACTCATTGCCACAGAGGGCAGTGTACGCCAGCTCATTAAATATATTTAAGAGGGAATTAGATATATTTCTACAGGCAAAAGGGGTTAAGGGTTACGGAGAGAAGGCGGGGACGGGATACTGAATTGGAGGATCAGCCATGATCTCATTAAATGGCGGAGCAGGCTCTAAGGGCCGGATGGCCTACTCCTGCTCCTATCTTCTATGTATCTATGTAAAAAGGCCCTAAAACCTGAAAAAAAAAACCACCACCAACTTTTTACAAACTCACTCCAACTCCCTGCAGTAATCAAGCAACCAGCAGCATCTACTCACTCCTAGCCCCTCCCACCTAGAGAGTGCTACCCACTGAGCCACTGGCTGACACTACAGCAAGGGTTCAATAATTTTCTAATTTGGGAAATAACAGGTATGCAATCAGATTGTGGCTTTGCTCTTCAAAAGCAGAGAAAAGGAAAGTAAAACATCCGAAGAAAAGAAAGTTGGAACATGTATCAAACTATTTTAAAATGTGAGTCGTTAATGTGACTTGATCTGGTTTTATTGGGGGGGAAAATTGGGTCGCGCCCCCTTTGGTGCGCTAGCGCCCCGAAAAAGTTAGCACCCCCGCACCTGAAATTCACCGGTAGCTACTGGAAGCGCCCCGCCTCCCTCCTGGGGCGCTGCGAGTGAATATCGCGGGGCTACGTGCCGCAGCGCCACGCTCTACGGCACGTCGCGCTGCAGTACTGCAGGCTTTCCTCCCCTTATTAAAGGGGTGGGGCCTAGCGCAGCGTGACCTGGGGGCCCAGCTGGGCCACCAGGGATCGGAGTGCCGACAAAAGAGCCCAGCACTCAAGAGAAGTGCGGGACTCACGGAGCGCAGCCGGCACTCCGCGGAGGGGGGGGGGGGGGGGGGGGCTTCACAGGAGGCCGGGGACGGCAAAGCGGGCAGGTGCTGGCAAGCGGCCAGCAATAAAAATGGCCGCCCGGCACCTTCCCTTTAATTTGCGCCACCCCGGCCGCAGGTAGGCCCTCCCGACCCAGTCGGACATAGCGTCCGCCGGTAAGTCAGAAGGCGCTGTGCATGGTGATGACGCCATCGCCGGCGGCGCAGCGCCGCGCTAACGGTTACCGGCGCTGCTAACACCTCCCGCGAAATTCAGCGCTGGTTGCTTTGCGCCCCGTTAGCGCCCCAGGGCGCTAACGAGGCGCAAATCAACCGAATTTTTCCCCCATTGTGTTCCTCATCATTATAAATAACATGATTTCAGTGACTATGATCTATTCTTGTCGTGAATGAATGATTGATCAGTCATTTTTTGCAAGACATGGGAGAAGTTGGATACAATCTTTTTTCTGTGATTGACTAAAGAAGAACTTGCATTTGTCCTAAAGCACTTCACAACCAATTAAGTACCCTGAAGTGTAGTCACTTTTGTAACATAGGGAAACACAGCAGCTAACTCGCACAAAGCAATGAGATAAATTACCAGATAATTTGTTTTGATGGTGTTGATTGAGGGATAATGTTGGTCAGGACACTGGGAGAACTCCCTGCGCTTCTTTGAACAGTGTCATGGGATCTTTTGCATCCACCGATGGGCAGACATGGCCTCAGTTTAACATCCCATCCGAAAGACGGCACCTCCGACAGTGCAGCTCTCCCTCAGTACTGCACGTGTCAACCTAGTTTATGTACTCAAGTCTCTGGAGTGAGAGGAACTCATAACCGTATGATTACAGAGGCAACAGTGCTACCACTGAGCCAAAGCTGACATCTAGCTAGACTAATGAGCGTTCACACTGCTTCTGCCGCTAAACAGGCAACTTGACTGTTTCAAAAGCAAAAATTCAACATGACAGCTGTTAATGTACAAATCTTGCTGTTAATGTCTCAATGACAACCTTGGAAACAAGAACTTACATTTATACAACACCTTTAACGTAGTAAAACGTCCCAAGGTGCTTCACAGGAGCGTTATGAAACAAAATTTGACACCGAGCCACACAAGGAGATATTAGGGTAGATGACCAAAAGCTTGGTCAAAGAGGTAGGTTTGAAGGAGCGTCTTAAAGGAGGAAAGAGAGGTAAGAGAGGCGGAGAGGTTTAGGGAGGGAATTCCAGAGCTTAGGGCCTTGGCAGCTGAAGGCACGGCCACCAATGGCTGAGCGATTAAAATCAGGGATGCTAAAGAAGCCAGAATTTGAGGAGCGCAGATATCTCGGGGGGTTGTGGGGCTGGAGGAGGTTACAGAGATAGGGAGGGGTGAGGCCATGGAGGGATTCGAAAACAAGGATGAGAATTTTGAAATCGAGGCATTGCTTAACCGGGAGCCAATGTAGGTCAGCGAGCACAGGGGTGATGGGTGAACGGGACTTGGTGCGAGTTAGGACACGAGCAGCCGAGTTTTGGATGACTTCAAGTTTACGGAGGGTAGAACGTGGGAGGCCAGCCAGGAGTGCGTTGGAATAGTCAAGTCTAGAGGTAACAAAGGCATGGATGAGGGTTTCAACAGCAGGTGAGCTGAGGCAGGGGCTGAGTTGGGCGATGTTACGGAGGTGGAAATTGGCGGTCTTAGTAATGGCGCAAATATGTGTCGGAAGCTCATTTCAGGGCCAAGCCTGCTTTAGCCATGATACCATGCAGGCACTTGTGAACATTTTTGAAGTCATATAGGAAGCTATTGCTGAGGCGCCACAAAGCAGGCAGACAAAGTGAATGCAGTTACCACCCCATTCTGGACATGGAAAGCAGTGCGCAGGAAGCTATGATATGAAAAGAGCACAAAAGTAAATATGACCATTGTGTTAACATGATGAAAATAGCTGCTACTATCTAGATAGACAAGTACAGGTCATAGTTGTCAGCATTAGGGAATTGTTGACAATTCTCGGAAAGGTATCAAACAGCATGAACAGCAAAACAGCATCAGAACACAAACAGATTCAGGACGTGCTAATAGTGAAGCCATTCAAATAGACACTTTTCTGAAGAAAATGAGTTGTAAACTACATATAATCAAGATGCAAGAAGCAAGCAAATGTATGTTTAGACTTGAAATGTGATTGTTTAAATTGTTCTGAAGCACAGGAGTGAAGCAAACATTCTACCTTGTATTTAGGGTTCTACCTTTAATGTAATACAGAATAGTTTCCTATTTGCTCTCGTGTTGTAGGCCAAGTTTGCTCACAATCAGAAAGCTTTGATGGCCACAGTGTTCCTCAGTCCCAGGAGAAGCCCCTAAGTGTGCATGAAGACCTTACTGCTGAACAATTCAGGCTGCTGCAGCACATCAAGACCAGTCACTTGGATCTGTGGGCATCTCAGTTTTAAAAAATTCATTCATGGGATGTGGGTGTCGCTGGCAACGCCAGTATTTATTGCCCATCCCTAATTGCCCTCGAGAAGGTGGTGGTGAGCCACCTTCTTGAACTGCTGTAGTCCGTAAGTTGAAGGTACTCCCACAGTGCTGTTAGGGAGGGATTTCCAGGATTTTGACCCAGCAATGATGAAGGAACGGCAATATACTTCTAAGACAGGATAGTGGGTGACTTGGAGGGGAACTTGCAGGTGGTGGTGTTCCCATGCACCTGCTGCCCTTGTCCTTCTAGGTGGTAGAGGTCGCGGGTTTGGAAGGTGCTGCCGAAGAAGCCTTGGCAAGTTGCTGCAGTGCATCTTGTAGATAGTACACACTGCAGATACCGTGCGCCGGTGGTGGAGGGAGTGAATGTTTAAGGTGGTGGATGGGGTGCCAATCAAGCGGGCTGCTTTGTCCTGGATGGTGTCGAGCTTCTTGAGTGTTGTCGGAGCTGCGCTCATCCAGGTGGAGAGTATTCCATCACTCTCCTGACTTGTGCCTTGTAGATGGTGGAAAGGAGGTAAGACACTCGTCGCAGAATACCCAGCCTCTGATCAGCTCTTGTAGCCACAGTATTTATGTGGCAGGTCCAGTTAAGTTTCTGGTCAATGGTGACCATCAGGATGTTAATGGTGGGGGATTCAAAGATGGTAACGCAATTGAATGTCATGGGGAGGTGGTTAGACTTTTTCTTGTTGGAGATGGTCATTGCCTGGCACTTGTGTGGCGCGAATGTTAATTGCCACTTATCAGCCCAAGCCTGAATGTTGTCCAGGTCTTGCTGCATGCGGGCACGGACTGCTTCATTATCTGTGGAGTTGCAAATGGAACTGAACACTGTGCAATCATCAGTGAACATCCACACTTCTGACCTTATGATGGAGGGAAGGTAATTGATGAAGCAGCTGAAGATGGTTGGGCCTAGGACACTGCCCTGAGGAACTCCTGCAGCGATGTCATGGGCTGAGATGATTGGCATCTAACAACCACAGTCATCTTCCTTTGTGCTAGGTATAACTCTAGCCAGTGGAGTGTTTTCCTGGATTCCGATTGATTTCAATTTTACTAGGGCTCCTTGATGCCACACTCGGTCAAATGCTGCCTTGATGTCAAGGGCAGTCGCTCTCACCTCACCTCTGGAATTCAGCTCTTTTGTCCATGTTTGGACCAAGGCTGTAATGAGGTCTGGTGGTGAGTGGTCCTGGCGGAACCCAAACTGAGCATTCTGTTGGGTATGCCCACAAAGCAGTTAGCCTCTGGCATCTACAACTGAAGCTATATGCATGCTGTGTTGGTTTGCACTCACACACAGAGGGATGTGCACTGGCCACAGGACTGGGTGTTTGGGCCCCAATTTCTAGCATCCGGTAGTCCAGGAAAAGGCTGTTCACAACCACTGGGAAAAAATGCTCACAGATGATGAGGGACCACCATGATTAAAGCATCTAACCCAATATGAGAAGATGGTCCTTGGCATATGTGGCCTCAGGTGTGTGGAAGATGTATACAGGCGAAAGTTCAGAGGAGTGCTGCCTTCACTCAGCAAGTATCCTCCTTTTGTTTCTCTCATTGCTACCCTTAATCAGTCTCTCACTCAGTAACACAGAGGCAGTCAATGCACAAAAGTAGCATGGCACACAATATATTGATATTATGTTTGTAGGATTTTTACACGAGATATTTTCCTTGAGTTCAACAACACAGACAACTCCCATAAGTGAGCACATACTCCATGACCTGCCGAGTGTCTCCACCTGCCCAGTGTCTAGGTAAAAAAAAGCAAGCGCCCCCCATGTTCATGGAGACACTCTTCTTTTCTCTCTCATCCAGTTCACGAACCCTTCTCCCTCAATTCATAGTGACACTTTTCTCCCCCTTCAGTTCATACTAGCAATTTTTTCACCCTTCTCAATTCCTGTTGGCATTCTTCCTCTTTTCCTTGCCACGCCCAGATCCTAACTGAACTTAACAGAGATGAAACTATGCTGTGGCTAGGAATTTTTGTAAGATCAGGAATTCCCACAGAGCAAAGTTCCATCCACCAGAACACCAGCATTCATCAGTTAGGAGCCAGGGGTAGCGCTGAGAGCCAGATTCCGCAGTATTACCAGGAGTCACACAGAACCCGGTGTGATGGAAGAACATAAGAATTAGGAGCAGGAGGAGGCCATATGGCCCTTCGAGCCTGCTCCGCCATTCAATAAGATCATGGCTGATCTTCGACCTCAACTCCACTTTCCCGCCCGACCCCCATATCCCTTGCTTCCCCTAGAGTCAGAAGCAGTGCTCACTTTATGCTGCCCTGGGTAAAATGTGTCATAAACCTAATGTGACTATGCCCCAGGTCATGTTATGACTTCATAATGTATCAATCAAACAACAGATAGAGTACTGTGTGAAAATAGAACAATGAAAGGACTGGGGCCATTATTAAAATGTAATGTAATAACATTTAGGCTTTCAGTCATTTGCTGACAATCCAAAGCCTCCTTTATCTTCAACCCTAGTGATCATTTAAACACCTGATACCATGTGAATTAATGATAATGGTGGGTCTTGAGTTGCATGTAATTAAAGCTAGATATTGTGAAACCCACTATTACAATTCTCTCTTGAAGATACACACATCTGAAATATCATATGATTTAGCTTAAGCATGTCAACTGTGAAAACGATTAGAATGGTCATTGCTAACTGACAATTTTCCTTATTGCTGGCCACAATTTAGACCGTGTTAAGGTCAGTTTTTTTCATTGTTTCCTGCAAGTACAGAGAACTTACATTACAGTTTAGCTAATATTGGCACCACAGAGCAAGGGAGGAACATGCATAATTCAGGAAGTCCATGGTATTTATGGTCTGATTGCTGCCCTTGAATGTGGATAGACCTGTCCAGCAGATATTTTTTTATTCGTTTCAGGATGTGAGCATCGCTGGCAAGGCCTGCATTTATTGCCCATCCCTAGTTGCCCTTGAGAAGGTGGTGGTGAGCCGCCTTCTTGAACCGCTGCAGTCCGTGTGGTGAAGGAACTCCCACAGTGCTGTTAGGTAGTTCCAGGATTTTGATCCAGCGACGATGAAGGAACGGCGATATACTTCCAAGTCAGGATGGTGTGTGACTTGGAGGGGAACTTGGAGGTGGTGGTGTTCCCATGCGCCTGCTGCCCTTGTACTTCTAGGTGGAAGAGGTTGTGGGTTTGGGAGGTACTGCCGAAGAAGCCTTGGCGAGTTGCTGTAGTGCATCTTGTAGATGGTACACACTGCAGCCACGGTACGTCGGTGGTGGAGGGAGTGCCAATCAAACGGACTGCTTTGTCCTGGATGGTGTTGAGCTTCTTGAGTGTTGTTGCAGCTGCACTCATCCAGGCAAGTGGAGAGTATTCCATCACACTCCTTACTTGTACCTTGGAGATAGTGGCAAGGCTTTGGGGAGTCAGGAGGTGAGACACTTGCCGCAGAATACCCGGCCTCTGACCTGCTCTTGTTGCCACAGTATTTATGTGGCTGGTCCAGTTATGTTTCTGGTCAATGGTGACCCCCCGCCAGGATGATGATGGTGGGGGATTTGGCGATGGTAATGCCGTTGAATGTCAAGGGTAGGTGGTTAGACTCTCGCTTGTTGGAGATAGTCATTGCCTGGCACTTGTGTGGCACGAATGTTACTCGCCATTTATCAGCCCAAGCCTGAATGGTGTCCAGCTCTTGTTGCATGCGGGCCTTAACTGCTTCATTTTCTGAGGAGTTGCAAATTCAACTGAACACTGTGCAATCATCAGGGAACATCCCCACTTCTGACCTTATGATGGAGGGAAGGTCCTTGATGAAGCAGCTGAAGATGGTTGGGCCTAGGATACCGCCCTGAGGAACTCCTGCAGCGATGTCCTGGGGCTGAGATCATTGACCTCCAACAACCACAACCATTGTGCTTTGTGCTAAGTATGACTCCAGCCAGTGAAGAGTTTTCCCCGTTTCCCATTGACTTCAATTTTACTAGAGCTCCTTGATGCCACACTTCGTCAAATGCTGCCTTGATGTCAAGGGCAATCACTCTCACCTCACCTGTGGAATTCAGCTCTTTTGTCCATGTTTGGACCAAGGCTGTAATGAGGTCTGGAGGCGAGTGGGATCTGGCGGAACCCAAACTGAGCATCGGTGAGCAGGTTATTGGTGAGTAAGTGTCGCTTGATAGCACTGTCGACGACACCTTCCATCACTTTGCTGAGATTGGCCGGATTGGATTTATCCTGCTTTTTATGGACAGGACATACCTGGGCAGTTTTCCACATTGTCTGGTAGCTGCCAGTGTTGTAGCTGTACTGGAACAGCTGGCTAGAGGCACAGCTAGTTCTGCAGCACAAGTCTTCAGCACGATAGCTAGGATGTTGTTGGGGCCCATAGCCTTTGCTGTATCCAGTGTGCTCAACCGTTTCTTGATATCACGTGGAGTGAATCGAATTGGCTGAAGACTGGCTTCTGTGATGGTGGGGACCTCAGGTTGAGGCCGATATGGATCATCCACTCGGCACTTCTGGCTGCAGATGGTTGCAAATGCTTCAGCCTTGTCTTTTGCACTCAATATATTTGGCACAGTTCTATGAAACTAGCCATCTCATTCAATTTAAAACCTCCTAGGTGATTGTCATTCTGGGGTACTGATTCCTGATTGACAACTGTGTCTAGGTGAAGTCATGAGTAGGGTCTGTGAATGGGGGCAGGTTAAATTATTCTTTGTAGTTCTACTGATAGATCCCTGAGGCCAGGGGTTTATATTGGGCTGCCTACCATTAGCTCAACAGTCAGTCCATAGCCAGCAGAGAAACGGTGCTAGTTTGACTTTGTGATGGTGTTTCACCATATAGGAAGTGCACTTCTATTTTCATGATCCAAAATATGTTGAGAGATAACTGAGGGAAAAGTGCTCTTTATTGTTTAGACTTATATCGAACAGGATAGTAGTTTGTAATTACTGTACCATATACTGTTTTGCACTGATTACTATTCATTTACCCGCTCTATATTAAATAAACCATTTGTTAGTTTATAGCCTGAGCCACGGTCTGTGCAATCTGCCGATTGCAGAAGAGAAGAATCATGTGGTGGCTATTCCAGTAAGCCAGTGTACAGTGCCAAGGGCTCTCTGCTGAATCCCTGGTTTTTTTATGTTCACTTAAATATTGGGCAGGTAAAGACACATTTGGGTTTGTACGGTACGTAAGGTCTACTTAAGGGAATGGTCAGTGATGCTGCACCTGAATAGATTATCCAATGTAAATACTAAAAACATATGGCTAAACATGGAGGAAGATTTCCTTTGTTTGGCATTTGTAAATGTAAAATTGTAGATTACGGTCCAAAAATGTGTTTATGATTTTGATGCAAATAGGCAACAGAGAAATTTTCTTCACTTGTGTACATATAGGCCCTCAACTTGCAGCATGATATAATAGCAGACAAATGCTTAACGTTTTTGTCTGAAATTTCTCTCACCGCTATTTTAGCGGAGGTGTTGAAATATATGCCAAATTCTCACGTGGGATCTTTTTGAAGGATTGTAATGATGAGAGCATTGTAACATATGTTCCTCTTCAGGAAGTTGCTCCAGGGCTCAGTGTCGATCAGCTCCATAGCATCTCACAGTATCCAATGCCACTCACTCCAGCACAATGAACACTAGCTCAAGTGGCTGGAGTCATACCTAGCAGAAAGGAAGATGGTTGTGGTGGTTGAAGGTCAATCATCACAGCCTCAGGACATCACTGCAGAAGTTCCTCAGGGCAGTGTCCTAGGCCCAACCATCTTCAGCTGCTTCATCAATGACCTTCCCTCCAACATAAGGTCAGAAATGGGGATGTTCGCTGATGACTGCAGTGTTCAGCGCCATTCACAACTCCTCAGATAATGAAGCAGTCCATGCCCGCATGCAACAAGACCTGGACGACGTTCAGGCTTGGGCTGATAAGTGGCAGGTAACATTCGTGCCACTTAAGTGCCAGGCAATGACTATCTCCAACAAACGAGAGTCTAACCACCTCCCCATGACATTCAATGGCATTACCATCGCTGAATCTCCCACTATCAACATCCTGGGGGTCACCATTAACCAGAAACTTAACTGGACCAGCCACATAAATACTGTGGCAACAAGAGCAGGTCCGAGGCTAGGTATTCTGCGGCGAGTGTCTCACCTCCTGACTCCTCAAAGCCTTTCCACCATCTACAAGGCACAAGTAAGGAGTGTGATGGAATACTTTCCACTTGCCTGGATGAGTGCAGTTCCAACAACACTCAAGAAGCTCGACACCATCCAGGACAAAGCAGCCCGCTTGATTGGCACCCCATCCACCACCTTAAACATTCACTCCCTCCACCACTGGCGTACTGTGGCTGCAGTGTGTACCATCTACAAGATGCACTGCAGCAACTTGCCAAGGCTTCTTCGGCAGCACCTCCCAAACCCACGACCTCTTCCACCTAGAAGTACAACGGCAGCAGGCGCATGGGAACACCACCACCTGCAAGTTCCCCTCCAAGTCACACACCACCCTGACTTGAAAGTATATCGCCGTTCCTTTATCGTCGCTGGGTCAAAATCCTGGAACTCCCTAACAGCACTGTGGGAGTTCCTTCACCACACGGACTGCAGCGGTTCAAGAAGGCAGCTCACCACCAGCTTCTCAAGGGCAACTAGGGATGGGCAATAAATGCTGGCATTACCAGCGACACCCTGATCCCATAAACGAATAAAAAAAAAAGGACGCCATTAGGCCCACCAAGCCTGTGCCGGCTCTTTGGTACAGCTATCCAATTAATTCCACTACCCTGCTCTTTCCCCATAGTCCTGTAATTTTTTCCCTTCAAGTATTTATCCAATTCTCTTTTGAAAGAATCTGCTTCCACCATCCTTTCAGGAAGTGCATTCCAGATCACAACAACTCGCTGTGTAAAAAAATGTTTCCACATGTCCACATCTCACCTCTTTGCCCATCAACTTAAATATGTATCCTCTGGTTACCGACCCTTCTGCCACTGGTAACAATTTCTCCTTATTTACTCAAAATCGTTCATGATTTTGAACACCTCTATCAAATCTCCTTTTAACCATCTCTGCTCTAAGGAGAATAACCATAGCTTCTCCAGTCTCTCCATATAACTGAAGCCCCCTTCCCTGGTACCATTCTAGTCAATCTCTTCTGCACCCTCTCCAAGGCCTTGAACATCCTTCCTAAAGGGTGGTGCCCAGAATTGAACACAATACTCTAGCTAAGGCCTAACCTGTATTTTATAAGGGTTTAGCCTAACCTCTTTGCTTTTGTACTCTATTCCTCTATTAATAAAGCCAAGGATCCCATATGCTTTTTTAACAGCCTTCTCAACAATAGTTTTATTATTTTTATGGTACAAGGAACAGTAGGAACTAGTTACATCTCAATCGAAACTGTATTCTGTTCATTTGTGCATTGTGTGTAAAATAAACCAGTTTGTTGGTTTATAATTGTGCATCATCTCACTAGAGTACTTTTCAGTCCACCTACTGTAAAGACAGGAAAACACATGCACGATGTCACCACCAAACACATAGGGCTGGATTTTGAATGACCCGTGGAGTCGGGTTTGGAGGCGTGTGGGGGGTTAAATTTGCGGGGTCGGGGGTGCCGACCCCATCCCGCCTCCACGCAATTTTGACAAAATCAGTCACGGAGTTCCCGACTCCGTCCCGCCTCCAAGAGGCGGGAGAGGCCATTAAAGCCCTTAACAAGCCCTAAATTGGCTCTGTAATGCCATTTTGAAACGTTTTAGCTAGTTTAATCTTTTTCCGACGTGAAGTACGCCTGATGTGAAACACTCCAGTGAAACCTGGCGGGAGCACAAGTGGATAGCTGACTATCAGCTGCAGGTCCACTATTACAACGGAGATGTGATGAAGGAAGTATTAGGTGTGAATGATGCTGCTGCATTGAATGTCTTCAGAGACTGTATGGCCTTTGCTATGAGAGGACTTGGATGCAAAAAAATTCTCTCACTCTCTCTCCTGCCACATTTTACATCTAGGTCCACTCACAGCAAAAGCCAGGCAGGTCCTCTCTCACCAACAGCCAGGCAGTCTCTGAGACCTGACAGACAGCAATGATGACATCATCAGAGGCGACTGTCAGACTGAAACCACTAATTAGTTCATGGGTTCCCACATGCTGGAACTCAATTGCCCAATTAAGTGAATATTGCATCATTCATCCACATTAATCTGGAGTCGGGGGGGGGGGGGGAACACAAAATGCGGATAACACGACCCCAACCCGACCCCAAGACAAAATCCAGCCCATAGGGCTGGATTTTGATACTGGGGCGGATTGGGGTCGTGTCATCCGCATTTCATGTTATCCACCTGACTGCATTTGGATGTGGGAGATTGATGCAATTTTCACTTAATTGGGCAATTGAGTTCCAGCATGTGGGAACCCATGAACTAATTAGTGGTTTCAGTCTGAAAGTCGCCTCTGATGATGTCAGCATTGCAGGTCAGGTCAAAGACTGCCTGGCGTTTGGTGTGAGAGGACCTGGATGCAAACTGAGCAGCAGCTCTAAGGAGAGAGAGAGAGAGAGAATTTTTTTTGCATCCAGGTCCTCTCACAGCAAAGGCCAGGCAGTCTCTGAAGACATTCAGTGCAGCAGCATCAGAGGCGACTTTCAGACCTAATACTACTACTACCTTCATCACATCTCCGTTGTAATAGTGGACCTGCAGCTGATAGTCAGCGATCCACTTGTGCTCCCGCCAGGTTTCACTGGCGTGTTTCACATCAGGCGTGCACATCAGGGTTAAACTAGCTAAAACATTTCAAAATGGCATTACAGAGCCAATTTAGGGCTTGTTAAGGGCTTTAATGGCCTCTCCCGCCTCTTGGAGGCGGGACGGAGTCGGGAACACCGCACACGATTTTATCAAAATTGCGTGGAGGTTGGAGGCGGGATGGGGTCGGGACCCCCGAATCTGCAACTTTAACCCCCCACATGCCTCCAAACCCGACTCCATGGGTCATTGAAAATCCAGCCCATATTCTCCTTCCCTCCCCTTTCAGCATTCCGATGGGACCGTTCCCTCCGTGACACCCTGGTCCACTCTTCCATGTGACACATGCGAGGTCACAGCATCCAGCACACGCAATAAGGGGTCTTTTTTTCAAAGTCCTGAGTCACGGCTATCATTCAACCTTTATAAAACACTGGTTAGGCCTCAGCTAGAATATTGTGTTCAATTCTGGGCACCACACTTTGGGCAGTAAAACAAAGGCAAAATACTGTGGATGCTATATCATGCCTTCCCCTCCCTCCCAAAACCACGATAGGGTTCCCCTTGACCTCACCTTCCACCCCACCGGCCTCCACATTCAACGAATCATCCTTCGCCATTTCCGCCACCTCCAGCGCGATGCCACCACCAAACACATCTTCTCCTCCCCTCCCCTTTCAGCATTCTGATGGGACCGTTCCCTCCGTGACACCCTGGTCCACTCTTCCATTACCCCCAACACCCACTCCCCTTCCCATGGCACCTTCACATGCAAGCGCAGGAGATGCAACACCTGCCCTTTCACTTCCTCCCTTCCCACCGCCCAGGGCCCCAAACACTCCTTCCAGGCGAAACAGTGATTTTACTTGTTTTACTTTCAATTTAGTATACTGTATTCGCTGCTCACGATGCGGTATCCTCTACACTGGGGAGAACAAATGCCCCACTCCCACTCTGACCTCTCCGTCCTCGGCCTCTTACACTGTTCTAACGAAGCTCAACGGAAGCTTGAGGAACAACACCTCATCTTTCGATTGGGCACTTTACAGCCTTCTGGACTCAACATCGAGTTCAACAATTTCAGATTATAACCGCTGCCCCCATTTTATCGGACAGCAGGTGTTGCCATTTACAGTTCCTCTAGAACCATCTTTTGTTTCTTTACTTGTCCCATTACCACCCCCTTTTGCCTTGCACCATCATCCATTTTGTCATGTAAACATGCCTGCCTTCCACCCTATCACAGACCTTCCCTTTTGTTCTTTCCTCCTCTCCACCCATTTACTTGCCTCTGTACTTGCTTAAAACCTGTTACATCTCTAATTTTTCCAGTTCTCATGACAGGTCATCAACCTAAAATGTTAACTCTGTTTCTCTGTCCATAGATGCTGCCTGACTTGCTGAGTATTTCCACATTTTGTGTTTATATGTAAAGGTGCAATCCTGATCATAGAGAATGCAAGGTCTGCTTACAGGATTGACCAGTGACGCAAAATGTATACTGTAGACATATTGTTACTGGAGATTGTACCAACAAACTGCAACAGCTAAAGCTAGTATAGAGGAGTCCACTACTGCCTCCTTGCAGTTATCAAGAATGGAATAGTATCACTTTCTCCAGGAATCATGTGAGAATTCCAGACAGTAGAGCCCCACCAGCACAGACCCTATGACATCTCTTGTGTATGCTCAGACTCATGCTAGAGGCCTTGGGTTCCAATATGGAACGGGCTCTCTCTTTTGGATTTGGCAGGCCTGGGAATTGGATAGGGATAACCATGAAGCAGGGCTTCACTGATCTCCTTGGTGCCATAGGGTCTTCTGCCATGCAGATCAGTAAGCATGGTGGGGCAGTGCCATCATCAGAGGTATTGTTAGAGTTGGCACAGATCTGACTCTAAGAATGACAACACATCTGTCCTTCCTGCCATCTTGCTCAAATGATTTTAGTCGTGCCAGGACGCCTCACAGATGCAGAAGTGGCAGAGTCGGTCGCTGGGCCATCTCATGACCCAGCTCAAGGAGGTTGAGGGCCACCTCAATTCCAACAGGCTCTCACTGACACACAATAACTAACCATCTTGTATACTTCTGCCACTGGGGAAGTGCATAGAAGAAGCATAACACTAGGGTGTACACCATGGATATCATGTAGTGTCACTTAAGGGATGCACCAGGATACAAAACACTAGGCACACACGTATCACCGTTAGGGCTGTTACTATAATAACATTTGGATGTACTGAGGTTCTACTGTTTCTAGAGATTCTTTTTGTATGGTATTGAATAATGTGTCAGCAGATGACAGGAATGGGATCCTTGGTAGTTCAGTTGAAGCTAATGGCAATGTAGGTGAAGGTGCATATTGGCACAGTGAAGATGTAGAGATCACTAATGATGCTTTGGGTGGAGGGTCACTTGGGTAAGAGTGTCATCTATGAGAGCTTGGGGTACGAATTTAGCAATGTGCAAAGATGTTTCTCCAGAAAGATTTCATGCCTCTTCCTGCTATCTTGGTTGTCTCCTGGGCATAGTTGGCTGTCCTCTTACTCCAGCGTTATACCTCAATGGGTGGCAAAGTTGTGCAGCATGCAACAGACTACGATGATCCGGAAGACTTTGGCAAGGTTGTATCTGTTAAGGCACCAGGGCCTAGAAATTGGATTAGGCCTGAAAATGGGCTGTGTCAAAGGCCAGCTCTATTTGCCTGCACCCGTTGAAAGTGGTCCAGGCAGCACACAAGTGCTGATTTCAGCGTTAAACGTGCTGCTGATTGGCTTAGCGCTCAACAGGTGGGCCAATATCGGGTGCAGTCTAATGTCTGGCCTAGGCTCTCTCCACTACTTAAAGGGGAGGTGCTTTGTTGCAGCAGCACCTCATTGTCAGTCTAAACGAAGCACAAATGGGACAATAACCCAGAGAGAGAGCAAGAAGGTTTTCGGATGCTGCACTCAAGGCCTCGGTAGTGGCAGTTGAAAGAAGGCAGGCTGTACTGTTCCCGCAGGATGGCAGGAAGCCATCCAAGGCTACTTGCAGAAGGCTCTGGGAGGAAATAGCTAACTCCGTCACGGCCAACAGTGTCGTGCCAAGGACGTGGATCCAGTGCCGAAAGAAGTTTAATGACCTTACACGTCAGGTCAAGGTGAGTGAAGGCTTCAGCAAATGCCATCTCCCACCATCTGCACCACAAGCCTCACACACTGCTCAATGCACCACACCCCCATCACTCACCTACTAACAATCTCTACCTATCACCACTCATACCTCACAATCATGGCTTCTCTTCACCCTCACAACATTACCACTGCTGCAGCACTCACACCCAAATCTCACACTTTGCACACACTGACAGGTATTCAAATATAGCAGGCACATCACCCAAACACATTGCACTACACTCACTGACATACTTCCCTTTCTCTTGCAGGCAAAGGTGGCTCATAACCGGCGGGAACAGCAGCAGACGGGAGGCGGCCAAGCCACTGTACAGACCCTGAGCCGACAGGAGGAGCCACTGCTCGACATCATTGTAGGGGCTGTCACCGAGGCTGTGGCAACGGGAGAAGTTGAAGCCCTCGCTGACAATGACGGTTTGGTCATTCCTAATCATTCTTCTCACGTCACACTTCCCCCTCATCCCACAATCTCTTCTCACTTACAAGCTGCTGATGGTGTATGCATGGATATCTTGCTTTCCCCCACTTCCCTCACGACAACCTGAATCTTGTGGCTTTCTGCTTTCAGATACTCAAAAACTGCCAGCAGGCCAGCCTGTCCCTTATGCTGTGGAGGAGAGTGAAGGAGAAGAAAAGAAGACACAGCGTCACTGCATCTGACTCTCGCAGACAGCAGCTCAGAAACTGGCACTGCGCGAAACATAGAGGGTAGTATAGAGGCGGGATCTGCACATGGTGAGGTATTGGGCATGAGTGGGCTGCAGCAAGGCCGGGGGAAAGAGTAGCTCGTGGGTCAGCTCCCCGGAGGGCATGTTCGTGCACGAGTTCTGCTGCACTGGACTCACGATGACCTCAATGGGGCGGCCTTCAGATGAAGGGTGATGGTCATGCACACTGAATTGCTAGGTACAATGGCAAGCCTGCCAGAGAGCCTCTTTTCAAAGTCAAGGAGCACAGAGGAGTCCAGCTCCAACATTGGACGGGGCTTTGCACAGAGCTTGGAGCTCATGATTTCCAGGCTGGAAAGATGGACAACTCCAGGAGAGACCTTATCGACCCAGCCATGATGCTGCGTGTGATGAGCGATACCGTGACTTCCGTTGCAGCACAGGCAGATGCGACCCAACGTCTCAGTGCTGCAGTGGACGCGCAGACTGCTCTCCTACAGGCTCAGCTTGCTGCCACGCAAGCTCAGACTGCTCTCAGACTGCTGCCATCGTGGCTGGGTTTACCAGTGTTGAAAGAGGCTTGCAGTGTGTCACAGCAGGCCAGCAATTTGTCCTCTAACAGATTGTTAAGAATGCTGGGCACTGCCCCAGGGGAGTGGTAGTGGGTCAGTGGAGCAGGACCCTGCTGTCCTCTCTCAGGATGACAGCATTCCCACTCCCACCACTGCCACTCCGCCATTGCCCTTGCCGCTGCCTATCAGCCAGCCCAGACTGCTGCCGCCTATGCCGAGGTGCTGCAGTCTACAGCCGGGCCTTCTAGGTCCACAGCTGGTCGAGGTCGTCCTGCAAGGCCATCTGTCGTCTCCCCCACTGAAAGTCAGCAGCCTTCCACCAACCATGCTGCAACCACTGGGGAAGCACTAGAATAGGAAAAGACACATGAACGACAGACACTAAGGGACTGCACAAGGATGATTAGTTCATATTGTAATGTTGTTTGAATAGTGATAAATTTATTAATTTTGTTTGGAATGTTTGTTTTGTGGTGGCTCTCATTTCAGCTTTGTGCCCAGGAGGACGCTGTGATATTCCGAGGGACGGTATGATGGGCATGTGGTGAGCAACGGGGATCTGGGGTTTCATTCACTGGAATCGGAGTCTGATAAGGCCTTCATGGACATCCTGTCCAGAACGGGTATCTGCTGCCTGCCTCCTCCCTTCCTCCTCCTCTTCCTGAAGTAGTCCTGCATCCCTGTGGCAAGGGCTACGCCCTCATGATGGCCAAGTTGTGAAGCATGCAGCAGATCACCACAAAATGGGACACCTGCTCCGGCGAGTACTGGAGGGCTCCTCCCGAGCGGTTAAGGCAGCGGAACCGTTGCTTGAGCACCCTGATGGTCTGTTCGAAGACGTTCCATGTGGCGGCATGGCTCTCATTATATGAGTGCTGGACAGGGGTGGTGGGGTTGCGGAGGGGAGTCATCAGCCAGGTGTAGAGCGGATAGCTCTTGTCTCCGAGCAGCCACCCTGGAGTTTGATGTGGTGGCTGGAAGATTGCTGGCACACTGGACTGACACAGGATGAAGGCATCGTGACTGTTGCCAGTATAGCGGGCATTGACCATCAGGATGCACTAGGCGTGGTCGCACAACAACTGCACATTAAGTGAGTGGTAGCCTATCCAGTTACAGAACATCTCAGGATTGTTATGTGGCGCCTGCAAAGTCACGTGGGTGCAGTTGATGGCGCCCTGCACCATGGGGAAGCCCACTATCCTGGCAAAGCCACATGCACACTCGTCATGCTTCTCTCTGTTCAGAGAGAAGACAAAGTAGTCCCTTCTCCTCGTGTAGAGAGCCTCTGTGACCTTCCAGATGCAGCGATGGACAGCGAACTGGGAGATGATAGCTATGTCTCCTGCTGCAGACTGGAAGGATCCGCTGACGAAGAAATCGAGGGCCATGGTGACCTTGAGGGCTACTGGGAGAGCCATGTTTGCCGTGCTCTGAGGCCGCAGGTCTGGTTGCAGGAGGTGGCAGAGTTCTGTGGCCACCTTCTTGGTGAAGCTGAGCCTCCTAAAACACTGCTCCTCGCTTAAGTGGAGGTAGGAGAAGTGCTCTCGGAAGACCCTAGGTGGTAAAGGCCTCCTGTTGAGAGCCCTCATGGCCCTACTCCTCCTCCCTCTGCGCGCATCTTCTTGTCTTCTTCACTGCCTCCGCTCGAGGGGAAATGC
The DNA here is from genome assembly GCA_030390025.1 of Squalus acanthias. NCBI lineage: Eukaryota > Metazoa > Chordata > Chondrichthyes > Squaliformes > Squalidae > Squalus > Squalus acanthias. Next base: position 93,122,357 of record CM059432.1, read on the forward strand.
AAGTAGCGTCCCCATGACTGTGAACAAGTGGTGTGAGCAGAAGCCTTTAAATAAGGATTAAGGCGTTCTCCACTTGCACCAACACTCCCTGTCACCTCAGGAACTTGAAAAAAGTTTAGAAAGCTGCAAAAGTTACAGAAAGTTACACAGAGCCAATCAAAATGAGAAACCATGTCAGCTGCAAGTTGTTGATGATGGTCCCTTTAAATAGTGCTGCTGGAGGCTCCTTCCTGCTAGCGAACACTTGGTCGTGATTAACACAGGCCGGTAAGTGGAGCGGCGAATGCGAAAATGGCAGATCGGGCTTTAAGATGCACATTGCACTCACTGATGGCCCAATCTGCCTAATCTAAATATCTGCAGCGAGCGCAGGCATCGGCAACTCAGCCAACCTGCCCAAAATGGCGGCTGCCGCGGGAGACGCCGAAAGCGAGGCGGCCGCCATTTTTCCTTCAAAACGGGCGTTAACGGCCAGCGCTAAACCCCTGAATTTCTAGGCCCAGAAGTTTCTATGATTCTTAAAACCACTTGGGTGCCAATCAATAATGCCAAGGGGGAAAAATTAGGTCGCGCCCCATTTGGGGCGCAAATATCGTCTGGACGCAAATATTAGCACCTGGCGCTAATTATCGGCACTGACTGGAAACTTCACTTTTACCGCCCCGGGAGGTGAGTGGAGCACTAAATCAGGCGCTGCACACCTGTCTTAAGGCGCAAAGGCCAAGGAGTGAGGCGCTAACTCAGAGCGCTGGCGAAGCTCATGTAATGTCAGTCAGCAATGGAACACACACACAATGGCACGGGCCAGTTCTTAAAGGGGATGGTTAATCTTGCTTTCCATCCACATCCTGTTCATTGCAGCCTTGAATCTCGGCCTGGAGAGACTTGCACATCAAATGTGCTGGAAAGAACAATGGAGAGTACCAGGCAAAGAGCTCAGAGTGCAGCTCCCACAGTCTCTGCTAAATCGATACAAGGAATGGCAAATCAAAATGAACCTGCAAAGTGCTGCTCAGTACCCAAAACTCCTTCACACAACGTTGAATCTCTCCAGAAGTCTCTCCCTCTCTCAGAATGCGTAGTTCAAAAATGCCACCAACAATAAAAGACAGGAAGAGGCCCCCTTTAAATAGCGCCCCCCCCCAGCCCCACAGCGATTGATAGCGTTCCAGTCTTCTGGTCGTTGGATGCGCCAGGCGGTAAGGCAGGGGGCGCCACTCAATTTCCGCTCCGGGGCGCCACAAGGGCGTTGCACCATGGAATGACGTCACAATCTGCGCGCGCAGGTGGTCGCAGCGGTAAAGTTTAGCGCCGCCGCACAATCTCTAGTTAAGTTCCCGAGCGGCGCAAACATCGCTGCGCCCGGGCGTTAGCGGCTTTGCGCCCCATTAGCGCCCTCTTAAGGCGCTAACGGGAGGCGCAACCAACTGAATTTTTACCCCTAAGTCTTTAGAAAAAATGCAGTCTCATATTGTTGCTGGGAATAACAATTGGGCCAAAAATTCGGCTGTTGTCGGGTGAGTATGCGCTGTGTACTCACCCGTAAGGCCACCTGAAGTGCCAGTTTCCTGCATGCACTGCGCATGCGCGGGAAACCGGAACTTCCGTTCCCCTGAAGGGAGGGGTTCAGAAGTCGAACGCGTGCGCGGGAGAGGCTGCGCGCACGCAGCGAACTTCAGGTTTTTTTTCAGGTTTCTCCGGGAAGGTAAGTATGAAGAAGCTGCACTTTTAAAAAGGAGGCGCAAGGCCTGTTTTTAACAAGGTAAGTGGTTAATTAATTACAATTTAAACATTTTTTCAACAGGTTTATCTTTTTTAGATACTTTAAAGAAAGGTAAGTTTATTTTTAGCACCGTTAAAAAGTATAATTAATTTTTTCAAAAATTTAAATTTTTGTTTAAAGTAGTTAATTTATTTAACTTATAGTTATTTTAAAAATGTGATTTTTAAAAAAAAGTTTATTTGAAGTTTAAGTGAGGTTTTGGGGCCGATCTCTATTCATAGATTTGACAGGTCTTCCTGTCAAATCTATGAATGAAAATGCCCTGCTAGGATTGGCTCTCCATGGCCCACGTGATCCCAGGGGACGCTTCGAACTAACTGCGCCCCTGGGATACACAAGCACTGCGCGCCGGCAGCTGCAGGAGGCCCAGGACCCGAAGTCCTCGTGGGCCCAAAGCACAACTGCAGGCGCGGTAGGCAAGTACGCGCGCGATGCTTGCACCCACAGGAAGCCGGAGAGCCGAATTTCTGGCCCATTGTTTCCCTGCCAAATAAGGAAATATCTACTTGCTTGATACATCTGTGCATTGCAGATTGACTGATGTTGCTGATGTGCCTCCAGGCACACAGGAATAAGCCTAAGGCAGAAAAGTGCAGGGCTGCAGTACAATGTCAGCCACTGGCACTGCCATATCTTTGGTGAGGTTTGGCTAGAGGTCACTATCCAGCATGTAGCACAACTCTGTCAACAGGGCTCCTGTGAAGTATAGCCTTGAAGACAGAATATCTTTGACATGCCCTCTGCCTGTACTGTATTTTTATTCGTTCCTGGGGTGTGGACATCACTGGCAAGGCCAGCATTTATTGCCCATCCCTAATTGCCCTTGTGAAGGTGGTGGTGAGCCATCTTCTTCAACCGCTGCAGTCTGTGTGGTGAAGGTTCTCCTATAGTGCTGTTAGGGATGGAGTTCCAGGATTTTGACCCAGCGACGATGAAGGATCGGCGATATATTTCCAAGTCAGGATGGTGTGTGACTTGGAGGGGAACTTGCAGGTGATGGTGTTCCCATGCACCTTGCTGCCCTTGTGTTTCTAGGTGGTAGAGGTCACGGGTTTGGGAGGTGCTGCCGAAGAAGCCTTGGCGAGTTGCTGCAGTGCATCTTGTAGATGGTACACACTGCAGCCACGGTACGTCGGTGGTGGAGGGAGTGAATGTTTAAGGTGATGGAAAGGGTGCCGATCAAGCGGCTGCTTTGCCCTGGATGGTGTCGAGCTTCTTGAGTGTTGTTGGAGCTGCACTCATCCAGGCAAGTGGAGAGTATTCCATCACACTCCTGACTTGTGCCTTGTAGATGGTGGCAAGGCTTTGGGGAGTCAGGAGGTAAGACACTCATCACAGAATACCCAGCCTCTGACCTGCTCTTGTGGCCACATTATTTATGTGGCTGGTCCAGTTAAGTTTCTGGTCAATGGTGACCCCCAGGATGTTGATGGTGGGGGATTTGGCGATGGCAATGCCGTTGAATGTCAAGGGGCAGTGGTTAGACTCTCGCTTGTTGGAGATAGCCATTGCCTGGCACTTGTGTGGCATGAATGTTAATTGCCACTTATCAGCCCGAGCCTGAATGTTGTCTCGGTCTTGCTGCATGCGGGCACAGACTGCTTCATTATCTGAGGAGTTGCGAATGGAACTGAACACTGTACAATCATCAGCGAACATCCCCACTTCTGTCCAAATGCTGCCTTGATGTCAAGGGCAGTCACTCTCGCCTTCGAATCACCTCTGGAATTCAGCTCTTTTGTCTATATTTGGACCAAGGCTGTAAAGCGGTCAGGAGCTGAGTGGTCCTGCCAGATCCCAAACTGAGCATAGATGAGCAGGTTATTGGTGAGTAAGTGCCACTTGATAGCACTGTCAACGACACCTACCATCACTTTGCTGATGATTGAGAGTAGACTGATGGGGCGGTAATTGGCCGGATTGGATTTGTCCTGTTTTTTGTGGACAGGACATACCTGGGCAGTTTTCCACATTGTCGGATAGATGCCAGTGTTGTACCTGTACTGTAACAACTTGGCTAGAGGAGCAGCTAGTTCTGGAGCATAAGTCTTCAGCATAACAGCCGGGATATTGTCGGGGCCCATAGCCTTTGTTGTATCCAGTGCGCTCAGCCGTTTCTTGATATCACGTGGAGAGAATTGAATTGGCTGAAGACTGGCTTCTGTGATGGTGGGGACCTCAGGAGGAGGCCGATATGGATCATCCACTTGGCACTTCTGGCTGAAGATGGTTGCAAAAGCTTCAGCCTTGTCTTTTGCACTCACGTGCTGGGCTCTGCCATAACTGAGGATGGGGAAATTCATGGAGCCTCCTCCTCCTGTTAGTTGTTTAATTGTCCACCACCATTCACGACTGGATGTGGCAGGACTGCAGAGCTTTGATCTGATCCGTTGATTGTGGGATCGCTTAGCTCTGTCCATAGCATGCTGCTTCCGCTGCTTAGCATGCATGTGGTCCTGTGTTGCAGCTTCCCCTATTGGCACCTCATTTTTAGGTACGCCTGGTTTTGTTCCTGGCATGCTCTTCTACACTCCTCATTGAAGCAGGGTTGGTCCCTTGGCTTGATGGTAATGTTCGAGTGAGTGATATGCCGGGCCATGAGGTTGCAGATTGTGGTGGAATACAATTCTGCTGCTGCTGATGGCCCACAGTGCTCATGGATGCTCAGTTTTGAGCTGCTAGATCTGTTCTGAATCTATCCCAGTTAGTATAGTGGTAGTGCCACACAACACAATGGAGGGTGTCCTCAGTGTGAAGATGGGACTTCGTCTCCATAAGGAATGTGTGGTGGTCACTGCTACCAATGCTGTCATGGACAGATGCATCTGCAATAGGTAGATTGGTGAGGACGAGGTCAAGTAGGTTTTTCCCTCATGTTGGTTCTCTCACCACCTGCTGCAGGCCCAGTCTGGCAGCTATGTCCTTCAGGACTTGGCCAGCTCGGTCAATAGTTGTGCTACCGAGCCACTTTTGGTGATGGACATTGAAGTCCCCCACCCAGAGTACATTCTGTGCCCTTGCTACCCTCAGTGCTTCTTCCAAGTGGTGTTCAACATGGAGGAGTACTGATTCATCAGCTGAGGGAGGGTGGTAGGTGGTAATCAGCAGGACTTCATGGGGTCCGGAGTCAATGTTGAGGATTCCCAGGGTCACTCCCTCCCGACTGTAAATCACTGTGCCGCCACCTCTGGGATGGTGATGGAGGAGTCTGGGACATTGGCTGAAAGGTATGATTCTGTGAGTATGACTATGCCAGGCTGCTGTTTGATTAGTCTGTGGGACAACTCTCCCAATTTTGGCACAAGGGCCCAGATGTTAGTGAGGATGACTTTGCAGGGTCGACTGGGCTGGGCGTGCCGTTGTTGTGTCCGAAGTCGGTGCCGGGTGGTCCATCCAGTTTTGTTCTTATTATTGTTTTCTGTAGCAGTTTGTTACAAATTGGGTGGCTTGCTAGGCCATTTCAGAGGGCAGTTAAGAGTCTGGAGTCACATATAGGCCAGACCAGGTAAGGACAGCAGATTTCCTTCCCTAAAGGGCATTCGTGAACCAGATGGGTTTTTACGACAATCTGATAGTTTCATGGTTACCATTACTGACACTAGCTTTTTATTCCAGATTTATTTAATTATCTGAATTTAAATTCCCCAGCTGCCGTGGTGGACGTCTCTGGATCATTAGTCCAGGCCTCTAGATTACTAGTCCAGTAACATAGCCACTATGCTACCGGTCCCATTTTGGGTTCTATGTAAGAGTGGGTGCAGGCAATATGCTTCTTGTGTAACTTCACTTGTCTGGTATCTCTTCTTAGTTCCTCCTCTTTTTCCTCCAAATAACAGCAATTCAATAGTGTAATAGTAATAGTAATACTAGTAGTTCAATGGTATAAAATTCAGTGCCAAAACTCTTTGCGACAAGCAGCATTGTAAAAATACCACCAAAAAGGACCTTGAATATTCATTTCCTCGAGGCTTCAAAAATCCAAGTAAAAAAAAAAAAATATATATATATATATATTGGGCCTCCTTTAAATGTTCACTTCCTGATAGCACAACCTAGTATCCTTAAATGCTCATTTTATATGGGCATGATGAACACATTAGATTCCAAGCATGAATCGCAGGAAATTGCGTCTGCGTTCATTGCACGCCTTTAAGTGAAGGTTTCACCAGTTGTCTGAATGATCAGAAAATCCACACTATAGACCCTTATATTCTGCGGGGTTATCCATATCTACTACCATAACTTCGGCAGAATCCCTAGAGAAACAGCGTGAATATCCGTTTTTACCCATTTATACTGTTTCTCTGGGAGTTCCGCCAAAGATGTAGATCGGGAGAGTCGCCGTGGAAATTCCACTGAATGTTTAAGTTCCGTTTTTTGTAAATAATGTACCAACACAAATTTTTATCAATCACACACAACCATTGAAATCTGCACTATTGTTTTGAAACAATGTTAGAACTGTATTAAGTAGGATTGCATTTTATGCAATGCCTTGATGTCTCCAGCTGCTCCAAGGCTTCACTGCCTCCAGACCTCAGGTGCGTACTTCACTTGAAGTGCCTCATACTTACTGGCATGCCTGTGAAGGTAACTGGTGGAGATTGCCAGGAGATGCTGAATCCATTGCTGGTAGGTGTAAACTTTGATCCAGGAATGTTGACGGGTGCCGTGGCCTGTTGGAAAAGTGGTATTGTAAGGAGATCACATCGCCCAGGAAGAAGCTGAAACCTTTCGATACAAGTGCGACTTATCAGTACAGATACAAAGAGGCCACGCATTGTGAGTTACAACCAGAATTACATAGAGCTACCTTCACACTGGGGTAAAACAGTCCATAGATCCTGCTTTTTAAAGAGTCAGTGGGTTATATCTGGAAAATATCTGTGTTAAATCCCCGTGACTGTGGAGTAAATTAATTACCAGATACCAGGTTTTGCCTGTAAAGGTTGTTTACATGTCTCACAAAGCACCTCTGGAGACAGAAGTCTGATGCTCCAAGTATTGCAGTACATTAGAAATGCTCCTTTTATACTCCGTGAGACATGTGCTACTGCCGCCTGTTTCTGAAAGCGCTGGTCCTACGCATGCAGCTGCAAGCTGCACGCAAACCTGCCCAGGCTCACTAAAACCAGCTGCTGGGAAGATCCATCTTAGCAGGTCTCCTGGGCTGTTGGTCATAATGAGTCCCAGCTGTTTTACATTTGGTGTTCAGCTAGCTGCGTGAGACCTGCGCTTCGAGAATTGGCAGCGCTAGTAGGCGTCTCACACAAAGCACAAGCTGCTTTAGAAAATACAGATCAGCTGCATATTTTTGGACTGTGGGGCAAATTTCCTGTTGCTCCTGCCCTGATTAAAAAAGCAGGACCAATATAATGTGATGGGCAGTCATGCCAACTTGCCATCTGTCCCAATGTTTGGTTGCAACTTCATCCAGGCAGCTGGAGTTCCTGTCAGAAATAGACATGAGACTCATGCTTATATGCGAATCAGGGTCAGAAGTTACAACCCGTTCACCATTTTTGTCTCGTCCCACCGGACGACAACCAGTTCCTGCTCCCTCCCACTAACCAAACATAGGCGGTATAAGTTGGGAGGTGGACAATCCTGGTAAAAATTAAAAGGATCCTCAACTGGAGTAAGGGAAAGCTGGATGGACATTTTTATGGCTATCGCTTGGGGGTTTTGAGCCTTAAAGGCTTCCAAATCTAGTGTGTTTGCTCCTGTAGGTTCTGCACACAAGGTGCCTGCTGCTCTAAAGTGCTAATTGTGCTCATTCCCAACACTCATACCCCTCCCCTTTAAGGCACTGCTGCAGGCCCTTCATATTTGATGAGCTACCTACTGACACTCCAGTGCAGTGCTGAGGGAGTGCTGCACTGTCGGAGGTGCCGTCTTTCGGATGAGACGTTAAACCAAGGCCCCGTCTGCTCTCAGGTGGACGTAAAAGATCCCATAGCACTATTTCGAAGAAGAGCAGGGGAGTTATCCCCGGTGTCCTGGCCAATATTTATCCCTCAACCAACATAACAAGAACAGATTATCTGGTCATTATCACATCTCTGTTTGTGGGAGCTTGCTGTGCGCAAATTGGCTACCGCGTTTCCTACATTACAACAGTGACTACACTCCAAAAGTACTTCATTGGCTGTAAAGCACTTTGAGACGGCCGGTGGACGTGAAAGGCGCTATATAAATGCAAGTCTTTCTTTCTTTCTTTCTTACTGGGGTGAATATTTTGTGCTGGCAACTCCCTGACCAGATTATAATGAGGACCCAGGACCATAGTGGATCAGGTCTCACACTGGTTCCTCTGATTGGCCCGGCCCTTTCGAACAGCACGCAAAATAAAAAATGCCTCTCGTCAGATCCAGTTTATCCACAGAATCTCCTTTGACTCTTGCACAAAAATGCAAATCTGATGAAAGCAAATTGCTGGCAATATCCTAACATATAGGCCAAGAAATTCCCCAGTGTAGCACCGGCCGTTAAGGCCGGTTTTGTTGAAAAGATGGCTGCCGCCTCACTTCCGGAGTGGGACATGGCGGCCGACATTTTGGTGAGAACTGGCTTCTCAAATTTAAATGAGCATATCGTGATGTCAATCAGTGTGCAACGCCTGATTTGACGCGACGACTGCTATTTTGGACGTTCTCGCACACCATAACGTCCTGTCCTAAGTACGCACAGAAAAACGTGTGTGAGGTAGCCCTGCAGAGATGCTGTCAGTGCTTCTTAAAGGGACACACACATCTTTCAGGTAAGTTTGGATTTCAACTTTTGGACTTAAAACAAATATTTTATTGAAGTAGTGGCTTGGTGTAATACATTTAAAAAGTTCTTAAAGCGTGCAGGGAGTGCTGCTGGATGCTTGCAAGGCTTTGGATGGTAAAGGAAGGCCTCTGAGAAGACAGAAAATGCTGGAAATACTCAGTAGGTCAGGCAGCATCAGTGGAGAGAGAAACAGAGTTAATGTCTCAGGTCAAGATGCTGCCTGACCTGCTGAGTATTTCCAGCATTTTCTGCTTTTATTTCAGATTTCCAGCATCCGCAGCATTTGGCCTCCAAGAAGACCACTTGCTCACAGTCCTGGGGGGGCACATGGAGATGAAGCAGATGCAGCAAAGGGGACAAGCTGCTTACAGAGGGAAGAGGAAGAAACAGAAGAGGAAGACACAGAAGAGGAAGATGCAGAAGAGGAGGAAATGGAAGGAAGGATGCAATCCAGACAATCCCTTCCTGCCTGGGATATCCGAGATAGAATCATCCTCCTGCGGTACCGGTGACTACAACCCCAATTCCACTTTCAACATTTGTCCTACACTTTACCTTCCCTCTGTTACTGACCATCACAGCGTCCTCTTGGCCACAATGCTAAAATAAAAGCCACCACAAAGCAAACTTTCCAATCCAACGTTATAACCAACCATATATGCATCCAATATGACATCAAGATATCAATTAATCACCCTTGTGCATTCCCTTAGTGACTGTCTTGTGTTTGCCTTTGCCTATCCTACTGATGTCATGCAGTGCTACCCCAGTGGCTGCAGCATAGTTGGTGGAAGGCTGCTGACTTTCAGTGGGGGAGACTGCAGATGACATTACAAGACGACCTCGAGGAGGTGGCGGCTGCGAGTGTCAAATCGAGTGACGGTGTTTCTTCTTCTTCTTCACTCTCCTCTCCCACTTCTTGGTCAACCACTGGCTGGGCAGGCTGCATTTCTTGGGTGTCTGAAATGAGGAAGGCACAAGGGCAGGGTTGTGGTGAGGGAAGGGCGGGAAAGCAAGAGCTGCATACTTACACCATGTGCAGCTTGTACATCAGAAGAGTTTGTGGGATGAGGGGAAAGTGGGATGTGAGAAGGAGGATAAGGTATGAGGATACCGGCATCTTGTATCCTTTCAGCCCTGCCGCTGGCCAAGGGCTCAGCCATGCCCCTGCCAAGAATGGCCAGCACCATCTCCTCCAAGGTGGTGAGGTGAAGCTAGGAATGTGAGGTGTGCCTCGTGTTTGGTAGAGATTGTTGGTAGGTGAGTGATGGGGCGTGGGGGTTGTGCACTGAGCAGTGTGTGAGGCTAGTGGTGCAGTTGGTAGGAGACGGCTTTTGAAGATGCATTCACTGACCTTGACCACTGGTCTGAGGTCATGAAATTTCTTTGGGCACTAGAGCCAGGTCCTGGGGGTGACAGTGATGGTCTTGGTGATCTGGTCCCACATCCTTCTTTCTGGAGGGCCTCCTGGCCCCTGTGGGTAGAGGACCTCTCTTCCAGTGTTGACCCCCTGCACAAAGCTGGAGTGCTGCGTGCCATTTCCCTGGCTTGCTGAGCCATTTGTGTTAGTGCTGAAGCCCTTTTACCATTTTTTTACGTGCAGAAGGCAGTTCAGTTACAATCTACATTAATGACTTGGATGAAGGGACTGAGTGTAATGTAGCCAAGTTTGCGGATGATACAAAGATGGGTGGGAAAGCAAGTTGTGCAGAGGACTCAAAGAATCTGCAAAGGGATATAGACAGGCTAAGTGAGTGGGCAAACATTTGGCAGATGGAGTATAATGTGGGAAAGTGCGAGGTTATCCACTTTGGCAGGAAAAATAAAAAAGCAAACTATTATTTAAATGGAGAGAGATTACAAAATGCTACAGTTCAGAGGGACCTGGGGGTCCTTGTGCATGAAACACAAAAAGTTAGCATGCAGGTACAGCAAGTAATCAAAAAGGCAAATGGAATGTTGGCCTTTATTTCAAGGGGGTTGGAGTATAAAAGCAGGGAAGTCCTGCTACAACTGTACAAGATATTGGTGAGACCACACCTTGAGTACTGCGTACAGTTTTGGTCTCCTTATTTAAGGAAGGATATACTTGCATTGGAGGCAGTTCAGAGATGATTCACTAGGTTAATTTCAGAGATGAGGGCTTTGACTTATGGGGAAAGGTTGCGCAGGCTGGGCCTATACTCATTGGAGTTTAGAACAACGATAGGTGATCTTATCAAAACATATAAGATACTGAGGGGGCTCGACAGGGTAGATGCAGAGAGGATGTTTCCCCTTATGGGGAAATCTAGAGCGCGGGGGCACAGTTTTAGAATAAAGGGTCGCCCTTTTAGAACTGAGATGAGGAGGAACTTCTTCTCTCAGAGGGTTGTAAATTTGTGGAATTCTCTGCCCCAGAGAGCTATGGAGGCTGGGTCATTAAATACATTTAAGGTGGAGATAGACAAATTTTTGCAAGATAAGGGAGTGAAGGGTTATGGGGAGCGGGCAGGGAAGTGGCTTTGAGCCCAAGATCAACCATGATCTTATTGAATGGTGGAGCAGGGTCGAGGGGCCAAGTGGCCTATTCCTGCTCCTATTTCTTATGTTCTTATGTTCTTCAGCTTTAAGAGCTGAAGACTGCCATTTTGGAATTACTTTTAATTTTTTTTTCAGTTGAGCTCTAGACTGCCTATTTTTTTATTTTTTTTTTCATTTTAGAAGGCAGTTCCCCTTAAAGGGCTCAAGACTGCTTTCTAAAATGACAGGCTAGCTTTAAGACAACGCTGCCTCGCTCCTGGGACGCTACGGCCACACTACATTGGGCCTCCTGCTGAGCGTACTGCCTGAAACAGTGCGTTGCATGGTAGGTTCTGTGCTCTGATCATTTAAATTAGCAGGCAGCACCAAAATAATGGTGCTGCCTGTGCTCTTTTTACGGTGGGAGTTAACCTCGCCCTGCGGTGGCACCGGCTGTTTGCCCACGTTATCAGATTTCTAGACTATAGAAATTATTACCAAGTTTTGAACTGGTTTGTCAAATACCCATGAGTGACTGGAGGATTAACTGCTGATTAGAAATGGTTAACTAACCCCATTATTTAACAAAAGGTTTGAGAGAAATACCTAGGGGGAAAAATTCGGCATCGCCTATTTTGGGGCGCTAATATCGGCCGGGTACAAAGTTTAGCGCCCGGCACTAATTATCGCCTCCGACTGCAAAATTCGCCTCTATCGCCCCTGGAGATGATTTGAGCGCTAAATCAAGCATTACACATCTCTGTTAAGGCGCAAATGTCAGAGAGCAAGGCGCTACCTCAGAACACTACTGAAGCTCAGGTGATGTCAGTTAGCAATGGAACCCAGACAGACTGGCGCCGGCCAGTTCTTAAAGGGGAGGGTCCATCTTGCTAGCCAGCCACACCCTGCTCATTGTAGCGTTGACTCTGGTGCTGGAAAGACCTACCACCGTTGTGCTGAGAGGAGTGATGGATAGGCCCAGGGAGAGAGCTCAGCGCTTTAGCGACCAGGCCTTGGTGGCTCTGGTTGGCGCTGTCGATAGGCGACGGGCAGTGCTGTACCCAGAGAGTGGCAGGAGGCCATTGCCCCGGGAGTACGGAAGAGTGTGGAGGGAGGTGGCTCAGCACGTCTCCTCGAGGAGCCTGGTGCCACGGACCCACACCCAATGTTGGAAGAAGTTCAACGACCTCACTCGGGTGGTTAGGGTGAGTGGCTGCTTTTCAATACCTTTACGTCCCTCCATCTCAACTTCACTCTGTGCCCAGAGGGTTTAAAAACCCCAAATGCCCAACACTCATCCAAGACCTATGGCCGTCTCATAAAAGACACATGCACATTCCACACCTTGCATACATTAAGGGCTATTCAACTATGGGAGGCACATCAGGCAAGCACATGGCTGCATAGATTAAGGGCTATTCAACAATGGGAGGCACATCAGGCAAGCACATGGCTGCATACATTAAGGGCTATTCAACTATGAGAGGCACATCAGGCAATCACATGGCTGCATATATTAAGGCTATTCAACAATGGGAGGCACATCAGGCAAGCACATGGCTGCACACTCACTCAGACACCGTCCTTTTTCTTGCAGGCCAAGCTCTCTCATAACAGGCAGGAGTAGCAACGCACGGGAGGAGGACCGGCTGACCTACACCCCCTGACTGATTTGGAGGCGCGCATGCACAGGATCGTTGCCAGCCAGGTCATAGGTGCCGTGGCCGCTGGAGATGTCGGCCCCCTTGGGGACAGCAATGGTATGTTCATCAGCTTTCTCTCCTCTCTCATACCACTTGCCCCTCACAACACCAGCCTTTTACACTTTCAATCCAACTTACTAAATGTCTCCAGTCCTTGCTCCCTTACTGCTCCCCTGTCCTCACGCTAAAGTCATTCTTGTACCTCCCTGCTTTCAGATAGTGAATCACCAGCTGACCAGCCTGTCCTTCAGCCTGCCAGTGGCAGCGACGCTCCAAGCGAGGAGGAAAAGGAAGCCGGAGCCTCACCGCCTGCGTCTCCCGAGGGAGCCCATTCCGACACTGGGATCACGCCTTCCCTGGAGGGGAGCAGGGAGGTAGGGTCTGATGAGGGCAAAGCTGCTGGACCCAGTGGGCTGCAGCAACGCCATGGGGGTAGGGAAGCTCGGGGACCATCTCCCCGGAGGACGAGTAGGCAAGTGAGTCCTGCTGCACAGGACTCAGATGAGGACCGCGTCATTGCGGCCGTGAATAGCCAGGCCTTGAGCATGCACACTGAGCTCATGGGTGCAATGGCAAGGGTGCCCGAAAGCATAGATGGACTAGCTAGGAGTGTGGAGCAGTCCGCTGTAGCACAGGCCGATGCAACGCAATGGCTTAGTGCTGCAATTCAGTCATTGGCTCGTGCCATCCAGTCTCAGACTGCTCTAATGCAGTCTCAGATTGATGTCACAAAAGCACTGACTGCTGCCATCCTCGCTGGGTCGCCCACAGTCTCTCGGGGATCTCACAGTACTGCAGCAGGCCAGCAAACTGTGCTTGAGCAGATTGCTCTGGATGCTGAGGTACTGCCCTGTGGGAGTGCCAGTCGAGCAGGAAGGTGCTGTCCTCTCTCAGGATGACAGCATTCCTGCTCCCACCACTGGCACTTCCCCATTGCACTTGCCACGGCCTGCAACACAGCCAGCCCAGACTACTGCCGCCCATGCAGAGTTGGTGCAGTCTGCAGCCGGGCCCTCCAGGCCCAGAGCTGGTCGAGGGCGTCCTTCAAGGACATCTGTAGTCTCAGGATCTGACATTCAGCAGCCTTCCACCAGCCTTGCTGCAGCCACTGGGGCCACATTACAGAGGAGCAGTAGGTTGGGAAGGGGGGAAGTGCGCAGGGGATGGAGATCACCCTCGAAGAGCCAACAGTAGGAGGTGTAAATAAATGGTGGGAATGTTTGTGGTAAAGGTCGAGGTTCATGTGATTAAATTTGTTTACTGTTTTGCCGTTTATCTCCATGTTGTGAGAACTCGTTCTGTTAGTTCATGATTTGTTGTGTTGGTTTCTAATTGTTTGTCCTGAATAAATGACACACACAGAGTTTGTTAAATAAGTAAGTTTTTTTATTCAAAATTTACATTTTTGGTCTTTTGAATCATTCCAGCTTTGGCCGGCAATATGGGGTGCGGGATGCTTTCCATGATGTTGTTCTCCATGCCAGAAACCATCTTCTCAGTAAGGGCCTAGAAGCGGCTTCTTATCAGCCGTTCACGGACGGCCCTTGCAGTGGCAACATTGTGCGCCTCCCTCCCACGTTGGTGCTGCTGATCCTCCTCCTCATCCTCCTCCTCCTCCTCTCCCTCTTCCTCCTCCTCCTCCTCAGGTGGTGCACCAATCCCTGGTGGCAATGGCTGGGTCCTCAGGATTGCCAGGTTGTGAAGCATGCAGCACACAACTATGAAGAGGGAGACTCGCTCAGAAGATTACTGCAGGGCTCCTCCTGAGTGGTCCAGACAGCGGAACCGTTGCTTCAGCATGCCGATCGTCTGCTCAATTATGGTCCTGGTGGCGAGATGGCTCTCATTATACCGCAGCTCGGCAGGGGTGTTGGGGTTATGGAGCGGTGTCATCAGCCAGGTGCAGAGTGGATAACCCTTGTCCCCGAGGAGCCAACCACTTGGCTGATGCGGTGCCTGGAAAATGTCTGGCACACCAGTAAGAGCAGGATGAAAGCATCATGGCTGCTGCCAGGATAGCGGGCATTGACGGCGAGTATGAGCTGTCTGTGGTCACAGACCAACTGCACATTTAAGGAGTGGTAGCCCTTGCAGTTTCGGAATACCTCTGCATTTTCATGCGGTGCCCGCAATGCCACATGCGTGCAGTCAATAGCGCCCTGCACCATGGGGAAGCCCGCTATCCTTGCAAAGCCCAATGCGCGTTCATGCTGCTTGCCCCGGGTCATGGGGAAAGAGATGTACTCGCGTCTCCTTTTATACAGGGCATTTGTCACCTCCCGGATACAACAATGGACAACGAACTGGGCGATATTGGTGATGTCCCCAGTAGAATCTTGAAAGGAGCCGCTGGCATAAAAATTCAGAGCCACCGTCACCTTCACTGCCACCGACAGAGACGTCCTGGTCCTCAGTTGAGGCTGCAGATCTGGTTGCAGCAGGTGGCAGAGCTCAGTGACCACCTCCTTGCTGAAGCGCAGCCTGCGCAAACACTGCTCCTCAGACAAATGAAGGTATGAGAACTGCTCCCTGAATACCCTCGGAGGGTAAGGTCTCCTGTGCAGAGGCCTGTTGACCCTCCTCCCTCTGGCCATGTTTGCCACTCTCTCATTGCACCTCTGCTGCCTCCGATTCTGCAGGTGCAGGACGACGCCCCGAGTCAGTGCAGCCCCCATAGTATCTTCTAAATCACTGGAATGAAGGTGAAATAAAAATGAACCTGCAATGTGCTGCTCAGGACCCAAAACTCCTTCGCACAGCGTTGAATCTCTCCAGACGTCTCTCTCCCTCTCAGCATGCGTGATGCAAAAATTTTGCCAGCAAGATAAGGCAGGAAGCGGCCACCTTTAAATAGCACTCCTCCAGCCCCTTCCCGGCTGCAAAACGTTCCCCTCTACTTGTCGTTGCTAGTGGCACGCGGAAAGGCAGGGGGCGCGACTCAATATCCGGTCAGGGGCGCCACCGGGGCATTGCACGCTCAACTGACGTCACGATCTGCGGGCGCAGGAGATCGTGACGGTAGTGTTAGCGCCGCCGCAAAAAGTCTGGTCAATTTCGCGAGCGGCGCTAAAATCGCCGCACTCAGGCGCTAAGTTCCTAGCGCCCAGTTAGCACCCCCCGGATGCGTTAACGGGAGGTGCTAAGCAACCGAATTTCCCCCCCCTGGAAACTATAGACCAGTTAGGTTAACAGCCATTGTAAGAAACTTCTTTGAAATCTAGCGGGTCAACATTTTGAATAGCTTAACTTGTTAAAGGACAAAAGGAACGAAATTGAGGCCATAATTAAACTACTGTAGTTTTCCGAAACCTTTACTGACATGGTGAATAGGGGAATTTGGATTATTAATACATTTGGATGTTCAGAAGACTTTTGAAAGGGTTTCACATTGGTGACTAAAGGGTAATGTGAAAAGCCACAGAATAGGAGATAAAACGTGGACTTACACTGAAAATTGTCTTCAAAACAGGACAGAGAGTAGTCATTTAAAGGAACGTTTCAGGTTGGAAAGAGGTCATGAATAGACTATCCAAGCAGTCACTTTGGGGAACTTTGGGGTTATTTTTAATTTCTATTAATTAATGATTTGGACCAGGGCATAGCAAGCAAAATCTCCAAGTTTGCAGATAATGGCAGGGTAAATAGTGATGAGCAATGAGACCAGATTCAGTGTAGACTGCTGCAGTAAAAAAGGGGCAAATAAGGTACTGAACTGTAATAGCAGAAAGACAGAGTACCAACCTAAAGACGTTGTATTATTGTTGTATAACTGCTGATCAGACCCCAGCTGGAATACTGTGTGCAGTCTGATTGGCTAATCACAGAAAGGATATTATTGTCTTTGAGATGTTACAGAGTGCAGCAAGATGATTCCAGTTATTAGGAATTTATGAGAAATTGTTAAGGAAGTTTGAATTGTTTCATTTGTAAAGACTCTTTGACGTGATCTAATTGCAGTTTTCAACACGATGAAGCGATTGACAAAATTGATCCACGCAAATTTTTCAGTTATGTATGGGCTCAAATACCAGGGGACACAGTTAGTAGTAAGAGGGGAAGTCACGCTGAACCTTTAATACCCAAACGGTAATAGATTTATACAATAAGTTTCAAGAGAGGCCTTTGAATCAAACAGTATAAAAAGGTTCAAGAGGCAACAAGATACATTTCTAGTCAAGAGAGGGATAGGGTGAGAAGGCAGGTCGATAGGGTTGATCACTGAAAGAGAGACGGGTTTGTTTGGGGCCTTTTACAGTTCGTAAGAATTTTTATGTTCTAACGATTCTATTGTATACATATTGTCTGTGTTTATAAGTTAGCAATGTAGTGCAGTTCTATAGGATCTATCAGTACAGTATTACAGTCGGCAGAGAAAGATTTTCATTCCAGCAGTCTGGTACAAATTCAAACCCAAATCCCAGAGATGAAGGACACTACTGTCAACCTGCTCTGTCGCCCAGGCAACAATCAATGTTATTTAACTAAATTTGGATCAAGCAGTGTCCAGTAAACATCTCAGGGATTTGAATTCTACCGACAAATTCAGAAGCCAACATCAATTAATAAATACCGATGCCTAAATTCAAATCTGGGAATATAACAACCTTTTGCTCAAATGCACCCCAGAATCTATCAGTATGCAAAAACCCCCCCACAAAACACACACCAAACAGGCATGCAGAAAGTATTTCTTCACTCTCTAATTAGAATAGTCCTTGTAAGCATTGTCCCACCAATCTGGGGTTCTGCCAGCAGCAGGATTTCTGTTCCAATTTACAATGTGATGTTTGGGAAGCAGATTGATGTTTCTTGGGCAGAATGATTTAAATTACTTTTTAAGGTGTTTATAAAATCCTTTACTATTTCCTTTTATATTCCCCCTCCAGTCATTCTTCATATCCCCTCAGCCTTTCTACTCTCCTTTTTTGCCTCCCCTCTATATTTTCTGTACTCTGTTCCGTTTTCTTTTGTATCATTAGTTCTACATTTGTTAAGTACCTCTTTTAAATCTATCAATGTCTCTATTTAACCAAGATTTTGCTGCACACCCCTTTACTTCTTGTAGGGATGTATCTAGTTTGTATTCGTCATCTCCTGTTTGAAAGTTTCCCTTGTTTGTCCAGTGTCTTTTCTGCCAATTTTTATTTCTAATTTACCTGGGCTAGTCTCAACAACAACAATCCGTTGGTTTCCATACCCACAAACTGGGGCTCTGGTATTACAATATAGGATAGTTATTGGATTGCATTGTCGCTTAGGTTTGTATGTGATTGAAGTTGGCCATTTCCAATTAAGTACATTTATCTTCGACTATTCCCTTTCTTTTCCAATTTTCCACAGAACCCAATTATGTTACAGATGCTGTTTCCTAGATGTTCCCTTATCCTTTCATTACTTACTTGCCTCAGTTCATTTCCTAGAACTAGATTGAAACGTATAAAATTCTGACAGTGCTAGACAGACTGGATGCAGGGAGGATGTTTCCCCTGGCTGGGGGGTCTAGAACGAGGGGTCACAGTCTCAGGATACGGGGTAGGACATTTAGGACTGAGATGAGGAGAAATTTCTTCACTCAGAGGGTGGTGAACCTGTGGAATTCTCTACCACAGAAGGCTGTGGATGCCAAGTCACTGAATATATTTAAGAAGGAGATAGATAGATTTCTAGACACAAAAGGCATCAAGGGGTATGGGGAGAGAGCAGGAATATGGTATTGAGATAGAGGATCAGCCATGATCATATTGAATGGCGGAGCAGGCTCGAAGGGCCGAATGGCCTACTCCTGCTCCTATTTTTCTATGTTTCTAGAATCAGTACTACCTCTTTCTTTGTTGGAGTAAGACCTTCTGGGAGTAACTTTCATTTTGGACACAGGCAGAAAACTGGCGGAATTGGATCGGTTTTGAAAGGAAAGTGAAAAGGAAAACTGGGCAGGCTGTATAATGGGCCGCTGATCCTCAATCACCGGATTTCCACCTGCAGATTCTAACCATCAGATTCAGCTTTTTCACTGTCATTTTGATGTTCAAGTGCTGCAATAAACAAATCCTCCTTTTTTTTCTTACTCTATCTTCCTGAATATTTTGTAACCAGGATTGTTTAGCTCCCAGTTCTTCCCAGCCTAAGCCATGTCTCTCTTAATGCTTTTAATATTATTCATAGATTTTGTGCATTTATGTACATACAACACAAGCCTGCCTCTGTCTGTTCAGTAATCTTACTTTTTTATTGCTCTTTCTTCTTATCTTCTTTATTACATTCCTGCTTTTCTCTTTTTTTTCGACACCCTTCATTACTCATTATTGAGATCCAGGCCAGCTGTTTCCTTTGCGAGCCACTGTTGTGGCCTGTGGTCCAATCCCACATTTCCCATCCCATCTGCTACCACTTTATGATCGTATTCTTTGTGCTTGTGTATTCTAAGTGTTTCAGACTGCCTACAGAAAGCGCAGAAAAGTGCACCTGAGGGCACATGTGAAAGACACGATATCCAGTTCAGATCACGAGGGGGTCCTATTGTTCCACTCTTGGGTTAAGCTATTGTATAACTAGATACTGAGTGGTACGGGCACACCCCAGAACATAAAGTACTCAGATCGCCGTACTCAAGACAATATGTAAGGCAGGACTGAAAGCTGTAGCAACTGGTAGCAGCTACCTGGGATACAGAGTTACACTGGTGATGAAGGTGATTCAAAACATTTAAAATTTAAAAGTGAATGGAACAGAAGCAGTAATACCCCAAAATATCGACTAGATCAGAAGAGGCAGAAATTAAAATGTCACATTTAGCCGGGGCAGAAAAAGTACGAAAGAGAGAATTCCAGCTAAAGGAGCGAAAGTTTCAATTGAGAGAGAGATTCAGCTCGAGAAAGAAGAGCAATATGAAGGGGAAGAAAAGCAAGAATGGGAGGAAGGCAGACTGCAGGAACATACATACGAACATACGAATTAGGAGCAGGAGTAGGCCACTCGGCCCTTCGAGCCTGCTCCGCCATTCAATAAGATCATGGCTGATCTGATTACTCCACATTCCCGCCTACCCCCGATAACTTTTCACCCCCTTGCTTACCAAGAATCTATCTACCTCTGCCTTAAAAATATTCAAAGACTCTGCTTCCACCGCCCTCTGAGGAAGAGAGTTCCAAAGACTCACGACCCTCTGTGAGAAAAAATTTCTCCTCATCTCTGTCTTAAATGGGTGACCCCTTATTTTTAAACAGTAACCCCTAGTTCTAGATTCTCCCACAAGAGGAAACATCCTCTCCACATCCATCCTGTCCAGACCCCTCAGGATCTTATATGTTTCAATCAAGTCACTTCTTATTCTTCTAAACTCCAGCGGATACAAGCCTAGCCTGTCCAACCTTTCCTCATTAGACAACCCGCCCATCCCAGGTATTAGTCTAGTAAACCTTCTCTGAACTGCTTCCAACGCATTTACATCCTTCCTTAAATAAGGAGACCAATACTGTACACAGTATTCCAGATGTGGTCTCACCAATGCCCTGTATAACTGAAACATAACCTCCCTACTTTTGTATTCAATTCCCCTTGCAATAAACGATAACATTCTATTAGCTTTCCTAATTACTTGCTGTATCTGCATAGTAACCTTTTGTGATTCACGCACTAGGACACCCAGATCCCTCTGCAATCTCTCACCATTGAGATAATATGCTTCTTTTTTATTCTTCCTGCCAAAATGGACAACTTCACATTTTCCCACATTATACTCCATTTGCCAGATCTTTGCCCACTCACTTAACTTATCTATATCCCTTTGTAGCTTCCTTATGTCCTCTTCACAATTTACTTTCCTACCTATCTTTGTGTCATCAGTAAATTTAGCAACCATATATCCAAGTCATTTATATAAATTGTAAAAAGTTGAGGCCCCAGCACTGATCCCTGTGGCACACCACTCGTTACATCTTGCCAATCAGAAAATGACCCATTTATGCCTACTCTCTGTTTCCTGTTAGCTAGCCAATCTTCTATCCATGCCAATATGTTACCCCCTACACCATGAGCTTTTATTTTCCGCAATAACCTTTGATGTGGCACCTTATCAAATGCCTTCTGGAAATCTAAGTACAGTACATCCACCGGTTTCCCTTTATCCACAGCACATGTTACTTCCTCAAAGAACTCCAATAAATTGGTTAAACATGATTTCCCTTGCACAAAACCATGTTGACTCTGCCTGATTACTTTGAACTTTTCTAAATGCCCTGCTATAACGTCTTTAATAATAGCTTCTAACATCTTCCCTATGACAGATGTTAAGCTAACTGGCCTGTAGTTTCCTGCTTTCTGTCTCCCTCCCTTTTTGAATAAAGGAGTTACATTCGCTATTTTCCAATCTAATGAAACCTTCCCCGAATCTAGGGAATTTTGGAAAATTAAAACCAACGCATCAACTATCTCATTAGCCACTTCTTTTAAGACCCTAGGATGAAGTCCATCAGGACCCGGGGACTTGTCAGCCCACAGCTCCAACAATTTGCTCAGTACCACTTCCCTGGTGATTATAATTTTCTTGAGTTCCTCCCTCCCTTCCATTTCCTGATTTACAGCTATTTCTGGGATGTTACTTGTATCCTCTATAGTGGAGACCGATGCAAAACACCTGTTCAATTCAACTGCCATCTCCTTATTTTCCATTATTAATTCCCCAGATTCACTTTTTATAGGACCAACGCTCACTTTGTTAACTCTTTTCTTTTTTAAATATCTATAGAAACTCTTATTATCTGTTTTTATATTTCTAGCTAGCTTTCTCTCGTACTTTAATTTTTCTCTCCTTATTAATCTTTTAGTCATTCTTTGCTGTTTTTTATATTCTGTCCAATCTTCTGACCTGCCACCCATCTTTGCGCAATTATATGCTTTTTCTTTAAGTTTAATACTATCTTTAACTTTTTTAGTTAACCACGGATGGTGGGTCCTCCCCTTGGAATTTTTCTTTCTTGTTGGAATGTATATATTCTGTGTATTTTGAAATATCCCCTTAAATGTCTGCCACTGCAACTCTATTGACCTATCCCTTAACCTAATTTGCCAGTTCACTTTAGCTAGCTCGGCTTTCATGCACTCATAATTGCCCTTATTTAAGTTTAAAATACTAGTCTTGGACCCACTCTTCTCTCTCTACCAGGTCTAGTATAGCCTGCTCTCTGGTTGGCTCCAGAACGTGCTGTTGTAAGAAACTATCCCGAAAACATTCCATGAACTCCTCATCTATGCTACCTTTGCCCATCTGATTTTTCCAGTCTATATGCAGATTAAAATCCCCCATGATTATTGCCGTACCCTTCTGACAAGCTCCCATTATTTCTTCCTTTATACTCCATCCTACCATGTGGTTACTGTTAGGGGGCCTGTACACCACTCCCACAAGTGACTTCTTGCCTTTATTATTTCTCATCTCTACCCAAACCGCTTCTACATCCTGGTTTCCTGAACTTAGGTCATCCCTCTCTATTATGCTAATACCATCATTAATTAACAGAGCCACCCCTCCACCTTTTCCCACCTTCCTGTCCTTCCTAAATGTTATGTACCCTTCAATATTCAGGTCCCAATCTATGTCATCCTGCAGCCATGTTTCTGTAATGGCTATCAGATCATATTTATTTATTTCTATTTGTGCTATCAGTTCATCTGTTTTGTTTCGAATGCTACGTGCATTCAGATGCAGAGCCTTTAGTTTTGTCCTTTTATTATTTTTGTAACCTCTAGCCTTATCTGTTGATTTACTCTTAGATTTGTACTCTCTATCCCTTCCTGTCACAGTCTGTTTATCATTTCCCATATTAATACCTTTCTCTATTGCCTTGTCTCTAATCTTTGAATTACCGCATCTTCCCAAATTTGATCCCATGCCCCCAATATTTAGTTTAAAGCCCTCTCCACCGCCCTAGTTATATGACTCGCCAGAACACTGGAAGAGGGCACGATGCAAATTCAAGGCCAAGAAGGATCAGCAGAGACAGCACGAGGTTGACGAGGAGGAGAAAGGTCAGTAATCTGTGTGCTCCCAGTGAGCGAAGCTCCATGCAGAGAGTTTAAATTTTTTAAATCTACGCTGTTCAGCTAGATTTTGGCTTTCTTTGAAAAAGAGGAAGAATTGTTGACTTTTCTTGGAAGCTGACAGGATCACAGAGTTAAAAGGTACAAATCCCCAGAATGTGATTTCATTTGTGGGAATGAAAAACTAACAACTATTAACAACACGCTTGTAACAATGGTCTATAATGCATTTCATGTAGCTAACAAGCTACCTAACTGTTACAATTAAAGTTCATTATCTCTGCTGTGAAGAATTTGGAGAATAATTCAATAAAGATTGAGAAAAGGCTAATTTTCAGACTAGCCCCTGGATGCACTGGTAAATGCTTTAATGGAGCAAATAGATCTTTGCTGAAGGAGAATTGTCCTCAATTATGCTAAAGATGTATCTAATGATACCAATTTGTCAGTGAATGAATGAGTGCAGCATCGATGACTCATAGGTTCTTGTAGAATGTCCAGAAGAAATTACTTGATTTGTAAAGGGTAGAAAGACGTGGCATGGCTATTATTGTAAAGTAGCAGTACAGGAAATATATGGTAATGAAGGAATAGTTGTTAAAGATATATGTAAAAAATGCTGTACTAACACATAAATGTCAGCAAGGTTGTAGCAAGTAAGGTAATAGAGGCGAATATAGCAGACTAATAATCAAACTTAAAAGGATGCCACTCATGGAACAAGGGTATCACATGAAACGATTCACTCCATGTGAGGAAAGAATAGTTGAATTATCAATGTGAACCACTGACCTACATGCACAAATTCCTAAATGTGCACCTATTGTGCTCAATCTGCGTTAGCAGTGTTAAATCATAAAACTTATTTTAATGGTAACAGGTTTCCAACATGATTAATCACTGAAATCTCAGCAAGTTATGGTAACCATCCTGAGGTGCATCTTGTTACCTGATAAGCGTGGTCAGTGTGGACGAGGTAGAGGCAGGGTGGTGCTGACCGACTCAGTGGAGTGGTAGGTTTGGTCTCGGTTCTTATGACGGTGGCGTCAGATCGTCCTGCATCCAAGCTGGAGAGTGTAGGCGGTGAGGCCACAGATGGTGACACTGGAGAAAGGCTACCCAAACCCTCGGCTACAGAATCAGTGTTCAGTTTAATCTCTTGGTAGTAGAAATCTTCTTCACCATCGCTGCAATCTGAATCTACACTGCGTCTGTAGGGAAAAAATAAATGGCCACCTAGTATCCAGTAATGATCAGAAACCAAGGTTAATATAAATAATACAGATCCCTCTGCACACTCCTCTATTAATGTCGTTACATAAACTTGCACTGGCATTGCATTAGTTTTTCAAACAACATATTCATGATTACTGATATTACAGACCAGCACCAATTAATGATTGGAAAGGAATTCAGATGACAGTGTTGTTTAATTTATTGCCACTAATGCGTGCAAGAAAAAAAGAGATTTCCCTTTTTCATCTTGGCTGGATTCCAAATCCGTCCCAGATGAGAAAGAACACGGTTTAACAGAATGGGCCAGCTGCACTTAAATGGAAGAAAAGAAACGTAGGAGTGAAAAAAACTCCCAAGTCCTCCAACTTCGCCCCTCCCCATGCGTACACAGTGAAGAATAATGGAAGCGGTTTGGAAAATCTTTCATTGAACAAAAGAAGAGGTGCAAGAGGGATGAATGTAAGTCTGTTGGCTTTGATTAGGCCAAGTGGGTTGCTCTTGTGAAACATCATTTTTCTGTAAAAAAAAACTTAAGCCAGAGTTAAAAGATAACAAATGATAATCACAGGGTTTCTATTTTACTTCGACTATTAATGACAGTCATTTTTGAAGTGCAACTGTATTTAATTGATTATTTGAAAGAATCTGCTGGACTGTAATATATTTTCTCTCCACTATTTAAACCCTTTTCAGTCTCTCTGCTCCACTCTGAGAGGACAGATAACCTACTCTCAGTGAACTGAAGCAGACAGTCTACCAACTGGATTTGTATTCATTCCTTATAACACTTTTCAGTAATTTTTAGTAAAAAATACAAGTTTTTTCTTTTAAAAATGAAAGAGGAAGTATACCCCAAAATGTAGTAAAAAGGAGCAACGATTACAATGTGAAAATGTGTTAAACTGATTACATTTATACTATGTACATAGATGTACAAATCATTAATCATTTGCAATTTTTGAATAATTTTACATTACTAAAGTTAAAATATTGCACTAGATTTTTTTTTAAGGAAACTGCCATTATCAACAGCACTCAGTTTAAAATAAATAATGGGCCTGAATTTGCGGTCGGAGGCTTCCCGTGGGCGAATGCCTCCAAACCACAAGAAAAGTACGAACCTACCTGATGGTCCCGGAGGTTCGTAGACTCGCGCTCCTGGGCCTCTACGCGTACGCCTGCGTAAAGGTCCACGTATCCCAGGGCCACATGCGGTTCACAAGCGTCCCTGGGATCAAGTGGGCCAGCCCAACTAATCAAAAAGAAGGATCCCCATTATGCTTATGGGGATTCCATTTACGTACGGAATCCCCATAAGCATAATAGAAATCCCCCAAAAACCACAATTACAAACCAGTTAAATAAAAATAAATCATTACATGTTCAAAATTAATTAAAATACAATTAAATTAAACATCAGTCCCAGTTTCAGACTTGAAGCTGTATTGAAACAACCATGAAGATTATTATGTGTTGATCCCAAAGGTAGTTGATTTTTGGCAAACTCAGTCTACTTCTAATGATCAAACAATATGCTTTAATGTGAAACACACTTGCAGTAAAGCCCTCTTTAGATCACCCTTTGCCATACCTCATTCCCTGGTGGGGTCAGATTCCGAAGCCATTATAAATGGTTCTGTTGCGCTGTTTGTCAGGGAGGACAGGCAGATCACCTGTTCTGAGATCTCTGCCAAAAATGCTTTAAACTTGTTAGAAAGTGCGCGAGAGTCTGTGTGAAAATGCCTGGCCTCCACAATACCTCTTCTTTATAGTAAAGCCTGTACTAGTAACTCACCATATGAGAGCTCGTGGGTATAACCTGCTTCCTATCAGTGCACAACACAGTGGCCGCGATTTTGCCGGCGCTCAGAGGGCGGGTCTAGAAGCGGGTCAGAGGTTAAATTCATTTTGATTGACGGCGTGTTCCGAACCCGCCGTCAACCCGCCTCCACGCAACTTTGCAAAGTGTCGGGTCTGGGAGTCCCGCTCAGACCCGCCACCAAGCAGTGGGAGAGGCACTTAAAGCAGTTAACATGTTAACTGCCTACGTAATCCGATTTTAGCCAGCTCTTCCCATTTTACGACATTTTCAGCGTGTTCCACGTCGTTCGCAAAACACGTCAGCTGATTGTGCCGGGTTCAGCAACTACGTGAATTCTTGACAGCTGCACCTGCAGCATAAAAGCGGACCTGTAACATGGATGACTTTCAGATGGCAGAACTTCGTTTTTTGAGGTGTTGGAACACTTTTTGCAGGTCTACTGAGCTTGTCAGTGGTTAAGCTGAGATCCATATGCACTGTGACCTCCTTGGAAAACCCTCTCCCCACATTGAGCGCTTATAACATCTATTCCTCAACTGACATATATACCAGCGGAATGGGAACCATTTATACCCTCTCATCCTGGTCCTCAAAATTGGAGGAAGAGCAGCCGCGGCAGCAGCAGAAGGAGGCACAACAGCAGCAGCAACAACAGGAGCTGTCAACCTCCTCCTCACCCACCTGATGCTGCACAGGGCATCAGTGCAGGGCTGCACCTCGCCGCAGGAGATACCCCCAACACAGGGTTTACAGGCCAAGGATGAGCTTCCTCAACATGACTGAGCAGCAGTGCCAAAGGAGGCTGAGACTTTCGCGAGAGGTAGTCGCTGACATCTGTGCAATGCTGCACCAACACCTAAAGCCCAGAGGAGCGGGTGGACACTCCTTACCAGTGGCTGTCAAAGTCACCACCGCACTCAATTTTTTTGCTTCAGGGTCCTTCCAGGGATCATCAGCAGACATCAGCGGCATCTCCCAGTCAGCCGCACACACTTGCATCACGCAGGTTACCGATGCCCTCTTTGCAAAGGCGCACAATTACATCCACTTCTCCACGGATGAAGCAAGTGTAACCGCGTGTGCGGTTGGCTTTGCAAATATGGCAGGCTTGCCAAGGGTGCAGGGCGTCGTAGACTGCACACATGTGGCTATTAGGGCACCCCATCACAACCCAGCTGTATTTGTCAATCACAAGGGCTTCCACTCCTTTAACGTCCAGCTGGTGTGTAACCACAGGAAGAACATTATGCATGTTTGCGCCAAGTTCCCTGGCAGTTGCCATGACTCGTTCATCCTGCGGCAGTCTACTGTGCCTCAGCTATTCAATCCGCCAACCCAACTTTCCAGATGGCTACTTGGAGACAAGGGCTATCCCCTGAAGACATGGTTAATGACACTGATGAGGAGGCCATCAAACGAAGCTGAGGAGCGCTACAATGCGAGCCACATTTCCACCAGAGGCATCATCGAGCAAACCATCGGCTTGCTCAAATGCGATTCAGATGCCTCGACAGATCAGGTGGAGCCCTACAGTACTCACCAGCCAGGGTCTCCAGAATCATCGTGGTCTGCTGTGCACTGCACATCGCACAGCAGCATGGCTTACCGCTGTCTGAGGAACAAGTGGCTCAGTGCACAGCCTCCTCCTCCTCAGAGGAGGAGTGACTACCCTTGTGACTATTTGTGTGTTAACTTTCTCTTACACGTGCTTCTACGTGGTGCTTCCCCTGTGGTTTCAGCAGATGTTGAGGCACCTTGCTCACTTTCATGCTGCTCCTGCTTCGACACCTTTGGCGGGCATCCTCTGGGTTTGGGAGCCTGGGAGGGCTCGGCAATAGTCTGCTCCTCCTGCGGCTGTGCAGGGGCTGAGATGGCCATCTCAGTTGGGTGAGGAATCTGGGGCTCTGACCGAGGGCTCCGCAGTGGCATGGGAGTGTGAGCGCTTGGAGAGGAGCCCACACTTCCTTGTTGTCGACCACCAACATCCCTCTCGTGGGTCGCCCGCACTTCACTGCTAGCAAGTAGCTGGAGAGCACCTTGCTGCACATCAGTGGGGCCATGAGGATCCGTCTCTGTACTGATAGTCCTCATAACGGGGATGCCCATGTACCTCTGGTGTCTCTCCTTAATAGCTGCCCATCTATCCTCCATAGCAGAGCATCTATTTAGAAGAGTCACCAAGCTCTGTTGAGTCTGGCGACTTATGTCCTCCAAGGAGGTTGCCACCTTCTCCATGGTGGCACGTTCATGCGCCGCCTCCACCATGGCATTGCTTATGTTTGAGATGGACTCCTCCATTCTCTGCACATTCGCAGTTACCGTGGATGCAAAACCTGTCAGAGACTCCTGCACTTGTTGCTGAAGTTCCAGCACCACTCTCTTTCTGGATGGCCCCAGAGGCACAGGGTCTACATGCAGCTGAGCAGAGCTAGGAGCACACTGCGGCCTCCGACGAGGACTCTCCACTGCTGTCCCTGTCTCCACCATCTGCTGATGCTCACTTGTGAGCTGTGATACACTGTGACAACACTACTCTATCTCGCGAATGACCCACTGAGGTGTGCGTCTCTGCGCTGGTGCTGGGTGCGCTCAATTCTGCTGACACTGCGCCCTCAGAGGTTGCAGCTTCCTCTGAGGAGTCTTCCGGCTCTTCCACCTGGACAGTGGGGAGGGGGGCTCTCGATGGTCCTGTGGGGAGTAAAGGCATGAGTTAGACATGTGATATTAACGTAGCAGGCACATCGAATTGTGCAGATGATCAGAACTCAATCTGTATGAACATCAGATGCCATATCAGTCACTCATGCAATCTAAATGAGAGGGTTGCAAATCTATTCTGTCACCAGCTTGCTTTACTGCGCCCGTCTCACCGTCCCTCACTTCCAGATCCTCAGCACCTCCGACGATGTCGAGAGCAGCCTCCTCAGCGGTGGTCAAGTGGGCAATGGAAGGTGGCCCTCCTCCTGTCCTGCCCTCTCCCTCTTATTGTGGGCTCTCTTTTCCTGCAATGAGGGACACAAGTGGAGTTTGAGTGAGAATGTTGGAGTGAGTGTAGAGAATCCATAGCATAGATGCTTTGAGGGAGACAAAGATGGAGTGAGGTGCCAATACCAAGGTCCCCCACTGTGCGTTGTTAGTTGTTGTCATTGCATTACAGTGATAGCGAGTGTGAGGGGTACATAGTAGAATGGTGCAGTGATTCTGTACATAGAGAGAGAGGGATGGTTAAGGGTGCAAGGGATGTAAGGGTAAAGTGGGATGTGCAGGAGTAGGTTGACAATGCAGAGTGCCGGTGATGAGAGGAGATGGGGAGCAGATTGAAGGTAAGTGTGATGTTATACTCACTTTTGCTGTGCATAGCAGATCATTGAACCTTTTCCTGTACTGAACCCATGTGCGACCACACAAAGACCTGGCGCTCACCTCCTCAGCAATTTGCAGCCAGGCTGCTTTGGTTTGCTGAGGAGGCTTCCTCCGTCCGTTTGAGGGGAACAGTACCTCTTGGTGCCCTCTCACTCCCTCCACAAGAGCATGGAGGGAGTCATCATCAAATCGTGGAGATGCCTTTGGTCTTGAAGCAGTCATTTTAAATGTGCCACACCGAGAAGCAGCAGGAAAGGATGGATGAAAAACCACAGAGGTCAGCAGAGGCGAGCAGCAGACCCGAACCCACTGATTGGGCCGGGTAGCACGCACGACGGGTTTAATCAGCCCACTTAAGCCAAAATCGTTATTTCAGAGTGGATTAAACCAGCAGCGGGACCGGAACCCGCCGAACATTGAACCCGAGTCCAACCCGCCTCCACTCGGAAAATCGCAGGCCAGTGTGTCGGAACACCAGAAAATTGCATCATCTATTATTTTCACTACATCGAATGGACTAATCCCTTTTAAATATAATCAATAATGATGGTATGAGAACTATCCTATGCTATAATCATCCACTAAAGCTAGGCTCCTTCCCTGTGACTTGTATCTTACCCCAAGTGGATGGTGCGAATATGTTTCTGGATCCCTGCAGAAGTGCTCAGCACCTTTCCACAATTCTTCCATAAACACTTGAACATAACTTTCATGGAGTTCTGTAAAATAAAAGATAATAGATTAAAAGTTTCCTGTGTCATTGAAATTCTGCTATCCTGGGATCTAACCTGATAGCAGACATGTAAAATGATCCAAATAAGTGGTGTGTATGAGGGAGACAAAATTGGAAGTTTGCAAGGACTGATAGGCCATGGGTGGGCTTTTGAGGAGGGAGGTGATAATTACGGTTTTTAACAGGAGGCGGACAGGACTCGAGAAGAGGGAACCATTTACAATGTCAACTAGCATGGGGGCCAGGAAGGGAAACTGGGTGGTCAGCAGTTTAGTGGGAACAGGGCCAAGGGAGCAACATGTGGCGGGTGGGGGGTGGCTCTTCGACAAGAGGGGTGATAGGAGAGAAACTAGAGAAAGATGTGGGTTTAGGGCTAGGGCAGAGTAGCTTGGGAGGGAAGTTTGGCTTGGTGTGCAAAGGGGATGGGCAAAGCAGCAGAAGGGTTGGCCTCAATCCTAGTGACAAAGAAGTCCATGAGCTCCTTGCACTTACTGTTGGAGGTGAAGGTGGAGGGAGCAGTGGAGAGGGGTTTAAGGAGGTGGTTACTAGTGGAGGAAAGAAGCCGGGGAGACCATACCAAGGGGAATGTCCACGATGGGAGAGAGTAAAGGCTTTACTGGGGATAAGGGCATGAAAGGTGGAGGAGAGGGAGTGGATAAGTAGATCGACAGGAGTACTGTGGCGAATGAAAGGTCAAAGACTGGTCAGTTGGCAGCTTGAAAGTGCAACTATAAATTACGTGAGGGAGAGTCTTTTCCAGGGCAGTCGCAGAAGGAAGAGAAATAGCGAAGGGAAAGGAATAGTCAAGGACAAGGATACTGACCAGAAAATAGCAAATAATCGTGATATAAAAAGAGATCTTTTAAATAGAAAGAAAAATTGGCAAACAGAACTATAGTTCAGCAATGGGGAAATACTTAAATAGGATATGGAAAGGATACAAATCAGGGATATTGAGTAAGGGAAAAAGGGTGTGTATCCAAAGGCTAGGGTTCCATGGCTGAATGGGGAGATTACATCAAAGGTATTTACCACTTATAAGGCAGACAATAAAAAAGAAACCAGGATAAATGTAAAAGATTTAAAAAAAATCAAAAGCTGAAGAGTATGAGAGAAAATTAGCAAACAACATGAAGGACAATAAAAGAGCTTTTTATAAGCACATTAGTAGCAAGAGAATAGCCAAGATTGGAGTAGAGCTGCTAAGAAATGAAGGAGGCAAGCTTGTAGTGGAGAATGAAAGAATGGCAGCGATATCAAATAAGTACCGTGCCTCAGTTTCACCGAGGAGGTAGATAGTGGGATTGTAGAACCATCAGAGGTGGTAGTAGAACAGTTAATGGCAGTCTCTATTCAAAGACAGATTTTTTTAAAGAAGTTAATCAAATTTAACATCGCCAAATCACTGGGACCTGATAGTTTACAACTGAGCATCCTGAGGGGAACTAGAGAAGAAAGAGCAGTGGCTCGAACTGTAATTTTCCAAAATTCACTGGAATGGCAAATTGTGCCAGAGGACTGATGGGTGTCAAAACAAAAGGAGACAAGGATAAGCCTGGGATTTACAGGCCAGTCAGTTTTACTTCAGTTGTTGGTAAACTACGACAGGATGAAATCACTTAGCATTTGGAGAAACATTCATTAATCAGAGCCAGTCAGCACAAATTTCAAAAAATGCAACTCATGATTAATTTACCTAAGGGAATTCTTTGAAGAAATAACAGAGGATAGATAAACGGATTGCAATGGATGTGGTTTATATGAATTTACAAAAAGCATTTGATGAGATACCAATTAATATTTCTAGGATTTCAGAGGGAGGTGGAAAGCAAAGCTGCACTTGCATTTGCAATAGTTGTTACAAGGGAACCCTGTAAAGGTGATTATTAAGAGCTTGATCTGGGACCCTCCTCAGATTCGGGAGTCTGAGGGGTGCCTGGCAGTAAGCTGAAGACAGGCCTGAAAGTAAGTAGGCTTTAAAAAAAAATTGCAGGTTTTCTTGCATCTCTTCAGCAGCAGCCAGAAGGCTCCGAGGCTACCAACTAAGCACTTGTAGCTAAGCACCTTTTTCATTCCCAGTTTACCAGCACTAGACTCAGCCAGAGAGCTGGCCTATGCCGGGAGTGCCACTAGGCACCATGTTAATGGCTCAGGACAGGTGCACTTGGGCCTGGATAGACGTAGTGCTCTTTGGGTTCGCTGAGTCATGCTGAGGTACTCTTCCATGGGTGCTGACAATATCTCACCCAAACAGTCGTTTGTCCTCTGTGAGCCCAAACAGCGAGGCCCCAAAATTGATGGTGGAAGTATGGTGGAGTCCCCCACCCTAGCCTTGGGCCAGAGACCCCTTCCCAAATCCCAGGGATGGGGTCATTTGCATAGCCAGGGTGAGCTACTAGTGCCTTCAAGGGTGCATCACAACCACTCTGCCTGAGGTCTCTCTAGACCCAATAGGGCCAAAGAGTAAACTTTTTGGTGTTCAGCTCTAAAAGGAGCCATTTTGCCTCCAGTCAAGATGATTGATCCCCTTCGTTACCTTGGTCTCGGTAAGGAATGGGGCTCTCGGCTGGCGTGAGTTCCACTGAAGCCTTTCGAGGGTGTAAAGGACAGAACCTCCCCGAGGGTAGCCCGGGAATTCATCCGACATTCCCCCTTGATTTACCTATAGTAGCCCACTGGAATTGAAAGGGCCACTCTGAACGGGGCAGAATCTTGGCAAAAGTGGAGTTTGCCTCAAGTTCCTGACCCTCGCCCTCTGGGACATAAATCAGGCTTTTCACCCTCGGCAGCACCAGGATTTCTGGGGCCTGAGTGTCAACAAGCCATTCAATTATCAGAAGCAGCACATTTAAGCCTAATTCTATCCTCACCCAACAAATCACACACAGGTGTTCTTCAGCGACCGACTACAGAAACCCTGACTGATTTCCTGCTCCCCCCCCCATCCCCCCCACAACAGCCCGGGGAGTGAGATCAATTGTAGCACCCACAATGCTGTCTTGGCTATAAAAAAAAGAACTCATCAGAAACCAGTCTGTAAGTCTCAGTACCACAAAACATGGTTCAATTAACCATTGAGCCACTGGGGGAATCACAAGAAGCCATTTCTATCTTTCAACTCTCTACTCTCAGGTTTCCCTTCTGAAGGGTCTGGAATGACTTAGCTGAAGGTAGCTCTATAGGTCTAATTGCAATGTTCTCTCTGGATTCCCCGGTCGACGCACTGTTGTCAGACCCAACATCAGGCAGCAATTTGCTTCTCCGAACAGCTGGTCATTCAACAAAGTCTGAGCGTATTGTAGTGATTATGCTGGGTTGTCAATTTAAAACATTTACTTCAGGTCATCAGCAAAAGCATGAGGTTTGGCAACTGAAAACTGAACAACAATGTGCATTTATTGAGCATCTTTAACATAGAAAGCCACTTAAAAGAGGCGTAAGGAAAAAAATGGATGCCAAGACAAAGAAGGAGTGACCAAAAGCTTGGTCAAAGAGATGAGTTTTAGGGAGGGCCTCAAAGGAGGAGAGGGAGGTGGAGAGGTGTTTAGGGAGGGAATTCCAAAAAATGAACCATAGTAGGCTGAAGGCACAGCTGCCAATGGTGGAGCGAAGAAAATGGGTACACAATAGGCTGGAGTCAGAGAAACGGAGATTCGGGTAGGGTTGTAGGACTGCAGGAGGGGCAAGATCATGAAGGAATTTAAACACAAGGGTAAGAATTTTAAATGAAAGGTTTTGGGGAATTGGGAGCCAATGCAGGTCAGGAGGACAGGGGTAATTGGCAAGGGTGATTTGGTGCAGGATAGGATTTGAATAAGCACTAGTTTACAGAGGGTGGAGAATGGGAGTCCTTCCAGGAGAGTATTAGAATAGTTGAGTCTGGAGATGACAAAGGTATGGATGAGGATTTCATTGGCATATGGGCTGAGGTAGGGGTGAAGGCAAGTTGAGGGATGCTATGGAGGTGGTAGTAGGTGGTCTTTGTGATGGAGAGGGTATGAGTTCAGGTTGGGTTTGAATAGGACGCCAAGGTAGCAAACAGTCTGGTTCAACCTGAGACAGTGGCTGGAAGGGGCATGGGTCTAGACCCCTCAATTTTAATCATCTCCATCAAATCACCCTTTAATCTCCTCTGTTTTAATGAAAACAGCCCCAATTTTTCTAGTCTTTCTATTCATTAGGATGCTGCCTGGTGTGTGAAAATACAAATACAGTTATACTCTCTATTGTCTCAACATCCTTCCTATAGTGTGGAGCCCAAAACTGCAAACAGTATTCCAACTGTGATCTTACTATGGTTTTATTTAGATTGACCATTACACCTCTTGCCACAAAACTGAGTATTCCATTAGCGTTTTTATGGTCTTATCCACTTGAGGTGCTGCTTTTAACATCTTATGAACCTAAATTCCCAAATCCCTCTGCTTTTCCACATCACCCAGCTTTTCCAGTCATTTTTTTAAACTAAAATTTACCACCTACATTTACTGAGATTGAATTTCATCTGCCACTCCCCCCACCCCCACCGCCCATTCTACCTGCATGTAGATGATGAAGAGGAGGAAGTCAAGGATAGATCCTTGGAAGCCTCCCAAAGTGATGGTGTGGGGATAGGAAAACTAATCCAGTAAAGATACTCTGGCTACAATCGGATAGGTTAGACTGGAACCAAGTGAGGCCAGTCCTGCTGAGTTGGACAATGGAAGAGAGGCTCTGGAGGACAACAGTGTAGTTGACTGTGTCCAAGGCTGCAGCGGTTGAGGAAGACGAGGATGATAATGCATAACAGTTACAGTCACACAGGATGTCATTCGCGACTTTGGTTAGGACAGTTTCAGTAACATGGGAGGGGCAGAGATCTAATTGGAAAGATTCAAACAGAAAGTTATGGGAGAGACAGGCACAGATTCGGGAGCAACCGTTCAAATGTTTTGGAAGGAAAAGGGAGGTTGAAGATTAGATGGTAGTTTGCAAGGACAGAGGCAGATGAGTGAGAGGAAGAACTGGGAACTGCATCTGGGGCAACTTAAACATACCTTTCTTTTCCTCGGTATGGGTTCATCAAACAACAGGTTGCTGGATTCTGCTTCGTCGATGCTGTCATCTGGCTGGATAGCTGCACGGAAAGGTTTGAAGCTGTCGGCTGATAAGGGTGGTGATGGGGTAGATGGATTTGACTGATCACTTGGGGCACCCCAGCTCCAGTTGCCACTGCTGCTGTAGCTCGATGACATGTTAGCTCCCTCCTTCCAAGAACCGTTTTGATCTGTTACACAAAATGCAGCAGAAATTCTCATTCAACAGGTGCATCATTTGTAACACACAGTACATTGCATAACCTCCAGTAACGTTGTGATGTTACCTATGTCACAATGGAGTAGATTTTCACCTGGACGGTAAATTGGTAATCTCACACAATGTGTTAAATATAAAGGGCTGGATTTTGTCTTGGGGTCGGGTTGGGGTCGTGTCATCCGCATTTCGTGGTTCCCCCCCGACTCCAGATTAATGTGGATGAATGATGCAATTTTCACTTAATTGGGCAATTGAGTTCCAGTATGTGGGAACCCATGAACTAATTAGTGTTTTCAGTCTGAAAGTCGCCTCTGATGATGTCATCATTGCTGACTGCCTAGTCTCAGAGACTGTTGGTGAGAGAGGACCTGCGTGGCTTGCTTTTGATGTGAGTGGACCTGGATGCAAAAATGGGGTTGAGAGAGAGAGAGAGAGAGAGGGAGAGAATTTTTTTCCATCCAAGTCCTCTCACAGCAAAGGCCAGGCAGTCTCTGAACACATTCAATGCAGCAGCATCAGAGGCGACTTTCAGACCTAATACTACTACTACTTTCATCACATCTCCGTTGTAATAGTGGACCTGCAGCTCATAGTCAGCTATCCACTTGTGCTCCCGCCAGGTTTCACTGGAGTGTTTCACACCAGGTGTACTTCACGTCAGAAAAGGATTAAACTAGCTAAAACGTTTCAAAATGGC
The DNA here is from genome assembly GCA_030390025.1 of Squalus acanthias. Taxonomy (NCBI): domain Eukaryota; kingdom Metazoa; phylum Chordata; class Chondrichthyes; order Squaliformes; family Squalidae; genus Squalus; species Squalus acanthias. Next base: position 93,158,300 of record CM059432.1, read on the forward strand.
ATTACACAGCCAATTTAGGGCTTGTTAAGGGCTTTAATGGCCTCTCCCGCCTCTTGGAGGCGGGACGGAGTCGGGAACCCCGCGACTGATTTTGTCAAAATTGCGTGGAGGCAGGATGGAGTCGGGATGGGGTCGGGACCCCCGACCCCGCAAATTTAACCCCCCACACGCCTCCAAACCCGACTCCATGGGTCATTCAAAATCCAGCCCAAAAGGTCACATTGGTCCAATACAGTGTGCTGTTCTAAGGTTTGAGAGTGAAAGCACATTTTCAGGGTACAGTAGAGAGTTTAATTACACTTGACCTGGGGGTGCTCGATGCTGATTCAGTACATTTCCGAGTACTAACATCCATATATCCATAACCTTGATAGGCACAAAACTTTGTTCAATTTGGCAGTAAATTAGAAAATGTATATATTTTTTATACATTTAAAGACATGGGGGGCGATTTTCCCATTGGAGGCGGGTTTTGGTTTGGGTGGATTTCAATCCCGCCTCCACTGAGAAGTGGGAAAAATTTGCGATTTTCCCCTAATTAGCCAGTTACTTTCAGAGGTGTGGGTTCCCTGGGCCAATTAGTATTTTGGGACTGAAACTCGCCTCTGCTGACGTCACTTATCCAGCTTCATTTAAGGGCTGCTTGCTGCCTTGGCTCATTCCACTGGTTTTTGGTCGATGGTGCACCACCTCCAAACTTTTATCTCCTTGAAGAATGGCCAACTCCAAGGCAAGGGCCTCCCCGAGGTTCTCAGATGAGGCGCTGGGTATGCTGGTTGAGGGAGCGAGAGCTAGCAGGGAGGTGCTCTTCCCCTCATCTGGGAGGAAGAGGCCTCCCATAGGAACCAAGGCTGTGTGGGTCCAGCTGGCAAGGGATATAACCTCCAGATCTGTGTGCAGCAGGACATGGCTGCAGTGCCGTAAAAGGTTCAATGACCTTGTAAGATCAGGCAAAGTGAGTATACCATCAGCTTGACCCTCCTTCTGCTCCCCTTCTCCTCTCATCACCAGCACCCTGCATTGTCAACTTCCTCCTCCACATCCCACTTTACCCTTACAACCCTTGCACCCTTCAGCATCCCTCTCACTCTATGAACCCAATCACTTCACTATTCGACTATGCTGCCCTCACACTCCCTTTCAATGTTATGCAATGACAACGACTAACAACGCACATGGAGGGCCCTTGGACATGGAACCTCACTCCATCTTTGTCTCCTTCTAAGCATCTATGCTCTGGACTCTCTACACTCACTCCATCATTCTCACTCCAACTCCACTTGTCTCCCTCACTGCAGGAAAAGAGAGCCCACAATAGAAAGGAAAGGGCGAAGACAGCAGGAGAGCCACCTTCCCTCGCCCTTCTCACCCAGGCTGAAGAGGCGGCCATGGACATCGCCGGCGCAGAGGTGGAGGTGGAAGTGGGGGACAGACAGACGGGCGATGCAGACCAAGCTGGTGACAGAATAGTTTTGCGTCTCTCTCATTTACACTGCTTGAGTGACTGAAATGGCTGCTGGTGTACATTGTTAGAATGCCACTTGAGCATCTGCACTATTGCATGTGCATGCCACACTTCCGTCAAATGTCTAACCCATGCCTTTACTCCCCCACAGGACCATCCACAGAGCCCCACCCCACTGTCGATGAGGAAGAGGCTGAGCAGCAAGACTCCTCAGGGGAACCTGCAACTTCTGAGGATGCAGCGTCAGCAGATGTAAGCGCATGCAGCACCAGCGCAGATACGCACACCTCGGTGGGACCTTCGGGACATAGAATAGTGTTGTCACGTGTGTATCACATCTCACAGGTGAACATCAGCAGGTGGTGGAGACAGGGTGTAGAATTTGCAATATATCGCGATTTTATAAATAAGGAGAAAAACACATAGTTTCGTTCAAACAGCTTTTATTTCAGCAGAATGCTGTCAGGTTTTCAAAGTGGACACAAGCAGCTTGTAAAATGGCCGCCACGCCTCGTGGCAGAACATTCTAGACTTTTCGACAGGCAGACAAGATGGCGTTCCAATAAACATTTGTGCAAGATCGATCAAGACTCAGCACATTTAAGATAATACACGAGACATCATGGGTTTGCAGTATACACATAAATACTGAAATCGGTCTCCCAGGTGCGAATAAGGGCTATTGTACCAAGTAATCAAGAACCCATCCAAAGACATTAATATGCAAAATCCCAACGACTCTACGATGAGAGAGCCGTTAGCGGGTAGTTACAGAAAACATTTGGAAGCCCCAAAACCCCTCCAGGGAGAACACCGACCGATTAAACAATACGAGTATCCCCGAAACCCATTAAAACGGAGGTCACCCTATACAAGAAATTTGAGCGCCAAACCCTAACAAAAGAAAAGACATTAAGGTTGGGCGGGAAAAGGAAGAGTTTTGCACTATAACTGCAAGCTCCAACCGTCCATCTTTCTCTTATTCGGTTGACTCTTATCCTGCTGGCGTTTATCCTCGTGGCTGCTCTTGACTCGCCGTCCTGTTCCCGCTTGCCTCGTGTCTCTTTTGAAAGACTGTTGAACTTTACGATCCGCCCGGATCTGCCTCGTGGCGTGCCGCGAAGATCTGTGTGGAACTGGGCTCTGAAGCCTTGAAACGGGCGCACCATCCCGAGAAGTCGGTAAACGGTGTTGGAACCGAAGGCCCGAGACGAGATGAGACCAGATGAGATGAGATGAGATGAGAAGAGAAGACGACAATACATCTCGTCACGGTCAGTAAACCCCGACCGCGCCCGAAATAAAGTGAACTTTGTAGGTTTTGATCGGGAATCCAAGGTCAACGCAGATCTTCATGACAGCAGACGTTCCAGCCTGCTAGCCGGAGCAGAAACGAGTAAACAAGTGGGGTACAGAGACCCCTGATCGACACGTGGGTGATCAGGTGCTGCGGTGAAAAACATCCGATCAGAGTTTTCGGAATTCTCCGAGTTATCACGAGTGGTGAGCATGAGTCTCGATCCTACAAATCTAGCTTAGAGCAGGTATTGATAGGGGAGGGTTTAAGTTTTAAGGATAACTGTAATGTGTGCCCCCATTTACGATGTGTCGTTCGTTCCTCGTTTCCCTGAAATTAGTTACATAACTGCGTGTAAGATTGTACTGTCATTAATCTGTGCTTATGACATGTATTTCGTAATCTTGAATAATATGCAATAAAGATTTTTCCATTTCGTACCATTCAACCGGGTCTACCTGAGTTTTCTCTCCATTACTGCTCTCGCATCTAAGTCCAGTGTCAGAACCGTAAGGGCGAGTGGGTCGAACAGGTGTCTAGTGCTCCCAGACTGGCTGGAGACCAGAACAGGCGACAAGGCCTAACCTCGCACTAGCATCCAGGCTGCACAGAGCCACACGAATCTCACAGGTTCAGAGAAACCCTTACAAGGGACAGCAGTGGAGAGTCCTCGTCAGAGGGCGCAGGACTGTCAGAGCTCAGCTCAGCTGCAGGTGGACCCTGTGCCTCTGGGTCCATCCAGAAGGAGAGCGGTGCTGGAACTCCAGAAGCAGGTGCAGGAGTCTCTGACAGGTTTTGCCTCCAGGGTCACTGTGATTGTGGAGAGGATGGAGGAGTCCAACTCTAACATGAGCAGTGCCTTTGTGGAGGCAATGGCGCATGAACGCACCACCACGGAAAGGATGGCAACCTCCGTGGAAAGGCTGGCTACGGCCATGGATGAAATAAGTCGCCAGAGTCAGGAAAACATGGTGAATGTTCAGAATAGACTGACATCTCTGGAGGAGCGATGGGCAGCTATTGAGCAGAGAAACCTGAGCTTCTTGGAAGTCCTTTTGAGTAGGACTGCCAGTGCAGATACGGGTCCCCATGGCCCCCCTGATGTGCAGCAAGGTGCTCTCAAGCCACTTGCAAGCGCTGAGGTGGACCTGACCTATGAGAGGGAAGTTGGTGGCAGAGAACAAGGAAGTGTGGGCTCCTCTCCAAGCACTCACACTTCCATGCCACTGCGTAGCCCTTGGTCAGAGCCCCACCAGAGTCCGCACCCAACTGACATGGGCGTCTCAGCCCCTGCACTGCCGCAGGATGAGCAGACGTTTGGCGAGCGCTCACAGGCTCAGAAACCCAGAGGACGCCCACCAAAGGTGTCGAAGCTGGAGCAGCATGAAAGTGAGCACGGGGCCTCCACTTCTGCTGAAGCCACAGGGGGAGCACCACGTAGGAGCACGCATAAAAGAAATATAAAGCATCATTAGTCACAGGGATAGGCACTTGGGTGATTGTTTCTGCTTATTGATGAAATGCCATCCCTGTTTGAATGTATTAAAATGAGGTGATGGCAAACTGTTGGCGTGATGGCATCTGTTATTTCGCCATAGGCAGCTCCACATTGCGGGCTCCGCGACACTTGCGTGGTCAGGTTGGTGGTCAGAGTGAAAGGAGGCCAGAGAGTCATGTCCATTGTCTATCATGTGTTATGAAGGAGCCAAGCACATGTGCCACAATGGGCAACCTGGCCAGGATGAGTGCATTCCTTGCATCACGGGCAGCCATGTGCTCGCGTGCTGCCGCTGCTGCTGGTAGATACCGCTCAGTCCTCCTCCTCCTCCTCATCTGAGGAGGCTATGAACTGAGTCACTTGATCATCAGGAAGCTGCAAGCCATGACGCTGTGCCATGTTGTGCAGTGCACAGCAGACCACGACCATTCTGGAGGCCCTGGCTGCTGAATACTCAACCTGATCTGTCAAGGCATCGGAATCGCATCTTCAGCAAGCCAATGGTTTGCTCGATGATGGACCTGGTCTAAATGTGGCTGGCGTTGTAGCGCTCCTCAGCCTCATTAGCTGGCCTCCTGATCGGCATCATTAGCCACTTCTTCAGGGGGTAGCCCTCGTCACCAAGGAGCCATCCGTTAAGTTGGTTTGGCGGATTGAAGAGCGGAGGAACACTAGAGTTCCGCAGGATGAACGAATCATGGCAACTACCACAGAACTTGGCGCAAACATGCAAAATCTCCTTGTGGTTACACACCAGCTGTACGTTCAAGGAGTGGAAGCCCTTGCGTTTGACAAAGATAGCTGGGTTGTGATGGGGTGCAATCTATGACACCCTGCACCATTGGCAAGCCTGCCATATTTGCAAAGCCAACTGAACGCGCGGTTATACTTGCTTGATCCCTTGAGAAGTGGATGTAATTGTGGGCCTTTGCGAAAAGGGCATCGGTAACCTGCGTGATGCAACTGTGGGCGGCCGACTGGGAGATGCCGCTGATGTCTGCTGATGATCCCTGGAAGGAGCCTGAGGCAAAAAAGTTGAGTGCGGTGGTGACTTTGACAGCCACTGGTAAGGGGTGTCCACCCGCTCCTCTGGGCTCCAGGTGTTGGTGCAGCAGTGTGCAGATGTCTCCAACAACCTCTCGTGAATGCCTCAGCCTCCATTGGCACTGCTGCTCACTCATGTTGAGGTAGCTCATCCTCTGTCTGTAAACCCTGAGAGGGGGGGTATCTCCTGCGGCGACGTGCTTCCATGCGCTGGCGCCTTCTGCCCTGTACAGCATCAGGTGGGTGAGCAGGAGGTTGGGGCTCCTGCTGCTGTTCTGCCTGGTTCTGCTGCTGCTGTCGTGGCTGCTCCTCATCCGAATCTGAGGTCCATGATGAAAGGAAATAAATGGTTCCCATGCTGCTGGCAGATACCTCCGTTGGGGAAGCGCTCAGTCTAAGCGGGGAGAAGGTCTTCTAAGGAGGTCCCACAGTTGAGAGATAGAAGCTGCAGCACCTCCGACTTCGGTAGGCCTGCTAAAAGTGCTGAAAGATCTGTGGAACAAAAGTTCTGCCACCTGCAACTGCTCCCTGATGAAAGCTCCGTTTTAATGGTGGAGCTGCAGCTATGAGGAGGCCACCCACTTGTCAACCCGTCAGGATTAGCTGGATTAGGTGGTCAAGGGATAGCCCTTGTTGCCCAGCAGCCAGCCTCTGGTTTGACGTGGTAACTCAAAGACTGAGGGAACAGTGGACTGGCGCAGAATCAAAGCATCATGACTGCTGCTAGGACACTGGGCATTCACTATCATGATGTGCTGAGCATGGTCGCACGTTCAGCGAGTGGAAACCTTTGCAGTTGCGGTACATCTCAGCATTTAGATGCGGCGCCCGCAAAGCCATGTGCGTGCAGTCGATGGCGCCCTACACCTTGGGGAATGCCGCTATCCTGGCAAAGCCATCTGCACACTCTGCCTGCTTCTCTCTGTTCAGAGAGAAGACAATTAAGTCCCCTCTCCTGGCATAAAGACCATCTGTCACCTCTCTTATGCAGCAGTGGATGGTGAACTGGGAGATGTTATAGATGTCGCCTGCTCTAGCCTGAAAGGATCCCAATGCAAAGAAATTCAGGGCCACGGTCATCACAGCCACTGGCAGTGCTGTCCTTGCACTGGTGTGAGGCTCCAGGTCTGGTTGCAAGAGGTGGCAGAGTTCTGTGAACCCTCCCTCCCGCAGACGCCTCACACACTGCTCCTAGGGTCAGGTAAGAGCATGTTCTCGGAACACCGTAGGTGGGCACGGCCTGCTGAGAGCCCCTCTCCCCCTCAGCTGTGTCAGCTGTGGTTCAGTTGGTAGCACCCTCACCTCTGAGTCAGAAGGTTGTGGGTTCAAGTCCCACTCCAGAGACTTGAGCACACAATTCTAGGCTGACACTCCAGAGGGAGTGCTGCACTGTTGAAGGTGCCGTCTTTCGGATGAGACGTTAAACCGAGGCCCCGTCTACTCTCTCAGGTGGACATAAAAGATTCTATAGCACTATTTCGAAGAAGAGTAGGGGAGTTATCCCTGGTGTCTTAGCCAATAGTTATCCTTCAATCAACATTACTAAAGCAGATTATCTGGTCATTATCACATTGCTGTTCGTGGGATCTTGCTGTGTGCAAATTGTCTGCCGCGTTTCCTACATTACAACAGTGACTCCACTTCAAAAAGTACTTCATTGGCTGTAAAGCGCTTTGGGATGTCCGGTGGTCGTGAAAGGCACTATATAAATGCAAGTCTTTCTTTTTTTCCTCCTCCTCCCTCTGCGAGCAGCTTGTCCTCTTCTTTGCTCCCTCTGCTCCACCTATCTCCCTGTCATGCTGCAGGCCAAGGGAGATGACAACTAGAGCATCCATGACTGGGAGCAAGTGGTCTGACCAAAACCCTTGAAGTCAGAACCAAGGCGTTGTCTACTTGCAGCACCACTCCCTGTCACCTCGCCAACTTCAAACAAATGTGGAAAGCACTAAATACTTCCACAAACTTACACAGAGCCAGTAGAAATCAAAAAGCAAGTTACCTGAAAGTTGGTGATGATCCCTTTACATATCGCTGATAGGGGTCATTGCAGCTGCTAAATGCATGTTCAGCTGTGCGAGGTTAACACAGGGTGTTATCTCCAGCAATGATGACGAAAATGGTAGCGCTGGCATCGACATCACAATCTGCTTACTTAGCATACTTTCAGCGCACGCTCCTAACGGCCGTCCTAACCAATATGGCGTCTGGCGTGGCCCGCACCAGAAAAGTGCGCTGCTGCTCAGACGCCATTTTGGACCCAATTTGGCACCCGTAGCGCCCAAACAACGGGTGCTACGCAACCGAATTTTTAGCCCTGCTTCTCAAATCTGGGGGTAGAGGGAAAATCAACTTTACAATAACCACTGACAAACCTAAAAACCTTGTACGGTGCCCATTATCACCAAATGTTTAATCTCTTCTTAGCTAGGAATGTTACAGAATAGTAAATGTAACTACTCTCCTCCACAAAATCTTCCCTTACATCGTTGTGGTATGCTTTAGAAGAGTTTTAAAACATCTTCATTTCATTAAACAGAACAGCTTTCAATGTATGTTAATAGCTTTTCCGGCTGAATAAGAATCTATTAATGTTAGACCCTTTACTGTGTCATTGTACTTAATATTGTTGTACTAGGAGAAACTGCTTTATAATTGAATACACAAAAAACAGAAATATACATGGCATTACAGTATAACCTTTCTAAAATTATTCTGATATATTCCTCAACTGAGTGTTGATTTCAATGGAATGAAATCGGACGGATTCTATAATGGACTGGCAGTCTGCTCTGCCAGATTACTGCCCAATGTGTGATTAAAGCCACAGCAGCCTGGGCATGCTGACACATGCAAAGCTAAGTTGTTCTCATTTATGCAAAAATTTGTAAGTAAATCAAAAGCAATATGGAAAAAAATAAGAATGTCCTGCTATTATACCAAGTGGCTGATCAATTTTACCGATTCAAGTGGGTGTAGTATTGTATTGTCACAGCTGGCTGTACCAGATCTGAAGCTTACTTCCATGTAAGTGCTCTTTCTCTCCCTCTCCATTTAACAAATACAAAGAATAGTTATCATTTAAAACTGTAGCATTGATCCTATAAATAATTGACAAATCTATCCTAAAAATGCTTCTGCCACCACTGCAATATATTAATTAGTGTATTCGTGTTTCAGCAAAGCTGCTAGTAGCCAACTATGAGTAGCTATAAATGTCTGTTAAGATTGTATCATTTATTAATTTGCATTAGACTGTGTTTCCAGGGCAAGGGAATTCCCAAATTGTATGTGAAAATTTCTCTGTATACAAATACAACTGGAAAACAAAGTAATCCACAGAGATCAGATAGAGAGAATGGTAGAAAGGTAGACAGAGACATTAAATGAGAGTAAGTTTCTGTGTGTTAAAATAGCCCATAAACAGAATGTAGGTATGTCAATGTGTCCTATTTAACAGAATGAAAATGTTGTGTAAGAGACGCTGCCAGTGCCCGGGACCCTACATAAGGAGTGTGTGAAAAATCAGACACCGACCCTGTGTCTCCCCTGCACTCAAGCAGAACTTCATGATGTTAATTTTGTCAGGCAAGGCTCTGCGTAAGATATCTGTCCTCTAACTAGCAGGTGTCAAGCTTGAAAAATGATAACAATGTCATAAATACATGCATTAAATCTCTCTCCACAGAATATTTAGTATTATATAACAATTCTGTAGCAGGCACATTCCCTTTCAGTGGGCTCTGTTTGCATAGCAATTAATATGAGAATATCATGACTGCACACGCTTAAGCAGTTAAGTGTGTTAAGTATTTAAGTGGAATGTACTATTGCAACAAACTGAAAACACTATTTCAACTGTCACAGGCCCTTCAACCTCTTTACTACAACTCGCCAGTTTGAGAAGCTTCCTTCTACCACTACCCTTTGCTGTCTCCAACCATCACTCCACCCATGTGGCCACATTCACCTTAATTCTGTGTGCCATTATCTTTGCCCTAAGTCTCTTAATTGGTACCTTATCAAATGCTTTTTGAAAATCCATTGAAATCATACTCACTGATTTTTTCTTTATCCAACTTCTCATTATCTCATTGCTATTTATGGAACCTTGCTGTGTGCAAATTATGTTTCCTACATTACAACAGTGACTACACTTAAAAGTACTTAATTGGCTGTAAAGTGCTTTGGGACATCCTGAGGTTGTGAAAGGTGCTACGTAAATACAAGTTCTTTTTCTATATATCCCAGGCACTTGGGTGACAAAGAGCTGACATGGTGGACTGCCATTGCAGCAGCTGCCAGCACATTGAGCATTGTTGGTCACATACCAGCTGCACTTTTAATGAATGGAAACCTTTACAGTTCAAATATTTTATGGTACGGACTGATGGGGTCCAGATGGCTTCGAGTAGGATCTATGACCCCATGCACCTTAGGGAAGTCAGTCACATGGAAGAAATTAAGAGAACTGTCATTCTGCTGCCAGGACCACATTCTGAAATTGACAAACTGAGCAGCCTTGCTAAACAAGGCATCAGTGGCCTGGTGGATGCAGGTATGAACTGTAAAATGGCTGCTGTTGGTCATCTTGCTGCAGCCTGTGAAGAACTAGTGGTGAAAAAGTTCAAGGTTATTACAACTTTAACAGGCACTGTCCATGTGGTCCAAATGATGGAAGTTGGTTGCATCAAGGTCTGGCAAGGAGACAAAGCCTGCCTTGGGCTTCTCTGGTAACGCGCAGCCTTCTCATGCAAATCTCCTTGCTTAGATCCAGGAAGGAGTGCCGGGTACCAGGAAGAGGACCTCAACCTCCACCAGTGATGACATATAAGCCTGACCTCCTTGTGTTCCTCCTTCACCTTCTCTTCTACCTCTACACAAATCTGTATTTTCACTGAACAACTTACAGCTCCATTCACAACTCCTCCAATAATGGAGCAGCCCACGCCAGTCTACAGCAGCACCTGGACAGCATCCAGGCTTGGACTGACAAATGACATTAATGTTTGAGCTACATAAGAATCAAGCAACGATCAGCAGAAACATGAAAAGGCCCAACCACTTCCCCTGATCTTCAATGGCCCCTATCCTCAACATCTTGGGGAGTCACCATTGACCAGTCATATCAACTCTGTGGCTACAAGAGCAGGGCAAATGCTGGGTACTCTGCGATGAGTGGCTTACCTGCTAATGGTTCACCATTTACAAGCCTCAAGTCAGGAGTGTGATGGAATATTCACCACTTGCCTGGATGGGTGAACAGGACCAAGTGGTCCGCTTAACAGGCGCTCCTGACACAAACTCAATATCCATCCACTACCGGCGCACTGTGGCTGCAGCATGACCTATCTACATGATACACTGCAGCAACTTATCACGCTTACACTTATAGCACCTTCCAGCTCCTCAGACTCTACCACTGAAAAGAACAAGAGCAGCAATGTCTTGGGAACACCATGACCTGCAAATTCCCTCCACCCTGGTGTCAACATACAAACCACTCCTTTATTGTAGCTGGGTCAAAATCGTGGATTTTCCTACCTAATGAAGTTGTGGGAGCACCATCAGCATTAGGAATACAGCGGTTCGAAAAGAAGGCCCACCACCACCGCCTGAGGGCAACAAGGGATGAGCAATAAATGTAGCCTTGACAGCATCAGCCACATCCCAAGGACATAAAAACAGGAATGCACAGGGAAATGGGGCTGAGTAAATAACTATTTTTCAGAGAGCTAGTACACACATGTAAAATTATATCATTCTATGAATGGGAGCTTAATCCTCTAAACACTGCACACTGAACACAATGCCTTCGAAAAACCTCACTTGATGAAAGGAGGAGATACCCAGACACTCAGGCCTAGTAGTCAGTGTGCCAAATTTCCTGTTCATTAATTTTAATCACTGAAAAATTGAGGGCATTGCAAGTCCTTAACATCCATGCCCAAATCTTCGATCTACAGTCCCATCAAGTGAGGCTCTACACAGGAAGCAGGGGCTCGCAAAATTCACCCCCAAATCTCTTTAAATGTGCAATGTAAAAACTGTTACTTTAGAACTATAGTTAGACGTCACAAATTGAATTTGGTTTTACTAAAGTGGTCCTATGGTAAATGAATTATACTCGGGACAAAGTAACGTCATGTAACTTTAACAACTTACCTGCTACACGGACAGCGGAGGGAGGGCTGCGGACCAGTGGACTGGTGGACAGGCTAGTCAGAACCATAGCTGCTGTTACTTTGTCCATCTCCCCTTCCTCAGGAAACTTCCTGCATCAACAAATAAAGAGATAGAATCAGCAATTACTGCCAGCTTGTACAAAGAGCTGTATATCTGAGGGACCAAGAAGTGCAGTGTAGCAAAGGATTTAAAAAAAAAGCTGTGGCTGTTGTGGAAATACTGTCAGTAAAATTCAATAAAATCATTGAAGTGCAATACAAAAATTTATCATATAATGGGTCAAATCTTCCTATAAAATAACTGTGTTAACAAAGCATGCCGTTACTAATGCACAAATCAGCCAGCAAGTTCAGGGGATGAAGAGATACGTCAATTGACCTTGCTGGTCAATTTATGCCGCACCGCCGTCTGCCTCACGTAAAGGGTATCTCACCCTTAGGCTCCCCGTTATTTTTAAGAAGTTGCTGGATTTGCACATTAATTGCCTATTAAACTCACTGCAGAAAGTATGGGCTTATAATTAACAGCGTAAGCACTCTTTTAATGACATGATAATTGTTAATGCACTGCTAATCAATCTCTCCGACCCAGAAAGGGAACAATTTAAACCGTTCAGTTTCATTCCTACATGTAGTAAATAGTTATTACAGATTTTAAAAATTTCACATTTCAAATGTTTACATTTTTTTCTTACTTTGCTTTTCTATCCCTTTTCTTTCTCTCTTAATCCAACCTTTCTTTCCCTCTCTTTCTGTACCTGATTTGACTCTAATTCATCCTCCTCCGTCATTCCTCTGTTTTTTTCTCAATTGTTAAATCTCATTGGTTACCGTTGGTCCCGCCATTCAATGAAGTCCCAGATACCCGTTGCCCTCGCACTGAGGTTGGATGCTTTTGGAACACTTTGCGCAAAGAGGATGTTGGGTATCTACTGGGAGGGCAGATACACAGAATATGTAAAACAATGTTTTTGTCTTTAGCTCTCTTGTTGCAATGTTTTACGCACCAGGAGCGCACATCAGGATTTTCTGTCCATTCAATTTAAAATTGGAGTAGGCATGTGCACAAATTCCTGGCATGTAGTCCCTGTTCACAAAGGTGTGCACTGGAAGGGCTGAAGATGAGAATTTACTCTAATATTTTTCACTGAACAATTTACAGGAACAATTTCAGTTACTGTTCTATATTCCCTGTATTTTAACACTCCCACTTGAATGGATTTGTATGTATCTACTGAAGTACTATGGTTGCTAAATACAATACCAATCTTCTTCTTCTTAGGCAGTCCCTCGGAACCGAGGATGACTTGCTTCCACATTAAAAATGAGTTCTCAGGTGACTGATGAGTCCAATGCGGGACCTACAGTCTCTGTCACAGGTGGGGCAGATGGTGGTTGAAGGGGCGGGTGGGTGGGGTGCTTGGGTTGACGTGTGCTCCTTGCGCTTGGCTTCCACTTGCTCCCGGCGAAGAGACTCGAGGTGTTTGGCGCCTTCCCGGATGCTTCTCCTCCACTTTGTGCAGTCTTGGGCCAGGGATTCACAGGTGTCGGTGGGGATGTTGCACTTTTTCAAGGAGGCTTTGAGGGTGTCTTTGAAGCATTTCCTCTGCCCACCTGGGGCTCTCTTGCCGTGTCGGAGCTCCGAGTAGAGCGCTTGTTTTGGGAGTCTCGTATCGGGCATGCAGACGATGTGACCCGTCCATCGGAGCTGATCGAGCGTGGTCAAAGCTTCAATGCTGGGGATGTTGGCCTGAGCGAGAACACTGACGTTGGTGTGCCTATCTTGGATTTGCAGGATCTTGCGGAGGCAGCATTGGTGGTACCTCTCCAGTGCTTTGAGGTGCCTGCTGTACATGGTCCATGTCTCTGAAGCATACAGGAGGGCAGGTATCACTACTGCTCTTTAGACCATCAGCTTGGTGCCGGGTTTGAGGTCCTGGTCTTCAAACACTCTCTTCCTCAGGCGACCGAAGGCTGCACTGGCACACTGAAGGTGGTGTTGGACAATAACAATAGTTTTTCACTGAACAATGTACTGTGGTTCCAGTATATTAGGTTGCCCCATGCTACACACCATTCCTATACTAAGGAGACCGTTACCAACACCAAGTTCTCTCTTGCCAGCCCAAGGTGCACAGGTATACCTTGGACCCACTCATCTGATACTTTTCTTTTCTTTCTTGTGGAGGACCCCTTAGTGTCTGCTCCTTCCGCTCCCCACCGAATGTGCAATTTATATAATAAGTCATTGCAGGGTGAACTGCAGATCTGAACCCAGCAGATACCACTCCACTGGCCCGAATTTCCACAGGATTCTCCTGATCTATCATAGCTTCAGCGGAAGCCATGGGGAAACGGTGTAACCGGCTGTTTTTATCTATTAACGCCGTTTCTCCAGCAACCACTGATCTTCAGCTGAAGTTAGAGTAGCAGAAGAAATCCTGTGGAAATTCCAGGCGCATGTATTGGTATGCATTTCAAAATACAGTCATCTTCACCAGTACACAGCTATAGAATAACGACTGATGAAGAATAAATACTACCTACATACAGAACCCAGATATTTATAATCATCCATCCATGGCTATATTTTAATACATAAAGATACTGAACATTCCTAAGAATTTTTGGGAAAAGGGAAAGCCCATTAGACCCAAAGAAATTGTCCCTTTTTCATATAATGACTCCAACTATCTGCCTTCTCACCATATTCTTCAATCCCTTCTTTCTCCAGGAACACATCCAATTATCTCTTGAACCCATTTATACATTTTGTTTCAATGGCCAGAATTTTATCTTGGAGGCGGATAGGGAGCGAGGGGGGGCGGGCTGCATTGTGGTCGGGAAACCCGGGAGCAGAGAAGAGGAAGGCCGGGATCATTGGAGGAGGAAGTGGAAGGCAGTGATCGTCGGAGGTGGTGGAAGGCTGGGACGGTCAGAGGAGGTCGGGTGCCGTGATCGTCGGTGGGGGGGGGGAGGCGTGGGTCGGAGTTCGGTCTGAGGGGGAAATCGGAGGCCGGGGGCAGGGAAATCGGAGGCCGTTCGAGGGGGAGGGAGGATTGGAGGGCAGATCAGAAGGCTGTTACCTCCTGGATCCAGCAGTCCTCATCTTCCTTTAGCTGGCAGGTTTCCCGAGGTCTGGGAAACCTACCCGCCCATAGTTAAATTTAAAATGGTGGATTGCCATGAGGCACGCAACCTCATTATAATCTTTAAATGGGCGACTCGCCTCCTCGGAGCGGGTTGGCTGCCCGCGCCACTCCCCTCCTCCGTTTAAACCGGAAGCGGGCGGGTTGGAGGCAGGTTGAGGTCGGGATTCAGATTTTTAACACTTTAACCTCCCACTCGACCACAACCCACCTGTTTTTTGGGGTTAAAATTCCTCCCAATATCCTTCCTTTTGGGTGACAAGATTCCATTGACTTCCTTTATCAGTCCCTATTTTCTAATTTTAAAAATTTATGCGCCCTTGTATTTGAACCGTTTATTATGGTGAATAATTTGCCTGAAACAATTCTATAAACTCCCTTCAAAATCTGAAAACTTCAATTAGGTCACCTTTAAGTAACCTCTTTTCCAAAGAAAACAAGCTCAACTTTTTTACCCTTTTCTCATTACATAAATCCTTGCTACGTGGAATTATTTCCATTGCTCGGCTCCACGCCCTTTCAAGCGCAACGACATCCTTCCCATGATTAGGCAACCAGAACCACACACAGCAATTGAGACAGGATCCGACCAACTGCTATTGAGCAACAATACACCTTCTATTGATTGGTACAATTTGTATACACTGTTGTTTAGTTTTGACCTGCAGTAGTATGAGAAATGTCATCCAGAACACTGGAACACAATGTTCAAAGTCCTCCTCTGCTCCTTATACATTCCACAATGGCATCACCAAACATTGTGCTCAATGCGGACTCAATCTCAGCTGCAATTTTGTGGGGAGGCTCTGATTGGCAGCCAACTGCTTCCTCACAAGGAGGGTGGATCTATCAACCAGATGGCCATTCCATGACCATTCCCTTGCATCTTGCAGCCAGTTTGGAGCTGCGCTAGGTTAGGATTATGTGCAGGTAACCCACCTTCTCAACTGTACTTATTATTTTCCTGGGGAAGAGGAAATTAAAAAAAAATGGAACTTAATCTTCCAAAAAGGCAGAAAAGTACTTTGTAATGACAGAAAACTATTTTAAGCAAGCCAACTGACATAGAAACGGAAAGAAACAGGGGAACCTCATAAAGGGAACAAAAGCATAGCCACAGGTATCTCTGAAATAAGAAAGCCTCAATCCCCACCACAAACCATGACTGAGGCAGCACCTCAAGTACAAAGGAATAAAAAAAAGTACAGCGCTCCTGATGAATCACTCAGTAAAAGCATTGCCCGGTGAGGTACTGAGTCATACAGACCTGGAAGAACCCTGTTAATGAATCACAAATAGAGTGGCAGTTGGGGCATAATAGTTGACCACAGTGTCCCTAGGCCAGGGAGGAGGACATCAGTTTAAATTCCCACTGCCAATCACTATTTAGTGAATGTTGCTAGAAGGTGCACGTGTATGAACTTTGTGTGAGGTAAAGATTGGACTTGGCCATATCACTCAACAACAACTTGCATTTATATAGTGCTCTACATATATATTTAAAATGCAGAAAGTCCCAAGGCACTTCACACCAGCATAAGGAAAAAGTGAATACTGAGTCAATGAAGGAGATATTAGAAGGGGGATGACAAAAAGCTTTGGTCGAAGAAGTGGGTTTTAAGGAGGATCTTAGGTTGAATAACTCGTATCCTAACTTGCACCAAATCCCGTTCACCCATCACCCCTGTGTTCGCTAAACTATATTGACTCCCGGTCTGGCAACGCCTCAATTTAAAAATTCTCATCCTTGTTTTCAAATCCCTCCATGGCCTCGCCCCTGCCTATCCCTGTAACTTCCTCCAACCTTACAACCCCTCGAGATATCTGTGCTCCTCTAATTCTGGCTGCTTGCGTATCCTTAATTTTAATCACTCCACCATTGGTAGCCGTGCCTTCAGCTGCCTGGGCCCTAAGCTCTGGAATTCCCTCCCTCAGCCTCTCCGCCTCTCTCCTCTTTTAAGACGCTCCTTAAAACCTGCCTCTTTGACCAAGCTTTTGGTCACCTGTCATAATATTTCCTAATCTGGCTCAGTGTCAAATTTTGCTTGTTAACGCTCCTGTGAAGTACCTTGGGATGTTTAACTACCTTAAAGGCGCTATAAAAATACAAGTTGGTGTTGTTGAATAGTTTACTGACACTTAGGGCTGGATTTTGCCAGCGCTCACAGGGCGGATTTGGAGGCGGGTCGGCTGTCAAAATAGCAAAGATTGACAGCGGGTAGGAAACCTGCCTCCACGCGAGTCTCCCAGGTGTTGGGTCTGCCTGCACAGAACTGACCCGACACCACGCAGCGGGGGAGACAATTTATATCATTAAATGGCTTGTTAACAGCCAATTTAATGCTATTTTGAGGCTACCTTGCAATTTTATGTGCTCCCCCACGGGTTACCCACTGCTCGGGGAACACGCCAGCTCACCCTGGCGTGAGTTGAGTCTGATTTTATGTATCTGATAAGCTGAGAGCTGCAGAAGTGGTGTAAAGGATGCCATATTACAGATGGTCAGTTTCAGAGCGCAGAAACAGTTGGTTACTGCATTTGTAAGACATATAGAGATTTCTTTAGCTTGCAAGTGTTGAGAGCCAACGGTATAATCAGTGCCACCTCATTGGAACAACCTCTCTCACCATTGACTGATCGTTTCGGTCATCTCACCTGCAGCTGCCATCTATTGCAGCAACATCGGTGCCCATGAAAAAAATCACACCTTGGTCCTCTGAATCCTTCCACGATCAGCCCCAACACCAACATCACCAGGCACACCAACATCACCAACCTTCTCCGCCATCACCTGATGCTGCACAGGGCATCAGCCCCTGACAACACTGCTGCCCGGGAGGCCAGCGATGGCGTCACCATGGCCAGATTTACTTCACTTGACGCTGTAAGCCCTGGCTGCCACATGATGCGCCAGGCTGACACCATCCCACACCAGCACCATAAAGCATCCCTTTAATATCCAAGCCATTCCATTCACACTCATCACTATAGCGGGAGGAGGGGGGGGAAGTTATGTCTCAACATTCACTGGAACTCACTAAGACACTTCTCAAGGTGCGCACAGATCTGTCCAACAAGGTGAAGTGTTGAAAATATAGATTTCACTGTATGACAACACATTACCAGAAACTTCACATGAACATTGGCTAAACCTCTCAAGTACCTACCCTTGTGTGTTGTTAGTTGGTATGCTTGCAGTAGGATGAGGGTGAGTGTGAGCGGTGGCTAGTGAGATGGGGAAGTGATAATGTAGATAGAGAGGGATGGGTGGAGGTGCAAGGTAAGTTGGTGTCAGTAAGGATGTGCAGGAGTAGGGTAGGGAAGGCAGAGTGATGGGGATGTGATGAGTGGCACAGCAGGGTGAGTTTGAGTGTGGTTTTGCAGTTTTGTGATCTACTGAGATCATTGAAAGGTTAGCGCCACTGCAGCCTGGTCCTCCTGACCACATCCCTGCTCATCTCCTGCTGTGCAATGTACAACCAGACTGCGTTGATCTCCTGGGGAGGTCTCTTCCGCCCATGGGAAGGGAAGAGAATCTCCCTGTGTGCTGTGACTCCCTCCATAAGCATATGGAGGGAGTCATGGGAGAGCCTGGGTGCAGCCATGCACCTTTGTGCAGTGCTTGTCAGTGTTTGCAGCACCTCAATACTGTCGAACACTGACAGCACACATGTCAAAATCAATGTGGCCATGGTCCCTTTAAGGAAACTGGCTGATGACGCGTCATCAAATGACGTCATCAGACCTGCTTCCTGTTAATTGGCTAGGAATCCCGCTGAACAAGGCCAATCTACGGAAAATCTTTTTGAGAGAGCGGCTGCAGACGGGAGCGGGACCGGAAGCCGCCAACCAGCTCTCCCGCTGCCATCCCGCCTCCGCAGGGAAAATCCAGCCCTCAGTTTCTAGGTTTGGATATAAGGAATGGTCACATGGAGAAGGATTGGGGATCTACTGGTGATGACAGAACCTATCCCAGAATAGTCAGTGCCTTAGGGAGAGGAGGGGGGTGTTGTGCTTCTTTTAATTATGGACTCACAGGTTACAGTTCTATGAAATAAGAGAAACTCATCATTTTCTAAAGTATTCCATTTGTAGTAATTATTTCTTGTGTTCAATATCAGTCGGGAGTTAATAAATCTGCGCTATCAAAAGGTAAAACTCAGAAAACATTTTATTTTTAATTGATTGATCATTACATTGATAATATACTTGTGGTGACAGCAGATTGGAATAATATCCTGTAATGGGGACAGAATTAGTATAAATCTAGGTTGTAAAATGCGCTGATCTTGGAGTACTGAGTAAAGTTCTGGTGACTGTCCTATAAAGGGATATGCAACCACTGGAGGAGATGCAGGGAAGAGCAATAAAAATGATTCTAAGTGTAAGGGACGACGAAGAGAAAAGGTTAAAAAAGCTCAATCTCTACATCCTAGGGAGATGATGTTAAGAGAGGAAGCTTGCTGAAGTAGAGAAATATTAAATGGCTTACACAAAGTAAATCCAGTATACTATTTTAAAATAGGGAAAGGAAGTAGGATCGGTACTCGTAAGAACAAACGAGTGAAAATTACATTTAAATGAGATATCAAAAGGAATACTTACACAAAAAGTGTGATAAACACCTGGGATAATCTGCCAGGGAGGGGAGTAGAGATGGATGCTTTTGGAGCATTTAAAATGCAGCTGGATGCCAGGCTGGAAGAATTAGAATACTAGAGGGATCAGCTTCAGTCCTTTATTTGTTCTTGACTTTTCTTATCTTCTTAAAATGCACGTGCGTTGTATAGGTACTGCTCGTGAGTTGCATATATTTCATATTCAGTAGTTGAGTACAGATTTCATTTGCAGCGCTAATGTTGTATACAGCAGGATGTTACAAGAAAACATTTTTATTACAGTCTTAATTTCATTTTTGTTTGGGGTGTTGTAAATTCTGAATGCACTTTAATACCTCCCCCTGTGATGATTTATAGCTCTACTAATCAGGGTGACTATAGCTCACTTGCAACTTCATTAATCATGAGTTATGCAGGCAGCTACCATGAAATCCCCCTTCTATTATTTACAGATCTGGCCAACACATGCTGCCAACACATGCTGCCAACAACACTGATGTGGTTCCTCACTTTCCAGTGAACATAACAGTGCAAATCCTGAAAGGTGTGTGCAATATTAGTAACATGTTTCTGACAAAACAAAATAGTAAACATCTGCTTCACATAGTGGAACATGCTGGGCTAACGCTTCACCCCAGCAGCTAGTTCTAGTAGGAGGCTTGCTAATAACGTTCCTGTTGAAGTTCTACTCCTATTTCCGATTAAACCCTTGGTTTATTTTGTTTGAAAACAGGCGAATTCCAGAGTAATCGGATATAATCACATGAAATAAATTGACTGTGATTTACCAAAGAGTCACATTGTACAGACCACTGAACTGCACTTTGAAAACAACGTCCACCTCAGCAATAACAAGAGGAAAGTTCCACATCACTGTTACAAATGGGATGTATTCAATTAATATATAAGGAAAATGCAATGTCTGTGGGCTTAGCAGAAATCATGAAACGTTTGACTTTTGTTTTAATGAAAGATGCTTATGAATAATTAAAGCAGGAATTCACCACGAGCTCAATTACGTTCTTGGAGTTCTTTAGGTGTTTTACGGCGTTGTGTCTGCTGTTTTGTTTGCAGTACGTTCTATATTTATATGTTTGTACAGCACAGTTCTGCATGTACAGAATGCTACAAATAACTGCATCGTGGCAATGATGAAAACTGTTCAGCAAAGCCAACAAGGTGGGTGTGATCTCACATAATGGAATCTGCGCTGAATTCTCCAAACTAGGAGCAATCTCAAGGAGGTTTTTTTTCTTTTGTTGCTTTTTTCAGAATCTCCCACACCATGTACTTTGCACCCCATCCAGAGGACAGGAGATCTACTTCCCAGGCCTCTCTAGTTAACCAGAAGAAAGGGTGCAAAAGCAGTCTAGTCTGGATCTCCCTCTGATCTTCCCATGCCTCCCTTTAGGGAAACATCTGGTCTTCACTTGGTGCCTCGCTAAGATTGCTGGGCTGAGATTGAGCAAAATGAATTGTGGACTCAAAACACATCTTACCACACTCTGTGACATGTTGTGACACTGTGCTGCCTGCATTGTGAGAGGTTTTAAAACAAAACCCTTTGGGGGAAAAATTCAGCTGCTTGCGCCTCCCGTTAGCGCCTTAAGAGGGCGCTAATGGGGCGTAAAGCAGCTAACGCCCGGGCGCAGCGCCGCCCACGCCTCCCGAAAAATTTAGTGGGAGGTTAGCGGCGGCGGCAGCCGGTAGCGCCCTGTGGCGCTGCGCCGCCGGCGATGACGTCATCGCCGTGCGCAGCACCCCGCTCGCGCCCCGGCCGTGATCTTCAGTCGCGCCCCCTGATTTACCGCCAGACGCTATGTCCGACGGGTTCAGGGAGGCGTACGTGCGGCCGGGGCGGCGATATTTAAAGCGGAGGTGGCAGGCGGCCATTTTTGTTGCTGGCCGCCTGCCAGCACCTGCCCCCGGCCCCCGTGAAGCCCCCCCACCGTGAAGTGCCGGCTGCGCTCCAAGAGCCCGGCACTTCTCTTGAGTGCCGGGCTCTTTTGCCGGCACTCCCGATCCCTGGGGGCCCAGCTGGGCCCCGGTTCGCGCTGCGCAGGGTCCCTCCCCTTTAAGAAGGGGAGGAAGGCCTGCAATACCGCGGCGCGACGTGCCGCAGCGCCGCCAGGATATTCACTCGCAGCGCCCCAAGAGGGATGCGGGCTGCTTCCAGTTGCGCCCCGCTTCCCTCTTGGGGCGCAACCACTGAAGTTCCGGCGCGGGGCCGCTAATTTTTTTCGGGGCGCTAAAAGTCGCGCCCCGGCGAGGTTAGCGCCCCAAATGGGGCGCGACTCAATTTTTACCCCTTTCTGTCTGGATATTTCTGGCAACTGCTTAAGTTCTTCCTGTTCCTTGATAATATTTTGTGCAGGCCATTCATGCCTTTAGCTTTGGAGTTGTTACGTTTTTATAGCTTCACCAGATATTTCTCTCATGCTCAGTGCCAAAGACCACTCCTGTTAGCAATCCCTTGCTCCCTACGAACTAGTATGTGGGACATAATTTGCATAATATTTCAGCATTACCCATGGTCAAACAGAAACTATGTTGCTGTAATTAGCTTGCTGCATTGACATGTTCTCTCTTGTGTTCACCAAGGCTTTGGACAATAGAAGAATAAACACACTAGAGAGGAAGCAGTAGCAGAAAATCAACAGCATATTTCAACTGATTACAGAATTATTGACTATTATCTCCTCAGCTACAAAAAAAGATAAGATCTGTGGCAGTTCGCTAATTGCCTTAGTCGTGCTGAATTTGGACCAGTTGTCTATAATATAACTTATACATGAGCTTCTGTCTACAAACACATAATCTTCAGTCTCCATCTTGAGAGACTCAGAAGAAATGAGGAAGTTTGGAGCAGGATCAGATGACTCCATCCCCCAGATAGGTTCCTTGCGAATGCTGCTCACGCATTGCTTGTGAGAATCGTACCACGGCACTTGGTACAGTGGAATGGTCGGTTGAGCATCCCAGTGTCTGTGTTCCATGGGATGCATAGAATCCTGTTGGAAAGATGTGCCACCCCTGCACTATGCACCTCTGGCACCGTGCTTTCTAATCTGTCTTGTGCAAAGGCTGCTGTCACACAGTCCCTGCAGGACTTTTCAGTCACACTTAATTCTACGTAAATATGTTGTAATCTATTCAAATTAGTTCCACTTAACTCTGATTGACAGTTTGTAACACATGGCTAGCTCCCAGCTCAGTTCTTCCCAGGTCCTATCTCCCAGTTCCAATCCTCCTATTAGCTGCAGCGCAGCACTATGAATTAGCATGGTAAGCTGAAAGAGTCACGTTTTGAGGACTCCTTTGAAAAACAATCCTTCTCCTTCCTCCCACCTTTCCAGCATTAAGCTCGCAGTCTTTTCTTCCTCGTGTTCTGTGCCCTGTCACTGCTTCCCTGTGTTTCTGAAGCCTCCGCGGTTGCTTTTAAACTACTTACTGTGGCCGGTGGCTGCTTCACATTTCCTCAACAATGCACTTGCACCCACTTCCTCCACTAGCTGCTGCTTTTACAATATATATAACAATATTTTTCATGATTAGGCATCACTCCAAGCGGATGAGCAGATAAAGAACTAGCAAAGTTGTGAGAACAATGCTTGACACTAAAGGCCAGAGGCAAACATGTCAAAGCATACTGTTTGGGGGCGATTTTCTCAGCCCTGAGGAGGCGGGAAGATCGAAAAAAATGAGTGCGGGTTCGGAACCCGCCTCCAACCCGCCTCTGCGCAATTTTGCCGGTGCCGGTTTTGCAGGGTGGGAAACGGTCCCGCCTCCAGCAGGCCAGAGAGGTTGTTAAGAGCCTTAAATGGTTGTTAAGGGCCTCTCCAATCCTATTTTGAGAGGCCCTCGTTATTTTTTGACATTTTCAGCGTGTTGCACGACCCTCCTAAACCACGCCAGCTAATCCTGGTGAGTTGACAAGTGGGTGGCCTCCTCACAGCTGCAGCTCCACCATTAAAACGGAGCTTTCATCAGGGATTAGTGGCAGGTGGCAGAACTTTGCTTTAAAAGGTCTTTCAGCACTTTTAGCAGGCCTTCCGAAGTCGGAGGTGCTGCAGCTTCTATCTATCAACTGTGGGACCTCTTGGAAGACCTCTCCCCGCTTGGAATGAGCGCTTCCCCAACGGAGGTATCTGCCAGCAGCATGGGAACCATTCGTTTCCTTTCACCATGGACCTCAGATTCGGATGAGGAGCAGCCACGGCAGCAGCAGAATCAGGCAGCTCAGCAGCAACAGCAGCAGGAGCCCCAACCTCCTGCTCAGCCACCTGATGCTGCACAGGGTAGAAGGCGCCAGCGCATCGAGGCACCTCGCCGCAGGAGATACCCCCGACAGAGGGTTACAGACAGAGGATGAGCTACCTCAACATAAGTGAGCAGCAGTGCCAAAGGAGGCTGAGACTTTCGCGAGAGGTTGTCCGAGAGATCTGCGGACTGCTGCAGCAAGACCTGGTGCCCAGAGGAACGGGTGGACACCCCATACCAGTGGCTGTCAACGTCACCACCGCACTCAACTTTTTTGCCTCAGGCTCCTTCCAGGGATCATCAGCAGACATCAGCGGCATCTCCCAGTCGGCTGCCCACAGTTGCAGGTTACCGATGCCCTTTTCGCAAAGGTGCACAATTACATCCAGTTCTCAAGGGATCAATCAAGTATAACCGCGCGTTCGGTTGGCTTTGCAAATATGGCAGGCATGCCAATGGTGCAGGGCGTCGTAGACTGCACACATGTGGCCCTTAGGGCACCCCATCACAACCCAGCTATCTTGGTCAACCGAAAGGGCTTCCACTCCCTCAACGTACAACAGCTGGTGTGTAACCACAAGAAGGAGTTTTTGCATGTTTGCGCCAGGTTCTGTGGTAGTTGCCATGACTCTTTCATCCTGCGGCACTCTAGTGTTCCTCCGCTTTTCAATCCGCCAAACCAACTTAACGGATGGTTCCTTGGTGACAAAGGCTACCCCCTGAAGAAGTGGCTAATGACGCTGATCAGGAGGCCAGCTAACGAGGCTGAAGAGCGCTACAACGCCAGCCACACTTCGACCAGGTCCATCATCGAGCAAACCATTGGGTTGTTGAAGATGCGATTCCGATGCCTTGACCGATCAGGTGGAGCCCTGAAGTATACACCATACAGGGTCTCCAGAATGGTCGTGGTCTGCTGTGCACTGCACAACATGGCACAGCGTCGTGGCTTGCAGCTTCCTGATGAGTAAGTGGCTCAGTTCATAGCCTCCTCAGATGAGGATGAGGAGGCTGAGGAGGAGGAGCAGGAGGAGGACCGAGCGCCGGTCTATCGACCAGCAACAGCACGCGAGCACATGGCTGCCCGTGATGCAAGGGATGAACTTATCCTGGTCAGATTTGCATAGGATGCCCATGTTGACACATGTCCTTGACTCCATCTTAAGACATCACAGACAATGGACATGACTCTCTGGCCTCCTTTCACTCTGGCCACCAACCTGACAACGCAAGTGTCGCGGAGCCCGCAATGTGGAGCTGCCTAAGGCGAAAGAACAGATACCATCACGCCAACATTTTACCATCAAATCATTTTAATGCTTTCCAAGAGGGATGGCATTTCATCAATACACAAACATTCACCCAATCTGCACACAGATCTGGAGGTTATATCCCTTGCCAGCTGGACCCACACAGCCTT
Source organism: Squalus acanthias (assembly GCA_030390025.1). Taxonomy (NCBI): domain Eukaryota; kingdom Metazoa; phylum Chordata; class Chondrichthyes; order Squaliformes; family Squalidae; genus Squalus; species Squalus acanthias. The sequence goes on from CM059432.1 coordinate 93,183,234, forward strand.
GGTTTCTTTGGGAGGCCTCTTCCTCCCAGATGAGTGAAAGAGCACCTCCCTGCTAGCCCTCACCCCCTCAACCAACATTTGCAGCGCTTCATCCGAGAACCTCGGGGAGGCCCTTGCCTTGGAATTGGACATAGTGGTTTCTCAAAATATGTTGCAGGTGGTGCAGCATTGACAGAAATCCAGTGGAATGATCCAAAGCAGCAAGCAGCCCTTAAATGAGGCTGGAAAAGTGATGTCAGCAGAGGCGAGTTTCAGTCCCAAAACACTAATTGACCAAGGGCATCCCACACCTCTGAAATCAACTGGCCAATCAGGGGAAAATCGCAATTTTTTCAAACCTATCAGTGGAGGGGGGTTTGGAACCCACCCAAACCGAAACCCGCCTCCAGTGGGAAAATTGCCCCCTTTGTCTCTCATTGGGCTGGATTTTGTCAATGGGGACTTGATGGAGGCGGGACTCCCACTTTTTGGGTTGTAGTCCCGCCTCCATCGACTTGTGGCCAACCCACTGTATTTTCCCTTGATTGACCTTGTTAAGCCCGCCCAGCGGGCTTAGCAGGCCAATCAAGGGTCCCTTGGATACAGGTGACGCCAGCCATTGAAATTTCATCTGTCAAGAGCTTTTGACAGATGAAATTTCAGCGTTTGACAGCTCTGTGAAGCTGTCAAACACTGACAATATGATTTCTAACTTGAGTCCCTGTACTTAGACTCAGTTAGAAATCAATCCAGCACAGAAAGCAGAGACTGCAGCTTTTGACAGCTCCGCGGCCATTCTGCTTTCTGTGCCGTGGATGCAAGGGACTCCCGACACCTTAGCCTGCAGGACAAAGTTAAGGTAAGTACAAGTTCTTAAAACACTTTACACACACCAAACACACTTACCTCTGCACTCATGCACCCATCACTCACCTGCACATCTCGACCCCTCCAAGCCCTCCAGACCGACGGTCCGCCTCGCTAAATCGGCGTGGTTCGGACCTGTCGGGAAGCCCACACTTCAGTGCTAAAAATAGGGATTAGGCAAAAAACTGCCTGTTAACAGGCAGTTTATTGGCACTAATCCCCTTCCCACCTCGGGGAGGCGGGTCCCAGCACAGGTCGGGTACTCACCTCCTGTGAAACTGGCATGGAGGCGGGTTGGGGGCGGGATGAGTTCGGGACCCCCGAATCTGCTATTTTCCCACCTCACACACCTCCAAACCCGCCTCCACGGGTCAATGAAAATTCTGCCCATTGTGTCGACATTAAAATTTCATAGGTGCATTTTTTTTTCCCCAGAGGGAATTTCCGGGCTAAAATTTGTGCTCCTGGAATGGAGCTTCTCCCACTGTCAGTGCAACTTACAAATTCAGGTGCATGCCCCCTGATTTTCCACACAAACTGGACAGAAAATCAAGGAGAGCGTGTGCAAGAATTTCCAAAATATGCTTCCAATGGGTGAAGCTCCATATCGGAAGTGCAAACTCATCAAATTACAGTGAAACCTGCATAAACAGACACTCCCAAAAACAGGACACCTGCAAAAAACAGACACTTACTGAGTGACCCAAATAACTTACGTGGTAAAATATACAAGAGGTACTCTGAAACCACCGACACTCTCAAATTACGAACTACGGAGAGCCTTCAATGCACCAAGCCCTTTTACAACTTAAGGCATGGAACACAATCAGCGCCAGGCTTTGTGAAAGAAATGGCTTTTGTGGAATGGGGAGCTCTTTACCCAGCATACATAGCGGCAGAGAAACCGCTCTATCCCTGGGATTGACTGCTTGCACGGCTCTATCCTAGGGATAATATTTTTCTTACTTCCACTTTGTTGAATATAAACCATTCATTTTGCCTATAATGTGAGTATTGCCTATACCTGCGTTCATCACACCTCAAGTATTTAAATGTAAATTTGAATAATACCACTGTTGTACGTGATTGGTTGAAATTATTCATTTTACCAATCCAATTGCTCCAAAGAATTTGTAAAGTTAGTTTTAGTCCAGCTAAAAATTTAATGGTAAAAGTAACATTTTTAACATAAGAAACCCATTATAAAATTAAATAATTCTGAATAAAATACTTATTCTTACTCAGAGTTGTCAATACCATATTGTAAATCCTTGGAAATATTTACTTTGAGAGGCCGACTCCTGTGTTGTAAGCCAATATGGAGTTCTTGGCTGGAGCTTGAATTATTCGGCTGGACTTTGCTGGCCATTTTATTTATAGATGCCATGGTTCCAACTAATTGGCACTGTCCATGTTAATCAAGACAAGCCGCTCCCTTCTTCATTATGGCCCCAGAAAACTGGTTAATAATCCTTCCCTTCTGAGTTTTATGAAAATTCATACAGCTTGCTAGGACTTGCTGTTTACAAGCCCGGCCCCTTCTGGTCCAGTGGAAAATCCCAGAATCCTATGAGGTAACAGAATTTGTGCCTGCATAAAAACCCATAAATTGTTACAACAGTTGTGTCTTTTCTTTATACCAAGAACTTCAAAACATTGATTATTCATATAAATAAATTTCTGTACATAACTGTGATATTTGTTTATTTATTTGGCTATGGTTAAACAAATTGCTGTTTATTTATTTACAGGAATCAATCAAAAACATTTGCTGCACTGTCTTTGGGAGGATCTCTTGCAAACATCTTCCCAAATTCTTTTCCTCGCAATGTACACCTTCCCAAACTTCCATGTGTCAGAAAACCCTGCTTACAACACCGTAAACTCTGACTCGCTAGTATATAAAAATGGTATATCTAGCGCACATTTTGCCCATTATACCACACTTACTGTGTCATACTTCGTCCACCCACCAGCTGATTGGCTGAAATTTCATATTCATAAAAAGGTAACAAATCAAAACTTTCTAGGTCGGCAACATACAAATCGAAAGCAAAGAAAGTGGTTAGAAACCTACCATCAGACTACAGGCTGCAAATATGCATTCGGAACTCAGCTTAACAACATTAAGGCCCAAATGAAGAACTGAATCTCCAGGCACCCACTTTAAATTGAGCCTGAGGCTCAATTATTGCTGCTGCTTTCTTTTCTTACAGTCACCCACTGCCAGTTTTGTGAGGGCATGGCCACTCTGGGATCTGCACAATGCTGCCAGACCCCCGGACTACCCCCCAGTACTGACCAATTTCAGTGCATCCGAACCCTCCCAATTTCTACTAAATGCAGGATCATCCCACATTCTTGGATATCCTAGAGCTGTAATCATCAGGAACACCCCTCCAATGTTTCCAAACCCCAGGATCCCAGCTCCATGACACTAAACTGCCAGAGCCCTTTCTCCAGCGCCTCCAAACATCAAGAACCTGCCCCCAAAGTTTCTACATTCCCTTAAATGCTCCTCAGTTGTATGCATGCTCCTAGACTTCAATATGGCAAAATGGACAGAATCATGGAAATGAATTCCCAGAACACGAGTACAAAGAATACCACGTAATAAAAATGGGATTGGAGTCACCAGTGGCCCTAACAGTGCACGGTACGTTACGTGGGATGACATTACTGTTGTTATAAAACAGCATATCCTCCCATTAACTGCAAACAATGCCACAGGAGATCTGCTAGCGTGTGTGTGAGAGAGAGAGAGGGAAATAACACAGAATCTTTACTATCTTCTCACAGAAATGTTGAAACGCCTAGTATATAATCAGTAATTAGATTATTGGAGTAAAAAAATGACTGTAAGGCACAATTACAGGAAATCAAAGGATAAATGCAGTTTTTTATTCTGTTACTGATTTCAGTGGAAGCCAATCAAAGCAATCAATCATGAGGGTCTATTTCTAGAGTTTCAAAAAAGTGTAGCACAGTTACAAATTGTGCGGAACAAAAGCTACCTCCTCTCTGCTTCAACTTCAATCAGAACCTTCAGAGTCTATTGCTGGATCAGGGACCTGTGCATCAACAAAGAAGATAATAGACGGCTGCTAAAGCAGTAATCCAATCATGCAACTCTGATGAGGTCATTAACTGTGAGAGCAAAACAAACCTCTGGGGAAGGGGGAAGGATATGATTATCATCAGAACTATAAAATTGAGTTACGTTTTTAAATTCTACCAGACCATTTTTTTTAACAATTTTACATGAAAAGAAACCCTTACTTTTAGGTATCAATTGCATAAAATATGATCGGCACATAAAGTAGATGAAGACTATGAAGGTAATGGAGACAATGATGTTGGACCTGAAGGTGTTTTGATATTATGTACAACATTCTGACAGAGGATTGTGAAGAAATAAACCAGAACCTATATAGTATGTAGAGTGAAATGGACACCCAGGAGTGTTAGCAAGCTGGTAAACCTGAGGGGTTAACTAATATCATAAACCATGCGAGTCAACCTTGAGCTGTTTGGAGCAGTCATCTGAGCCTTGAGATGAGGTTACAGCTAAAACTATTTCCATGGGTCCATCATTTTTATATATTTTAAATTATGTTTTCCTCCTTTTTTCTGCCAACTTTCTCATCTCCGGAAGCCATTTGCCGGCGTCTGGTTAACTGAGCCCTCAGATACCTCATTCACATAACCATTCTTCAAAACAGCCTTGACATCAAGGACCTCCACCCACGATGCACTGCCGGAAACCGACAGCATTTTCCAGGAGGGTGCGTTTTCAGCGGTATTCCCAATGAATATGAAATGGTGACTGTTGAGGTAACTTTTGGAGAACTGATGGTCTGTTGAAAATCCAAATACCACTTTACAAAAAATTTTAATCAATCAGTTGTAAAATACAAAGTGCTTAAAAGTAACCATAATATATAGGTTTTAATGTGAAAATGCATTTTTTTTTAATGGGGAAGTGTAGCAGCCGAAGACTGTGAAAAGGCGGGAGATTCTGTGAGTAAACAGGGCGGGAGATTCTGTGAGTAAACAGGGCGGGAGATTCTGAGAGTAAACAGGGCGGGAGATTCTGTGAGTAAACAGGGCGGGAGATTCTGTGAGTATAAAGAGCGGGAGATTCTGAGAGTAAACAGGGCGGGAGATTCTGTGAGTAAACAGGGCGGGAGATTCTGTGAGTAAACAGAGCGGGAGATTCTGTGAGTACACAGGGCGGGAGATTCTGTGAGTAAACAGGGCGGCAGATTCTGTGAGTAAACAGAGCGGGAGATTCTGAGAGTAAACAGGGCAGGAGATTCTGTGAGTAAACAGAGCGAGAGATTCTGTGAGTAAACAGGGCGGGAGATTCTGTGAGTAAACAGAGCAAGAGATTCTGTGAGTATAAAGAGCGGGAGATTCTGTGAGTAAACAGAGCGGGAGATTCTGTGAGTAAACAGAGCGAGAGATTCAGTGAGTAAACAGGTCGGGAGATTCTGTGAGTAAACAGGGCGGGAGATTCTGTGAGTAAACAGAGCGAGAGATTCTGTGAGTATAAAGAGCGGGAGATTCTGTGAGTAAACAGAGCGGGAGATTCTGTGAGTAAACAGAGCGGGAGATTCTGTGAGTAAACAGGGCGGGAGATTCTGTGAGTAAACAGGGCGGGAGATTCTGTGAGTAAACAGAGCGGGAGATTCTGTGAGTAAACAGGGCGGGAGATTCTGTGAGTAAACAGAGCGGGAGATTCTGTGAGTAAACAGAGCGAGAGATTCTGTGAGTAAACAGGGCGGGAGATTCTGTGAGTAAACAGAGCAAGAGATTCTGTGAGTATAAAGAGCGGGAGATTCTGTGAGTAAACAGAGCGGGAGATTCTGTGAGTAAACAGAGCGGGAGATTCTGTGAGTAAACAGGGCGGGAGATTCTGTGAGTAAACAGGGCGGGAGATTTTGTGAGTATAAAGAGCGGGAGATTCTGAGAGTAAACAGAGCGGGAGATTATGAGAGTAAACAGAGCAGGAGATTCTGTGAGTAGAAAGAGCGGGAGATTCTGTGAGTATAAAGAGTGGGAGATTCTGAGAGTAAACAGAGCGGGAGGTTCTGAGAGTTAACAGGGCGGGAGATTCTGTGAGCATAAAGAGCGGGAGATTCTGAGAGTAAACAGAGCGGGAGATTCTGTGAGTAAACAGGGCGGGAGATTCTGTGAGTAAACAGAGCGGGAGATTCGGAGAGTAAACAGGGCGGGAGATTCTAAGAGTATAAAGAGCGGGAGATTCTGTGAGTAAACAGAGCGGGAGATTCTGAGAGTAAAGAGAGCAGGAGATTCTGTGAGTATAAAGAGCGGGAGATTCTGTGAGTAAACAGGGCGGGAGATTCTGTGAGTAAACACAGCGGGAGATTCTGTGAGTAAACAGAGCGGGAGATTCTGTGAGTAAACAGGGCGGGAGATTCTGTGAGTAAACAGAGCGGGAGATTCTGAGAGTAAACAGGGCGGGAGATTCTGAGAGTAAACAGAGCGGGAGATTCTGTGAGTAAACACAGCGGGAGATTCTGAGAGTAAACAGGGCGGGAGATTCTGAGAGTAAACAGGGCGGGAGATTCTGTGAGTATAAAGAGCGGGAGATTCTGAGAGTAAACAGGGCGGGAGATTCTGTGAGTAAACAGGGCGGGAGATTCTGTGAGTAAACAGAGCGGGAGATTCTGTGAGTACACAGGGCGGGAGATTCTGTGAGTAAACAGGGCGGCAGATTCTGTGAGTAAACAGAGCGGGAGATTCTGAGAGTAAACAGGGCAGGAGATTCTGTGAGTAAACAGAGCGGGAGATTCTGTGAGTAAACAGGGCGGGAGATTCTGTGAGTAAACAGAGCAGGAGATTCTGTGAGTATAAAGAGCGGGAGATTCTGTGAGTAAACAGAGCGGGAGATTCTGTGAGTAAACAGAGCGAGAGATTCAGTGAGTAAACAGGTCGGGAGATTCTGTGAGTAAACAGGGCGGGAGATTCTGTGAGTAAACAGAGCGAGAGATTCTGTGAGTATAAAGAGCGGGAGATTCTGTGAGTAAACAGAGCGGGAGATTCTGTGAGTAAACAGAGCGGGAGATTCTGTGAGTAAACAGGCGGGAGATTCTGTGAGTAAACAGGGCGGGAGATTCTGTGAGTAAACAGAGCGGGAGATTCTGTGAGTAAACAGGGCGGGAGATTCTGTGAGTAAACAGAGCGGGAGATTCTGTGAGTAAACAGAGCGAGAGATTCTGTGAGTAAACAGGGCGGGAGATTCTGTGAGTAAACAGAGCAAGAGATTCTGTGAGTATAAAGAGCGGGAGATTCTGTGAGTAAACAGAGCGGGAGATTCTGTGAGTAAACAGAGCGGGAGATTCTGTGAGTAAACAGGGCGGGAGATTCTGTGAGTAAACAGGGCGGGAGATTTTGTGAGTATAAAGAGCGGGAGATTCTGAGAGTAAACAGAGCGGGAGATTATGAGAGTAAACAGAGCAGGAGATTCTGTGAGTAGAAAGAGCGGGAGATTCTGTGAGTATAAAGAGTGGGAGATTCTGAGAGTAAACAGAGCGGGAGGTTCTGAGAGTTAACAGGGCGGGAGATTCTGTGAGCATAAAGAGCGGGAGATTCTGAGAGTAAACAGAGCGGGAGATTCTGTGAGTAAACAGGGCGGGAGATTCTGTGAGTAAACAGAGCGGGAGATTCGGAGAGTAAACAGGGCGGGAGATTCTAGAGTATAAAGAGCGGGAGATTCTGTGAGTAAACAGAGCGGGAGATTCTGACAGTAAAGAGAGCAGGAGATTCTGTGAGTATAAAGAGCGGGAGATTCTGTGAGTAAACAGGGCGGGAGATTCTGTGAGTAAACAGAGCGGGAGATTCTGTGAGTAAACAGAGCGGGAGATTCTGTGAGTAAACAGGGCGGGAGATTCTGTGAGTAAACAGAGCGGGAGATTCTGAGAGTAAACAGGGCGGGAGATTCTGAGAGTAAACAGAGCGGGAGATTCTGTGAGTAAACACAGCGGGAGATTCTGAGAGTAAACAGGGCGGGAGATTCTGAGAGTAAACAGAGCGGGAGATTCTGTGAGTAAACAGAGCGGGAGATTCTGTGAGTAAACACAGCGGGAGATTCTGAGAGTAAACAGGGCGGGAGATTCTGAGAGTAAACAGGGCAGGAGATTCTGTGAGTATAAAGAGCGGGAGATTCTGTGAGTAAACAGGGCGGGAGATTCTGTGAGTAAACAGAGCGGGAGATTCTGTGAGTAAACAGAGCGGGAGATTCTGTGAGTAAACAGGGCGGGAGATTCTGTGAGTAAACAGAGCGGGAGATTCTGTGAGTAAACAGAGCGGGAGATTCTGTGAGTAAACAGAGCGGGAGATTCTGTGAGTAAACAGGGCGGGAGATTCTGAGAGTAAACAGGGCGGGAGATTCTGTGAGTAAACAGGGCGGGAGATTCTGAGAGTAAACAGAGCGGGAGATTCTGTGAGTAAACAGAGCGGGAGATTCTGTGAGTAAACAGAGCGGGAGATTCTGAGAGTAAACAGGGCGGGAGATTCTGTGAGTAAACAGAGCGGGAGATTCTGTGAGTAAACAGAGCGGGAGATTCTGAGAGTAAACAGAGCGGGAGATTCTGTGAGTAAACAGAGCGGGAGATTCTGTGAGTAAACAGAGCGGGAGATTCTGAGAGTAAACAGAGCGGGAGATTCTGTGAGTAAACAGAGCGGGAGATTCTGAGAGTAAACAGAGCGGGAGATTCTGTGAGTAAACAGAGCGGGAGATTCTGTGAGTAAACAGAGCGGGAGATTCTGTGAGTAAACACAGCGGGAGATTCTGAGAGTAAACAGGGCGGGAGATTCTGAGAGTAAACAGGGCGGGAGATTCTGTGAGTATAAAGAGCGGGAGATTCTGAGAGTAAACAGAGCGGGAGATTCTGTGAGTAAACAGAGCGGGAGATTCTGTGAGTAAACAGGGCGGGAGATTCTGTGAGTAAACAGGGCGGGAGATTCTGTGAGTAAACAGGGCGGGAGATTCTGTGAGTATAAAGAGCGGGAGATTCTGAGAGTAAACAGAGCGGGAGATTCTGAGAGTAAACAGAGCAGGAGATTCTGTGAGTAGAAAGAGCGGGAGATTCTGTGAGTATAAAGAGCGGGAGATTCTGAGAGTAAACAGAGCGGGAGATTCTGAGAGTAAACAGGGCGGGAGATTCTGTGAGCATAAAGAGCGGGAGATTCTGAGAGTAAACAGAGCGGGAGATTCTGTGAGTAAACAGGGCGGGAGATTCTGTGAGTATAAAGAGCGGGAGATTCTGTGAGTAAACAGGGCGGGAGATTCTGTGAGTAAACAGAGCGGGAGATTCTGAGAGTAAACAGAGCGGGAGATTCTGTGAGTATAAAGAGCGGGAGATTCTGAGAGTAAACAGAGCGGGAGATTCTGTGAGTAAACAGGGCGGGAGATTCTGTGAGTAAACAGAGCGGGAGATTCTGTGAGTAAACAGGGCGGGAGATTCTGTGAGTAAACAGGGCGGGAGATTCTGTGAGTAAACAGAGCGGGAGATTCTGTGAGTAAACAGGGCGGGAGATTCTGTGAGTAAACAGGGCGGGAGATTCTGTGAGTAAACAGAGCGGGAGATTCTGAGAGTAAACAGGGCGGAGATTCTGTGAGTAAACAGAGCGGGAGATTCTGTGAGTAAACAGGGCGGGAGATTCTGTGAGTAAACAGAGCAGGAGATTCTGTGAGTATAAAGAGCGGGAGATTCTGTGAGTAAACAGAGCGGGAGATTCTGTGAGTAAACAGAGCGGAGATTCTGTGAGTAAACAGGGCGGGAGATTCTGTGAGTAAACAGGGCGGGAGATTCTGTGAGTAAACAGAGCGGGAGATTCTGTGAGTAAACAGAGCGGGAGATTCTGTGAGTAAACAGAGCGGGAGATTCTGTGAGTAAACAGAGCGGGAGATTCTGTGAGTAAACAGGGCGGGAGATTCTGTGAGTAAACAGGCGGGAGATTCTGTGAGTAAACAGAGCGGGAGATTCTGTGAGTAAACAGGGCGGGAGATTCTGTGAGTAAACAGAGCGGGAGATTCTGTGAGTAAACAGAGCGGGAGATTCTGTGAGTAAACAGGGCGGGAGATTCTGTGAGTAAACAGAGCAGGAGATTCTGTGAGTATAAAGAGCGGGAGATTCTGTGAGTAAACAGAGCGGGAGATTCTGTGAGTAAACAGAGCGGGAGATTCTGTGAGTAAACAGGGCGGGAGATTCTGTGAGTAAACAGGGCGGGAGATTCTGTGAGTATAAAGAGCGGGAGATTCTGAGAGTAAACAGAGCGGGAGATTATGAGAGTAAACAGAGCAGGAGATTCTGTGAGTAGAAAGAGCGGGAGATTCTGTGAGTATAAAGAGTGGGAGATTCTGTGAGTAAACAGAGCGGGAGATTCTGAGAGTAAACAGGGCGGGAGATTCTGTGAGCATAAAGAGCGGGAGATTCTGAGAGTAAACAGAGCGGGAGATTCTGTGAGTAAACAGGGCGGGAGATTCTGTGAGTAAACAGAGCGGGAGATTCTGAGAGTAAACAGGGCGGGAGATTCTGTGAGTATAAAGAGCGGGAGATTCTGTGAGTAAACAGAGCGGGAGATTCTGAGAGTAAACAGAGCGGGAGATTCTGTGAGTATAAAGAGCGGGAGATTCTGTGAGTAAACAGGGCGGGAGATTCTGTGAGTAAACAGAGCGGGAGATTCTGTGAGTAAACAGAGCGGGAGATTCTGTGAGTAAACAGGGCGGGAGATTCTGTGAGTAAACAGAGCGGGAGATTCTGAGAGTAAACAGGGCGGGAGATTCTGAGAGTAAACAGAGCGGGAGATTCTGTGAGTAAACAGAGCGGGAGATTCTGAGAGTAAACAGGGCGGGAGATTCTGAGAGTAAACAGAGCGGGAGATTCTGTGAGTAAACAGAGCGGGAGATTCTGTGAGTAAACAGAGCGGGAGATTCTGAGAGTAAACAGAGCGGGAGATTCTGAGAGTAAACAGGGCGGGAGATTCTGTGAGTAAACAGAGCGGGAGATTCTGTGAGTAAACAGGGCGGGAGATTCTGTGAGTAAACAGAGCGGGAGATTCTGTGAGTAAACAGAGCGGGAGATTCTGTGAGTAAACAGAGCGGGAGATTCTGTGAGTAAACAGAGCGGGAGATTCTGTGAGTAAACAGAGCGGGAGATTCTGTGAGTAAACAGAGCGGGAGATTCTGTGAGTAAACAGGGCGGGAGATTCTGAGAGTAAACAGAGCGGGAGATTCTGTGAGTAAACAGAGCGGGAGATTCTGAGAGTAAACAGAGCGGGAGATTCTGTGAGTAAACAGAGCGGGAGATTCTGTGAGTAAACAGAGCGGGAGATTCTGTGAGTAAACAGGGCGGGAGATTCTGTGAGTAAACAGAGCGGGAGATTCTGTGAGTAAACAGAGCGGGAGATTCTGTGAGTAAACAGAGCGGGAGATTCTGTGAGTAAACAGAGCGGGAGATTCTGTGAGTAAACAGAGCGGGAGATTCTGAGAGTAAACAGAGCGGGAGATTCTGTGAGTAAACAGAGCGGGAGATTCTGAGAGTAAACAGAGCGGGAGATTCTGTGAGTAAACAGAGCGGGAGATTCTGTGAGTAAACAGAGCGGGAGATTCTGTGAGTAAACAGAGCGGGAGATTCTGAGAGTAAACAGAGCGGGAGATTCTGAGAGTAAACAGGGCGGGAGATTCTGTGAGTAAAAGAGCGGGAGATTCTGAGAGTAAACAGAGCGGGAGATTCTGTGAGTAAACAGAGCGGGAGATTCTGTGAGTAAACAGGGCGGGAGATTCTGTGAGTAAACAGGGCGGGAGATTCTGTGAGTAAACAGGGCGGGAGATTCTGTGAGTATAAAGAGCGGGAGATTCTGAGAGTAAACAGAGCGGGAGATTCTGAGAGTAAACAGAGCGGGAGATTCTGTGAGTAAACAGAGCGGGAGATTCTGTGAGTATAAAGAGTGGGAGATTCTGAGAGTAAACAGAGCGGGAGGTTCTGAGAGTAAACAGGGCGGGAGATTCTGTGAGCATAAAGAGCGGGAGATTCTGAGAGTAAACAGAGCGGGAGATTCTGTGAGTAAACAGGGCGGGAGATTCTGTGAGTAAACAGAGCGGGAGATTCTGTGAGTAAACAGGGCGGGAGATTCTGTGAGTAAACAGAGCGGGAGATTCTGAGAGTAAACAGAGCGGGAGATTCTGTGAGTAAACAGAGCGGGAGATTCTGAGAGTAAACAGAGCGGGAGATTCTGTGAGTAAACAGGGCGGGAGATTCTGTGAGTAAACAGAGCGGGAGATTCTGTGAGTAAACAGGGCGGGAGATTCTGTGAGTAAACAGGGCGGGAGATTCTGTGAGTAAACAGAGCGGGAGATTCTGTGAGTAAACAGAGCGGGAGATTCTGTGAGTAAACAGAGCGGGAGATTCTGTGAGTAAACAGAGCGGGAGATTCTGAGAGTAAACAGGGCAGGAGATTCTGTGAGTAAACAGAGCGGGAGATTCTGTGAGTAAACAGGGCGGGAGATTCTGTGAGTAAACAGAGCAGGAGATTCTGTGAGTATAAAGAGCGGGAGATTCTGTGAGTAAACAGAGCGGGAGATTCTGTGAGTAAACAGAGCGGGAGATTCTGTGAGTAAACAGGCGGGAGATTCTGTGAGTAAACAGGGCGGGAGATTCTGTGAGTAAACAGAGCGGGAGATTCTGTGAGTAAACAGAGCGGGAGATTCTGTGAGTAAACAGAGCGGGAGATTCTGTGAGTAAACAGAGCGGGAGATTCTGTGAGTAAACAGAGCGGGAGATTCTGTGAGTAAACAGGGCGGGAGATTCTGTGAGTAAACAGAGCGGGAGATTCTGTGAGTAAACAGGGCGGGAGATTCTGTGAGTAAACAGAGCGGGAGATTCTGTGAGTAAACAGAGCGGGAGATTCTGTGAGTAAACAGGGCGGGAGATTCTGTGAGTAAACAGAGCGGGAGATTCTGTGAGTAAACAGAGCGGGAGATTCTGTGAGTAAACAGAGCGGGAGATTCTGTGAGTAAACAGAGCGGGAGATTCTGTGAGTAAACAGGGCGGGAGATTCTGTGAGTAAACAGGGCGGGAGATTCTGTGAGTAAACAGAGCGGGAGATTCTGTGAGTAAACAGAGCGGGAGATTCTGAGAGTAAACAGAGCGGGAGATTCTGTGAGTAAACAGAGCGGGAGATTCTGTGAGTAAACAGAGCGGGAGATTCTGAGAGTAAACAGAGCGGGAGATTCTGAGAGTAAACAGGGCGGGAGATTCTGTGAGTAAACAGAGCGGGAGATTCTGAGAGTAAACAGAGCGGGAGATTCTGTGAGTAAACAGAGCGGGAGATTCTGTGAGTAAACAGAGCGGGAGATTCTGAGAGTAAACAGGGCGGGAGATTCTGTGAGTAAACAGAGCGGGAGATTCTGTGAGTAAACAGAGCGGGAGATTCTGAGAGTAAACAGAGCGGGAGATTCTGTGAGTAAACAGAGCGGGAGATTCTGTGAGTAAACAGGGCGGGAGATTCTGTGAGTAAACAGAGCGGGAGATTCTGTGAGTAAACAGAGCGGGAGATTCTGTGAGTAAACAGAGCGGGAGATTCTGTGAGTAAACAGAGCGGGAGATTCTGAGAGTAAACAGGGCGGGAGATTCTGAGAGTAAACAGAGCGGGAGATTCTGTGAGTAAACAGAGCGGGAGATTCTGAGAGTAAACAGAGCGGGAGATTCTGAGAGTAAACAGAGCGGGAGATTCTGTGAGTAAACAGAGCGGGAGATTCTGTGAGTAAACAGAGCGGGAGATTCTGTGAGTAAACAGAGCGGGAGATTCTGTGAGTAAACAGGGCGGGAGATTCTGTGAGTAAACAGAGCGGGAGATTCTGTGAGTAAACAGGGCGGGAGATTCTGTGAGTAAACAGAGCGGGAGATTCTGTGAGTAAACAGAGCGGGAGATTCTGTGAGTAAACAGAGCGGGAGATTCTGTGAGTAAACAGAGCGGGAGATTCTGTGAGTAAACAGAGCGGGAGATTCTGTGAGTAAACAGAGCGGGAGATTCTGAGAGTAAACAGGGCGGGAGATTCTGTGAGTAAACAGAGCGGGAGATTCTGTGAGTAAACAGAGCGGGAGATTCTGTGAGTAAACAGAGCGGGAGATTCTGTGAGTAAACAGAGCGGGAGATTCTGTGAGTAAACAGAGCGGGAGATTCTGTGAGTAAACAGAGCGGGAGATTCTGTGAGTAAACAGAGCGGGAGATTCTGTGAGTAAACAGAGCGGGAGATTCTGTGAGTAAACAGAGCGGGAGATTCTGTGAGTAAACAGAGCGGGAGATTCTGTGAGTAAACAGAGCGGGAGATTCTGTGAGTAAACAGAGCGGGAGATTCTGTGAGTAAACAGAGCGGGAGATTCTGTGAGTAAACAGAGCGGGAGATTCTGTGAGTAAACAGAGCGGGAGATTCTGTGAGTAAACAGAGCGGGAGATTCTGTGAGTAAACAGGGCGGGAGATTCTGTGAGTAAACAGGGCGGGAGATTCTGTGAGTATAAAGAGCGGGAGATTCTGAGAGTAAACAGAGCGGGAGATTCTGTGAGTAAACAGAGCGGGAGATTCTGTGAGTAAACAGGGCGGGAGATTCTGTGAGTAAACAGGGCGGGAGATTCTGTGAGTAAACAGGCGGGAGATTCTGTGAGTATAAAGAGCGGGAGATTCTGAGAGTAAACAGAGCGGGAGATTCTGAGAGTAAACAGAGCAGGAGATTCTGTGAGTAAACAGAGCGGGAGATTCTGTGAGTATAAAGAGCGGGAGATTCTGTGAGTAAACAGAGCGGGAGATTCTGAGAGTAAACAGGGCGGGAGATTCTGTGAGTAAACAGAGCGGGAGATTCTGAGAGTAAACAGAGCGGGAGATTCTGTGAGTAAACAGAGCGGGAGATTCTGTGAGTAAACAGAGCGGGAGATTCTGTGAGTAAACAGAGCGGGAGATTCTGTGAGTAAACAGAGCGGGAGATTCTGTGAGTAAACAGAGCGGGAGATTCTGTGAGTAAACAGAGCGGGAGATTCTGTGAGTAAACAGAGCGGGAGATTCTGTGAGTAAACAGGGCGGGAGATTCTGTGAGTAAACACAGCGGGAGATTCTGTGAGTAAACAGAGCGGGAGATTCTGTGAGTAAACAGGGCGGGAGATTCTGTGAGTAAACAGAGCGGGAGATTCTGAGAGTAAACAGGGCGGGAGATTCTGAGAGTAAACAGAGCGGGAGATTCTGTGAGTAAACAGAGCGGGAGATTCTGAGAGTAAACAGGGCGGGAGATTCTGTGAGTAAACAGAGCGGGAGATTCTGTGAGTAAACAGAGCGGGAGATTCTGTGAGTAAACAGAGCGGGAGATTCTGTGAGTAAACAGAGCGGGAGATTCTGTGAGTAAACAGAGCGGGAGATTCTGTGAGTAAACAGAGCGGGAGATTCTGAGAGTAAACAGGGCGGGAGATTCTGAGAGTAAACAGGGCGGGAGATTCTGTGAGTATAAAGAGCGGGAGATTCTGAGAGTAAACAGAGCGGGAGATTCTGTGAGTAAACAGAGCGGGAGATTCTGAGAGTAAACAGAGCGGGAGATTCTGTGAGTAAACAGAGCGGGAGATTCTGTGAGTAAACAGAGCGGGAGATTCTGTGAGTAAACAGAGCGGGAGATTCTGTGAGTAAACAGAGCGGGAGATTCTGAGAGTAAACAGGGCGGGAGATTCTGAGAGTAAACAGGGCGGGAGATTCTGTGAGTATAAAGAGCGGGAGATTCTGAGAGTAAACAGAGCGGGAGATTCTGTGAGTAAACAGAGCGGGAGATTCTGAGAGTAAACAGAGCGGGAGATTCTGTGAGTAAACAGAGCGGGAGATTCTGTGAGTAAACAGAGCGGGAGATTCTGAGAGTAAACAGGGCGGGAGATTCTGAGAGTAAACAGAGCGGGAGATTCTGTGAGTAAACAGGGCGGGAGATTCTGTGAGTAAACAGGGCGGGAGATTCTGTGAGTAAACAGAGCGGGAGATTCTGTGAGTAAACAGAGCGGGAGATTCTGTGAGTAAACAGAGCGGGAGATTCTGAGAGTAAACAGAGCGGGAGATTCTGTGAGTAAACAGAGCGGGAGATTCTGTGAGTAAACAGAGCGGGAGATTCTGTGAGTAAACAGAGCGGGAGATTCTGTGAGTAAACAGGGCGGGAGATTCTGTGAGTAAAAGAGCGGGAGATTCTGAGAGTAAACAGAGCGGGAGATTCTGTGAGTAAACAGAGCGGGAGATTCTGTGAGTAAACAGGGCGGGAGATTCTGTGAGTAAACAGGGCGGGAGATTCTGTGAGTAAACAGAGCGGGAGATTCTGTGAGTAAACAGGGCGGGAGATTCTGTGAGTAAACAGAGCGGGAGATTCTGAGAGTAAACAGGGCGGGAGATTCTGAGAGTAAACAGAGCGGGAGATTCTGTGAGTAAACAGAGCGGGAGATTCTGTGAGTAAACAGAGCGGGAGATTCTGAGAGTAAACAGAGCGGGAGATTCTGTGAGTAAACAGAGCGGGAGATTCTGTGAGTAAACAGAGCGGGAGATTCTGAGAGTAAACAGGGCGGGAGATTCTGAGAGTAAACAGAGCGGGAGATTCTGTGAGTAAACAGAGCGGGAGATTCTGTGAGTAAACAGGGCGGGAGATTCTGTGAGTAAACAGAGCGGGAGATTCTGTGAGTAAACAGAGCGGGAGATTCTGTGAGTAAACAGAGCGGGAGATTCTGTGAGTAAACAGAGCGGGAGATTCTGTGAGTAAACAGAGCGGGAGATTCTGTGAGTAAACAGAGCGGGAGATTCTGTGAGTAAACAGAGCGGGAGATTCTGTGAGTAAACAGAGCGGGAGATTCTGTGAGTAAACAGAGCGGGAGATTCTGTGAGTAAACAGAGCGGGAGATTCTGTGAGTAAACAGAGCGGGAGATTCTGTGAGTAAACAGAGCGGGAGATTCTGTGAGTAAACAGGGCGGGAGATTCTGTGAGTAAACAGAGCGGGAGATTCTGTGAGTAAACAGAGCGGGAGATTCTGTGAGTAAACAGGGCGGGAGATTCTGTGAGTAAACAGAGCGGGAGATTCTGTGAGTAAACAGAGCGGGAGATTCTGTGAGTAAACAGAGCGGGAGATTCTGTGAGTAAACAGGGCGGGAGATTCTGTGAGTAAACAGAGCGGGAGATTCTGTGAGTATAAAGAGCGGGAGATTCTGTGAGTAAACAGAGCGGGAGATTCTGAGAGTAAACAGAGCGGGAGATTCTGTGAGTAAACAGAGCGGGAGATTCTGTGAGTAAACAGAGCGGGAGATTCTGTGAGTAAACAGAGCGGGAGATTCTGTGAGTAAACAGAGCGGGAGATTCTGTGAGTAAACAGAGCGGGAGATTCTGAGAGTAAACAGAGCGGGAGATTCTGTGAGTAAACAGAGCGGGAGATTCTGAGAGTAAACAGGCGGGAGATTCTGTGAGTAAACAGGCGGGAGATTCTGTGAGTAAACAGAGCGGGAGATTCTGTGAGTAAACAGAGCGGGAGATTCTGTGAGTAAACAGAGCGGGAGATTCTGTGAGTAAACAGAGCGGGAGATTCTGAGAGTAAACAGGCGGGAGATTCTGTGAGTAAACAGAGCGGGAGATTCTGTGAGTAAACAGAGCGGGAGATTCTGTGAGTAAACAGAGCGGGAGATTCTGTGAGTAAACAGAGCGGGAGATTCTGTGAGTAAACAGAGCGGGAGATTCTGTGAGTAAACAGGGCGGGAGATTCTGTGAGTAAACAGAGCGGGAGATTCTGTGAGTAAACAGAGCGGGAGATTCTGTGAGTAAACAGAGCGGGAGATTCTGTGAGTAAACAGAGCGGGAGATTCTGTGAGTAAACAGAGCGGGAGATTCTGTGAGTAAACAGAGCGGGAGATTCTGTGAGTAAACAGAGCGGGAGATTCTGTGAGTAAACAGAGCGGGAGATTCTGTGAGTAAACAGAGCGGGAGATTCTGTGAGTAAACAGAGCGGGAGATTCTGTGAGTAAACAGAGCGGGAGATTCTGAGAGTAAACAGAGCGGGAGATTCTGTGAGTAAACAGAGCGGGAGATTCTGTGAGTAAACAGAGCGGGAGATTCTGTGAGTAAACAGAGCGGGAGATTCTGTGAGTAAACAGAGCGGGAGATTCTGTGAGTAAACAGAGCGGGAGATTCTGAGAGTAAACAGAGCGGGAGATTCTGTGAGTAAACAGGGCGGGAGATTCTGAGAGTAAACAGGGCGGGAGATTCTGTGAGTAAACAGAGCGGGAGATTCTGTGAGTAAACAGGGCGGGAGATTCTGTGAGTAAACAGGGCGGGAGATTCTGTGAGTAAACAGAGCGGGAGATTCTGTGAGTAAACAGAGCGGGAGATTCTGTGAGTAAACAGAGCGGGAGATTCTGAGAGTAAACAGAGCGGGAGATTCTGTGAGTAAACAGGCGGGAGATTCTGTGAGTAAACAGAGCGGGAGATTCTGTGAGTAAACAGAGCGGGAGATTCTGTGAGTAAACAGAGCGGGAGATTCTGTGAGTAAACAGAGCGGGAGATTCTGTGAGTAAACAGAGCGGGAGATTCTGTGAGTAAACAGAGCGGGAGATTCTGTGAGTAAACAGAGCGGGAGATTCTGTGAGTAAACAGAGCGGGAGATTCTGTGAGTAAACAGGGCGGGAGATTCTGAGAGTAAACAGAGCGGGAGATTCTGTGAGTAAACAGAGCGGGAGATTCTGTGAGTAAACAGGGCGGGAGATTCTGTGAGTAAACAGAGCGGGAGATTCTGTGAGTAAACAGAGCGGGAGATTCTGTGAGTAAACAGAGCGGGAGATTCTGTGAGTAAACAGAGCGGGAGATTCTGTGAGTAAACAGAGCGGGAGATTCTGTGAGTAAACAGAGCGGGAGATTCTGAGAGTAAACAGAGCGGGAGATTCTGTGAGTAAACAGAGCGGGAGATTCTGTGAGTAAACAGAGCGGGAGATTCTGTGAGTAAACAGAGCGGGAGATTCTGTGAGTAAACAGGGCGGGAGATTCTGTGAGTAAACAGAGCGGGAGATTCTGTGAGTAAACAGAGCGGGAGATTCTGAGAGTAAACAGAGCGGGAGATTCTGTGAGTAAACAGAGCGGGAGATTCTGTGAGTAAACAGAGCGGGAGATTCTGAGAGTAAACAGAGCGGGAGATTCTGTGAGTAAACAGAGCGGGAGATTCTGAGAGTAAACAGAGCGGGAGATTCTGTGAGTAAACAGAGCGGGAGATTCTGTGAGTAAACAGGGCGGGAGATTCTGTGAGTAAACAGAGCGGGAGATTCTGTGAGTAAACAGGCGGGAGATTCTGTGAGTAAACAGAGCGGGAGATTCTGTGAGTAAACAGGGCGGGAGATTCTGTGAGTAAACAGAGCGGGAGATTCTGAGAGTAAACAGAGCGGGAGATTCTGTGAGTAAACAGAGCGGGAGATTCTGTGAGTAAACAGAGCGGGAGATTCTGTGAGTAAACAGAGCGGGAGATTCTGTGAGTAAACAGAGCGGGAGATTCTGTGAGTAAACAGAGCGGGAGATTCTGTGAGTAAACAGAGCGGGAGATTCTGTGAGTAAACAGAGCGGGAGATTCTGTGAGTAAACAGAGCGGGAGATTCTGTGAGTAAACAGAGCGGGAGATTCTGTGAGTAAACAGAGCGGGAGATTCTGTGAGTAAACAGAGCGGGAGATTCTGTGAGTAAACAGAGCGGGAGATTCTGTGAGTAAACAGAGCGGGAGATTCTGTGAGTAAACAGAGCGGGAGATTCTGTGAGTAAACAGAGCGGGAGATTCTGTGAGTAAACAGAGCGGGAGATTCTGTGAGTAAACAGAGCGGGAGATTCTGTGAGTAAACAGAGCGGGAGATTCTGTGAGTAAACAGAGCGGGAGATTCTGTGAGTAAACAGAGCGGGAGATTCTGTGAGTAAACAGAGCGGGAGATTCTGTGAGTAAACAGGGCGGGAGATTCTGTGAGTAAACAGAGCGGGAGATTCTGTGAGTAAACAGAGCGGGAGATTCTGTGAGTAAACAGAGCGGGAGATTCTGTGAGTAAACAGGGCGGGAGATTCTGTGAGTAAACAGAGCGGGAGATTCTGTGAGTAAACAGGCGGGAGATTCTGTGAGTAAACAGAGCGGGAGATTCTGTGAGTAAACAGAGCGGGAGATTCTGTGAGTAAACAGAGCGGGAGATTCTGTGAGTAAACAGAGCGGGAGATTCTGTGAGTAAACAGAGCGGGAGATTCTGTGAGTAAACAGAGCGGGAGATTCTGTGAGTAAACAGAGCGGGAGATTCTGTGAGTAAACAGAGCGGGAGATTCTGTGAGTAAACAGAGCGGGAGATTCTGTGAGTAAACAGAGCGGGAGATTCTGTGAGTAAACAGAGCGGGAGATTCTGTGAGTAAACAGGGCGGGAGATTCTGTGAGTAAACAGAGCGGGAGATTCTGTGAGTAAACAGAGCGGGAGATTCTGTGAGTAAACAGAGCGGGAGATTCTGAGAGTAAACAGAGCGGGAGATTCTGTGAGTAAACAGAGCGGGAGATTCTGTGAGTAAACAGGGCGGGAGATTCTGTGAGTAAACAGAGCGGGAGATTCTGTGAGTAAACAGAGCGGGAGATTCTGTGAGTAAACAGAGCGGG
The DNA here is from genome assembly GCA_030390025.1 of Squalus acanthias. Taxonomy (NCBI): domain Eukaryota; kingdom Metazoa; phylum Chordata; class Chondrichthyes; order Squaliformes; family Squalidae; genus Squalus; species Squalus acanthias. Next base: position 93,203,753 of record CM059432.1, read on the forward strand.
AGATTCTGTGAGTAAACAGAGCGGGAGATTCTGTGAGTAAACAGAGCGGGAGATTCTGTGAGTAAACAGAGCGGGAGATTCTGTGAGTAAACAGAGCGGGAGATTCTGTGAGTAAACAGAGCGGGAGATTCTGTGAGTAAACAGAGCGGGAGATTCTGTGAGTAAACAGAGCGGGAGATTCTGTGAGTAAACAGAGCGGGAGATTCTGTGAGTAAACAGAGCGGGAGATTCTGTGAGTAAACAGGGCGGGAGATTCTGTGAGTAAACAGAGCGGGAGATTCTGTGAGTAAACAGAGCGGGAGATTCTGTGAGTAAACAGAGCGGGAGATTCTGTGAGTAAACAGAGCGGGAGATTCTGTGAGTAAACAGAGCGGGAGATTCTGTGAGTAAACAGAGCGGGAGATTCTGAGAGTAAACAGAGCGGGAGATTCTGTGAGTAAACAGAGCGGGAGATTCTGTGAGTAAACAGAGCGGGAGATTCTGTGAGTAAACAGAGCGGGAGATTCTGTGAGTAAACAGAGCGGGAGATTCTGTGAGTAAACAGAGCGGGAGATTCTGTGAGTAAACAGAGCGGGAGATTCTGTGAGTAAACAGAGCGGGAGATTCTGTGAGTAAACAGAGCGGGAGATTCTGTGAGTAAACAGAGCGGGAGATTCTGTGAGTAAACAGAGCGGGAGATTCTGTGAGTAAACAGAGCGGGAGATTCTGTGAGTAAACAGAGCGGGAGATTCTGTGAGTAAACAGAGCGGGAGATTCTGTGAGTAAACAGAGCGGGAGATTCTGTGAGTAAACAGAGCGGGAGATTCTGAGAGTAAACAGAGCGGGAGATTCTGTGAGTAAACAGAGCGGGAGATTCTGTGAGTAAACAGGGCGGGAGATTCTGTGAGTAAACAGAGCGGGAGATTCTGTGAGTAAACAGAGCGGGAGATTCTGTGAGTAAACAGAGCGGGAGATTCTGTGAGTAAACAGAGCGGGAGATTCTGTGAGTAAACAGAGCGGGAGATTCTGTGAGTAAACAGAGCGGGAGATTCTGTGAGTAAACAGAGCGGGAGATTCTGTGAGTAAACAGAGCGGGAGATTCTGTGAGTAAACAGAGCGGGAGATTCTGTGAGTAAACAGAGCGGGAGATTCTGTGAGTAAACAGAGCGGGAGATTCTGTGAGTAAACAGAGCGGGAGATTCTGTGAGTAAACAGAGCGGGAGATTCTGTGAGTAAACAGAGCGGGAGATTCTGTGAGTAAACAGAGCGGGAGATTCTGTGAGTAAACAGGGCGGGAGATTCTGTGAGTAAACAGAGCGGGAGATTCTGAGAGTAAACAGAGCGGGAGATTCTGTGAGTAAACAGAGCGGGAGATTCTGTGAGTAAACAGAGCGGGAGATTCTGTGAGTAAACAGAGCGGGAGATTCTGTGAGTAAACAGAGCGGGAGATTCTGTGAGTAAACAGAGCGGGAGATTCTGTGAGTAAACAGAGCGGGAGATTCTGAGAGTAAACAGAGCGGGAGATTCTGTGAGTAAACAGAGCGGGAGATTCTGTGAGTAAACAGAGCGGGAGATTCTGTGAGTAAACAGAGCGGGAGATTCTGAGAGTAAACAGAGCGGGAGATTCTGTGAGTAAACAGAGCGGGAGATTCTGTGAGTAAACAGGGCGGGAGATTCTGTGAGTAAACAGAGCGGGAGATTCTGAGAGTAAACAGAGCGGGAGATTCTGTGAGTAAACAGAGCGGGAGATTCTGAGAGTAAACAGAGCGGGAGATTCTGTGAGTAAACAGAGCGGGAGATTCTGTGAGTAAACAGAGCGGGAGATTCTGAGAGTAAACAGAGCGGGAGATTCTGTGAGTAAACAGAGCGGGAGATTCTGTGAGTAAACAGAGCGGGAGATTCTGTGAGTAAACAGAGCGGGAGATTCTGTGAGTAAACAGGGCGGGAGATTCTGTGAGTAAACAGAGCGGGAGATTCTGTGAGTAAACAGGCGGGAGATTCTGTGAGTAAACAGAGCGGGAGATTCTGTGAGTAAACAGGCGGGAGATTCTGTGAGTAAACAGAGCGGGAGATTCTGTGAGTAAAAGAGCGGGAGATTCTGTGAGTAAACAGAGCGGAGATTCTGTGAGTAAACAGGGGGGAGATTCTGTGAGTAAACAGAGCGGGAGATTCTGTGAGTAAACAGAGCGGGAGATTCTGTGAGTAAACAGAGCGGGAGATTCTGTGAGTAAACAGGGCGGGAGATTCTGTGAGTAAAAGGCGGGAGATTCTGTGAGTAAACAGAGCGGGAGATCTGAGAGTAAACAGAGCGGGAGATTCTGTGAGTAAACAGAGCGGGAGATTCTGTGAGTAAACAGAGCGGGAGATTCTGTGAGTAAACAGAGCGGGAGATTCTGTGAGTAAACAGAGCGGGAGATTCTGTGAGTAAACAGAGCGGGAGATTCTGTGAGTAAACAGCGGGAGATTCTGTGAGTAAACAGAGCGGGAGATTCTGTGAGTAAACAGAGCGGGAGATTCTGTGAGTAAACAGAGCGGGAGATTCTGTGAGTAAACAGAGCGGGAGATTCTGTGAGTAAACAGAGCGGGAGATTCTGTGAGTAAACAGAGCGGGAGATTCTGTGAGTAAACAGAGCGGGAGATTCTGTGAGTAAACAGAGCGGGAGATTCTGTGAGTAAACAGAGCGGGAGATTCTGTGAGTAAACAGAGCGGGAGATTCTGTGAGTAAACAGAGCGGGAGATTCTGTGAGTAAACAGAGCGGGAGATTCTGTGAGTAAACAGAGCGGGAGATTCTGTGAGTAAACAGAGCGGGAGATTCTGTGAGTAAACAGAGCGGGAGATTCTGTGAGTAAACAGAGCGGGAGATTCTGTGAGTAAACAGAGCGGGAGATTCTGTGAGTAAACAGAGCGGGAGATTCTGTGAGTAAACAGAGCGGGAGATTCTGTGAGTAAACAGGGCGGGAGATTCTGTGAGTAAACAGAGCGGGAGATTCTGTGAGTAAACAGAGCGGGAGATTCTGTGAGTAAACAGAGCGGGAGATTCTGTGAGTAAACAGAGCGGGAGATTCTGTGAGTAAACAGAGCGGGAGATTCTGTGAGTAAACAGAGCGGGAGATTCTGTGAGTAAACAGAGCGGGAGATTCTGTGAGTAAACAGAGCGGGAGATTCTGTGAGTAAACAGAGCGGGAGATTCTGTGAGTAAACAGAGCGGGAGATTCTGTGAGTAAACAGAGCGGGAGATTCTGTGAGTAAACAGAGCGGGAGATTCTGTGAGTAAACAGAGCGGGAGATTCTGTGAGTAAACAGAGCGGGAGATTCTGTGAGTAAACAGAGCGGGAGATTCTGTGAGTAAACAGAGCGGGAGATTCTGTGAGTAAACAGAGCGGGAGATTCTGTGAGTAAACAGAGCGGGAGATTCTGTGAGTAAACAGAGCGGGAGATTCTGTGAGTAAACAGAGCGGGAGATTCTGTGAGTAAACAGAGCGGGAGATTCTGTGAGTAAACAGAGCGGGAGATTCTGTGAGTAAACAGAGCGGGAGATTCTGTGAGTAAACAGAGCGGGAGATTCTGTGAGTAAACAGAGCGGGAGATTCTGTGAGTAAACAGAGCGGGAGATTCTGTGAGTAAACAGAGCGGGAGATTCTGTGAGTAAACAGAGCGGGAGATTCTGTGAGTAAACAGAGCGGGAGATTCTGTGAGTAAACAGAGCGGGAGATTCTGTGAGTAAACAGAGCGGGAGATTCTGTGAGTAAACAGAGCGGGAGATTCTGTGAGTAAACAGAGCGGGAGATTCTGTGAGTAAACAGAGCGGGAGATTCTGTGAGTAAACAGAGCGGGAGATTCTGTGAGTAAACAGAGCGGGAGATTCTGTGAGTAAACAGAGCGGGAGATTCTGTGAGTAAACAGAGCGGGAGATTCTGTGAGTAAACAGAGCGGGAGATTCTGTGAGTAAACAGAGCGGGAGATTCTGAGAGTAAACAGAGCGGGAGATTCTGTGAGTAAACAGAGCGGGAGATTCTGTGAGTAAACAGAGCGGGAGATTCTGTGAGTAAACAGAGCGGGAGATTCTGTGAGTAAACAGAGCGGGAGATTCTGTGAGTAAACAGAGCGGGAGATTCTGTGAGTAAACAGAGCGGGAGATTCTGTGAGTAAACAGAGCGGGAGATTCTGTGAGTAAACAGAGCGGGAGATTCTGTGAGTAAACAGAGCGGGAGATTCTGTGAGTAAACAGAGCGGGAGATTCTGTGAGTAAACAGAGCGGGAGATTCTGTGAGTAAACAGAGCGGGAGATTCTGTGAGTAAACAGAGCGGGAGATTCTGTGAGTAAACAGAGCGGGAGATTCTGTGAGTAAACAGAGCGGGAGATTCTGTGAGTAAACAGAGCGGGAGATTCTGTGAGTAAACAGAGCGGGAGATTCTGTGAGTAAACAGAGCGGGAGATTCTGTGAGTAAACAGAGCGGGAGATTCTGTGAGTAAACAGAGCGGGAGATTCTGTGAGTAAACAGAGCGGGAGATTCTGTGAGTAAACAGAGCGGGAGATTCTGTGAGTAAACAGGCGGGAGATTCTGTGAGTAAACAGAGCGGGAGATTCTGTGAGTAAACAGAGCGGGAGATTCTGTGAGTAAACAGAGCGGGAGATTCTGTGAGTAAACAGAGCGGGAGATTCTGTGAGTAAACAGAGCGGGAGATTCTGTGAGTAAACAGAGCGGGAGATTCTGTGAGTAAACAGAGCGGGAGATTCTGTGAGTAAACAGAGCGGGAGATTCTGTGAGTAAACAGAGCGGGAGATTCTGTGAGTAAACAGAGCGGGAGATTCTGTGAGTAAACAGAGCGGGAGATTCTGTGAGTAAACAGAGCGGGAGATTCTGTGAGTAAACAGAGCGGGAGATTCTGTGAGTAAACAGAGCGGGAGATTCTGTGAGTAAACAGAGCGGGAGATTCTGTGAGTAAACAGAGCGGGAGATTCTGTGAGTAAACAGAGCGGGAGATTCTGTGAGTAAACAGAGCGGGAGATTCTGTGAGTAAACAGAGCGGGAGATTCTGTGAGTAAACAGAGCGGGAGATTCTGTGAGTAAACAGAGCGGGAGATTCTGTGAGTAAACAGAGCGGGAGATTCTGTGAGTAAACAGAGCGGGAGATTCTGTGAGTAAACAGGGCGGGAGATTCTGTGAGTAAACAGAGCGGGAGATTCTGTGAGTAAACAGAGCGGGAGATTCTGTGAGTAAACAGAGCGGGAGATTCTGTGAGTAAACAGAGCGGGAGATTCTGTGAGTAAACAGAGCGGGAGATTCTGTGAGTAAACAGAGCGGGAGATTCTGTGAGTAAACAGAGCGGGAGATTCTGTGAGTAAACAGGGCGGGAGATTCTGTGAGTAAACAGAGCGGGAGATTCTGTGAGTAAACAGAGCGGGAGATTCTGTGAGTAAACAGAGCGGGAGATTCTGTGAGTAAACAGAGCGGGAGATTCTGTGAGTAAACAGAGCGGGAGATTCTGTGAGTAAACAGAGCGGGAGATTCTGTGAGTAAACAGAGCGGGAGATTCTGTGAGTAAACAGAGCGGGAGATTCTGTGAGTAAACAGAGCGGGAGATTCTGAGAGTAAACAGAGCGGGAGATTCTGTGAGTAAACAGAGCGGGAGATTCTGTGAGTAAACAGGGCGGGAGATTCTGTGAGTAAACAGAGCGGGAGATTCTGTGAGTAAACAGAGCGGGAGATTCTGTGAGTAAACAGAGCGGGAGATTCTGTGAGTAAACAGAGCGGGAGATTCTGTGAGTAAACAGAGCGGGAGATTCTGAGAGTAAACAGAGCGGGAGATTCTGTGAGTAAACAGAGCGGGAGATTCTGTGAGTAAACAGAGCGGGAGATTCTGTGAGTAAACAGAGCGGGAGATTCTGTGAGTAAACAGAGCGGGAGATTCTGTGAGTAAACAGAGCGGGAGATTCTGTGAGTAAACAGAGCGGGAGATTCTGTGAGTAAACAGAGCGGGAGATTCTGAGAGTAAACAGAGCGGGAGATTCTGTGAGTAAACAGAGCGGGAGATTCTGTGAGTATAAAGAGCGGGAGATTCTGAGAGTAAACAGAGCGGGAGATTCTGAGAGTAAACAGGGCGGGAGATTCTGAGAGTAAACAGAGCGGAGATTCTGTGAGTAAACAGAGCGGGAGATTCTGTGAGTAAACAGAGCGGGAGATTCTGTGAGTAAACAGAGCGGGAGATTCTGTGAGTAAACAGAGCGGGAGATTCTGTGAGTAAACAGAGCGGGAGATTCTGTGAGTAAACAGGCGGGAGATTCTGTGAGTAAACAGAGCGGGAGATTCTGTGAGTAAACAGAGCGGGAGATTCTGTGAGTAAACAGAGCGGGAGATTCTGTGAGTAAACAGGGCGGGAGATTCTGTGAGTAAACAGAGCGGGAGATTCTGTGAGTAAACAGAGCGGGAGATTCTGTGAGTAAACAGGGCGGGAGATTCTGTGAGTAAACAGAGCGGGAGATTCTGTGAGTAAACAGAGCGGGAGATTCTGTGAGTAAACAGGGCGGGAGATTCTGTGAGTAAACAGAGCGGGAGATTCTGTGAGTAAACAGAGCGGGAGATTCTGTGAGTAAACAGAGCGGGAGATTCTGTGAGTAAACAGAGCGGGAGATTCTGTGAGTAAACAGAGCGGGAGATTCTGTGAGTAAACAGAGCGGGAGATTCTGTGAGTAAACAGAGCGGGAGATTCTGTGAGTAAACAGAGCGGGAGATTCTGTGAGTAAACAGGCGGGAGATTCTGTGAGTAAACAGAGCGGGAGATTCTGTGAGTAAACAGGGCGGGAGATTCTGTGAGTAAACAGAGCGGGAGATTCTGTGAGTAAACAGAGCGGGAGATTCTGTGAGTAAACAGGGCGGGAGATTCTGTGAGTAAACAGAGCGGGAGATTCTGTGAGTAAACAGGGCGGGAGATTCTGTGAGTAAACAGGGCGGGAGATTCTGTGAGTAAACAGAGCGGGAGATTCTGTGAGTAAACAGAGCGGGAGATTCTGTGAGTAAACAGAGCGGGAGATTCTGTGAGTAAACAGAGCGGGAGATTCTGTGAGTAAACAGAGCGGGAGATTCTGTGAGTAAACAGAGCGGGAGATTCTGTGAGTAAACAGAGCGGGAGATTCTGTGAGTAAACAGAGCGGGAGATTCTGTGAGTAAACAGAGCGGGAGATTCTGTGAGTAAACAGAGCGGGAGATTCTGAGAGTAAACAGAGCGGGAGATTCTGTGAGTAAACAGAGCGGGAGATTCTGTGAGTAAACAGAGCGGGAGATTCTGTGAGTAAACAGAGCGGGAGATTCTGTGAGTAAACAGAGCGGGAGATTCTGTGAGTAAACAGAGCGGGAGATTCTGAGAGTAAACAGAGCGGGAGATTCTGTGAGTAAACAGAGCGGGAGATTCTGTGAGTAAACAGAGCGGGAGATTCTGTGAGTAAACAGAGCGGGAGATTCTGTGAGTAAACAGAGCGGGAGATTCTGTGAGTAAACAGAGCGGGAGATTCTGTGAGTAAACAGAGCGGGAGATTCTGTGAGTAAACAGAGCGGGAGATTCTGTGAGTAAACAGAGCGGGAGATTCTGTGAGTAAACAGAGCGGGAGATTCTGTGAGTAAACAGAGCGGGAGATTCTGTGAGTAAACAGAGCGGGAGATTCTGTGAGTAAACAGAGCGGGAGATTCTGAGAGTAAACAGAGCGGGAGATTCTGTGAGTAAACAGAGCGGGAGATTCTGTGAGTAAACAGAGCGGGAGATTCTGTGAGTAAACAGAGCGGGAGATTCTGTGAGTAAACAGAGCGGGAGATTCTGTGAGTAAACAGAGCGGGAGATTCTGTGAGTAAACAGAGCGGGAGATTCTGTGAGTAAACAGAGCGGGAGATTCTGTGAGTAAACAGAGCGGGAGATTCTGTGAGTAAACAGAGCGGGAGATTCTGTGAGTAAACAGAGCGGGAGATTCTGTGAGTAAACAGAGCGGGAGATTCTGTGAGTAAACAGAGCGGGAGATTCTGTGAGTAAACAGAGCGGGAGATTCTGTGAGTAAACAGAGCGGGAGATTCTGTGAGTAAACAGAGCGGGAGATTCTGTGAGTAAACAGAGCGGGAGATTCTGTGAGTAAACAGAGCGGGAGATTCTGTGAGTAAACAGAGCGGGAGATTCTGTGAGTAAACAGAGCGGGAGATTCTGTGAGTAAACAGGGCGGGAGATTCTGTGAGTAAACAGAGCGGGAGATTCTGTGAGTAAACAGAGCGGGAGATTCTGTGAGTAAACAGAGCGGGAGATTCTGTGAGTAAACAGAGCGGGAGATTCTGTGAGTAAACAGAGCGGGAGATTCTGTGAGTAAACAGAGCGGGAGATTCTGTGAGTAAACAGAGCGGGAGATTCTGTGAGTAAACAGAGCGGGAGATTCTGTGAGTAAACAGAGCGGGAGATTCTGTGAGTAAACAGAGCGGGAGATTCTGTGAGTAAACAGAGCGGGAGATTCTGTGAGTAAACAGAGCGGGAGATTCTGTGAGTAAACAGAGCGGGAGATTCTGAGAGTAAACAGAGCGGGAGATTCTGTGAGTAAACAGAGCGGGAGATTCTGTGAGTAAACAGGGCGGGAGATTCTGTGAGTAAACAGAGCGGGAGATTCTGTGAGTAAACAGAGCGGAGATTCTGTGAGTAAACAGTGCGGGAGATTCTGTGAGTAAAAAGAGCGGGAGATTCTGAGAGTAAACAGGCGGGAGATTCTGTGAGTAAAAAGAGCGGGAGATTCTGAGAGTAAACAGAGCGGGAGATTCTGAGAGTAAACAGAGCGGGAGATTCTGAGAGTAAACAGGGCGGGAGATTCTGTGAGTAAACAGAGCGGGAGATTCTGAGAGTAAACAGAGCGGGAGATTCTGTGAGTAAACAGAGCGGGAGATTCTGTGAGTAAACAGAGCGGGAGATTCTGAGAGTAAACAGGGCGGGAGATTCTGTGAGTAAACAGAGCGGGAGATTCTGTGAGTAAACAGAGCGGGAGATTCTGTGAGTAAACAGAGCGGGAGATTCTGTGAGTAAACAGAGCGGGAGATTCTGTGAGTAAACAGAGCGGGAGATTCTGTGAGTAAACAGAGCGGGAGATTCTGAGAGTAAACAGGGCGGGAGATTCTGTGAGTAAACAGAGCGGGAGATTCTGTGAGTAAACAGGGCGGGAGATTCTGTGAGTAAACAGAGCGGGAGATTCTGAGAGTAAACAGGGCGGGAGATTCTGTGAGTAAACAGAGCGGGAGATTCTGAGAGTAAACAGAGCGGGAGATTCTGAGAGTAAACAGAGCGGGAGATTCTGTGAGTAAACAGAGCGGGAGATTCTGTGAGTAAACAGAGCGGGAGATTCTGTGAGTAAACAGAGCGGGAGATTCTGTGAGTAAACAGAGCGGGAGATTCTGTGAGTAAACAGGGCGGGAGATTCTGTGAGTAAACAGAGCGGGAGATTCTGTGAGTAAACAGAGCGGGAGATTCTGAGAGTATAAAGAGCGGGAGATTCTGTGAGTATAAAGAGCGGGAGATTCTGTGAGTAAACAGGGCGGGCGATTCTGTGAGTAAACAGAGCGGGAGATTCTGTGAGTAAACAGAGCGGGAGATTCTGTGAGTAAACAGGGCGGGAGATTCTGTGAGTAAACAGAGCGGGAGATTCTGAGAGTAAACAGAGCGGGAGATTCTGTGTAAACAGAGCGGGAGATTCTGTGAGTTAACAGAGCGGAGATTCTGTGAGTAAACAGGGCGGGCGATTCTGTGAGTAAACAGGGCGGGAGATTCTGTGAGTAAACAGGGCGGGAGATTCTGTGAGTAAACAGGGCGGGCGATTCTGTGAGTAAACAGAGCGGGAGATTCTGAGAGTAAACAGAGCGGGAGATTCTGTGAGTAAACAGGGCGGGAGATTCTGTGAGTATAAAGAGCGGGAGATTCTGAGAGTAAACAGAGCGGGAGATTCCGAGAGTAAACAGGGCGGGAGATTCTGAGAGTAAACAGAGCGGGAGATTCTGTGAGTAAACAGAGCGGGAGATTCTGTGAGTAAACAGGGCGGGAGATTCTGTGAGTAAACAGAGCGGGAGATTCTGTGAGTAAACAGAGCGGGAGATTCTGTGAGTAAACAGAGCGGGAGATTCTGTGTAAACAGAGCGGGAGATTCTGTGAGTAAACAGAGCGGGAGATTCTGTGAGTAAACAGAGCGGGAGATTCTGTGAGTAAACAGAGCGGGAGATTCTGTGAGTAAACAGAGCGGGAGATTCTGTGAGTAAACAGAGCGGGAGATTCTGTGAGTAAACAGAGCGGGAGATTCTGTGAGTAAACAGAGCGGGAGATTCTGTGAGTAAACAGAGCGGGAGATTCTGTGAGTAAACAGAGCGGGAGATTCTGTGAGTAAACAGAGCGGGAGATTCTGTGAGTAAACAGAGCGGGAGATTCTGTGAGTAAACAGAGCGGGAGATTCTGTGAGTAAACAGAGCGGGAGATTCTGTGAGTATAAAGAGCGGGAGATTCTGTGAGTAAACAGAGCGGGAGATTCTGTGAGTATAAAGAGCGGGAGATTCTGTGAGTAAACAGAGCGGGAGATTCTGTGAGTAAACAGGGCGGGAGATTCTGTGAGTATAAAGAGCGGGAGATTCTGTGAGTAAACAGGGCGGGAGATTCTGTGAGTATAAAGAGCGGGAGATTCTGTGAGTAAACAGAGCGGGAGATTCTGTGAGTAAACAGGGCGGGAGATTCTGTGAGTAAACAGAGCGGGAGATTCTGTGAGTAAACAGGGCGGGAGATTCTGTGAGTATAAAGAGCGGGAGATTCTGTGAGTAAACAGGGCGGGAGATTCTGTGAGTAAACAGGGCGGGAGATTCTGTGAGTATAAAGAGCGGGAGATTCTGTGAGTAAACAGGGCGGGAGATTCTGTGAGTATAAAGAGCGGGAGATTCTGTGAGTAAACAGGGCGGGAGATTCTGTGAGTAAACAGAGCGGGAGATTCTGGGAGTAAACAGAGCGGGAGATTCTGTGAGTATAAAGAGCGGGAGATTCTGAGAGTAAACAGAGCGGGAGATTCTGAGAGTAAACAGGGCGGGAGATTCTGTGAGTATAAAGAGCGGGAGATTCTGAGAGTAAACAGAGCGGGAGATTCTGGGAGTAAACAGAGCGGGAGATTCTGTGAGTATAAAGAGCGGGAGATTCTGAGAGTAAACAGAGCGGGAGATTCTGTGAGTAAACAGGGCGGGAGATTCTGTGAGTATAAAGAGCGGGAGATTCTGAGAGTAAACAGAGCGGGAGATTCTGTGAGTAAACAGAGCGGGAGATTCTGTGAGTAAACAGAGCGGGAGATTCTGTGAGTATAAAGAGCGGGAGATTCTGAGAGTAAACAGAGCGGGAGATTCTGAGAGTAAACAGAGCGCGAGATTCTGAGAGTAAACAGAGCGCGAGATTCTGTGAGTAAACAGGGCGGGAGATTCTGAGAGTAAACAGAGCGGGAGATTCTGAGAGTAAACAGAGCGGGAGATTCTGTGAGTAAACAGGGCGGGAGATTCTGTGAGTAAACAGAGCGGGAGATTCTGTGAGTAAACAGAGCGGGAGATTCTGTGAGTAAACAGAGCGGGAGATTCTGTGAGTAAACAGGGCGGGAGATTCTGTGAGTAAACAGAGCGGGAGATTCTGTGAGTAAACAGAGCGGGAGATTCTGTGAGTAAACAGAGCGGGAGATTCTGTGAGTAAACAGAGCGGGAGATTCTGTGAGTAAACAGAGCGGGAGATTCTGTGAGTAAACAGAGCGGGAGATTCTGTGAGTAAACAGAGCGGGAGATTCTGTGAGTAAACAGAGCGGGAGATTCTGTGAGTAAACAGAGCGGGAGATTCTGTGAGTAAACAGAGCGGGAGATTCTGTGAGTAAACAGAGCGGGAGATTCTGTGAGTAAACAGAGCGGGAGATTCTGTGAGTAAACAGTGCGGGAGATTCTGTGAGTAAACAGAGCGGGAGATTCTGAGAGTAAACAGAGCGGGAGATTCTGTGAGTAAACAGAGCGGGAGATTCTGTGAGTAAACAGGGCGGGAGATTCTGTGAGTAAACAGAGCGGGAGATTCTGAGAGTAAACAGAGCGGGAGATTCTGTGAGTATAAAGAGCGGGAGATTCTGTGAGTAAACAGGGCGGGAGATTATGTGAGTAAACAGGGCGGGAGATTCAGTGAGTATAAAGAGCGGAACATTTTGTGAGTAAACAGTGCGGGAGATTCTGTGAGTATAAAGAGCGGGAGATTCTGAGAATAAACAAGGCGGGAGATTCTGAGAGTTTCAAGAGCAGGAGATTCTGAGAATAAACAGGGCGGGAGATTCTGTGAGTAAACACGGCGGGAGATTCTGAGAGTAAACAGAGCGGGAGATTCTGTGAGTATAAAGAGCGGGAGATTCTGTGAGTAAACAGAGCGGGAGATTCTGAGAGTAAACAGGGCGGGAGATTCTGTGAGTATAAAGAGCGGGAGATTCTGTGAGTAAACAGAGCGGGAGATTCTGTGAGTAAACAGAGCGGGAGATTCTGAGAGTAAACAGAGCGGGAGATTCTGTGAGTAAACAGAGCGGGAGATTCTGTGAGTAAACAGAGCGGGAGATTCTGTGAGTAAACAGAGCGGGAGATTCCGAGAGTAAACAGGGCGGGAGATTCTGAGAGTAAACAGAGCGGGAGATTCCTAGAGTAAACAGGGCGGGAGATTCTGAGAGTAAACAGAGCGGGAGATTCCGAGAGTAAACAGGGCGGGAGATTCTGTGAGTAAACAGAGCGGGAGATTCTGAGAGTAAACAGAGCGGGAGATTCCGAGAGTAAACAGAGCGGGAGATTCTGTGAGTAAACAGGGCGGGAGATTCTGTGAGTAAACAGAGCGGGAGATTCTGTGAGTAAACAGAGCGGGAGATTCTGTGAGTAAACAGAGCGGGAGATTCTGTGAGTAAACAGGGCGGGAGATTCTGGGAGTAAACAGAGCGGGAGATTCTGGGAGTAAACAGAGCGGGAGATTCTGAGAGTATAAAGAGCGGGAGATTCTGTGAGTATAAAGAGCGGGAGATTCTGTGAGTAAACAGGGCGGGCGATTCTGTGAGTATAAAGAGTGGGAGATTCTGTGAGTAAACAGAGCGGGAGATTCTGTGAGTAAACAGGGCGGGAGATTCTGTGAGTAAACAGAGCGGGAGATTCTGAGAGTAAACAGAGCGGGAGATTCTGTGTAAACAGAGCGGGAGATTCTGTGAGTTAACAGAGCGGGAGATTCTGTGAGTAAACAGGGCGGGCGATTCTGTGAGTAAACAGGGCGGGAGATTCTGTGAGTAAACAGGGCGGGAGATTCTGTGAGTAAACAGGGCGGGAGATTCTGTGAGTAAACAGGGCGGGAGATTCTGTGAGTAAACAGAGCGGGAGATTCTGTGAGTAAACAGAGCGGGAGATTCTGTGAGTAAACAGAGCGGGAGATTCTGTGAGTAAACAGGGCGGGAGATTCTGAGAGTAAACAGAGCGGGAGATTCTGTGAGTAAACAGAGCGGGAGATTCTGTGAGTAAACAGGGCGGGAGATTCTGAGAGTAAACAGAGCGGGAGATTCTGTGAGTAAACAGAGCGGGAGATTCTGTGAGTAAACAGAGCGGGAGATTCTGTGAGTAAACAGGGCGGGAGATTCTGTGAGTAAACAGAGCGGGAGATTCTGTGAGTAAACAGAGCGGGAGATTCTGTGAGTAAACAGAGCGGGAGATTCTGTGAGTAAACAGAGCGGGAGATTCTGTGAGTAAACAGAGCGGGAGATTCTGAGAGTAAACAGAGCGGGAGATTCTGTGAGTAAACAGAGCGGGAGATTCTGTGAGTAAACAGAGCGGGAGATTCTGTGAGTAAACAGAGCGGGAGATTCTGTGAGTAAACAGAGCGGGAGATTCTGTGAGTAAACAGAGCGGGAGATTCTGTGAGTAAACAGAGCGGGAGATTCTGTGAGTAAACAGGCGGGAGATTCTGTGAGTATAAAGAGCGGGAGATTCTGTGAGTAAACAGAGCGGGAGATTCTGTGAGTAAACAGAGCGGGAGATTCTGTGAGTAAACAGAGCGGGAGATTCTGTGAGTAAACAGAGCGGGAGATTCTGTGAGTAAACAGAGCGGGAGATTCTGTGAGTAAACAGAGCGGGAGATTCTGTGAGTAAACAGAGCGGGAGATTCTGTGAGTAAACAGAGCGGGAGATTCTGTGAGTAAACAGGGCGGGAGATTCTGTGAGTAAACAGAGCGGGAGATTCTGAGAGTAAACAGGGCGGGAGATTCTGTGAGTAAACAGAGCGGGAGATTCTGAGAGTAAACAGAGCGGGAGATTCTGTGAGTAAACAGAGCGGGAGATTCTGTGAGTAAACAGGGCGGGAGATTCTGTGAGTAAACAGGGCGGGAGATTCTGTGAGTATAAAGAGCGGAGATTCTGTGAGTAAACAGTGCGGGAGATTCTGTGAGTAAACAGAGCGGGAGATTCTGTGAGTAAACAGGCGGGAGATTCTGTGAGTAAACAGAGCGGGAGATTCTGTGAGTAAACAGAGCGGGAGATTCTGTGAGTAAACAGAGCGGGAGATTCTGTGAGTAAACAGAGCGGGAGATTCTGTGAGTAACAGAGCGGGAGATTCTGTGAGTAAACAGAGCGGGAGATTCTGTGAGTAAACAGAGCGGGAGATTCTGAGAGTAAACAGAGCGGGAGATTCTGTGAGTAAACAGAGCGGGAGATTCTGTGACTAAACAGAGCGGGAGATTCTGTGAGTAAACAGGCGGGAGATTCTGTGAGTAAACAGAGCGGGAGATTCTGTGAGTAAACAGAGCGGGAGATTCTGAGAGTAAACAGAGCGGGAGATTCTGTGAGTAAACAGAGCGGGAGATTCTGTGAGTAAACAGAGCGGGAGATTCTGTGAGTAAACAGAGCGGGAGATTCTGTGAGTAAACAGAGCGGGAGATTCTGTGAGTAAACAGGGCGGGAGATTCTGTGAGTAAACAGAGCGGGAGATTCTGTGAGTAAACAGGCGGGAGATTCTGTGAGTAAACAGAGCGGGAGATTCTGTGAGTAAACAGAGCGGGAGATTCTGTGAGTAAACAGAGCGGGAGATTCTGTGAGTAAACAGGGCGGGAGATTCTGTGAGTAAACAGAGCGGGAGATTCTGTGAGTAAACAGAGCGGGAGATTCTGTGAGTAAACAGAGCGGGAGATTCTGTGAGTAAACAGAGCGGGAGATTCTGTGAGTAAACAGAGCGGGAGATTCTGTGAGTATAAAGAGCGGGAGATTCTGTGAGTAAACAGAGCGGGAGATTCTGTGAGTAAACAGGGCGGGAGATTCTGTGAGTAAACAGAGCGGGAGATTCTGTGAGTAAACAGAGCGGGAGATTCTGTGAGTAAACAGAGCGGGAGATTCTGAGAGTAAACATGGCGGGAGATTCTGAGAGTAAACAGAGCGGGAGATTCTGTGAGTAAACAGGGCGGGAGATTCTGTGAGTAAACAGAGCGGGAGATTCTGAGAGTAAACAGAGCGGGAGATTCTGTGAGTAAACAGAGCGGGAGATTCTGTGAGTAAACAGAGCGGGAGATTCTGAGAGTAAACAGGGCGGGAGATTCTGTGAGTATAAAGAGCGGGAGATTCTGTGAGTAAACAGAGCGGGAGATTCTGTGAGTAAACAGAGCGGGAGATTCTGTGAGTAAACAGAGCGGGAGATTCTGTGAGTAAACAGAGCGGGAGATTCTGAGAGTAAACAGGGCGGGAGATTCTGTGAGTAAACAGAGCGGGAGATTCTGTGAGTAAACAGAGCGGGAGATTCTGTGAGTAAACAGAGCGGGAGATTCTGTGAGTAAACAGAGCGGGAGATTCTGAGAGTAAACAGAGCGGGAGATTCTGTGAGTAAACAGAGCGGGAGATTCTGAGAGTAAACAGAGCGGGAGATTCTGAGAGTAAACAGAGCGGGAGATTCTGTGAGTAAACAGAGCGGGAGATTCTGAGAGTAAACAGAGCGGGAGATTCTGAGAGTAAACAGAGCGGGAGATTCTGTGAGTAAACAGGGCGGGAGATTCTGTGAGTAAACAGAGCGGGAGATTCTGTGAGTAAACAGAGCGGGAGATTCTGTGAGTAAACAGAGCGGGAGATTCTGTGAGTAAACAGGGCGGGAGATTCTGTGAGTAAACAGAGCGGGAGATTCTGTGAGTAAACAGAGCGGGAGATTCTGAGAGTAAACAGAGCGGGAGATTCTGTGAGTAAACAGAGCGGGAGATTCTGTGAGTAAACAGGCGGGAGATTCTGTGAGTAAACAGAGCGGGAGATTCTGTGAGTAAACAGAGCGGGAGATTCTGTGAGTAAACAGGGCGGGAGATTCTGTGAGTAAACAGAGCGGGAGATTCTGAGAGTAAACAGAGCGGGAGATTCTGTGAGTAAACAGAGCGGGAGATTCTGTGAGTAAACAGAGCGGGAGATTCTGTGAGTAAACAGAGCGGGAGATTCTGTGAGTAAACAGGGCGGGAGATTCTGTGAGTAAACAGAGCGGGAGATTCTGTGAGTAAACAGGGCGGGAGATTCTGTGAGTAAACAGAGCGGGAGATTCTGTGAGTAAACAGAGCGGGAGATTCTGTGAGTAAACAGAGCGGGAGATTCTGTGAGTAAACAGAGCGGGAGATTCTGTGAGTAAACAGGGCGGGAGATTCTGAGAGTAAACAGAGCGGGAGATTCTGTGAGTAAACAGAGCGGGAGATTCTGTGAGTAAACAGGGCGGGAGATTCTGAGAGTAAACAGAGCGGGAGATTCTGTGAGTAAACAGAGCGGGAGATTCTGTGAGTAAACAGAGCGGGAGATTCTGTGAGTAAACAGAGCGGGAGATTCTGTGAGTAAACAGAGCGGGAGATTCTGTGAGTAAACAGAGCGGGAGATTCTGTGAGTAAACAGGGCGGGAGATTCTGTGAGTAAACAGAGCGGGAGATTCTGTGAGTAAACAGAGCGGGAGATTCTGTGAGTAAACAGAGCGGGAGATTCTGTGAGTAAACAGAGCGGGAGATTCTGTGAGTAAACAGGGCGGGAGATTCTGTGAGTAAACAGAGCGGGAGATTCTGTGAGTAAACAGGCGGGAGATTCTGTGAGTAAACAGAGCGGGAGATTCTGTGAGTAAACAGAGCGGGAGATTCTGTGAGTAAACAGAGCGGGAGATTCTGTGAGTAAACAGAGCGGGAGATTCTGTGAGTAAACAGAGCGGGAGATTCTGTGAGTAAACAGAGCGGGAGATTCTGTGAGTAAACAGAGCGGGAGATTCTGTGAGTAAACAGAGCGGGAGATTCTGTGAGTAAACAGAGCGGGAGATTCTGTGAGTAAACAGAGCGGGAGATTCTGTGAGTAAACAGAGCGGGAGATTCTGTGAGTAAACAGAGCGGGAGATTCTGTGAGTAAACAGAGCGGGAGATTCTGTGAGTAAACAGAGCGGGAGATTCTGAGAGTAAACAGAGCGGGAGATTCTGTGAGTAAACAGAGCGGGAGATTCTGAGAGTAAACAGAGCGGGAGATTCTGTGAGTAAACAGAGCGGGAGATTCTGTGAGTAAACAGAGCGGGAGATTCTGTGAGTAAACAGAGCGGGAGATTCTGTGAGTAAACAGAGCGGGAGATTCTGTGAGTAAACAGAGCGGGAGATTCTGTGAGTAAACAGAGCGGGAGATTCTGTGAGTAAACAGAGCGGGAGATTCTGTGAGTAAACAGAGCGGGAGATTCTGTGAGTAAACAGGGCGGGAGATTCTGTGAGTAAACAGAGCGGGAGATTCTGTGAGTAAACAGGGCGGGAGATTCTGAGAGTAAACAGAGCGGGAGATTCTGTGAGTAAACAGAGCGGGAGATTCTGTGAGTAAACAGAGCGGGAGATTCTGTGAGTAAACAGAGCGGGAGATTCTGTGAGTAAACAGAGCGGGAGATTCTGTGAGTAAACAGAGCGGGAGATTCTGTGAGTAAACAGAGCGGGAGATTCTGTGAGTAAACAGAGCGGGAGATTCTGTGAGTAAACAGAGCGGGAGATTCTGTGAGTAAACAGAGCGGGAGATTCTGTGAGTAAACAGAGCGGGAGATTCTGTGAGTAAACAGAGCGGGAGATTCTGTGAGTAAACAGAGCGGGAGATTCTGTGAGTAAACAGAGCGGGAGATTCTGAGAGTAAACAGAGCGGGAGATTCTGTGAGTAAACAGAGCGGGAGATTCTGTGAGTAAACAGAGCGGGAGATTCTGTGAGTAAACAGAGCGGGAGATTCTGTGAGTAAACAGAGCGGGAGATTCTGTGAGTAAACAGAGCGGGAGATTCTGTGAGTAAACAGAGCGGGAGATTCTGTGAGTAAACAGAGCGGGAGATTCTGTGAGTAAACAGAGCGGGAGATTCTGTGTAAACAGAGCGGGAGATTCTGTGAGTAAACAGAGCGGGAGATTCTGTGAGTAAACAGAGCGGGAGATTCTGTGAGTAAACAGAGCGGGAGATTCTGTGAGTAAACAGAGCGGGAGATTCTGTGAGTAAACAGAGCGGGAGATTCTGTGAGTAAACAGAGCGGGAGATTCTGTGAGTAAACAGAGCGGGAGATTCTGTGAGTAAACAGAGCGGGAGATTCTGTGAGTAAACAGGGCGGGAGATTCTGTGAGTAAACAGAGCGGGAGATTCTGTGAGTAAACAGAGCGGGAGATTCTGTGAGTAAACAGAGCGGGAGATTCTGTGAGTAAACAGAGCGGGAGATTCTGTGAGTAAACAGAGCGGGAGATTCTGTGAGTAAACAGAGCGGGAGATTCTGTGAGTAAACAGAGCGGGAGATTCTGTGAGTAAACAGAGCGGGAGATTCTGTGAGTAAACAGAGCGGGAGATTCTGTGAGTAAACAGAGCGGGAGATTCTGTGAGTAAACAGGGCGGGAGATTCTGTGAGTAAACAGAGCGGGAGATTCTGTGAGTAAACAGAGCGGGAGATTCTGTGAGTAAACAGAGCGGGAGATTCTGTGAGTAAACAGAGCGGGAGATTCTGTGAGTAAACAGAGCGGGAGATTCTGTGAGTAAACAGAGCGGGAGATTCTGTGAGTAAACAGAGCGGGAGATTCTGAGAGTAAACAGAGCGGGAGATTCTGAGAGTAAACAGGGCGGGAGATTCTGTGAGTATAAAGAGCGGGAGATTCTGTGAGTAAACAGAGCGGGAGATTCTGTGAGTAAACAGAGCGGGAGATTCTGTGAGTAAACAGAGCGGGAGATTCTGTGAGTAAACAGAGCGGGAGATTCTGTGAGTAAACAGAGCGGGAGATTCTGTGAGTAAACAGGGCGGGAGATTCTGTGAGTAAACAGAGCGGGAGATTCTGTGAGTAAACAGAGCGGGAGATTCTGTGAGTAAACAGAGCGGGAGATTCTGTGAGTAAACAGAGCGGGAGATTCTGTGAGTAAACAGAGCGGGAGATTCTGTGAGTAAACAGAGCGGGAGATTCTGTGAGTAAACAGAGCGGGAGATTCTGTGAGTAAACAGAGCGGGAGATTCTGTGAGTAAACAGAGCGGGAGATTCTGTGAGTAAACAGAGCGGGAGATTCTGAGAGTAAACAGAGCGGGAGATTCTGAGAGTAAACAGAGCGGGAGATTCTGAGAGTAAACAGAGCGGGAGATTCTGTGAGTAAACAGGGCGGCGGTAGCAGAGGGAGCGGTGGACCTGCGCGGGAGCGGCGGCTCTGGGATAAAATAAAGGTCGGTGATTTTCAGGCCCCGTCGAGCAGCTGCAGAATTCGAGAGTGATGTCACAGTACAGAAAGTGACGCTGGCGCAGTGGACGAAGCTGATTGGTGAGTAGTGGGTGAGTGCTTTTTTTTCCCCTTCAATTTTAAGTTTATTTCTTTTAAGGTAGTTCATAGTTAAGGTAGTTCGGGAGAGCGAGAATCCGAGTGTTTCAATTTGAGGTAAGAGTTTTTAAATTAAAAGTATGGCAGGGGACCTCAGTCCCGTGTGTTTTCCGGCCTGCAGCATGTGGGAATTCCTAGACGCTTCTTGCAGTCAGGATGACCACATGTGCAGTAAGTGCCAACGGTTTGGCCAATTTGAGATCCGGTTTTCGGAGTTCAAGCGTCAGCTGGAGGCACTGCGGTGTATCCGCGAGGCTGAGAGTTACGTGGATAACACGTTTTTAGACGTGGTCACCCCGCAGCTTAAGAAACTGCAGTCAGAGAGGGAATGGGTGACCACCAGTCAGAAGAAGGGGGGCAGGCAGGTAGTCAGGAAAGCCCCAGAGTGCATCTCACTCAACAACCGTTTTTCTGTTTTGGAAAACGGTGAAAGTGACGCTTCCTCTGGGGAGTGCAGCCAGAGCCAAGTTCACGGCACTGTGGGTGGCTCAGCTGCACAAGGGAGGAGGAGTAAGAGTGGAAGGGCAATAGTGGTAGGAGACTCAATACTGAGGGGTGCAGACAGGTGTTTCTGCGGCCGCAGACGTGACTCCAGGATGGTATGTTGCCTCCCTGGTGCCAGGGTCAAGGATGTCACTGAACGGCTGCAGGGCATTCTGAAGGGGGAGGGTGAACAGTCAGAGTTCGTGATTCACATTGGTACCAACGACACAGGTAGAAAGAGGGATGAGGTCCTGCAACAAGAATTTAGGGAGCTAGGTAGCAGATTAAAAAGCAGGACCTCAAAGGTTGTAATCTCTGGATTACTCCCAGTGCCACGTGCTAGTGAGTATAGGAATAGGAGGATAAAGCAGATGAATGCGTGGCTAAAGAGTTGGCGCAGGAGGGAGGGCTTTAGTTTCCTGGATCACTGGGTCTGTTTCTGGGGAAGGTGGGACCTGTACAAGTCGGAAGGGTTGCACCTGAACTGGAACAGGACCAACATCCTTGCGGGGAGATTTGGTAGTGCTGTTGGCGGGGGTGGGAGGGGGGGGAGGTTTAAACTAACTTGGCAGGGGAATGGGATACGGAGTGGAGCTATAGTAGGGGGTGATGCACAGCCAAATATAGAGGAAAAAACAAGTCAGTCTGGAAGGCAGAGCAAATATGTAACGGCACAAGGGAGTATGGCAAGACTAGATGGCATTTATTTTAATGCAAGGAGTCTTGCGAGTAAGGCAGATGAATTGAAGGTGTTGATGAACACATGGGAGTATGATATTGTTGCTATCACAGAGACATGGTTGAGGGAGGGGCAGGACTTGCAGCTCAATATTCCGGGGTATGGAATCTTCAGGCGAGACAGAGGGGGGTGTAAAAGAGGAGGGGGTGTCGCAATCTTAATCAAGGAGTCAATTACTGCAATAAGGAGGGATGATATCTTAGCAGGTTCCTCTAATGAGGCCATATGGGTAGAACTTAAAAACAAAAAGGGGGCAAGCACTTTGCTGGGAGTGTACTATAGGCCCCCAAACAGTCAGGGGGTGATAGAGGAAAAGATATGTAGGCAAATCTCAGAGAAGTGTAGAAATAATAGAGTAATAATAGTAGGGGATTTCAACTTCCCCAATATTAACTGGGATAGTCAGAGTGTGAAAGGCTTCAAGGGTGCGGAATTCTTAAAGTGCAACCAGGAGAGCTTTTTGAGCCAGCATGTAGAAAGTCCTACAAGAGAGGGGGCGGTACTGGACCTAATTCTGGGAATGTAGCCGGGCAAGTGGTAGCAGTGTCAGTAGGAGAGCATTTTGGTGGCAGTGACCATAATTCGGTGAGATTTAAGGTAGTCATGGAAAAGGACAAAGATGGACCGGAAATAAAGGTTCTAAATTGGGGGAAGGCCGATTTTAATATGATAAGGCAGGATCTGGCCAAAGTGGACTGGGATCAGCTACTTGTAGGAAAATCCACATCAGAGCAGTGGGAATGACTTCAGAAAGGAAATAGAGTACAGCGCCAACATGTTCCCGTAAAGGTCAAGGGTGGGACCAACAAGTCCAGGGATATACAAGAATGGATTAGGAGAAAAAGGGAGGCTTTTGGCAGATCTAAAGGGCTAAAAACAGTGGAAGCCCTGGAGGAGTATAGAAAGTGCAGGGGGTACTTAAAAAAGAAATTAGGAGAGCGAAGAGGGGGCATAAAAAAAACACTGGCGGGCAAAATAAAAGAAAATTCCAAGGTGTTTTATAAGTATATTAAGGGCAAGAGGATAACCAGGGAAAGAGTAGGGACCAAAGTGGCAATCTGTGTGTAGAGCCGGAAGATGTAGGTGAGGTTTTAAATAAATATTTTGCATCTGTGTTCACTATGGAGAAGGACAAGGTAGGCATAGAAATCAGGCAGGGGGATTGTGATATACTTGAACAAATTAGTATTGAGAGGGAGGAGGTACTAGCGGTTTTAGCGGGCTTAAAAGTGGATAAATCCCCAGGCCCTGACGGGATGTATCCTAGGCTGCTGTGTGAGGCAAGGGAGGAGATTGCAAGGGCTCTGACACAAATTTTCAGAACCTCTCTGGCCACAGGGGAGGTGCCAGAGGACTGGAGGACAGCTAACGTAGTACCATTATTCAAGAAGGGTAGTGGGGATAAACCAGGGAATTACAGGCCAGTGAGCCTAACATCAGTGGTAGGGAAATTATTGGAAAAAATTCTGAGGGACAGAATTAGTCTCCACTTGGAGAGGCAAGGATTAATCAAGGATAGTCAGCATGGCTTTGTCAGGGGGAGATCATGTCTAACCAATTTGATTGAATTTTTCGAGGGGGTGACTAGGTATGTGGATGAGGGTAGTGCAGTTGATGTGGTCTACATGGACTTTAGTAAGGCTTTTGACAAAGTCCCGCATGGGAGACTGGTCAAGCAGGTAAGAGCCCATGGGATCCAGGGCAATTTGGCACATTGGATCCAAAATTGGCTTAGTGGCAGGAGGCAGAGGGTGATGGTCGAAGGTTGTTTTTGTGACTGGAAGCCTGTGTCCAGTGGTGTACCGCAGGGATCAGTGCTGGGTCCCTTGCTGTTTGTAGTGTACATTAATGATTTAGATATGAATGTAGGAGGTATGATCAGTAAGTTCGCAGATGACACGAAAATTGGTGGAGTGGTAAATAGCGAGGAGGGAAGCCTCAGGCTACAGGACGATATAGACGGGTTGGTCAGATGGGCAGAACAGTGGCAAATGGAATTTAACCCTGAAAAGTGTGAGGTGATGCATTTTGGGAGGACTAACAAGGCAAGGGAATACACAATGAATGGTAGGACCCTAGGAAGGACAGAGGGTCAGAGGGACCTTGGTGTGCATGTACATAGATCCCTGAAGGCAGCAGGACAGGTAGATAAGGTGGTTAAGAAGGCATATTGGATACTTGCCTTCATTAGCCGAGGCATAGAATATAAGAGCAGGGAGGTTACGATGGAGCTGTACAAAACGCTAGTTAGGCCACAGCTGGAATACTGTGTGCAGTTCTGGTCGCCACACTATAGGAAGGATGTGATTGCATTGGAGAGGGTGCAGAGGAGATTCACCAGGATGTTACCTGGGCTGGAGCGTTTCAGCTATGAAGAGAGACTGGACAGGCTGGGGTTGTTTTCCTTAGAGCAGAGAAGGCTGAGGGGGGACCTGATTGAGGTGTACAAAATTATGAGGACCATAGATAGGGTAGATAGAAAGGAACTTTTCCCCTTAGTAGAGGGGTCAATAACCAGGGGGCATAGTTTCAAGCTAAGGGGCAGGAGGTTTAGAGGGGATTTGAGGAAAAACTTTTTCACCCAGAGGGTGGTTGGAATCTGGAACTCACTGCCTGAAAGGGTGGTAGAGGCAGGAACCCTCACAACATTCAAGAAGCATTTAGATGAGCACTTGAAACACCATAGCATACAAGGCTACGGACCAAGTGCTGGAAAATGGGATTAGAATAGACAGGGCTTGATGGCCGGCGCAGACACGATGGGCCGAAGGGCCTCTTTCTGTGCTCTATGACTCTATGGGCTGGATTTTGATACTGGGGCGGGTTGGGGTCGTGTTATCCACCCGACTGCAATTGGATGTGGGAGATTGATGCGATTTTCACCTAATTGGGCAATTGAGTTCCAGCATGTGGGAACCCATGACCCAATTAATGTTTTCAGTCTGAAAGTCGCCTCTGATGATGTCATCATTGCTGCTGCATTGAAGGTCTGCAAAGACTGCCTGGCCTTTGCTGTGAGAGGACCTGGATGCAAAATGAGCAGCAGCAGCCCTAAGTCTGCTGCCAGATATTTTTGCACCACCACTCCCAGATATATCTCCTCCTCATCCATCCATCCATCCATTCAGATATGTCTCCTCATCCATCAGATATGTCTCCTCCTCATCCATCCAGATATGTCAGCCAGCCAGCCAAATGTGCTCCCGCCAGGTTTCACATTCGTGGTTCAGAACAGGCGTGCTTCACGTAGAAAAAGGGTTAAAATCACAAAGGCCTTTCAAAATGGCATTATAGAGGCAATTTAGTGCTTGTTAAGGGCCTTAACAGCCTATCCCGCCTCTTAGAGGCGGGACGGAGTCGGGACCAGCAGACACGATTTAATGAAAATTGCGTGGAGGTGGGCTTGTGCCCGCCCACCAGTTTTCACAATTTTAACCCCCCCCCACGCCTCCAAAGGTCAATGAAAATCCAGCCCTATGACTATGAAATGCAGCACTGTTTTTTGCCTTCAACATTTGGATTCCTTCTTCATGCTTTCATGTACTTATGTTTGTTTTTTCTACAATGCCAGTGAAGGAATGTTGTCATATCTACCACCGAAGTTACAAAGCTCATGTAACTACTTGTTTTCACAAGTCAGGGCCATTCTGGAGTTGACAGCTTTTTAGGGGCTGTGACAATGTCTGAAAGCTGATGGTCAGCTTTTGCTCGATTTCTAGGCATGTATGACAGCATTCTTTTCACCAAAATTACGTTTAGTTACTCCATTTGCAAGCTTAATGCTGCTACTAGGTTCCATTCTTCACCACTGACAGCCTTCATTTTGCTGAAAAGGAGATAAAAATCAAAACAGTACATTACTTGCAGATAGGGCTTTTGCTGGACAGCAGGAAAACAGAATATGGGCTCAGAAACAGCTGGATACTTTCACCCAACACTAAATCTGCAGTTCCACCGCAGCACTTTCAGTCTCCCAGTGATGTACAAGCACCTCTGTGAAATGTGTTAGGTTTGAGTGTGATTCACTACACCAGCAGGTTTACATAAAGAGTCCAATTAGTGTGTAATCTGCAACTAAGATCTGCCATTCTACTTGTGAAGGTGATACTGAGAAATAGAAAATACTACATTTTCAAATCAGCGGTGGTGGCAGTTTGGGAATGGAGTGAATTATTTTGTTGCTCTTCTTTCTTGTTTTTACCTCAAAGAATTTCTTTCTGAATGGCTAAACGCTCATTGTGTAAAACAAAATCAATTTTCATTTTTAAGCTCACTTCAAAAGATTGTTTTGTCAAAACTCACTCATCTGGTTTAAAATGTGACCTACTTTGCTTAATCTCACTTAGACACAGTTCCATGTGTTGAAATGGATTTGTAATCCTCCTTACTTATGTTAATCATATACATCCCACTTGTAACATTTCCCTAAAATTAACCTTTCTTCTGAGTTTCTTTCTGGTATTATTTGGTTTTCATTGTATCTGTGACACCTGATGTATTAAAAGCTGGAGCATGCAGTGATTACTTCCACAAGAGGGCCTCCCAATAAAACCAAAACCCCAAATTCTCACACACGCCCAATGAGATTTTACGTTGGTGCTGCCTTTCACTACAGAAAAAAAAAGGACTGAAGGAAATACAAACACAGATTAGTACTGGCAAAACTTAGAAAGCATCCAAATTACAGTAAGCAGTGATGTATATACCTCTCGTGAGAGTACTGTCTATCACGTACACAATCTATTCAAATGTACGGACTGGGGTTGTTTTCTTATGTTTCACTCAGCGATAGTCTGCGTTGGCTACTAATTCAAGAACAGTATCTTTAATTATCTGTGCCTGCCTAAATTTCTATCGCTGTGACTCATTGGCGCTGTAGATATAAATAGACTTAAAATTAGCAGTTCCTGAAGGCGACGAAGCAGAGACTCTCTCTCCTTGTTAGTGGTGGGTGGCATCAAACCTGCGTGCCTCCACTGACAGCAGGAATATAAATACATATAGAATCATAGAATAGTATAGCACAGAAGGAGGCTACTCGGCCCATTGAGTCTGCGCCGGCTCTTTCGAAGAGCAATCCAGTTAGTCCCGCTCCTCCGCTCTTTCCCCATATCCCTGCAATTTTTTCTCCTTCAAGTATTTATCCAATTCCCTTTTGAAGGCTACTATTGAATCTGTATCCACCACCCTATCAGGCAGTGCATTCCAAATCCTAACCACTCGTTGCGTAAAAAAGTTTTCCCTCATGTCGCCTCTGGTTCTTTTGCCAATCGCCTTAAATCTGTGCCCTTTGGTTATCAACCCTTCGGCCATTGGAAACAGTTTCTCTTTATTTACTCTATCTAAATCCTTCATGATTTTAAACGCCTCTATCAAATCTCCTCTTAGCCTTCTCTGCTCCAAGGAGAACAACCCCAGCTTCTCTAGTCTATCCACATAATTGTAATCCCTCATTCCTGGAACCATTTTAGTAAATCTCTTCTGTACCCTCTCCAAAGCCTTCACGTCCTTCCTAAAGTGTGATGCCCAGAATTGGAAACAATTCTCCAGTTGGGGCCGAACCAGTGTTTTATATAGGTTTAGCATAACTTCCTTGCTTTTGTACTCTATGCCTCTATTTATAAAGCCCAGGATCCCATATGCTTTATGAACTGCTTTGTTAACCTGTCCTGCCACCTTCAAAGATTTGTGCACAAACACCCCCAGGTATCTCTGTTCTTGTACACCCTTTAAAATTGTACCATTTAGTATGTATGGCCTCCCTCATTCTTCCTACCAAAATGTATCACCTCACACTTTTCTGCGTTAACATGTTAACACATAGAGTGCCAAAATACCACAGAGTCAAAATTTAAAATAGCTCTCGTACAAGTCACTAGTAAGAGTTTTTTTGTTTGTTCTCAGGATGTGGGTGATGCTGGTGAGGTCGCATTTATTGCCCATCCCTAATTGCCCAGAGATGGTGGTGGTGAGCCATCTCCTTGAACTACTGCGATCCTCATGGTGATGCGACTCACACAATGGCGTTAGATAGAGAATTCCCGGGTTCTGAACCAGCGATGATGATGGAATGGTACATCTCCAAGTCGGGATGGTCTGTGACTTGAACGGGAACTTAGAGGTGATCATTTTTCCACAACATTCTCATCCTTCTTGGTGGTAAAGGCCACGGGAGAGGGAACTGTGTTAAAGTAAGCTTGGTGGCTTGCAGCAGTGCATCCTGTAGATTGTACGTACGGCAGCCACAGTGCACCTGTGATGAAGCGGTTGATACTGAGTCCAGTAGCGGGGGACCGAGCAAGCAAACTACTCTGTCCTTGATGACTGAGCTTCTTGAGTGTTGTTACAGCTGCACCCATCCAAGTGAGTATGCCATCACACCCCTGACTTGAGCTTTCATCACAGAGTATGCAGCCTCTGCCTTGCTCTTGTTGTTATGGTGTTGATACGGCTGGTTCAGTTCAGATTCCGCAAGATGTTGATGGTGGTGAACTCGGCAATGGTGATACAATTCAAGGTCCGGTTTAGGGGTAGGTACTTGGGCCTTTTCTGATTGGAGATGGTCATTACCTGTCACTTATGTGTCATTAAAGTTACCTGCCACTTGTCAGCCCAAGCCTGGATGTTATCCAGGCCCTGCAGAAGGCTGGCATGGGCAGCTTCATTATCAGAGGAGTTACGAATGGAGCTGAACATTGTGCAAGTGTCGGTAAACAACCTTACTCCTGACCTTATGACGGATTTTTTACTCCTTTCCTAATGCTAATGGGGGAAAGTTTCTGACCCCCACACTTAAGCGGTGGGGCCTTGGAGCAGGTGAATGCATTGGACAAATCCTGTGGGATTTCCCAAAATTGGCCTCATTACTTATCCATGGCAAACTCCTAGGCAGATGCTATTTAAAATTAATTGTTGCTGGACAGAGAGAAGAAATGGTTGCAGAAGAGCAGGTTGGCTCCACAATCGGATGCATTTTTAGATATCCTCTTGGAAGAAGTGCAGTAAAGGAGGTTTCCGTCCTCTCAGAAGAAATATGCCAGAAGCTTGGCAGTAGGTGGCTGACAGGGTAAATGCAGTCTCCAACATCCAGAGGACCCAGATGTAGGTGAGGAAAAAAGGTCAGTAGTCTCAAGAAGTCAACCAAGGTGAGCTGGCATTGCACTTTATCAAGCAGATGGGCAACGTATGCAGAACACTAACAATTTCCTGTCACCCTGTTAGATCCTGACTGAGGATAAGGACTCACAAAACACCTCTTTCCCAGCCTCGACCCGTTCCCATACTGCTGCATGGTTTTATTACTGACAATCAAGTTGTGATGGTTGTCACCATTTAGAATAGTTACCTCACAAAACAGTCTTAAACGCACAACTGAGCTGCGTGATACACGTTCATTTGCTCACACATCATCTGCACTGCAGCATGGCCATTTTTCTGTCACTCTCGATGTGCTCTTCAAACTTCCAACATCTCACCATGACTTTTTTACCTCTAGGACAAAGTGGAGCATAACAGGAGGGAGCAGACCCAAACCAGAGGAGAGCCTCTCATTTTAGACCCCTCAGTCAATATAAATAGGCCAGACTGGATATGTACCTGAGAACATAGCGCGAGAAGGCCACAGAGGACACCTCGAAGCTCAGGAATGGTACCATCCTTTTTGTGTTATCCCCCCTCCCCTTACTCACCCACATACATTAATGCAAATGACCATGACACACACGCTATTAGATATGTAAGCTCTGTTTCAGGGGTTGGTTGCAGCTGTTTCTACAGGCATCTCCAAATAATAAGCCGCAGATTAATATTACACCCACAAAGTCACCACCTCACAAGACTGAGCATCACTCACTCCACCTATAAAAAGCACCAGCACAGGTACTTCCACCCTGGGATTTAGACAGTCAGTTCAACTTTTACAAATTCCAAAACATCTGATATGAAAAGTAAGTGAAAAGGATAACAAACTCTGAGCCATGTTTATCAAGCTCCCAATGTTAGTCATAGTAGATGGTCTATGCTTTCCCAGCTCAAACTGACTATGAGTGGGCAGGATCAGGTAGTGGAGACAGAAGAGGAGCTGGAGCCTGCTGTCCACAGAGCCTGCTGTCCACAGAGCCTGCTGTCCACAGAGCCTGCTGTCCATTCATCCTCAGCTCAAAAGCCTGGAAGCTGGACTTCCCAGGGCATGCAACCAAAAAAATCCTATTTGAGCACCAACATTTAACATTTGCTCCAGTCATAATAGGGTGTGCCAAGCACCCTGCAAGGTCCTGTGGTGACTGTACAGTTATGTATAACCTTTTAATGAACTGTAGTCCAACATGGAGTGCCTGGGAACTCTAGGCTATCTACAGCACAGGATTCGGTGACAGAGGTTGTAAGCCTACTCGGAATATTCTTCATGAATATTCAGACTGTTGTCACAAAGGCCTTAGGTTTCAATTTCCGAGAGGCTGTCATATTCCGAGGGATGGGATAAAAAGAGCCATTAGACAGGGCTTCACTGCCATAATTGCTGCTCAGAGGTCTGCTCCCAGACAGATCACTGGGAACACTTAGCAGCAGGAGCAGAAAGGGATGAGGTTGTGGTCTCTTAGGGCAATACCACATCTGGCTCCTCCAGCACCTCTGCCCCATCACATAACAGTAGATGTGCCAGATACCAAGCAGTACCAGGCAGCCTGGTCACGACACAGGCAGTTGCAGGGCCACCTCTTTTCCCAGCACAAGGAGGCAGAGGTCAACCTCAATCCCAAGATACTCCAATGGACATCCAGCAGCCAGCCAACAAGCTTACTCATGCCTCTGAGGGAGAATCTAGAAAGAGCATTAGAACAGGTTCGAGAGCACACACAATATACAAAGTTACCAACCAAAGCCAAAAAACCTACACATGTACATAAATAACTGATAGGGTATTAAATCTGCTTGCACTTTTCTTGGGATGGTGTAGAATAAGGAATGGAATTCTTGGCTGGTGAGTTGGCGCAGAGGCCAATGTTGATGAGGGTGCAATTGGCCACTGCATTGCACACAAGTGGAGCGCTATTAATGTATTGAACAGATGGGGAACTTAGGTTTCGTCAATGAGAGCCTGCAGTACAGGTCCAGCTGGCTCAACATGTAGTTCTGCAGGAATCTCTTCTGGCTTCTTGTATTGGTCTGAAGCACTCCTTCAAGATGTCTTCAGTGTGCTCGATAATAACTCTGATGGCTGCATGCACTACATTATATCTGCGCTCTGTTGCTGTTCAAGGCTGTCTCAGAGGAGTCAGCAATCAGGGCTGAAGAAAGTAGGCTAGTTCTCCTCGGAGCCATCCTTGCATCTTTTTTCACTGTCAAATATCCCTGGCACAGAATTCTCCAAGGTCCATGAAATCGTTGATGATATCCAGGTGACCATATGGGACCCTGCACACAATCCCCAAAGTCCACTGCCTTCCTGAATGCAAGGGACTTCAACTCCTTCAACATGCCGGTCGTCTGTTTCCCAGAGAGTAGTCATTAAGTTTTCATGTTGAGAAGTGAGTACCTATGAAATATCACATCTGTTACTGGTTATGTCACTTTTTTATATATTAAAAAGTTTAAGCCTGTCAAACACTTTCATGGTTATGGAAGTGCTGAGTATTTTTATGGAAAAACAAATGTTTGAAGAAGTTGCCTGACCCTCTCGTTCTGCTGCTGGCTGCCGATTGGAAAAGTGAAGAAACTGGTTGTCCTGGCAAACAGTATACCAGTCCCCTGCTTGCTAAATCTGTGAACTGTTGCTGATGTCCCCTGTGGCAGCTTGGAATGAGCCAGATGCAAAAAAAATTCAGGGCTGTGGTGACTTTGCCACTGTTGTCAAAAGCTTGATCAAAGAGGTGGGTTTTAAGGAAGGTCTTCACGGAGAAGAGAAAGATGGAGAAGTGGAGGGTTGTAGGGAAGGAATTCCAAAGTGTGGGGCCTAGAAGGCTGAAGGCAGGTCTATCAATAGAGGGGTGAAGGGAGGGGGATGCACAAGAGGCCGGAGTCAGAGGAACAGAGAGTTCTGCAGGGGTTTTCGGGCTGGAGGAGATTACAGAGATAGGGTGGGGTGAGGTCATGAAGGGATTTAAACACAAGGATGAGAATTTTAAATTGGAGGTATTGGGGAAGCAGGAGCCAAGATCGATCAGCAAGGACAGGAGTGATGGGTGAACGGACTTGGTGCACGATAGGAATACGAGCAAGTGTTTTGGAGGAGCTGAAGATAGAGGGTGGAAGATGGCCTGGAGAGCACTGGAATAGTCGAGTATGTTGGCGACAAAAGAGTTTCAGCAGCAGATGGACTGAGGCAGGAGTGGAGATGGGTCATGTTATGGAGGTGGAAGTAGGCGGCTTATTGTCACGGAGAGGATATGCGGTCAAAAGCTTAGCTCAGGGTTGAGTAGGACACGGGGGTTCTACCTAAGACAGTGGCCGGGAGGGGTATAGAGTTGGTGATGAGGGCATGATATTTGTGGCAGGGATGGAAATTGATGGCTTTAGTCTTCCTAATGTTTCACTGAAGGAAATTGCGGCTCATCCCGATGAGTTCACATTTCTGTCCAAGATGGAATAGAAAATCTACTCTCTGTATTTCTAGTCAAATAAAGTAACAAAAATCAATATTATCCATTTCTGTTCAGATAGAATTCAGTCGGCATGATTTTAATGCTCCTACATACTTCTCCTTAGTCTGTCCCTGTGGTTACAATGAAACTTCAGTCTGACATTTATCCCATGTGTGTACAAGACAGAATATGATGGCATAAAGCCATATTTATGTGGCACTGCTCATTAAAATTATCTTAAATGTTGCATCTATCAACAGGAAGTAGTTCTACTTTTAATTCCAATGTGGTGTAATTTTGAAGTATTTTGTCCAATTTTGTTGTGGAACAGCCAAATTCTCTTTCTCTGACAGTGTAAGCTGTGGCTCAGTGGTAGCACTTTCACCTCTGAGTCAGAAGGTCGTACGTTCAAGCGCCACTCCAGAGACTCGATCACATAATCTAGGCTGACACCAGTGTAATACTGAGGGAATGCTGCACTGTCGGAGGTGCCATCGTCTGGATGAGATGTTAAACCGAAATCCTATCTGTTCCTTCATGTGGACGTAAATGACCCATGGGACTTTCCGAAGAACAGCAGGGGTGTTCTCCCGGTATCCTAGTCAACATTTATTCCTCAACCAACGCCACCAAAAACAGATTATCTCATTGCTATTTGTGGAACCTTGTTATCCGCAAATTGCTTGCTGCATTTCCCTACATTACAAAATGACGACACTTCAAAGATACTTCATTAACTGTGGACATACGGAGGTCGTGGCACTATATAATAAAACTCTTTGTAGAAGGGGTCATTTTATTAAATCCCGCACTGCCGCTATCTACTAGGAATACAGGAAAATCATGGGGGTGGGAGGAGTGGGGGGTGGGGGGGGAGGAATAGACGGCTGCATGCCTGAACTCTCCATATCCATTCCAGACAGGCAATGGTCTGCACTGGGAGCATGAACTTTTTCACCTTATAGCTGAACTACAGACCGGCCAGCTAACTGATTCATCCTAGTAGAAATGAACAGTAGTAATCCCACTGCGGCGCAGTCCCTAGTAAAGGAGATGTTTACTATCAATAAGGTTATCAAAACAGCTCTTTTCAGTATTTTAGGATTTGGAGATACCGTCCCCACTACTTAAAAGTTCCACGTTTAAAACGGGCAGTCGCTTACATCGGCCAAAAAGCGATAACCATTAACCATTTACTTTAACGTCAATTTCAAAGTTGCTGGTTATAGTGTCTTAAGTGCTCCGTTTATTTCGGGCAGAAACAGCTGTGCGTAGTGTGATATTGTATGAGAGAAGTACACATGAATATATATATATATATATATATATATATATCAATTTTCTTCATTATTTTTGTATGCATATATAAAACAGTCAGGGAACTAAACAGAGGATAAACACTTTACTCCCTTCGCATCACCCTATCTGTAATATGCTGGAAAATTAAACAGTGCAAAGAAACGTAAGAAATATTTACTGAAGCTTTGGTTTCTAATCTGATGCCATGCCTGTCGATGATGTAATTCAGTTCCTCCGCCCTGGTGAAGGACCTGCCTGTCACTTTCAGATTATATATGAATTATGAATGACTATACAGAGGGCTGTAGGCACACGGAGTGGGAAGAGGCATCGGGGTCCTTTGTAGTGCATTTGCTCAGCAGCATTGGCAAGAGACTGAAGAAGGAAAATATATGCCAGCCTTTTCACGATCATTGCCAAAAGTCACAGGCCCCGAAAATCTGCCGGCGGTGGGGGTGGGGATACCACAGTGTAACCGTTGGCACGCACCCTCCTAGGACCTCCAGCATTGTCGCTGCCATTGTCTGCGGGGTCAGGGAGAAGTCCCTACATTATCGTGCCAGTGACAGACAGCTGCACCACTGACTGAATATTGCCTGTTGGTGCAGGGGTGGGGGAACAGGTGCCCCATCTACCAACAAGTTACAGGTGCCCTGTAACTGTCCACCACTGTAAGGGAGTTGCTTTGAAAAAAATGTTTTTTAATTTGGCAGCCGAATCTTTGGGCCGCCACAACTGTTGATGGTCAGAGAGGTCCTCCTGGTCTGAACAGCCATACCCTAGGTCCTCTCTGACCTGGGCCGGGAAACTCCGAACTTTGGCGGACCCTGCCTCCTTACAACGATGGCCTTGCTTGGGGTGGACAAAGGCTCCCCACAAGGCCATCTGCATTCTCTGGATCCTGGCCTTGTTTTCAGCCGTTCTGGTGGATTCCCACCAAAGTGACAGCGGGAGGACACGGAAACAGCTGTGGATTTTCAGGTCCACTATAAAGACTGCAATCGGTGCTGCTGAGTGGGCACCCTACTGTGTAATCCCCTTGACCCTGCATGTCATCATCACCAATGTCCTACTCTTACTCTCTCGTGCTATGGCCTGTATTCAGCAGCATGTTCCAGCCAGGTTTAAATTAACTGTATGTACCAAGACCAGGTTGCGGCTTTAATTGCCTCTCCCAATTTATCAGTAAGGGACTGGCCCAATTATATGAGACACTACCTTGAAAGTGGGAACTTATATCATTATTTCCAGATTTATCACCTTTTATCTGATGCACTGGATACAGTCACAGACATATTAACTGAGGAGTAACCTGATCTCTCTTACTCTTGTTTTCATTATGAGGAGGCCGTGAGTTCCAGCTCTATAATCCTGGAGGAACAATAGAAGACTGACTGCTCTGCAGGATGTACCGTCTCTGGCAACAACAGGAAGCTTACTGGAAGGTCAATAACAAAATTGCACATCATAGCTGTAACACTGGCACAGGTTCACAGCTGCAAAACTTAA
Organism: Squalus acanthias; assembly: GCA_030390025.1. Lineage (NCBI taxonomy): Eukaryota > Metazoa > Chordata > Chondrichthyes > Squaliformes > Squalidae > Squalus > Squalus acanthias. The sequence goes on from CM059432.1 coordinate 93,238,189, forward strand.
TGTGCTTGATAGGTACTGCAAAGGTTACAAGGAGGTAATCAGCCTATTTCATGTCTTTTGATGAACCTGCCTGCAGGTACAACCACACTAGACTACAATCCTTAAACGGAATCAAGAGTAAAATCAATCCTGATCCACTTCACTGGTGCTCCCAGTGAAGATCCCCATGGATTCTGGTATAGGTCAGTTGGTCAACTTTTTCTTTTGCATCACTTGGAAGTGTATCCCAGGCAAGTGGCACCAGGTGGTAACCCAGTCAGACAGGTTCATGTTTACCCGTGGGATCTGGTAAGTTCTTACATGTTTTCTCCCTTCTTGAAATAATATCAACAGTAGTCTAAAGGGTACTCTTCACCCAGGAGATAACTAGGTGCTCCTGAGAAAAGCTAAGAGAAATCTAAAGAATGTATTTCCACCCCATTTCAGAGAGTCTGTAGCGATCTTCAGGACATCCTGCAATTGACTAAATGATGCCCATCTGAAGCAGAGAAAAGAACTCATGGCACCTGTCCATATTACTCCATCTTACCTTACTCAAAACAGCCTGCATTTTTTACATGCAGTGCATGTTGTACTACACTGAAGGTTTATGTTTTCTGTTATTTTGTAACAATGGAAGTCTGCAAAAATCTTGGAATATAAAAAACATTCCTTTGTATGTATAATTACCTGGGGAAGGCGCGGGGGGGGGCATGATTCTCACGATTTTCCACATTGAAAGAAAATGGAGGGTGATTCACCCAGAGCTGTTCTCATACATCTCCTTGCGGCCAGATGGAAAGTGCAGAGGGCCGAGAACAGTCTGCCTGCTTCTCCTCAGTTAGAGATAAGGCTTTAAAAATAGGAAAAGAAAATACTGATATGTATATCTAGCTGTTGCTTATCTGATGCACTGCGGCCATAGTCTTATAATAAGGGCATTATGTTGTGAGGTCTACAACTCTTGTCTGTTGGCAGACGCTAAAAGCCCGGAGGACATTAGTTACCAGTCCCACCCCCACTGTATATCAACCAGTACAAACTGGTTCTAACCATAATGTCTGCCAGGAAACACTGTCCAAGTGAATTACTGAAGAGTTTACTGAAGCCGTCTGTTAAATGCCTCGTTAAATTCATCAGCATTAAAAACTAACACAAGCTTAACTACAATTTTTCAACATTTTTTTCTTGTCGCATCAGCACATTAAAATAAGCCAAATTACCTAGAGGAGAAAATTAAATTAAAAAAAAAAGATTAGTCTGTTGCCTCCCTACTTCATCCTCCACTGAGCTTTAACGTGCGTTGACTCAGCCTAGATGCAGAGCTACCACAGGTCACTTTAAGGCAGAAGAAAACACTTTCTTCTGATTGGCTGGCTGACTGCCAGCAGACCCACACACCCCTCAGAAAAGAAAGCATAAACGAGTCTGATAGTCTGGCCAGTGTCCAGAGCAAATCCAGGCTCAGACAGTAATTTGCTTAATATATATGACACTGACTTCAAAATTGGCAAATAGAACTCAAATCTCTCAGCTGATAAAGTATACACAATTAAAATGTCAACTAGAGCAGTAAAATGCATTCTCTGCAATAGCACAATAAAGGCTTTGCTCTCAATATTTCACATAAATGCTTGTGGTTCTTTAAATGTAAAGTACATTGGAGTGATCTTTAATCTCTAAATACCTATTTGCTTCATTATACAGTCTTCCCCATTGAGAGTGCATCATTAAACATTTTGTTTGCTAATGGTGGGAGGAAAGAGACAAAGACAAACAGAGGAGAAAAATGAGGACACACACTGACAGTATGAAAATGAACAGAAAGAAAGATAGAGATAAGTCACTTTTACATTATGGATTGCAACTGACTCCACAGTGTAAAGAAGCCCATGTTCTAGGAACTGATGGTATGGTACACCTACATAGGACAGGAAAAAAAGACTTGCATTTATATAGCGCCTTTCACGGCCACCGGGTGTCCCAACGCGCTTTACAGCCAATGAAGTACTTTTCAAGTGTAGTCACTGTTGTAATGTAGGAAACGTGGCAGCCAATTTGTGCACAGCATGGTCCCACAAACAGCAATGTCATAATGACCAGATAATTTGTTTTAGTGATGTTGATTGAGGGATAAATATTGGCCAGGACACCGGGGCTAACTCCCCTGTTCTTCTTCAAAATAGTGCCATGGGATCTTTTACGTCCACCCGGTTTAACGTCTCATCTGAAAGACGGCACCTCCAACAGTGCCGCACTCCCTCAGCACTGCACTGGAGTGTCAGCCTAGATTTTTGTGCTCAAGTCTCTGGAGTGGGACTTAACCCAGAACCTTCTGACTCAGAGGCGAGGGTGCTACCCACTGAGCCACAGCTGATATTCAGGAAATGCAGGGATCCAGTCCTGCACATTTGCTCTTTGTAGGGCACTGTATAAAAATGGAGCCTGGTGTTTCAATAGAGACTGCACTCCCTTGCTCTGAACGTAAAAGCAAGATGGATGCCACTGTCCCAAAACTGGACAGTGTATCAGTTAAAGTATAAAGTACAAGTACAAATATAAAAGTGCTTTGAGAGAGAAAAAAAGTGAGGGAGATTGGAGACTAATTTTCATAAGTGCTTTTCTGCCGATAATGTTGGTTCAGCTATCAGCTCCAGACATTTCCAACACCAACAGCCTCTCAGTTTTTTTAAACTGATGCTCACTGCTCATGTCACTTCGAGCCTTCAGGAACAAAAGGTGTGATACATATTCATTGGGTCACATGTAAGACTGGATCTCAGGTGGAGTTAGTGTATGCCAACAATTAGACTGAAAGGTTAACGACAGCAGAGGTGTAAAAATATTTGGAAGTAGAGAAGTTTACAGTTAACAGAATATTACAAAGCATAGGTACACGTAGAATATGTGGCTGGCAGTGGGACACAAAGCAAAAATTAAATCACGAAGTTGAGATAATATCATAAACTGCAAGAACAAAGCCACTGAATGCATTCAGCAGAGTGGCCGGTGTCCAGGTACATCAATAATATCAGTGAAATGGCAAATTTATGATCTCAATCATGTCATTATGAGGAGGAGCCAAGCAGAGGCCAACAGGCCTGAGCAGGGAAAGAGGGGAAACTGTGGGGCAAGTCAGCCCAGGCCAGTTCCCCATTTCAAACCTGATTCACTGTCTTTATTTTTCAGGGGTGGCACCTCCCAACCAGAAAGTTGTTCACGATAAGGCACAGCAGTATTTTTTGTGTCTTTATGCTATAACTGCTTTGGGATAATTTTCCATATATACACATTATTCCTATTATAGTGACATTGGCATTCCCAGCCTACTCTCATGCACCCTCTAGTGGCTAGTTTTAGAGTACATTGTGGAGCCATCAAAGGTATGGTGCTAAAGGAGACTAAGAAACAAGAAAGGGTGAAAACTATCTTTTTTAAAACTAAGTGGCAATGACAGGGTCCTGAGAGCAAGTCTCCAGTCCATTCTCTCAGTTGGAGAAAATGTGGAACACGGAAATAGTTAAGAGAAAAAAAAATTATTGATATTTACCCTCCATTCCCATTTTTTAACAATTTTTGACTGGATTTTAAGTATTCCTAATCCAAGGTGGACAGGCAACCTGCCCTAGCGTTTTGTCGGTGCCATTATTTAACCAACTGCTGGGTGGCCATTTTAATTTCTGTTGGGAAGCACCTGGACTCTGCCATCCGCCATGACACGAGTGAACTCCGCCATGACACGAGTGAACTCCGCCATGACACGAGTGAACTCCGCCACGACCCGAGTGAACTCTGCCGCGATCCGACTGAACTCCGCCGCGACCCGACTGAACTCCGCCGCGACCCGACTGAACTCCGCCACGACCCGACTGAACTCCGCCACGACCCGACTGAACTCCGCCACGACCTGAGTGAACTCCGCCACGACCCGACTGAACTCCGCCACGACCCGAGTGAACTCCGCCACGACCCGACTGAACTCCGCCACGACCTGAGTGAACTCCGCCACGACCCGACTGAACTCCGCCACGACCCGAGTGAACTCCGCCGCGACCCGACTGAACTCCGCCGCGACCCGACTGAACTCCGCCGCGACCCGAGTGAACTCCGCCGCGACCCGACTGAACTCCGCCGCGACCCGACTGAACTCCGCCGCGACCCGACTGAACTCCGCCACGACCCGACTGAACTCCGCCACGACCCGAGTGAACTCCGCCGCGACCCGACTGAACTCCGCCGCGACCCGACTGAACTCCGCCGCGACCCGACTGAACTCCGCCGCGACCCGACTGAACTCCGCCGCGACCCGACTGAACTCCGCCGCGACCCGACTGAACTCCGCCGCGACCCGAGTGAACTCCGCCGCGACCCGACTGAACTCCGCCGCGACCCGACTGAACTCCGCCGCGACCCGACTGAACTCCGCCGCGACCCGACTGAACTCCGCCGCGACCCGACTGAACTCCGCCGCGACCCGAGTGAACTCCGCCGCGACCCGACTGAACTCCGCCGCGACCCGACTGAACTCCGCCGCGACCCGACTGAACTCCGCCGCGACCCGACTGAACTCCGCCGCGACCCGACTGAACTCCGCCGCGACCCGACTGAACTCCGCCGCGACCCGACTGAACTCCGCCGCGACCCGACTGAACTCTGCCGCGACCCGACTGAACTCTGCCGCGACCCGACTGAACTCCGCCGTGACCCGACTGAACTCCGCCACGACCCGACTGAACTCTGCCGCGACCCGACTGAACTCCGCCACGACCTGAGTGAACTCCGCCGCGACCCGAGTGAACTCCGCCACGACCCGACTGAACTCCGCCACGACCTGAGTGAACTCCGCCGCGACCCGAGTGAACTCCGCCGCGACCCGACTGAACTCCGCCACGACCCGAGTGAACTCCGCCACGACCCGAGTGAACTCCGCCGCGACCCGACTGAACTCCGCCACGACCCGAGTGAACTCCGCCACGACCCGACTGAACTCCGCCACGACCCGAGTGAACTCCGCCGCGACCCGACTGAACTCCGCCGCGACCCGACTGAACTCCGCCACGACCCGACTGAACTCCGCCACGACCCGAGTAAACTCCGTCATAATCGGACTATGCTGGGAACCACTAACGTGCAGTAAATTGGTGCACTGGCCTTCCACGCAATGAAAGGTTGGATATTATGAATAGATCTGGATACCGGCACTCTATGCTGAGGTTATTCAGCAGTTCAAATTCAGTAATTCTAGGGTGATCAATTTAGGTTAATCTGGTGGATTAACCGGGGCTTTTAATTTAGGCTATCTGGTTATTCAAGTGATTGATTACCTCTTGGGCTAATTTGCATGTTGTGGGCATTACCTGGGTGAGAGTTTCTATTTAACATAGTCATGAAACTACAAAATGAAACTAGGCTACTGTCCTTAAAGGCCTGTGACTGTTTAAGGGAACCGGAGCATCTTAGAGCCCATGGAGACAACAGGGATCCCAAGCCTGGGTGAGCAGTGTGGAAGCTTACAACTTGCAGACAAATGTCTTGGAGTGCTTTTGACAAATAATTTTTGCCAGAAGATAATTTTTAAAATGGCAGCTCAATGAAGCAAGATTTCACTGCAGCAGTGAAAAAACCCAGTCAATCATCAGCATGCTAGTGAAGAGGGCTGGTTTAATGATGAGGCCACTGAGCAGCTGTTGCAGGAAGTCGAGCAGAGGAGGGCTGCCCTATTTCCCCACCATGAAGGGAAGGTCATGAAGGCAGTGGCACATATGGCATGGCAAGAGGTGGCTGCAATCATCAGCAGCAACAGCAGCACCGTGCCAATGACATGGATGTAGTGCTGGAAAAAGTTTAATGACCTCATCAGGAGGAAGAAAGTAAATGTCAACTTTTACACAGATGTAAAAATGTTTGAGAGCCTTGTGGCAACTACCTAGTGTTTCCTATCACTCGATGTAATGAGCTTGTTAAAGTAGCATCATGGAAGGATTTACAGTCTACTGCACAATATAGATTCACTCAGTGGTCACAAGCCAACTTACGAACACAAGTATCTGCTAGAATCTAAAGCATGAAAGCAGCAACCTTCACAGTGACTGCAACTTTTGACAAATGCAAAGGGAAAAGGCACTGCTTATGTTGCAGGGGGTAATGATGTTGCAGTAAGTCATGGAATTTTACTATGTCTCTGTAAAGAAAGCGGCATTTACCAGAAGGCATTCCACCGCTACTGGAGGAGGACTTGCTACAGCTCAGGATTTCACTCCATTTGAGAGTTCCAGCATCGCAACTTGATAAAGGTGGGCCAAGATGTTGAAGTGGGTGGGCATGTCCCGACTGAGGGTGCCTTCTTCTCTCCCCTCCAGTCCTGGCCAACGTGCCTCACATTGTCAACTTTCAGGACCTTCCCGTGCAAATGAGAATAATAATGAAGTACACGTTCACCTAACTATTAATTGCCTTTATATGTTTGTTCCTCTTTGTGTCTTCACAGAAAATAGCTGAGCGATCAGAGCCCGGACCCTCCATAGAACCTGCAAGAAGCACATCACCAGGCGTCCTGTCACGTTTTCCAAGACTTGGCATGCTGCTGCTCAGTTACATCCACTCAGGGCGTACAGATAAAGACTATGAGGGGAGCATACTTACTGCATCACTAAGCACTGTAGAGCAGGACAGGAAGAGCAGAAGGAAGAAGAGGGCGCCCTTTGTGGGAGGAGGAACCTCTTCCAGCAGCTGCACAGGAAGTGGGCCCTGCATTCAGTAGGAGAATGCTTTCAGACTATTGCAGTCATTGGGTAATGTGTCTAGCAGCATCCACATCAAGGTGACAAGTGCGAAGGAGTCCACATCTTGCATGTGTGAGGCACTGATGCACAATACTGAAAGCATGTAGACATCCTTGAAGTGAGTGGCAGTTCCAGCGCCACCTGCTGTACAGCCCCTCTAAGGGCGTGGCCCGAAACAGGCCCCATCAGCGGAGATTTTCCTTAATTTTTTTTATTGACAGGCAGCACACTGGCCATCTCTTTTGCTGCAGCAGCAATCCCCCAGGGGCTGCAGTTGCATGTTTTCACCCTCAAACTGGCACGACTCCCTGGCAAAGGCTGAAGAGCTACTGAGCTCCAATTCAATTTACTGGACTCTAAAGGACTCTCTGGTCACCAGTACATTTTCCACACCCATCCACACTAAGGGATACCACAGAGCTGCATGAGTTTCCCGATGGGGATTTCCCCCATAAATCTTGATGGATTTTTTTTTATTCGTTCAAGGGATGTGGGCGTCGCTGGCAAGGTCAGCATTTATTGCCCATCCCTAATTGTCCTTGAGAAGGTGGTGGTGAGCAGCCTTCTTGAACCGCTGCAGTCCGTGTGGTGAAGGTATTCCCACAGTGCTGTTCCAGGATTTTAACCCAGCGACGATGAAGGAACGGTGATATACTTCCAAGTCAGGATGGTGTGTGACTTGGAGGGGAACTTGGAGATGATGGTGTCCCCATGCGCCTGCTGCTTTTGTCCTTCTAGGTGGTAGAGGTCGCGGGTTTGGGAGGTGCTGCCGAAGAAACCTTGGCAAGTTGCTGCAGTGCATCTTGCAGATGGTACACACAGCAGCCACGGTGCACTGGTGGGGGAGGGAGTGAATGCTTAAGGTGGTGGATGGGGTGCCAATCAAGCGGGCTGCTTTGTCTTGGATGGTGTCGAGCTTCTTGAGTATTGTTGGAGCTGCACTCATCCAGGCAAGTGGAGAGCATTCCATCACACTCTTTACTTGTGCCTTGTAGATGGTGGAAAGGCTTTGGGGAGTCAGGAGGTGAGACACTCACCGCAGAACTCTGACAAGCTCTTGTTGCCACAGTATGTGTGTGGCTGGTCCAGTTAAGTTTCTGGTCAATGGTGACCCCCAGGATATTGATGGTGGGGGATTCGCTGATGGTAATGCCATTGAAAGTCAAGGGGTGGTGGTTAGACGCTCGCTTGTTGGAGATAGTCATTGCCTGGCACTTGTGTAGCGCGAATGTTACCTGCCACTTATCAGCCCAAGCTTGAATGTCGTCCAGGTCTTGCTGCATGCAGGCATGGACTGCTTCATTATCTGAGGAGTTGCGAATGGAACTGAACACTGTGCAATCATCAGCGAACATACCCACTTCTGACCTTATGATGCAGGGAAGGTCATTGATGAAGCAGCTGAAGATGGTTGGGCCTAGGACATTGCCCTGAGTAGCTCCTGCAGCGATGTCCTGGGGCTGTAATGATTGACCTCCAACCACTACAACTATCTTCCTTTGTGCTAGGTATGACTCCAGCCAGTGGAGAGTTTTCCTCCCGATTCCCATTGACTTCAGTTTTACTAGGGCTCCTTGATGCCACACTCGGTCAAATGCTGCCTTGATGTCAAAGGCAGTCACTCTCTCACCTCACCTCTGGAATTCAGCTCTTTTGTCCATGTTTGGACCAAGGCTGTAATGAGGTAGGGAGCCAAGTGGTCTTGGGGGAACCTAAACTGGGCATCAGTCAGCAGCAAGACCTTCCCCTTTGTTCTTTCATCCCCTGCCCCTTTTCCCAGCATTATACTTGCTTTAAATCTATTTCATTTCCTATTTTTTTCCAGTTCTGACGAAGGGTCTTCGACCTGAAACGTTAACTCTGTTTCTCTCTCCACGGATGCTGCCTGGCCTGCTGAGTTTTTCCAGCGTTTTCTGTTGTTATTTCGGATTTCCAGCATCCGCAGTATTTCGCTATCGTATCAGTCAGCAGGTTATTGGTGAGTAAGTGCCGCTTGATAGCACTGTCAACGACACCTTCCATCACTTTGCTAATGATTGAGAGTAGACTGATGGGACGGTAATTGGCCGGGTTGGATTTGTCCTGCTTTTTGTGGACAGGACATACCTGGGCAATTTTCCACATTGTCGGATAGATGCCAGTGTTGTAGCTGTACTGGAACAGCTTGGCTAGAGGCGCGGCTAGTTCTGGAGCACAAGTCTTCAGCACGACAGCCGGGATGTTCGGGGCCAACAGCCTTTGCTGTATCAAGTGCGCTCAGCAGGAGGAGGAGAACAGAAGACAGTCGCGGGCAGGGGGGCGTAAATCTAGGTCGGGGCAGTGAGATAGATGTAGGCCTCAATACCAGTATTTACCCTCATTCCCCCTTGCTAGTCCTCCGATTCTGGGCAGGATCATGGAGCAGAATCCAGCTCTCACTGTTGTAAATGCAGTAGCTAGATATTTATATTACGTGGCAAAATTGATTTTATTTCTCGGTTGGATTTTTTAAACTTAGAATACTTCTGTATTGCTAGAATCAGCATGTAGGAAGTTAACACCCAAGGTCACGTAGTGCCTCTTGCCAGTAGAAGTTATCAGCTCAAAATAAAGAGGTGTCTGGGTTAGGTCTCACAATTATGGTTTGTAGTCTTAGTTAGTTAATCATCCTGGGGTGGCAGGGCATTATTTATAATGACAAACACCCTGAAGTATTGTTACAGATGGCCCCAATATCCCACAGAAGTACCATTATGATGCCTTGTTGCTTAAGTTTACGTCCTAATAAATTCACACAGTGTGGGGTGCAAACAGGCAGACTCCTGGTCTTGCATTCAAGGATAGTTCCTCAATCCCTTTGCTTGACAGCTATTTCTGAGTCCTTTGTAAAGAGGGCATGTTGTTGATTGGCTGCAGCCCTCTGTGATTGACAGCTCAGTGGGCAGAAACTTCATCTCACAGTAGGGTTACCAACCCTCCAGGATTGTCCAGAATTAAAGATTAGTCTCCTGGACACTGCTGCGAGCAACTCGAGAGAAAAATGATAGGGGCATTAAAAAAAAAATGTGCATTTTTTTTTTCATTTTCTGTGAACACTTTTATTTATTAGTTAGAAAAATATTGCAGATGAGGGGGGAAAAAGGCTTCTTGACCGATAGTCAAGAATCATCCAATCGGGTAAAGAAGAGCCAAGTGATGTGGAAAGACGGGGCGCCGGGAGGATGGACGTGTCGGGCAACCAATGGCGGGTGCATGGGGGCGGGGCTGATTGGAGGTGAGTGCTCAGGTGATGAAACTTTCAGGAATATGTCTGACCAGAGCTGGTAACCCTATACCACAGACTTAATGCGGCATTTTTTGAGGGAGAGACACGCAGTGAGAAGTGTGTGAAATTTGCAGTCAGCAGCCAAAAGACTGTCTGAATTGTAAAGCCTGAGCCAGCTTAGTCACAAAAAGCTAAGCTAGTGTAAGGTTACAGTAAGTGGACTTGTATTTTAGGGCCCATGTTGAGAGAGAAAGTGAACTGCGTCTTTTTGAATCTCACTGTGAAAACTGTGTACTATTCATTCATCCATTTCATGTAAATTAAACCATTTGTTGGTTTGCAGCCTGTGTTTTGATTTGGTACAAGTGCTTATCTAGTTTGCCATCTATCAAGAAAGAAGTCACACGGCTACATGTGATACAGTCCAATAGTTGATGTAAGGGTTCTCTGTTACAATCTCTGGGCCTCGCTATTATTTAACTAGATATTGGGCAGATAAAGCTGCATGCTGGATTGTGGAGGACACGAGGTTTGCTTACAGGAGTGACCCATCCTGTTGATCCCAAGAAAATATCTAGTGTAAAAACGATGACACTCAACTAAATGCAGCAGCTAGACATTTAAGCCTAGAAATTAGAGGTCTTACCGCTAGCTGTTAAGGCCCGCTGCACTTTCGCCCGCTGCCGGCGGGTCCCGCGACGGCCGCCATTTTTGACAGGTCGGCTGCGCTGTGCTTGCCGAAAGTATTGTAATTAGTCGGAACGTGGCGTCAATCGGCGTACAACGGCGAGTTGATGCCCGCTCATCCATTTTGGATATTGCCGCTCCTCTTGCCACCCTCTCCAAAGCACGCCCGTGTGTGCAGCCACTAAAAGGGCTTCAGCAACATTAACAGCCATGAGGACGCTTCAAGTGACAAATGTAAGACAGCCAGGACTATTATCTCCACGTAGCAGTGTTTATATTATTCACAAGCCGAGGTCTTGATAACTAATCCTTGAGATTTGTAGGTAAAGTTTAATTTATTTTTCAGTAGTTTGCTATTTGAAATTGTCCTGTTGAGATTGTAATACTGAATGTAACAAATGGGAAGATGCAGAATATTGCAAGTGATTACTTCTGAGTGACTAGAAGAGTCAGATTGAGGTTTGGATTAGGAATCACCTATGGATGATCAGTATTTCAATCTCTGAAATCTGAAGTGTGAATTCAAATTCTTTAAGTTATCAGCTATGAGTACTCTCTCCTCACCATGGAATAGTAAAAAGCTCTCAGTTCTCAGCCCCTCCTAAGCCAGTGACTAAAGTGACCTCAGCATATCAATGAAATTATGATTACAGTGTAATGGTTTCAAAAACTACAAAGTGCTGAATTTGATTGTTCCTGTCTGACATCTTTTTTTCTCTGCTAAATGAAAATTTAAACAAGCATTTAAAATAAAGAACTTAGCTTAGTCTCTATTCCTTTCGAATGAGATGTGTGGGTAAAGTGATAGGGGAGAGTCCTTGAAAGCATTAAATGGGCCATCTTGGCTCAACATGAAAAAAAATGAACTGTGGACCCTTTCAACAACACTGAATGCTACATGCCTTCTTCAGTGCTCTGGGAGGTACAGACTTCGAGAATTAATTTCCACAGATGTTGCCTAACCTGCTGAGTATTTCCAGCATTTTCTGTTTTTATTATAGAAGAGAAGCACAGTTCTGATGAAACGTTAATTCTGTTTCTCTCCACAGATGCTGCCTGACCGGTTGAGTGTTTCCAGCAGTTTAATAGCAGAAAAGCACATGTAAGTCACCTGCTCAATACTCAATCACAGACTTTGGAAAAGATAAAACCACTTTAAGAGAGGCATTCATTGGCAACGCACTAAAATGACAATTCTAAAGTGAAAATTGAAAGCTTATTAAACACGCAAGGTCAGTACTTGAGCACTGTTTTTGAAACATTAATTTTAGCACTGCTATTTTATAGCATCTGTAGGATGTGACAGTTCACCCTTATACAGTACAGGATACAAACAGAATTGTAGGCTGGAATTTTAACAGGAAAGAGTGAGTGGGTTCTAGAGTGGGTGGGTGGTTAAATGCGTTGAAATTGACAGCGAGTCAGGAAGCCGGCTTCAACCCGCCGGTGTCCACATTTCACTCGAGCGCGTTCAGCTGTGAGCGAGAAACCCCCTCGGGAGAGGCGAGTTACCAATTTAAAGCAATTAACAGCTAGTTAAGAGTCTATTAATAGCCTTTTTTACATGGGTTTTCAAGTTTAACTGTGTGTGCACGGGATTCCCGGGCTTCCTGGACCTCACCAGTAAAAGCAAGGTGAGAGCACAGCAGCAATTGAGGGGGGCTGAACAAATGGGAGGCAAAAAATCACATAAGTACTGAGACCTCACACCTGCTTCTTGCCTAAGTGAAAGGCTTTTGCTCACAGCACCTGCTCTGAGAGTTTGCTGTCAGTACTTTGCAGGTGGTGTCTACAACATTGGAGATGACTTTCACTACTTTGGAGGATTGTGCATCTGATCTCAACTTTACATCTGTCATATATCAGATCAGCATGGGTGTCGCTTATGCTGTTTCACCCTGAACCTCAGATGAGAACCAAGATGAGCACCAGCAGCAGCACCAGCAGCAGTCTTCTCCTCACTGACCTGCCGTTCCACAGGAGAGAGGCGATGAGCACAGGGGTGCAGCTCGCAGAAGGCGATACCCCCAACACACAGGGTATACAGGCAGAGGATCAGCTTCTCGGACATGACTGAACAGCAGTGCCTCAGGTATCTCGTCAGGTCGTGGCAGACATTTGTAGCCTGCTGGAAGAAGACCTGCTGCCAAGTGGACCTGGTGGACACATGTTACCAGTGGCAGTCAGTGACCACCGCCCTCAACTTATTCGCATCAGGCTCCTTCCAGGGATCTGCAGGAGATATTTGCAGGATTTTGCAGTCGGCCGCCCACAAATGCATCACTCAGGAGACCGATGCCATGTTTGCCACTTTATGTACACTTTACCACCGATGAAGTCAGTCAGAATGAGCGGGCGCTCGGGTTTGCGGCTCTGGCTGGCTTCCCACAAGTGAAGGGCGTCATCGACTGCACACATGTGGCCATCAAGGCACCCCCAGATCACCCAGGAGTGTTTGTGAACCGTAAGGGCTTCCACTCCATCAATGTGCAGCTCGTCTCCAACCACAAAAAGATCATTCAGGTGTGTGCCAGATTCCCAGGGAGCTGTCATGATTCATTCATCCTGTGCCAGTCTACCCTCCCTCAGCTCTTCACACCTCCAATCAGACTTACTGGCTGGCTGCTTGGAGGCAAGGGATATCCACTGAAGACGTGGCTGATGACACCTTTGAGGAGGCCAAGCAATGAGGCCGAAGAGCACTACAATCAAAGCCACATCACGACCAGATGTGTAATAGAGCAAGCAATTGGGATGCTGAAGATGCACTTCGGGTGCCTGGACAGATCTGGAGACCTTCATACGAACCAGCCAGGGTCTCCAGAATGATCATGGTGTGCTGCGCTCTGCACAACATAGCATAGCAGTGAGGACTGGGGCTGCAGGAGGAATAAGGCGCAGAGCCTCTTTGGAGGAAGAGGAGAAAGAGGAGGAACTTGATGTGGACACGGCACCAGCAGCGGCACACACTGCTGCCCGGGATGGCCTCATAATAGCACGATTTAGTTAGATTGCACCAGTGCACCCATCTGGCACCCAGATGCTGAACCCACTTCCCCCCCCCCCCACCCCCCAGCACAAAGCAGTCCGACAATGACCAAACCATTGCTTTCACAGATACCCATTGCTCGCAGTTAAGTCATGTCTTACCATTCATTACAAGTGATAAGGCCACTTGCCAGGCAGCAGGCAAAACTGGACAAGATGGGAAAGTGATGCAAAGAAATAATTTTATGTGCCTCAAATTTTAAACATAAACTTGACAGTGTAACATTGGCTAACACACCCATGTGCAACTACTATTCTTTCATCTTCCTCTTCCTATCACTTTTACGTCGTGCAATCCCTGTGGCACCAGCTGAGGGGAGGCTGCTCACTCCCTGCTCTGACTGCTGAGATGCTCTTGGCTGACGTCCTCAGGGTTTTGGAGCCCATGAGGGCCCCGCCAAAGATTGCTTCACCTTCACCTGTGCAGGGGCAAACTCGGCCAATGCGACAGGAGGCAGCATGTGGGGCACTGACTGGGGGAGCGGGGGGTGGTCAACGGGTGAGAAGTGGACGCGCTTTGAGCAGAATCCCCACTTCCATGTCCCCTTTCACCATCATCCCTCTCTTGGCCCACCCACACTTCCGTACTAGCAATGAGCTGGAGAGCACTTTGCTACACATCAGTGGAAGGATGAATGGCCAAGGCTAGGTTTTGATCCATCCTAGTTAAGGTGGCATTCAGAGTGTGCAAAATGTTGGTGAGGGCAAGCATGCACTCATTTGACTGCTGCGTTCGATGCTCCATGCAGGTGACCACCCTTTCCATGGACGAACACATCACAGCTAAGACCTGCGACATCTTGCCAGTCATGCTTGAGATGGACTCCTCCATTCTCTCTGCAAGCGTGCACATCACGGCTGGAAATTCTGCCAGAGCCTCACGCATTTTTTGCTGCTCCTCCAGAATCATCCTCTTTGTCAACGGCCCCCAAGGTTCAGCATCTTCGTCCAGCTGAGCAGAGCTTGGAGCGTCCTGCGCCCTCCGACGAGGACTCTCCACTGCTGTTCCTGTATCAACCATCTGCTCTTGCTCACTTGTGATATGTGAGACACCAGGTGACAACACTACTCTATCTCTCACAGGACTCTCGACGTGTGTGTATCTGCGCTGGAGCTTGGTGTGCATGTGTTCTGTGACTGTGCACCCTCAGAGTTAGCAACCTCCTCTGAGGAGTCATCGTTCCCCTCCGGCACCACCTCCTGTGGGACACTTGATGGGCCTGTGGGAGATTAAAGACATGAATTAGAACTGTCATGATAAGAAGGTTTTAAGTGAACATTATGCACATGATCATATTTCACTGGCTACTGACATCAAGTCAACGTGAGAGACTGTTATATGTCATGTGGCTGTGTAAGATTTAAATCTGTCACCAGGTATCTGGGAGCTCCCCGTCTCTCCACCTCCCACCGCCATGAACACTGAAACTCCAGTTAGCTCCAGTGCCTCCTCCTCTGCAGCAGTCAGTGTGGCAATGACTGGAGGGCCACCTCCTGTTCTCTGCCTCTCCCGGCTGTTCTGCACTCTCTTCTCCTGCAAGGAGGAAAACAAGAGACCTTTGAGTGAGAGTCATGGAATGAGTGGAACGGATGGACGGGCAACATCTGTAGAGGGTGACTACGAGGGAGAGGTGCGACATTGCATTAAGATGAGGGTGCGTGCCAGTGGTGGATGGTCAGATGGGGACGTGAGTAGTTGCATAAACAGAGAGGGATGAGTGCACCTGCAAGGTACGTTGATGTGAGGAGTAGGCTTGGGAAGCCAGAGTGAGGGGGTTGGGTGACCGGATGCAGTTGAATGTAGCATTGAACTCACCTTTCCTATCCTCATCAGGTCATTAATTCTCTTCCTGCATTGTATCCAAGACCGTGCCACCACATTCCTGCTGCTCACCTCCGCTGCAATCTCCAGCCATGCCTTCTTGGTCTCTGAGGCTGGATTCTTCCTCCCGTCAGCAGGGAATATCACCTCCCTGCGGGCCCCAACACCTTGCAACAGGAGGTCCAGGGAGGCAGCTTTTGTACGTTGCAACTCCATTTTTCTCTCCCAGCAATCTTTCTGCCACCTCCACAAACCTTCAGCTGTCATCTTTGCAGTGCTCCTTTAAATACCTCAGCTGAATTGGACCCGTGCGTGATGTCATCACGCCCACTCGCGTTAATTGGTCGGGAAACCTGGAAGTCAGATGCAAATGCAGTGACTTCGTTAAAAAGCCATTGACAAACACGCCGCTGAAACTTCCGTGTTCCCCACACGATCCAGGGCTCCCCCGCTGCCAGCACGTCAGGCAGTGAAAATTCCGGCTGTAGTGTCAGGTTTCATAAAAAAGTAGCAGTACACTTTCAAAGAAATGAGTTACCATAATTTCATTAAATAGTCTGTTTACTGGCAGTTTAAAAAAAAAGATATGCTTGACACAATACAGCCTTCAGTTCCACGTCATTGACCCAGGCTACCGTACACTACACCCATTCATACCATCTGCCAATAGTGCACACTCATATTCTCTTCCACTCACATATACATGGGAAGGCTTAATAAATTCCACTGCCATCTGCTTACTTGAAAAAAACAGGAATCCTTCTGGTTTGTCACAAACAAAACTCAAGACCGTTGACACAAATCCCCCTAATTAGTGAGCTTCAGGTTTTTTTGTGTCTAGAATAGAATAGAATCATAGAATGATTACAGCACAGGAGGCCATTCGGCCCGTCGAGCCCGTGCCGGCTCTCTGCAAGAGCACTTCAGCTAGTCCCACTCCCCCGCCCTTTCCCCACACCCCTGCAAATGTTTTTCCTTCAGGTACTTATCCAATTCCCTTTTGAAAGCCACGACTGAATCTGCCTCCACCACCCTTTCAGACAGTGCATTCCAGACCAGATCATAACCACTCGCTGCGTAAAATTTTTTTTCCTCATGTTGCCTTTGGTTCTTCTGCCAATCACCTTAAATCTGTGTCCTCTGGTTCTCGACCCTTCCGCCAATGGGAACAGTTTCTCTCTATCTACTCTGTCTAGACCCCTCATGATTTTGAACACCTCTGTCAAATCTCCTCTCAATCTTCTCTGCTCTAAGGAGAACAACCCTTTTAGTCTTTCCTGGTCCATATGGTTCAGGAGCACACCTAGGGCTGCATTTAGCCAGAAATACATTTGCTTTCCCTCCTTTTTTCAATTGTTGCTCTCTGTGCACTATTCCCTAGTTGATAGAGAAGGAGGAGGACCTCCTTTTATGCCTTTGATGCTCCACAGCCAGCTGTTAGGAGGTGCAAGAGAGTGGACTAAGTTAACCTGCACAGTGATTTTCCTTCATTCTTATTGGGAAAGCCTCTGAGCTCCACCCTGGCACTACGAGGAAAGGCTGAAACTTGTGGGCAATCGTGGGCACAAACTCACACTGAGGTGTAGTGTTTTAAAGCAATGCCTATGACTTATTCAGTCATGCTCACTTTTCAGATAAATTGTGCATTCTACACCTAAACTGCATGTATGTGTCTGGTGTGTCACAGTTTAGGGCAAGAGGTGGAAGAAATATTGACCAGATCCTGCAGATCACCATGGTAACCTCATTTATACGCCCATGGAAAACATGCAAGAGAAGCTTCATTATAGATTCCCTGCTACATTGCTCACTCCACATGGGAATCCAGTTTTTCTTCTGAATAACAAACTATTTGACAAGTTTGACAGAATTATAAATTAAATTTCAAGTTCGCTGTATTTAATTGCCTAAAAAAAATTCACTGCCAATTAATTTTGTTGCTGTAAATTTCTATCCTCACTTCCTGCAGAAATTCTGCATTATACATTATTGAAAAAAGAGACTTCTTTTCATGTGTCCTGCAGTTATGAATCATAATCCAAAGCACTGCAGCAGTTGGCACCTAAAAGGAATTCATCGACTGCACAACAGAGTAAATTAGATGTATTCAAACAATGAGGGTCAGAGGTCAGTCAGAGACGCATAGTGCGAAGCTGACAAAATGTCCCACAAAATGTTTCTCTATTTTGCCAAATATGATCTTCAACCCACAGCTTCAAGAACACTTTATGCTGCCTGTTGAAATTTAACTAAATGGGTTTTCCAGTAATGTTAACAAGTCTGCCAACTCCCACACAGCAATAGTTTCTCTCTTTGTCAGAAAAAAAGCTGCCCAAGTACACCACGGTCTGACAGAAATAGAACACCGAAAAATGGCTGCAATCTGACTCACTAACATATCGCAATCAACTGCTTGTTAATCGGATTCATAGGAAGCAACTACAAGGTGCTGGAACATCACCCTGGTGACTCTGAGTGCAATATTTCAGGGCAAGGAAACTTCCAACATTCAACTCTCTTTCTGCACCAGTATTAGAACTCTTCAGACTGGCACTAGCAGGAGTTGCAATTCTGAATAAAGTAGCACTTGCAACATTTCCTCAAGAGCAGACACAACCGAATCACAGACACTAGATCCCGACTGACATCTGCAATTCCCCACACTGAATTCCTGTTTTCAGTCACACCATCAGAGGAGATGACAGCTGAAGGCCAGACTATTCCCCAAAGGGAGGCAGAATACAATCAGGAGGCACATCATCCCAGGCCACACTGAGGCCACCTGGCAACAGGTCACCTCCCTGTCCTCTCAGTGAGGCTAACAGTGCTGTTAACAATGAAACATCAGGAGGGCAGGACAGAAAATCTGAAATAACTACTTTTTTTTAATAAAAGGGAAGAGAGTCAGGTTCATGAGAATTCCTGCTGCCACATTTACCGGTGTAGACAATTTTTTCCCCTATATATTATCTTAAAATAAGAAACCAAAAAAATAAATAAAACAGAAATAAAAATAGATAGGGATAACTGATCAGCTGGAGGCAGTGTTAATTCTCAAGGACAAGGCTGGTGACATTAAGCCATAAACACCTCTCAAAACAGTCACAGGCTGCAGAGTAACCAATAAAGAGACAAAACACTGGTCTTGTGTTAAAAAGTCATGGTTTATTTATTAATAGAATCCTCCCTGAACTTTAATGATTCTACAGTTCTGCACAGCATGTGTTTGACGTGTGGGCAGCAGTCAGCTACATACAAACATACCAGTATGTATGATGTGAGTGTGTGTCTGTTTGTGCACAAGTTTCACATCAAGTGAACACGATACAAACAACAAACAGACCTTGTTGGTGTCTGACAGTGATGAAAACACACATGTGCACAGCTCAGTAATCCTAATGAGTTCATCTTCCTAGCTGTCCAAAGTAGATGACATAATAGTCACTGCTGGCTGCTTTAATCCTTTCATGCAAACTAATGGAGCGTCGATCAATTTGACACAAATAAACTCCAACATTTTGTGCTATTCAACTGGGTTTGAACTTGGCTTTTGAACTCCCTCCGTTATGTGAACAGAAAGGTATTTTTGGTTCCAACACCACGTTTCACTCCACATTACAAAGATAAAGAAAATCCAGCAGTTATTTTAAAGAACATTTTTCATGTAATAAAAATAGAAATCAATGTGGAAATGGCATTGTTAGTATAGAGGGTTTATGACCAGACTATATGGTCCAGGGGTATGAGAGTAATTGAAAAGCTGAACAATATTTATTCTGTAATATGTTTTGTGAAGCTCTTGAAGGGTTGTTTGATTTTGTTAAGGGTCCTTTTTTTGCTGACAATTGGCTGCTAAGGCACGTCCTCTGTGCAGCTGAAGGATTGTTGATCATTGCAAGCTTATCGAGTGATAATCGATGACTGATGCCTGGGAAATATCAGGATCTGTGCCGATTACATAGAAAATAAGAAGTGGCAGCCAGTGTATTGAAGGCTGGAACACAATCGAGGGGTTTGGATAGCATCAGAAATCTAAAGCGTGACGCTTGGGTGATTTCCACAGCCCTTCAAATGGCAAGATCATATTTCAGCTAAAAAAATGTCCATAGGCCTCTGCCAAGCATCTGTGTATCAGATGAATGCAATCTGTAACTTCCAAGCAAACCGGTTCTTCACAATTGGGTTCCGATGAAGAGTTACGCCCAAAGGTGGGAAAATGTTCCACGGATATCCTTCACCTTAATGGGCACAAGAAGACCCACCAAAATAATTTTTAATAGCTTTCCTTAAAGATAAGACAGTTGTGAAGAAATATAAAGAAAAAAACTGCAAATTCTTTGAGAAGAAAGAATTATAGTGCCTTTCACATCCTCAGGATATCCCAAAGCGCTTTACCTGTCTCTTATCTCTTTACAGATGCTGACATTTCCAGCATTACTTGTTTTTGTTTCCTGGCCAACATTTATCGCTCAACCAACACC
The DNA here is from genome assembly GCA_030390025.1 of Squalus acanthias. Classification (NCBI taxonomy): domain Eukaryota; kingdom Metazoa; phylum Chordata; class Chondrichthyes; order Squaliformes; family Squalidae; genus Squalus; species Squalus acanthias. The sequence goes on from CM059432.1 coordinate 93,258,232, forward strand.
ACCAAAACAGATTACCTTGTCATTTATTTCATTGCTGTTTGTGGGATCTTGCTATACGCAAATTGGCTGTCACGTTTCCTACAGTACAACAGTGACTGCACTTCAAAAGTACTTCATTGGCTGTAAAGCACATTGGGACATCCTGAGGATGTGAAAGGCGTTATAATTCTTTTCCGAGAAATTTGCAGTTTTATTCTTTATATTTCTTCACAACTGTCTTATATTTTAAGAACAGCTTTTAATAATTCTTTTGGGAGGAATTTCTTGTGCTCATGATGGTCAAGTATGTCAGAATGGAACATTTTTCCACCTTTCCATCATCATCATAAATACATTTGAAATCTTCCTCCTCTCAAGCCACTCACACATGCTGATGTACAGTTCTACGGGCGATGTCCACAGTTGTCAAACTCTCCCATGTTGTCGTTTCTACTGAATGGTGCCGGCAGAATCTATTGTCGCCACATAAGAAGTTCCTCCAGTGGTAGTAAATTAGCACCAGCCAATTCAAATCTTCTGTGATCTAGGGAGCTGACCATGGCTCCTTAGAGCATGGGAAATTCCAACTGGCCAATAAAACAGCTTTTAAACGTGCTGGCAACAAGTTCCGGCAACATGCCTGTCCCAGTTGCCGCTGCTGCTTGAATGCATTTGCAGCCGGTCGAATCAGCTGATCCGAACGTACGGCACTCCGCAGGCTAGGGTTGCCAACTCTGGTTGGATGTAGTCCTGGAGGCTTGATCACGTGACATTTGCCAACCGTTTGCAAATGTTATTGCATTTACCTTATAAAGGCTGGGTCCCCGGTAGTTGAGCGCCTTTGCTTGCGGTTTCTTTCTTCTTAAACCTGTAATTAAGTTGGCTTCTTGTTGCTTTTAACAACTCTGGAGACCACCACAACCACAAGCCATTTTCCTGGGCCAGGGTTATTTCCTATGCAGGAGAGGCTGGGTATTCTGCGGCGAATGTCTCACCTCCTGACTCCCCAAAGCCTTTCCACCATCTACAAGGCACAAGTAAGGAGTGTGATGGAATACTCTCCACTTGCCTGGATGAGTGCAGCTCCAACAACACTCAAGAAGCTCGACATCATCCAGGACAAAGCAGCCCGCTTGATTGGCACCCCATCCACCACCTTAAACATTCACTCCCTCCACCACCGGCGTACCGTGGCTGCAGTGTGTACCATCTACAAGATGCACTGCAGCAACTTGCCAAGGTTTCTTCGGCAGCACCTCCCAAACCCACGACCTCTTCCACCTAGAAGGACAAGGGCAGCATGCGCATGGGAACACCACCACCTCCAAGTTCCCCTCCAAGTTACACACCATCCTGACTTGGAAGTATATCGCCGTTCCTTCATCGTCGTTGAGTCAAAATCCTGGAACTCCCTCCCGAACAGCACTGTGGGAGTACCTTCACCACATGGACTGCAGCGGTTCAAGGCGGCAGCTCACCACCACCTTCTCAAGGGCAGTTAGGGATGGGCAATAAATGCTGGCCTTGCCAGCGACGCCCACATCCCAGGAACGAATAAAAAAAATATCTGCGCTCCTCCAATTCTGGCCTGTTGAGCATCACCGATTTTAATCCCTCCACCATTGGTGACCGTGTCTTCAGCTGCCTAGGCACTCAGCTCTGGAATTCCCTCCCTAAACCTCTCTGTCTCTCTTTCCGCCTTTAAGATGCTCCTTAAAACCTACCTCTTTCTGCCCTAATATCTCATGTGGCTCGGTGTCAAATTTTATTTGATAATCGCTCCTGTGAAGTGCCTTGGGACGTTTTACTACGTTAAAGATGCTATATAAATACAAGTTGTTGTTGTTCGTAAGGATGTCCCCAGACAGGTTTTGAAGTTGAGGAGAGAAAGTCAAGCTGAGGGGCTTGGGAAGAAAATGCATTGAAAACAGTGAGTTAAAATAGTATCAGAAGTTATTGTAATTTGCAGTGTACAGGTTGAGCATCCAAAATCCGGAGTTCCGGAATCCGGAATGTTCCGGAATCCAGACTTCGGGACGATTAGTGGCAGGGTCGTCCGGAATCCGTAAAATGTTCCGGAATCCGGACACCCTGTCAAACCGTTTCAAAAGAAGCTAGGACTACAAGGCCTGCGAGGAGAAGAACTGCAAGGTGACGTCCAAAAAACGGAAATAACGCAACCTGGGCCCAGGCATTTCCGGACTTGGAACGTGTTTCTGATGTCCGAAGTCCGGAAACGCCCAAGCCGCGATATTTCCGGACTTCGGACATCAGAAACACGTTCCGAAGTCCGGAAAAACACGAAAACCGGCTCGGCCTCGGTCCTGAGGTTGCCAGATTCAGGACGCTCAACCTGTATTTCTAAAACAGTGGTTCTAAACTAACTTGGGCCCAGATGCACATGCGCACCCCAGAGGGTCAGTTATCACCGTGGCTACAACTAGAGACTCCATGGCTGAGGCGCCCGAACCACAAACTCTAATTCACTATTTTCCCCTATGTTGCTTGCAGGTTAACCTTGGATTCCTGGACACTCCAGGACAATTCGGCAGGGTTGGCAACCTTAGTGACAGCCATAGCATGTAGGTTCAATTGTGCAATTCCCCAAACCATTAACTGCCAATCTCAACTGTGTGGTCTTGGCGAGGCATTGAACAGTGGTCGCATGGAAGGATCGAAAATCAGCAGGAGTCACTTCAGACTATTTTTGTACATTATCTATCAGTTGGTGGTGTAGGCCGAGGCCTGGTAATAGATTAGCCACTCATGCAGCTTCTTAGGAATATTGCAAAGAGGCTACCAAGAAGGGAAGCAGAAAAAAACTAAAAATACCTTGAAAAGCTTTTTGTTAAATGACCAGATGCACACTACAGTATATGTGTAAATTCCAAGCAGTATATAATGTCATTCAAATCACTTGGTACAATATTGCTTCAGTTGAAGTCATGCGATTTTTATCATGTAAGGCAATCATCCAACATGGTTTGTTGTGATCCCCACTGCCAGCAAAAAAAAACTCTTGCGAAAGCTTAACGAATAGTCTTCCACAAACTCCACCTACATACGTTTTTCGGGCCTGAAACTGTGCTCCCATCTAGAACTACTGTTAGAAAGCAATACCTCTGCTAATTCTGCACTATGCTAATCTTTCTGACACTACCGGCCGAGTAAATACATCAAAGGAATGTTAAGAAATAAACTTCAGTAAATGTCCAAAGAACATAGGTTTGTAAGTAAGCACGTAACAAGAAAAGGTCACGCAGTCTGTTAAACCCATTCCTTCTACAGACTTTGAGCAATCTAACCTATCGTGGACCTAGAATCTCCTGAGGGCAAGGTCTGCATAAATACTACCCGATCCCCAAAGGCAATCCAGAAGAACTCCAGAATAACAACAGAAAATGCTGGAAAAACTCAGCAGGCCAGGCAGCATCCGTGGAGAGAGAAACAGAGTTAACGTTTCAGGTCGAAGACCTTTCGTCAGAACCAGAATATTCAGCCATCCTCGTATCTACTATTCACCCCTGGCTTCCCCAACCCTGCAGCTTAAGAATCACACTGTCCCATGGAGTATTTGATCCTCTCAATTTCTGCATAACCATATAAGCTCCAATTACTGGCACTTCTCTCTCTATCTCATCCTAGATCAGCATTTACAAAGTTTTATGTATGGGGAACTCTGCAAATGCTGGTACACTCCTTGTCCTGAAACCTACTAAAGCCTACAATGTAAATACAATGTGCACCAACCAATCTGTAAATAAATAACAGTATAAATAAAATTCTCATTATTAAAAGATTTATACTGTTATTTATCTACAGAAGTATTCAATAAATATCATCTTCTAATCATAGAAACATAGAAACATAGAATCTAGGAGCAGGAGTAGGCCATTCGGCCCGTCGAGCCTGCTCCACCATTCAATACGATCATGGCTGATCATTCAAATCCAGTACCCTGTCCCTGCTTTAATCCCCACAGTACACATATCCCAGCCTACCCCCCGTAACCCCACGTATTTAATTCCCCCTAACATATCCCATCCTATCCCCATAACCCCACATATTTAATCCCCCCCTAACACTAAGGGTCAATTTATCATAGCCAAATCAACCTAACCCGCACATTTTTGGACTGTGGGAGGAAACCGGAGCACCCGGAGGAAACCCACGCAGACACAGGGAGAATGTGCAAACTCCACACAGACAGTCACCCGAGGTCAGATTCGAACCTGGGTCCCTGGCGCTGTGAGGCACCAGTGCTAACCACTATGCCACCGTGTTGCACATTAATCATTAATTAACATTCATAAAATTAGTATCTCCATTTTGTGTTTCTGTAATTTATTGTAAATTCAACAGGATTATCTTGGATGAAGAAGAAAGCAGAAGTGAAACTTGCATAATGCCAATGATGAAGGTGCCAAAAGTGGATTATTTTTGTTTTCAACTTTTAAAACTTCAGTTAGTAAATCCACGACCATTTTATTTATGTATTTTATCAGAGTCTGCCATCTGAAATTCAAGGCACTGAATTGTGTCTGAGAGGGGATCTTGCAAGAGTCAGACATTGCCATGTGGCTCGTGGCTTCTGTCCTGAGAGACTTGAGGCCTATCCTCAAACTTGAGTTGTGGAAACACACTGAAGATCTTGAAAATGCCTCTCAAAATCCAGTATCAGTTTATCAGGCATGTCTCTCCTGTTAGACCTCAGTACAGTTTCAGACAGTCGGGGGCGGGTGATTTCTGCAGGGCCTCTCCCAGCGTAACCTCAACGGAAATCCCGGAAACACAGTGCAAACATTGTGTTTACGCCGTTTTTTGGGGGACGAATGAGAGAATCCCTGCGGAAATTCACTCCCAAATTGTGTTTAAGGAGCAGGGTCACTTTCTCTCCACTGCCATTCAGCGCCACTCTCGCTCCCACACATTTCCAGTAGTCACAGGTCCCCAGACTTTGAAACTCACTATCCTAAACCGGAAAGATCAGCCATTTGACAATGAATCATTGATTTGGTTTTGGAAAAAAATGTAAGAAACCTGCCTGCAGGTACTGGATGTACTGATTGGAAGTTGTGGAAGTCGGGTAAAACATTTTCCAATTTAAAAAAAATACTATTTAGTCCAAAATTGAATGGCCTGTAGTAAATGCATAATAAGCAGAACTACTCTGTACAATACAATGGAGACTTGTTCTTGTAAGTTGCTCACAGTCCTGCAACAGGGGCTGTTCATTTGCATAGAGCAGTGGCTCAATGAGACCATTGTTCTTGCAAAACTATTCCTATGGCGAAAAACACTTTTAATAAAGGACACAAATATAATCATTTGTACTAACTTAATATTCCCAGTGATCTGGGGCCACAAGCCCTGCCCGTGTGTGACCCTCCCTTGACCATCACTCGCAATCCACACACTTTTATTCTGGTTTTCTTTTTCCTGAACACTTTCGTCAGGCAGGAATTGTTACACAGTTTAAAAATACATACAGTCCCCACCACTTATACCACCCATGCTTATACCAGGCAATTTCCCACAACCATTTCCATCACCATAGAAATCAATTACAAAGACACCGCTTACTACGCGTGAAGCGCACTGGCTATTTCAGGCAATCCATTAAGCTCTTCGTACCTTCGTTGCTAATGGAGAGCATTTGAAATCCTCTTTTTAAAAAAAAGCCTGATATTTCAGCAGCAAAACAACAGCGAGTGGTTAGAATGTGGAACTTGCTACCACATGGAATGGTTGAGGCAAAAGATCGACAAGCACTTGAGGGAGAAAGGAATAGAAGGTTATGCGGATAGGGTTAGATGAAGTAGGGTGGGCGGAGGTTCGTGTGGAGCATAAACACTGGCATGGACCAGTTGGGCCGAATGGTCTGTTTCTGTGCTGTAAATTCTATCTAATTCTATTTACTCATTTAGCACAAATCAGAGTAAAATAGGTGGAAGCCACCAGTGCTGCAGGGTGAAGGGCAGCAGAGGTTGCTGCCCACAAACTGCCTGGTGGGAGAGGGAGGGCGCCAGGTACACAAGCGGAGAAATTCATCCCAGTGAATATTGTTTTAACGTAAGTCTTAACTTGAACTATATTCTACAGGAAAAAACATATGCTGCTAACACCTTGCATCTTCAATGTGAGCTGGCCAGTTTCAAAGTTCCAGGACTGCTGTTGCCGCCTCTGTAAATGTCTTTCAAAAATTAACATGGAAGTCACTGTTTTGTATAGTTTATTTGATTCAGCCTCCAGCATCTGTTATATGCGGCTACCTTTAACACACTTGGATTTACTTTAGCTTTGTAACCTTTAATACACTCCAAATCCTCTGGAGGGTACCTGGGCCTATTGTTGGTTTACTGTCCAACGTGCCCGCTATAAACGGTACGGACTGTACTATTATAGTAGTTCTCCTGTGATGTTGTTCATGGCCAGTTTGGGGTTTGCAGCATTCTAAGGTCCTGGATGGACACTCATTCCCTGCTGCTGCTATTTGTGGGGAGCCTAACACTTAGCCCCTGACACTCCTGATCCAATCTCCTATGCGCTGTGTTACACCCATGCCCACACAGTCACAGATATTTTTTCTCACCAGTTCTGCAATTTGTTTGGCCACTGCTGGAATGGCAGTAAGCAAAGAGAAAACCAACAATAATACAAACACAAGACTCTTTATTATTACCTCAGGCAATGTAATAAAAATAAGGACTGATTTTAAAAAATGTCCACAATAATTCTAGTGGGTTTTTTTGAGCCTCATACCGACAAGTGTGCCTGAAGTGGAGAGTGTTCCATTCTCCAGTGCTAATATCCCTCACCTCGATGAGACCAGTGTCAGCAAAAAGTATTGCTCGGCTAGGCTGGCCACGGGTAAGATGCAGAGTAAAACTTTTTGTATACGTGCCAACATTGAGAAGAACATTCACTAGTGTATCATGATAGGGCTGAACTTCCTCAATGGCTTTCCTTGGATCGGCACCTGACTGTGCCTGAAGAGATCACAGGAATGCAAATGTCAGCGGCCATTGCACCCAGGTTTCCTGAAATAGCACCAGGTGCAGTTCAGGAGCAAACTGACCCATAAAAACCCAGCGCCACTGACTCCTGAGCTGCTGTTCAGGCACTATCAGTCGGTCAATTTTTGGGGTTTCTGACTATGCCACCTTGAGGGGACCTTGGTGTAATACATGTTAGTGAGTTAAACTTGGCTCTCAAGGAGTTATATTCAGAGGACAGCGGGGCTGTGAGATGTGGATACAAATTCAGACAGGGTCTCTGAACCAGCATGCTTCAGATACCGAAAGCTGGCTTGAACATTTCATTGATTGTTCACACCTATTCTGGTGGAGATGACGATTCATTTGAGCTCAATAGAAGTAGCTGCCAGGGAAGTCTGGTGAGATTCTGCTTTCTGGGTTGGAATGAACAAAGAGGAGAGAAATAAAACCGTGCTGGGGGGTCAGTAAGCTCTAACAAAAGGCAGAGAGAGGGCAGGTCTTGGCCTAATCTGGATATTAAGAAAAAGCAGGTCTGTTTTCCCAGCTAGAAACCGACCCAAAAGGAAGTAAAACATAAAGTGAATATACCGTCCGTTATTCAGGATAGCGCAGAGTAGTTTCGTTATTTTGTGCTGTTACAGGGAGCGCTGTAGAAAAAGTTTAAAAAGTCTGAAATTGCTACTTTTGTTCAGCCACATATGTGTTCTGAAAAATAAACCAGCTTCTTGATTTGTCATCGACCTTGTCTTACCAGCGTGTTCGTCACTACCACCTATCAAAAGATTAGAGAAGTACAGTGGGCGTATGTGCGAGGTCTACGGTATTTAGTTTGTATGTCAAGGGGACACATTGATACAACTCTTGGGTTACGTTGTCATATAAGTAGATATTAGACAGTGTGAATCAACTTCAGAACATAAGAGACGTGGAGATTGTTTACAAAAGCGATTGACGTTACTGAATCAGAGAAGGTATCTATTGCAGACCCTAAATTTGTAACGTCGTCTTAAACTGGTAATGCAACGATACGACTTCATTTTTGACTTTTTGAATAAAAAATGGTTTTGCGCCATCTGTACTTGTTGCAGAATGCTGTTGGCATTTTACACTTAGTGATGGTAGCTGTGTTCAGTATTGTGAACCCTCCCCCTTTTGCAGTACTGCTTATTTGGAGGCAGACAAGGGGAGACAACTATAAACCCCCTTGACAGCTGCTGCCCCCCTTGACATCTGCTGCCCCCCTTGACATCTGCTGCCCCCCTTGACATCTGCTGCCCCCCTTGACATCTGCTTCCCCCCTTGACATCTGCTTCCCCCCTTGACAGCTGCTGCCCCCCTTGACAGCTGCTGCCCCCCTTGACATCTGCTGCCTCCCTTGACAGCTGCTGAAGTCATTCGCCTGGGCCTCTCCTGAGCCACTAAGTGTTCCCCTGCCATCAAGTAGGAATCCCCGTTCTCCTTGACCTTACACCTGCTCCATGCCACCTGGAATAAAAAGAGAAGCCTCAAAGTCAATCCAGTGTTCTTCTCTTAGTCCTGCGCCATCACTTTTCACATCCATACTGGTTTTCTGTGTTCCTCCACTTACTGCTTGGCACAGCGGTGCTGCCCTCTTCCCAGCTTCTTCCAGGACAGACAACGGGGAACCTGGACTTCTGCTCGGGATGCTGTTGCCACCCCGGCCGTGGCAAAGAGAAGGCACATGAAGACCACCGACATGTAGATCACAGCTTCTGGCGCGCATACATTAAATTAAAAACTTACCATAAGTCATCCAAAGGTGTCCAGATAAAAATCCTGGCCCATTCCCTGCAAAAACAAAGATCTGGCTGTCCCACAGAGCTTTAACTATACTTGCGCCTCTAAATGGCTTTAAAGCCCACATTGCTCTCGATCTGCTTGTTTCGGCACCCAATTGTGTGTTTCCAGCAGCATCTAACGTTTGCCCTCTTTGTGGTAATGGGAGCTAGCAGGAAATCCTGCTGCTGCAGTGCTTCCCTGAATGCAGATCCCTTCTGGTGCATTGCTTCATGTCAGCACCGGGAGACGAAGGTTGGCCCTGATATCTTTTCTATTTCTCACACCAGCCATCCGTATGGCTTCCCTAAGTAAAAGTACCAAACAGTACCAACTTATAGGCAGATTCACATTATGGGGTTGGACCAACTTGGAACTGGGTTGAGACTGCTTAAACTAATTTAACATAGGCCCCTTAGAACTAGCAGAGCTGAGACTTTCATCTCATCAGATTGGGCTCCACTTGAAGCCAAATCTGAGATGGGAAAGGACAGTGTGCCAACGCACTACGCTTCCCCATTTTTAAATACATTGGCCCGTATTTTCCGATGTCTACGGGTGTATACACACCCGTAGGGACATCGGAAATGCCGGTTTCAGGTATCCGAAGCGCATGCAATGAAAACCGGCATTTCCGATCAGACGCCTACCCTGGAGAAGGCGCCACCCTGCCTCTGCGGGGGGAGAGTTCCGCTTTCTGCAGATCCTCCACCCGCTGAAAACCCTTAGAAATCTTACGCCTGGTAAAAGCAGGCGTAAGGCCTGCTTTTACCAGCATAGGAGTTTAAAAAAGTTAAAAAAAAAATTTCACTCATTTATAATTTAAAAATACTTCTAAAGAAGGTAAGTTTATTTTTAGCCCCATAAAAAACCTCAATTATTTTTTTCAAAAAATTAAATTGTTTAAAATATTTAATTTAATGTAATTTTAACTCATTTTAAAAATGTGATCGTTTTAAAAAAATGTATTAAATGTTTTAGTGTCTTTTTTCAGTGATCCCCATTCATACCTTTGACAGGTCTATCTGTGAACTGCATGCGCCCCTGGGATACGTGGGCCCTGCGCATTTCGACTGTGGACAGGCCCAGGAGCGGAAGTGTCCGGACCTCAGGTAAGTTCGTAGATTTTTTTCCGATAGGAGGCATCCGCACGCAGGAAGCCTCCTATCGGAAATTACGGGCCCTTGTTAAAATCCCAGGGTTGCCAGTTCATGATTAGTCTGTTCAAGCATGGTTTCCCCTGCACTTCTTTCTTCATTCTACTATATTTTGCTCACAGGAGTGAAAGTTCACCAAGAGAAATATAGAAACAATTACAAGGCTTTCTGAAAATGAAGAAACACAATAATTACACCTTTTTCAGGCTAGGATACCTCCTTAACCCATAATGGTCCCACACATTGAAAATTGCAAGTTTGTTGATGCCTGTTTACCTCTTAATGGACAATATGCATTCCTGTCTGTTCTGTTTCACACACACTGGGGTAGATCTCAACCTTATGTGATAGTGCAAAATGGGTGATAGCGAGTTGGCAGGCCAATTTGCATATCTCTCGATTTTTATTTCCATGACTTCAATGGAAATAAAAATTGAGAGAGATGTAAAATAGGCTCCCAACTCGCAATCACCCGTTTTATGCTATCGCACAAAGTCAAGATCTACCCCACTGTGTAATAAAGAAAGACTTGCATTTATATAGCACCTTTCACGACCACCGTATGTCCCAAAGTGCTTTACAGTTAATGAAGTACCTTTGAAGTGTAGTCACTGTTGTAATGTAGGAAATGCGGCAGCTAATTTGCGCACAGCAAGCTCCCACAAACAGCAATGTGATAATGACCAGATAATCTGTTTTTTTAGTGATGTTGATTGAGGGATAAATATTAACCAGGACACCGGGGATAACTCCCCTGCTCTTCTTCAAAATAGTGCCATGGGATCTTTTACGTCAACCTGAGAGAGCAGACGGGGCCTCGGTTTAACGTCTCATCCAAAAGACGGCATCTCTGACAGTGCAGCACTCCCTCAGTACTGCATTGGAGTGTCAGCCTAGATTTTTGTGCTCAAGTCTCTGGAGTGGGACTTAACCCACAACCTTCTGACTCAGAGGCGAGACTGCTACCAACTGAGCCTTGGCTGACACTATGTGCTGGATTTTGCAGGGGGGGGCAGCAGGTGCGATCAGGTGAGAAAGCGTTTTTTTCCCCAGCGGGTCGTGACCCTGTTGCCACGCGCCTTTACCAAATGTCAGGTCTGTCAGCGCTGAGCAGACCCGACACGCAGCGGCGGGGGAGGCAATTAAAATCATTAGTGGCTTGTTTACAGCCACTTATCAATGTTTTTTTCCCAGCTTTTTGAATTTGACAGGTCGCCCACCGGCTTCCCCTGTGCCTAGACCTCGTCTGTGAAGCTGAGGCGGGAGGTCAGTGGCCATTGAATCAGCTGATGAGTTGACAGCTTCAAATATCAAGTCAAAGCTCACAGCTGATTGAGATATGTTCCCATAACCACTAGCTTCTCTAACCTGCATTTCCACTACAGATTCAGGATCTGCAAGTCTTTACGCAAGTCTCCATCCAGTCTGACCTCACTACCTCTCTCACCATTGACAGATCGCTTCTGTCATCTCGACTTCACCTGCCATCTATTCCATACTCTCTCACCTTGGTCCTCAGAATCCCACCACTAGCATCACCAGGCACCAGCAGCACCAACAACAACACCAACCTTCTCCGCAATCAACTGATGCTGCACAGGACACAGGGCGTCAGCACCCGACCACATTGCTGCCTGGGTGGCCACGGATGGCCTCACCATGGCCAGATTTACTTCACTTGACGCTGTACTCTCTGGCTGCCACATGATGCGCCAGGTTGGCACCAACCCACACTAACACCATAAAACATTCCTACAATGCCCAAGCCATTCCTTTAACACTCATCACCATTGCCGGGGGGGGGGGGGGAGGCGGTACCGTTAAGTCTCACCATTCACTGAAACTCACTAAGCCGTTTCCAAAGGTGCACACAAATCTGTCCAAGAACGCAGAGTGTTCAAAATAAAGGTTTCAATGTTTGACACCACATTAACAGAAACTTTACATGAACATTGCATAAAACACCCTTGTGTGTTGTTAGTTGGTATGATTGCACTAGGATGAGGGTGAGTGTGAGGGGTGGCTAGTGAGATGGGGATGTGATAATGTAGATAGAGGGGGATGGGTGGAGGTGCAAGGTATGTTGGTATGAGAAGGATGTGCAGGGGTAGGGTAGGGAAGGCAGAGTGATGAGGCACAGCAGGAAAAGGTTGAGTGTGGCTTTGTAGTAACGTTTCGTGATCTACTGAGATCATTGAAATGTTTGTGGCACTGCACCCAGGTCCTCCTGACCACATCCCTACTTGTGTCCTCCTGTGCAATGTGCAACCAGGCTGTGTTGATCTCCTGGGGAGTTTTCCGCCCATGGGAAAGGAAGAGAGCTTCCCTGCGTGCTGTGATTCCCTCCAAAAGCATATGGAGGGAGTCATGGGAGAGCCCGGGTACTGAACCACTCCCCAAGCAAGCACTCTTTATAACAATGCAATTTCTCTATTATTTTAATCTCTGTTCATTTAAAATTTTAAATTAAATGTATGCTATATTGCATTGGCCAGTGCACCCTAAGTACATGATGTGTTTCTTCATTTCTCACTGAGGTCACTAGGTGGGGATATCCTATCACAGGGCAGGCAATCACCCTTGCCTACCTTATCATGTGAATGCGTGTCTCATTAAAATATAACATAAAAAAATTAGGAATGAGCTTAGGCTGTTCAGCCCATCCATTTTGTTCTGTCATTTAGATTCTGTTTCAGGCCAAGTTGCAAAATATCATCACTTTTCATCTCTTTCTTACCCAAACCCTAGAATTCCTCCACTCCCTGGTGATGAATAAGGGTCTTGTGTTAATCCATAAAGGGAAGCAATGATGTAGAGTAAAATTCTACTGCAAACCAATCATAAGACACAATAATCAAAGGAAGCTGCATTTTGATCAATGCTGCTAATAAAGAGTAGGTAAAAGCATTAATAGGGTTGGAGTAAAAAGTAACGGTCTTTGAATTCCCGAATGATGCACCGGTAAATGCACAATCCATTGTCATAGCGAGCCACAGATATCAGGAAGGCATCAGGTTTGCACACAGGTCTGTGTTGAGCTGATTATCCTCAGCAGTGAACACTATAATTGTCCCCACTGTCCCTGGGCTCAGGGAGGGGAAGAAAATCATCCAGGGTTCCCACTCCTGATCACTAACCAGTGACCATTTCTGCAAGATGCATCCACGTGAATGTCAGTTGAGGGCAGGATCAGGCTCTCCAGTGTAGCAGAACAATTTTCATAGCAACTCGGAGCTGATGAAAAATACCGTACCTAGGGTGCCAACCACAGGGACCATCATATCCAGTGTCCCACCAAGCCATTCCGTTAGAATGATATTCCACAAACATAATCCAAAATCACTTCTGATAATCATATAACTTGTTTCAATTGATAAAAAGTTAAATAATGAAGTCCTTTGTCATTTATACTCTATGTAGTGTAAGTGAAAATACAGCTACAGTCCTCAAAAGGTTATTTGTCTCAGAGAGAAATTTCTGGACAATTTCAGCTTCCAGACGCTCTGCAACCGTATTAACATTCACTCTCGAAGAGACATCACATCCACTGAAGTACAAACTCTTGCAATTCAGCCTAATATTTTTACTATTAGTTGAATCATCACGTCTCTATCGTGAGGATGACAAAGCTCCCCTAAAGGGTTAACCTGCCTTAAAAATGCAGAAAATAAACACTTGAGCAACACTTTCTTTTACCCTCTCCCTGTTCCAAACTGCAGGAATATATATGCTGCAGGACAAGAATTAAAGAGCTGTTCTCTAATCTTGCTGACCTTTGCTCTGTGTTTTTGTAGCACTACTCTTTCTTGGCAAGCATGCTACACCTTTTGGAACTCAGCCACTTATAAGCACTTGGTACGTGTCCAGTGCATATCCCACACAGAGACTGATAAGCGCTCTAGTACAGCTTGCAAACACAAGGCCTTCAGAATACAATATCATCCTTGTGCGCCACAATAGCTTTACTGTCTTTTCCCTGATTAAATGGGCAATCTCTACATGACGTGCACGTTAGTAACTGTTAAGGACATATCCCCTTTAAACTCCAACAGTTCCAATTGTAAAGCACTGGACATTTGACCTGAACAACAACAACAACAACAGCTTGCATTGATATAGCATCTTTAACATAGTAAAACGTCCCAAGGCACTTCACAGGAGAGATTATTAAACAAAATTTGACTCCGAGCCACATAAGGATATATTAGGACAGGTGAACAGCTGTTTGGTCGAAGAGGTAGGTTTTAAGGTGCATCTTAAAGGAGGAGCCAGAGGTAGAGAGGTGGAGAGGTTAAGGGAGGGAATTCCAGAGCTTAGCCCTGAGGCAGCTGAAGGCACAGCTGCCAATGGTGGAGCGAAGAAAATTGGGAATACGCAAGAGGCCAGAATTGCAGTAGCACAGAGATCTTATTCCATCATGTTGGTTCTCTCACCACTTGCCACAAGCCCAGTTTTGCAGTTAAGTCCCTCAGGACTTGGGTAGCTCAGTCAGTGGTGGTACTACCGAGCCACTCTTGGTGATGGACACTGAAGCCCCCACCCAGAGTACATTTTGTGCTCTTGCTATGCTCAGTGCTTCTTCCAAGTGGTGTTCAACATGGAGGAATATGATTCATCAGCTGAGGGAAGGCGGTAGGTGGTAATCAGCAGGATGTTTCCTTGCCCATGTTTAGACCTTCATGGGGTCCGGAGCCAATGTCGAGAATTCTCAGGGTCACGCTCCTCCGACTTTATACCACTGTGCTGCCACCTCTGATGGGTCTGTCCTGCCGGTGGGACTGGTCATACCCAGGGATGGTGATGCAGGAGTCTGGGACTTGTCTGATAGGTATGAACCTGTGAGCATGATTATGTCAGGCTGTTGCTTGACTAGTCCATGGAACAGCTCTCCTAACTTCGGCACTAGTCTCCAGATGTTAGTGAGGAAGACTTTGCAGGGTCGATTGGGCTGGGTGTGCCTCTGTTGTGTCTTGATTCGATGCCTAGGTCTCAGCCAAGTGGTCCAACCAATTTCATTGTTGTTTTTCTTTCTAGCGGTTTGATAGAACTGTGGCTTGCTAGGCCACTTCAGAGGGCAATTAAGAGTCAACCACATTGGTGTGGGATTGAAGTCACATATAGACCAGACTGGGTAAGGACGGCAGGTTTCCTTCCCTAAAGGGCATTAGTGAACAAGTTGGGTTTTTATGACAATCCGACAGCTGCATGGTCACCATTACTGAAACCAGCCTTTTATTTACATTTTTTTAAAAACTGGATTAAAATTGTCAAACTGCCAGGGTGGAACTTGAACTCATGGGGCTGGATTGTTACCAGCCCAGAGGAGACGGGTCTGGAGGCGGGACTGCTGGGAAAATCAAAAAAAACGGGAGCGGGTCCCAAACCCGCCTCCAACCAATCTTCGAGAGTTAGGTACCCGATTTGCGCAGGGACCCGACTCCTAGCGGCGGGAAGAGGATTATAGCCACTTAACAGGTAGTTAACAGGCAGTTAAGAGGCTTTTTCCCATTTTGAGACTTCTGCTGCGGGCTTCCTGATGTCGGGGAACTCCACCAGGGTAAGCGAGGCGTGCTGTGGGTCTGTTGTTATGTTTGTGTATAAATGACAGCTGCAAAAGTGGTGTGAAGGATGCAATGGGACACTGGTGAGTATCAGAGGTAAGGAAATGTTGGGAAAGTCATTTTTAATGTGTTTAGAATTTTCTGTAGGTGACAAGCTTTGAAGTATTTGTGTGGCCTCACCTCATTGGGAGAAGTGACAGATTGCTTCTGTACCCTCACCTACAGCTGCCATCTGTTTTATCCTAAGGAGAGAGTCATTGGAGAGCCTGGGTGAAAGGGCTCACCTTTGTACAGTGATTGTACACCTCAATGCTGTCAAACACTGACAGATCATCTGTCAAAAATAAAAGGTTCATGTCACTTTAAGAAAGCCGGCAGATGAAGCATCATCAACTGATGTCATCTGACACCGGCTTTCCCTTAATTGGCCGGCAAGCCCACAGGGCGGGCTTAACTAATGTTGCTGGGGGCGGGACTAGAACCTAGAAGGCAGCAGTCCCGCCCCCAACTTGTCTCGGCAGGTAAAATCCAGCCCATGTTCTTTGGATTATTAATTCAGGCATCTGGATTACTAGTCCAGTAACATAACCATTACACTACCATACCAAAAATTCAGAGAAAAAAAATTCATACAGGCCACCCCAAAAAATTACTTTTATCCATGTATACATTCCTTTACATTATATAATAGTTTCACTACTAACAACAAGTCAATTTATAGTTCTCTGCTAGGCAACAAGAGACACTCATGATTCTTTCACAAAGTCCTATTGGAAATTTACTAAAATCTGGGGCTGGGTTTCAACACTCAATCTCTCCTATTTGAAGCGCTCCAATTCACTGTGCCACTGAGTGCTAGGACACTGACAACTCCCCACGTAAGAAACAACTTGCTTATCATGTCCTTAGAACATCGCAAAGCGTTTCAGAATTAATGAATTACTTTTGAAATGCAGTCACTGCTGTTATCTAGACAAACACAGAAACTAAATATACACAGCAAGGTTCCACAAATAGCTAATGAGATGAAAGACTAGTTAATCTGTTTATGGTTAGAGGTTTTGCTTGAGGGAGGAATATTGGCCAGCGCACTGGGAGAACTCCCTCCTCTTGTAACATGTTCTCGATCCCAGTTGTGCCGTCAGCGGGAGATACCAAGTGAAGGCAGGGTACCAAGTTACAAATCAATGGATAGGTCATCCTGGACTGTTCTTGCATACTCCCCAGAGACTGGCTCAAGAGTGACAGAGGCCTGAAGGAGGCTGCCTACCTAGCCAGGGAGTGGTGCAAACAAGGGGAAGGGGAGAATAATCAACAAATAAATCAGTTCTTTTCATGTTGTTCCACAGGCATTCCAGACTTGACATGCTTCGTTTATACTAAAGACATGTTGTTAACAGTCAGCATTTTCTAAGAAAGAGGTGGAGCAGTTGGCTGCGTGACAGTGCAAGTGACAAGGCTCCAATTGAATGTTTTGAGGTTGGTGACAAACTGAGCGAGTGCTTACAGCTATCACTGGCATATGTTCTGTTCTACCAGCACTATTTTAACACTGTTGACTCCTCTGATGGCCCAGTGATTAAATGCACAGTGTGGTACTGAGCCATACAGATCAGGAAGTTCCCTGTGTTTTTCTGGATGTCAGATCTCTGGGGTGTGTAGATGCCTGGTGAGCACAGCATGGGCTTTCTTCTGATACCTTCTCACAGTCAAACTGCCAGCCAGTACTCTGTCTAGGTTCACGTGTGAAAAATAGGCATTTGTACAAGTTCCAGAGGACTACCATTGTCAATGAATTATACCCTTTCGACCGTCAGCAACTTCAGGTGTGGAGGGGTGAAAACTAGAGGAAAAAAACTTACATTTTCTTATTATTGATGCATTATCCACAAACAATGGCATAATCTTCACTTGAGCTGCCAAATACAGTGAGGAACTCTCAAGAGAAGATATGCACGTACAACGGGAATGCAGCTAATTCACAGGCTAAGGTTGCCACTCATCTGATTTTGAACTGGGCAGTCTGGCTTTTGAGTGACTACCTGGAAATTTCTGAAATCTAAATCAGACACTATGATAAGAACATAAGAAATAGAAGCTGGAGTAGGCCATTTGGCCCTTCGAGCCTGCTCCGCCATTCAACAAGATCATGGCTGATCTTCTACCTCAAAGTGTTTAAGGGATGGTTATCTGGATCAATATGTCGAGGAACCAACTCGGGAACAGGCTATATTGGACTGGGTACTGTGCAATGAGAAGGGACTAATTAGTAATCTTGTTGTACGGGGACCCTTGGGTCAGAGCGATCATAACATGATCGATTTCTCACTCGAAATGGAGAGCGAAGAAATTGACTCAGATACTAAGGTCCTGAATTTAAACAAGGGGAATTATGATGCCATTAGACGGGAACTGAGTAGGTCTGATTGGACAACGTTCCTGGGAGGACTGGAGGTAGATAAACAATGGCAAGCATTTAAAGATAGAATGACAAAATTGCAAAAATTGTTTATACCAATCTGGCATAAAAGGAAATCTAAAAAGGTGACTCAACCGTGGATAACAGGGGAAATTAGAGACAGCATAAAATCCAAAGATAGGGCGTATAAAATAGCCAAAAAAAGCGCCAGAGCGGAAGATTGGGAACAGTTTAAGATAGAGCAAAGGAGGACAAAGGGCTTAATCAAGAGGGGCAAAATAGCTTACGAAAGCAAGCTGGCGGAAAATATAAAAACTAACTCCAAAAGCTT